>LR990929.1:0-1200000 GCA_905163415.1 Noctua fimbriata | reverse complement strand
ATAAAACAAATCAAATCTATTGAATTCCCCTAACATTCCTGAAATAATTTCTTGTACCGGTCATCTTAGTATGATATACTGAATTGAGCCCATTGGTTTGTGTAAGGCTGTCCCTTATACCCTGTATACATACATAAACTTTCCTCTTGAATCACTCTATCTATTGCTGAATACTGCATTAAAATCCGTTGCGTAGTTTAAAAGATCTAAGCGTACAAACAACGGGGCGACTTTGTTTTATACTATGTAAAGAAGTAATGTAAGTTCTTATATTTATCAAAATATATTGTAAAATACTTCATAGATATCCTATTGCCACTTAACCTGCTGCAATCTGTTGATAGGATTTACCCATTTAATTGCAATTAGTTTTCCATCATGATATGAATGAAGACTCAATGCGAGATGAGTACTTGAATCATCGTATATATCAACATATAATTTTATCCAAATTCTTCTATTACCCTTCCTCTTCGCGAGTGAGTAAAGCGAGTTGCATGGCTGATAGGCCCAGGTGCACCGCCACGTCACGCATTACGTGTCTTGGCGACCACTCCACAACTATTTCTGAGCGCTCAAATGGCGAATGACGAACACTAGCATTTGCATGACCAGTCTTACATGACCCTCCTGACCCCTCTCTATTATAACAAGCGAGGTTTGAAAGCGGAATTTGTTGGGAATCCAAAGGGTCAATGAATATTGGGTGGTTGAACCTAGACGGGACTGGGTTGCAGTAGAAAATAGATGTCAATTGTACTAAAGATTGATCGATTGATGCATCTTTTAATTCATCAAACAGTTCTATTGTTAGTTTTTGTGATCTATTTTTGGATACGATGTTTGGTTATCGAACTTTGTGGTTATGACTCATTGGAGCTGTAAAATTCTTACATCTGGATTTAACGTTGCCGATAGACAGGCGAAATTGATGCTTAGAGCTCCTCATCGTTTTCATTCTGTTACAATACTCGCTAGAATAGTTCGAGTCGTGGTTAAACTTTGATCTTCTTACATTCTAAGAAAGTTCAGTATGCCCAGATATGGAACCAGTTTGCTACTCGATTTGGGATTTTTTTGATTGTTGCACAAGCAGTTAAACCGATCCTGGCTTATCATTGCTTCCAGTTTCTCCAAGTGTTCATAATATTTAGTTGGTTTCTTATCAAAAGTGTTTTTCTATAAAATCACTAAGTGAAAACATGAGAGAGCTAACTGTTATCCCGTTTTTTTAATCTGACAATGACGGGTAAAGTTGAAAATGTAGTACGCCTTTTCCAGACACAAACTACAGAACGCCACCTGCTACGATCTTTACATATTCCTTTTGCTTCGTCTACGTTCATACATCTGATCATACACGCACAATGATGGTGAAACTAGGCTGAAATAAAGACTTACATCATCGCCCTTCTCCAGGGCTCCGAGAGAAGCCAGCGAAGCGCGGGAGCCGCCATGCTGCTGCCGTCGCAACGCACGCTCACTCTCTACGCACTGTGCAAGTGGTACTCCGAATACACTGCCGCCCGTTGACTCTGGAGAACAAAAGAATATTCATATGAATCACAGGTAAATCAGAAAGAGAAGGAGATTTTAATGCCTGATGAAACTAAAGAGATATGATGTCAGTTGGATCCAGGGTATGACTGTTCATCGCAGCCAGATTACGTTCACCTCTCAAAAATTTGGTTTTTAGGCGATCAATTCACCCAATCGACCGAAATCAAGATGCACCTCTAAAACTAAGTTAGAATCCTGAAAAGGTTTGGCTTAGCGGTAGTTATCTCCTCAAGAAAACGACAGAGCCTAGCCTTAGCGCTTAATGACTTCTTCAAGTTTTGGAAACGACTTATTATGCGGAATTAATATTAAAGTCTGCAGGACAAAGATAATGCAATAGCAGACGGGATTCGTGGGGCAAATTCCTAAAACAAAACCAGACTTCCGTATTGTGAGCATGGGCATTCTTCGAAACCCAAGTCGGGCTTCCCCGAAGAGGTAGGCGATGGTGCATTGTCCTACACCCACCACACGTCTGTATTTGTTGACGGTATTCAGTTCGCGTGTCAGATGACGTGTCTATTATTTAGCATGGGGGTAATTGATTGTTTACTTAATGGTATTAATAAAAACTGTTCATAATGAGCTTTCCGTAGCATAACCACTTCAATTTTTTCTACATTTGAAATCGCGCCGAAATCTTTTTACAATCTGTCAAATGACATTTCCTTTTGTTTCTGCGGTGGTCGAGATACGTTCTGGGAGTCCAGAAAAGTGGCCCATCATCTTAATCGCTGATAGAATATCACTTTTTCTAGGCCCTCATGTCTTGGCAGAAACAATGGACGGCCATATAGAAATTCAGTCTTGCTACTTCCAGTGAGAATGCTGTGGAAAAAGTCCCTGAGCCACCTTCCAGGATATCCAGATCTATTCTCTGCTAGGGACTAAATGCCACTCTAATATTAACCCGTCTATTTACACCGTGGTATTAATATGATGCTAACCGCTTCATAAAGCTAAGCGCGGGCGCAGACGCGCGTAACAACTGCGACAAAGGTCGGGTCTATTCCGGGCGCCGTCGTCGTATGCGCAGCGCCGGTACGTTGCTAATGCGGTAGCCGTGCATTTTTCTTGTCGTCATCATCTTCATATTTTTGGGCTGATTACCTTTATGTATGAGCTCCTAGTACTTTTATGCTCCAGCTTGCAGTTAAGAAGAAATAAAAGAATATTTACGAATCTACCAGCTATTTGAGAGCGGCTCCGGATACGTACCAGTTTGACAGATTCTAGCAACTTTGAGTTTTCTTATGAGGTACTTGCTTGAAGTTCAAGAGAGATAAAAACTCAATGCTAATCTGTCAGCTAGAGAGATACGGACAAAACCGAATTTAAGTATCAGTCTGATTCTCAATCAAATCTACCGCTCGTAAAAGGACCATGCTTTTCAAACATTGGATCAGATTTAAGGGCTGCCATAGTTAAAGTAATAGTAGTTGATTAAAGTGGCCGGAAGAAACTAGATATCAATTACACAAAACCGCCAAAAGTGGAGCGATTTGAAAGGGACCCAAAGGTTGAAAAAGAAGAAGAAGATGGTTAGCAATATCTTACATTTAGTTATCACGAGCACAAGCCAACCTCAATATAGAAAAAGGCTATGCGAACAAGCAAAGCTGTACTATTCTTTTCTCAGCTTCCCAACATTTATTATAGATTTGTACAAACATTTGTCAGCTGGAAACAGTCTAACCAGCCTAATTATAAACCAGAAACCAACACAAATATCCTAGACAATACCCGCCCATATGTTTTTCATCACCGTCTTTAACATTTTTGCTCCGATGATGGATGCAAAGAATAGGTCAGCCACAACATTACCCCTCATATTTCTAAGATGACTAACTTTTGCTATTTAAAACTAAACAATAATAGAGAACTTAGTCATTTTCCGTGGGCATGAGGAAGCGAGTGTTTACACACGGAGCGGAGTGTATGAGCCTCTCATACAAGTCATACAATTGGTATTTTGATGTAAAACATACAAAGTTATATTTTAGGAGGATCGTTACCATGTTGCGTGAATTATAGACAAATATACATACATCAGATATGATTGATAAAGACGTGGGTGATGGTTGAAAACAGTGCATGTGCTTTTTTTATTTGATAGGTCGGCAAACAGACCGACACGAGGTGCTTGAAGCAAAGTGGTTCCACCTGAAATATCAAGGGTATTGCCGATCCTTTGCTGCTCAACGTGTCAAAGTTAGAAGGGCATGCATAATCAGCCTATAATGTTCCCACTGCTGGGACACTGGCCTCCTCTCTATGAAAGGGAGTGGGCCCAGTGCGGGTTGGTAGACGTAACATGACTTCGAATTTTTGGTTCTACGACATGCAGGTTTTCTGACGATGTTTTACTTCACCGTTTTGAGACTAGTGGTGATGAAATAAATTACACAAAGTAATGCGCCTACCTGGGTTCGAACCCACGACGCTCGTAAGTCGGGGCCGCCACCACTGCGCCACCGCTGCTCTCTCTCATTAATTAGTCAGAAATATCTCTGGATGGATCTAGACAAGGCTGTCGCTTTCAAAAATATTGATATTTACGTCTAGTGTCTTTCAAGAATTTTTCACTTTGTCTAGGCTCTCAAGAATATTTACAAGTCGAAGAAGGATATCACTAGCCTAAATCAACACAAAAAAATGCCATAACCACTTAAGCCGTACTTAAAGGTACGGCTTAAGTGGTTCTGGCATTTCGCAGTGATTTTGTAAACAAGCAGACAAGACTAACTTGAATGAAAACTTATCGGCGTTTAAAACTGGTTACAACCGGTGTACCTACATGATGAAGACCACGCACGTAAAACCACTACTACACTTTCACACATCTGCACCAATTTTCCCATCATCCAAGGCCGAATTAACTAAACAAACCTATTTGCAGGTTCCCGAGAAAATAGCAATAAAAACGCGGTTGGGCCTATCAAAAATGTGTGTGTAGTCAAACAATATAGGCGCGCGTTGACGGACACTTCTCAAAAGCGAGTCTGCTTCTATTTTTAAATCTGTACTATACGCCAGAGTTGGCGCTTACGATTTTTAAAATTCATATTTTACTTTTTTCTTTTTTTTCTTCGATTTTTGTATCATAGATGAGTCAGTTTGTTTTTTTTTCTAATCGATTGACGTTTTCTTTCGTTTTGTGCTGTCTGTCGATTGTCCTTGAATTTTAAAGAAACTCTTTGGAGTTTTAAAAAAGCGGTTGCATTATTCATTTGGAACGTAAAAAGTTGTTTGCAATTTGTTTTCAGCCATGTTCTCGTTTTATGACTGCCTTGATAAAAAGCTCAAAACTATCACATTTTCAACATTATGAAAAATATTGGTATATCTTATTGCGATAATTTGCACTTGACCTAATTCTAATTTCTGTTCAACATAGCATAATCTCTCGCTTTTTCTCTGTCACAAGACATTTATAATAATTTATACATACTGTATTTTGCATAGAGCATGCGCTTGCATTGTCCAAACTAAAAATAAACTTTAATATAAAGACTACAACGTTTATCGTTTACATAAACTTCCTATAAAAACTGGGGCGTATCTGAACGTTGCAAAACATTGTCCAGACGCTTCGCTCTCATGGCGGTATTGTTACACCTTGATACACGAAGGCCGAGTTATCAACATGGATACTGGACACCAATCAAGGTCACATTTACTTTAGATCATAAATAAAAAGAAACAGTCTCATCTACACAATGTCCACTGATATTATAAAGAGGTAATGATGTAAAGCTAGACTATTCCATAGGGTATGTTTCTTCGACCCGGATAAAGTCGTGGCCAGGAGCTAGTAGCATATACACTCAAATTAGCTAAACCTCGAGCCACAATTTGTATTGTTTTTGTTTTCTAGTTTTCTTTACCCATGCAACTAAACATAATCATCCAATAAAGGTGTGTAAAAGGTATGGCCAATTTCACGGGTCTTAACTGAAAGCCGAAACCACAGGACTCATCAATTATCCTTTTATACGCTCGTAATACTGCGGTAATGGTGCTCACCCTTTGGCAAGTCTGGTCGTCAGATTACCGAGTCTTTGACTAACCGTAACGACAGTCAAAGATGTACAAATGACAGCAGTAGGGATCAACATGTAATGGATGAGCACCGATTTTGGCAAGCATTGCTAAACTTTCGACCTGTGAGGTTGTTACTACCCCTGAGCTCCTCTAATACAACTAATAAGGAACATAAATGTGATAAAACGTTCTCAACTGAACATTTTCTTTCTGTAATGTAACGATTTACACAATTATAAACACAGGTGAAGTTTGTGCCGACCTTGGAACAGAAGCCGACAAAGTTAAGAAACTGGCCCAGAAAATACCGGTGTTACGGTTTATTTTAGCGGCAAATGTAAATATTAAACATTCGGTAATAACAGTGTTTACATAATAGTAGTGACCCCTGCGAATTAGTTTGCGTATCATGTTATTTGTTATTGCAATCTTGCAACAATCTAGAAGCTTATTTCGATTGGGATATGGATTTTGCTTGGTAAACGAACAGTGCATGGTAACACAGTGGTTACTTGCCGTAGGTTGCAGGTTCGAATCTAGGCAAACGCTTTACTTGGTGTAACTTATTTCACCACCACTAGTCTCAAAAAGAGGAGCTCGTGGCTAAATAATAACAGCCGCTCGGATCAATCTTCAGGTTAAGCCGTAATATCCAAGGTTGGTCTGTGGATGGGTGAACACCCATTTCATACCGAGTCTCCTCCGTTCCTTGGAAAGCACGTTAAGCCGTTGGTCCCGGCTGTAATTTGTAGATCTTTGACAGTCGTTACAGGTCAGTGGCCCGAAAGTCTGACAAACAGCCTTACCAAGGGGTTGTGGGTTGTGGAGGTCAGATAGGCCGTCGCTCCATGTAAAATACGGGTATTAAGCTGCATCCGGTTGGATCATAAGCCGAGCCCAACGTAATTGGCAAAAAAGGCTAGGCAGATGATGAGTCTCAAAATGGTGAAAGAAAACATCGAGAAGAAACTGGCATGTTCTAGAACTAAGGCATGTGAGGGCCACCGACCCACACGGAGCCCGGTGTCCCAGCAGTGGGAACGCTAAGTGGCATACTAACGTTTTCCTTAAACATTAGAAAGCGCGCGTTATTTTTATCATGCTACAGCTATTCGCTCAGTATTCGAGGAATTCGCTCCGTCATAGGTAGGTGGAACATGCCGCTGTTTCTACGTTCACGAATTCTAATGAACGTGAACGTAAGTTGAGTGTAGTTGCTAAGGCTTCAAGTTAGAAGATAATGTACTAATGAGGAGAACTCTGCGAGGCTGAAGATGTGATCTAGGTTAGTGTAAAGTTTTGTTATGACACAATCTCCACCGAAGTAGTAGAAGAGCTATATGTAAACTAGCTAGTAGTGGCCGTGGTTTCGCTCGTGTAGGTACAGGTCGGAAATTATCCAACTGGAACGCAAAGCGAAAAGCTCCAGACAGCCAAGCCAGTTAATTGCGCATTTGAAATATTAGTTTGGATTATTTGCAAATAAAATAATAGAATGATGACTAGATTCATGGTTTTTGGGTGAAAGTAGGTACTTTCTTTCTAAAGCGGAAAATAATCGATTAATTTTTGATTGGTGAGCTGAGCTGCTGGCCGACGATTTAGATTGATGACTACTTGACGAAAACTCTTTAGGAAGTTTTTTTTTGGGATTCCCCGAGTTTTATGTCTCCGTATTTAGACGTTCACCAATACCTGCGTAGTTTTATGTCTCATTAAAGTAAAATTATTGTAAATTAGAGGTAGAGAGCATACTGCAAGCATCCGCTGCTCACAAGGCCGATCTCTTACCTTTGTAAAGTTAACCCAAGTTAACCCACACTAATCAAAAATTACCTGGACTTTTCATAATACATCAGAGAGACAAGTGGCCATCGGTTTCAAAGTGTTTGAAATTTTTTCGTTAGCTTATTTCGATACAATATAATTTCGACTTTTGCTTATCATCGTTGTCAATGTGTCTAGACTAGAATTTAGGCCCTTAGAAAACACAATAACATTATGAATGGAAAAGAAGTTTATTTTTGTTTTATTACGAAACTTTAAAAAACAAACTACAAAACAGTCTTTTGTTTTCTAATGAAATCTGTCGTTTCTCACATTTACAAAAACATGTCATAACTCAGTGGATGACGATCGATGTTAGTTTGATAGCGCAGTGCTGATAACACGACGCGTGTAAACGGCGTGATTTAGTCTCGACTAACTCTTGGCACGGGTTCAGATTGTCGGAATATTTCACTAGTCTCCTGCCCCCGCAATAACCATGTTTTAAGGAACTTTTTTCGTTAAAATACTATTTAAATTACTGAGTTTAGGGTTCCGTAAAACAATAACAAAGCCAACATAAAAATGACTACACTCACTATTAGTGTTGAAAATGTGACTAAATAAATAGAAGCGTGAGTCATGAAAAATAATAAAACTCCTGGGAAAGCCGTTTCCCTCACACAGTTGATTCGAAAAACCTTATTTACCATTCTGTGCCAGCTGAAAGATTGCAGCGGTCATGTTTGCAGTCGTTAAAATAACTCGTCGAAAAGAGAACCTTCTCCGTTTCTAAAGTCGATTTAAATAATATTTTTACCATGAAAGAATATTTTGCACATTTGAAAGCATTTTTAAGCAGGCGTTACTTTGCGGAAATTCATGCATGACATTAAATGTTGTGTAAAATATGTTTTATTTTAACTGTAGGTATTCTAGCTCTTGGTTCGGTTTTCTTTATTAAGATTATAATCAAAATGCATTCAAACAAATGCAAGTGCTACGGAACCTTTTTGGCGTGGTCCGATAGTCTCTTAACGATTTTCTTTTTCAAGATAAATTCGCTTGGCTCATCTCTTGACAATCTAGGTAAACAATGGACGGACAGGGTCCATTCGGCTAGCCTAATATATCAATAAGTCTAGTCTAGAAATAAGCTTTATTGTGCCAAGTCATGCCACGTAGAATTAATTTGTGCAATCAAATAGTTATGCAAGTTTATTGTAATATTTATTTTGATTTTTATGCTAGAGCGGTGATGGTGCAGTTATACTGGCATCGAATTAAGAATTGTTCTAAAACCAATATTCGGAGCCTCCCGCACTGGGACCGCGTGGTGGAGTACTGCCCACTCCCTCTCACATAGAAGAGGTCCAATAGCAGGATCATTATGGGCTGATTTATTCTTAGTATTTCCCGAAGCGGTAGGGTCAATAAAATCCCAAGTAATAATGCCTGATTAGTGGTAATAGGGTCGCTTTTATGGCAGGTGGAGAAAAGCTGCGACCGAGTGACGTCTAAGGACTGGAAAGAGAACTGATTGTCGTCCGGCGACGAGATGGGCAGGCGACATTGTTGCCATCGCCCATCATTGAGGCATATACCCAGAAGTGGGTGAAGTCGGGCTGGGGATCATGAAGGCACAAACCTATTTTTTTTTTCAAGTTTTTCATATTTTCGTCACCACCAGCTGGAACGTGTGAAAAGGCACGTAATAGCACAAAATTATGAAATCAGCGTTCTCAATCACAGCTAACATTGAAATACCTTTCTTTTGCGAGCAAACGTTTCGGGCCAGTTCGCGCTATAAACTTTTTTGGGTAAACAATGAACAGTTGAACTGTAAATATTTGGAGAGGAGGCGTTTCTGTGAACCGGCGGAGATACGAGAGGTATGCGATTGTGTGATGTAATGTTGCATGTGTACTTTGTCCTTGGCACAAGATTTCGGCACTAGGTTACGGCACAAATGTTGATTATGTCAATAACCAAGGAAAGGACGAAAATGTTTCAGTTCACGATTAGCTTATTAGTACGGATTGGGGAGCCCTATCTCATATTTAAACGCGGATACTACCAATTTTTGATAGTGAGTTGTAAAAATAAGTACAATTAGTTGATCCACCCTAGGCCGCATCATCGCTTCACATCAGGTGAGTTGCGGCCTAACGCAAGCCTAATTAGTATTAAAAAAAAACTATGTATTTAAAACCAACTTATACATAGCAATTTACATACAAGTTATTGGTTGAACATAAATATCAAGTAAAGGTATATAATATTAGTCAAAATAAGAATTGTAAAAAAACATATTGTAATAATATTAGGATGTAAACAATATGGTAGATGCAAGAATAAAAATAAACAAAATATTTTTCGTAGACAGAATTAGAATTGAAACCTGTTAGGTCATGATAGTTATCTACTCCAAAGTATTTAAACTCTAGCTCCGTGGCATTGAGGTGTCCCACTTCATCATCATCATTATCATTTCAGCCGAAACACGTCCACTGCTGGACATAGGCCTCCCAAGTGTCGCCACATCACAATCAATCAATCATCATGTGTCCCAGTTCATTTAGAATATATTAAGTAAAAACAGAAACTTAGCGACATATTGGTGCTCAAATCTGTTACAATTTTTCTAAAGTGGGACTTACAGTATATCCCGTAACGCCAGCCATAAAATCTATATAAAATAGAGTCGAGCATATTAAAAGCATATGGTTCCCAGTGGATTAATACATTCATTGCCTTCTCGACTTTTACGACTCCACGACTAATACATGGGTTTTCCCCGAGAACAGATAAAAACGATTTTCATAGAAAAGCAATAAAAATTTTAGATAAGAAACTTGTTTTTTCCTGTTTATCGAAGTCAATATGAAAAATATTTTCCATGTTCTTGGCTTATTTTTATGAAACCTCGACTCATCCACAGGTCACTTACAGCTGGACATTTTAAAATAGTATACATATAGAACTTATTAAGACGACAGAAAGAAAGATAAATCTGGTTGGACTGCGTCAATAAGAAGAATACATTAAATACAAAAGCATTTTTTTCCGCACTCAAAATACGCGCTTTGGATGTGGTGTTGCGGACCAGCCCGTTATATAATACAATACAATAAATACAAAAGTCCTCATTCCTGCCGGTGTACTAGGGACCACTTAGAAAACAAAATATTGGTATGCCTTCAACATTTGGTACGTCTATAAGGTTTGGATATTTAACATCAGGTCACGACAGCAATTCCCGAAGGGTCAGAGGGCAGAGGTGTGCCTAATAGAATACTTACATTTTACCAGTTATGTTTAAGTTCCATTGTAATAGAGAGCGAGCCTATTGCCATCAACCGGACGCAAATCCAGACTCCGTGGCTGATACTGAGAAATTCCTGATGGAAAAACCCAATAACAAATTTCCCGACCTGTGAACCCAGGATCTTATGCTCAGCAGTCGCGATTGCGACCACTAGACCAACAAGGCAGTGGTTTGAGTGTTTATGCATGTGAAATCTGAAGCAATGCCGCTGCAAAGCAATTTCATTGAGCCAAATCCTTTATTAAGCTTTATTTGAATAAATAATCTAGCCACATAATAAAACCTCAGGAATTCCCATATACTACTGAAACTCAATAAAACTGCACAACAAAAGATTCGCTCACAACTTAGCAACTGACAACAAATAAGTGACAAGCTGTAAATCTCAAGAGTAGGTGTTAAATCGAGATCAAACCCGAGTTTTACGATATTCTGGTTTACATCTCAATTAAATAACTATACGTATCGTTTACACAAGTATTTATATATTTCATTGTTCGGGGAATAACTAAAAATAGAAATACTTTTTGATCAAACGGCAGTGTGCTGACTATTTGGCTTTGCAATTCGACGTAATTATATGCTCATTCCTATAGCTCGACTATGTGAATGTTTGTAAGTAAACTAAAAAAAAAAAGTTCAATATATAGTCTTTTACAACTTTCGACTTACTAGAATTGTTGATTGATCAGCCTTATCAAATTGAATTCACTTTTTTTTTTGGACATTATTCCCAAACCACTGCAACTCCTGTGCGCCAGAATCAACAGTGGCGACCACCAGAAAAGCGCCGAGACAATGAAGTTCGACGAAGTCCCAGAGAAACAATTTTATCCGTCTTGGATCCCGCAACGAAATTAAGCAGAAAAAAATAGCGGAGGAGTAGGAAAAATATAATTTCCACGTCCCTCCATATCAGTCTTCATTGACTACTAATTATTAAGCCAAAGAATTTAATTCCTTGTAGCCTCACACAGTTTCCCGATGAACACATCTTGTTGATTTATCTCTGTTTTCCGTGACACATTCAAACACGTGATTATAAAGAATTTAATACGAAATATATCGTCGAATATTTACGAGCGGGATTATAAGATATTTTGTAACAACTGCTTCTGTTCCGACACACGAGAAAGTTAGTTGGAGAAAATCGATTCTGTTCAAACTTTTTTTTTCTAATTTTTTTAAATGGTGTCTGCTCAAGTTTCTGCCACGAGGTTACCGGTAAAGAGAAGGTCTTCCTACCTTTACTTAAGAAATATGTAATACGTAGGGAAACAACAAAAAAAAAACAAATCAAAGCAACAACTTAAGAATCAAAGTCTAATAATACTAGCAGTATTAGACTTTTAAAGTAAATACAAAATAATATTGATTGTTTTCTCACTTCCTGATAAAAACTAACTAACTGATAAAAGCTAAAATGTATTTCTTATTTTATTTTCAAGAAAAAAATAGTACAGTAAATTCTTACATCAGCATCGGACTGACCCTAGAGTATGACGCATAGTTAACTTGTCTACGACATGTGCTACGGCGTAGGCGTCTACGGAATGCCTACGATACGGGCTACAGCAAAGTTCGATTACGTAGCCGCGTAGCAGTTAGTTTAAACATGTAAAATCTATATTTGGAAACAGTCGTTTATAAAAATAGTTTATAGTTACTAGCTCTGAAATAATTTAATGTTATAGTTTTCGGGATAAATGAGCTTTTTAGATAACGTTTTTTTAAAATGTAAAGGCTAATTAGATGAGGTCTAGAATATTTTTAAAATGTCTAACAAATTCTATTGTAGTGTTTTTGGTCCAGCATGCAGCATCCTAAAAAGTCTGGTAGAATATTATAGTTTAAAAAAACTAGTTACTAGTACTTAGAGTGAAGTCATTTAATTTCTTTCATAATATTCTCAGCTAACCCTTTCATTTCATGCCCATATCTTGTGAATGCATAAAAAAGTAGTCCGTCATCTTTGGGATCCCGCTATATTGGATTTATAATGACGTCACTTAGCTAACCATACATTGTCATCCAAACTATGTGCGCAAAATTTCAGCTCAATCGGTAACCCGGAAGTGGGTGAAATTTAACTTGTAAGATTTTTTACATAGTTAGTTACTTTCAGTTGAAGCTAATAAAAGAGTGTTAAAAACCGGGCCTTTTAGTTGAAATTATGGTTAGAGACAGAAAAGAGAAGATATTTCCCAAATATTCACTATTTAAACCACGTTTCTGGAAGTATGTAGATATTAGATATCCCTCTTATTCCCTGTTATTCGTAATCCCTCTATCAATACTTATTCCAGTATTTTACGATTGAGGAAAATTTAGAATAGTTCTGGTCAATCCATAAACATAGTTTTATTGAATCATAATATTATGATTGCTTTTTTTCTTACGTGGATATTGTGATAAATATGTAGACAACAACAAGGCAACAAGGTTACCTCTGTTAAGTTCCCTCGAGGCCCAGAGGGCAAAATTCAAAGAATTTCGTAAATATTCTAGAATGACATTCACCTTGATTGACATGAGCAGAATAAGCTCCTTATTTTTTTCATTTAATTTTTACTACGGTTTCTGGATACGACGTACCGCTTACTTTCATATCATAAGCCTTACCTGCCCTCTCATTCTATTAAGACTATAATATGCTGATATATCACATGAGCATGTAATTACACCCATTCCCTCCAGAATAAAAAAATACGAACAACAAATAATTTCGACCTTGCCATTTCGAGTAAGCCGTAATCGGCCATTGCAAACTAGTTTTGTTGTACAATAAAGTGTATAATAAATCAATTGTTATGAATATAATAGTACTAGAAGGGTGCTGAAACTCACCCTTATCCTTGTCGGCGTCCTTGGCGCGGCTCTGGTCGAAGAAGCCGGTGGTGAGCGCCTTCCGCTTCAGCAGGTACGCGCGCCGCTTCGGCTTCGTCGCTGCCACTGCATTCTCTGCCAAACAGACAGTAATGTGAGGCTTTTGAAAAAATACACAACAAGGAATACATTAAAATTAAATCAGGGTACACACAGATTCACAATGAAATATTGACGCCTATGCATGTCCAGTAGTTGACTGCATATACGCATATGTGTACCATAGCCATTTAACATAAGATCACAACTGTAATCCGCGAAGGGTTAGGCAGAGGTGTACCTAATAGTAGGTACACATGGGTGTAAAATTAAAATTGAGATATGGCTATGAAGATATATCTCAATTTTAATTTTAATATTGAAATAAATCTGTTATATTTTTACTTTACAAACGGACTTAATTAAAAGAATTAGAGAATTCAGTATCAGCATTCCTAACGTGCGGTCAAAATGTAAATCTACAATTTATTCCTCAATAGTGGTCGCAAGCGTGACTGCTAAGGATGAGGTCCTGGGTTTGATTCCCGGGTCGGTTAAAGTGTTATTGGGTTTTTCCATCAAGAACTTAGCCCCGGAGCCTAGATTTGTGCCCGGTTGATGGCAATAGGGTCGCCCCCTATTACATGGGACTTAAAACATATCTGCCGAAATGTGGAAGTACTATTAAGTACCTACCTCTGCCTAACCCTACGAGGATAAAAGGCGTGATGTTATGTTATGAAAGCATTTTATCACAGTACCATAATTTCTTCCCCCCACAATATCTCCCGTCACAAACTCAATTATTTAACATGATGGATAGTTGCAATAGTTCCAATTGTTAGCCAGCGGTATTGTGTCGCACTATTTGCGTCTTGGCGATGGCTTCTATTTAGTAAGAATAGACCGTTAATTATAGCCTTTAATCAGCTGATACCTTTACGTCAATATTGATAAAATATTTTTAAATACTATGTGGTGTAAGTCTAGACTGGTTCTGTCTCTCTCTGTATTTTGGACTTATCTCAAAAGTTTAATGTACTTTGAACGTTTTCTTCAAATAGATAAGGTGCAGTTTTCATCAATAACACTTAATGCGATCAGCCTTCAGGAGCTGTTGGTGAAACCAGGTATTAGAAGTCATCTTAGTCATCACCACAAAACATCCGTGCTAATCCCAAAATACGCGAGCTGAATAACTCAATAGAACAAACAAACATGTAACACTACTCGTCAACCCGACATTAATGCGAGTCGCGAACCCGACACTTGTTGTGATAGAAGTGCAGGTCACAGCCCCCGCACTATGCCAATACCTACAGGTCTAGGAGAGTATATAGTACGTAAGTATGAGAAATAAGAAAACAAACCTATAAAAATACCTATTTACAATATAGCCACAAGTAAGAAGACGAAGAGTTAAAATACAATTAGTTCGGTTCAAGGGAATCAGAGTTTCTAGGAACTGAAAAGAATCAATGTGAATCTGGGGTCTTAAGAGTCAGAAGCCAGGGTGACTGAAGAAAAGGGAAACCTATTTACCCGACTACGGCGAAGCCAAAAGGAACGGTTATGATTTTAGCAGTCTATGTATGTATTAAGTATTTTTGTATTTACGTATGTTCCTCCGTAGCGCCTAAATTATTCATCCGATTTTGATGAATAAGGTGTCAATCGGTTCGATATTATGGCCCGGATAACATAGGCTACAGTTGTAGTATACCACATAAATTCTTGTTAGTGGGTGGGTTTTACGGAAAATTCTTCATGCTGGCTGTTTCGCGAAAGATGACGCATAGAAACGCAGTATTTATCCAATTAGTGATTATGTTAATGCATTATGTTTGAATACTATTGTTATCGACTTCCCAGAAAATGTCTCAATCTATTGATACCGTCAACACAAACAGTGTTGGCGCTAGAAGAGCCATAAAATTAACACGTGTGTACTCAACAACGGATGAGAGGAATTCCACCAATGCCCCGTATAACAAAAACACCAACACAATGTATGTGTCAAAAAGGGTGTGTGAAAAACTAGTTCAATATTTGCTTTAACAATATCTGTCAAAGACAATTAATCGAGGCTTGTGATTAAAATGGTGAACAAATCTTCAGAACACTTGGAATCAATTCAAAGTACTCCACTTGGAATTTAGTCATCAGATAGAGTAGCAACTTGTTCACATAAATAAACCAATATTTCCGAAAAAAACACAAATAATGTTGTAGCGATCTAAGGCCCTTGCGCGAGCACACAGTGTAAACGTTACGTAAATACGTCGAATTCAAAATGAAAAATACTGGTTTCACATAAAATATTTCAATAATTTTAAGAATTGATTCATATCTATGGACGACTCTGATTGTGCTTGTTGCGACAAAAAATCTAAAATGATATTGACGTACGTTTAAACTGTGCGCTAATGCTAGGCCTCAGACAACCATAAGTATCACCCACCTACAATTTTACCGTTTTATTGCTAACCAAAAATAGAACTAGGTTAACAGTGTTGCCATCAACAACTTAACTTACTGTTAAATATACCCCAGTATTTCTGTCACACACAATAATGCAGTTTCAGATGATTCACTTGAGAGTCGCGCGTGTGATCCGCTGGGTGTCAGACAATGCAGTTAGCTGGCTTGCATGCCGCGGATATTTGCGGCTATTTATAAAAACGCATTAGTGGGACATGTCATGTGATTCCCTACCTGTTCCAAAGACGCACGTGGCGTCGTTGTTTGTGTTCAAAATTGGTGTACTTTACTTCATTCTCATACCTACTTATGTAAATACATATTACTAATAGTAATACATAGTATAAATAGCTGTGTGTTTTTGTGTGCAATAGAGTATCTATATATTTTATTCTCGTATAGGTATCTTTGGTTTACTGGTTCTGACTGCTGAATATTGGGTTCGATTCCCAGGGCGGGCAAACAGTTATTAGGATTTCTATCAGAAAATTCTCAAAAGCAGCAAATGGCGGAATGTGGGTGTGCTCTGCTTAACCCCTTAAAAGAACAGGCGTAATGTTATGTATTATGTTTTATATATACCATCTTGTCTAATGTAATGTGTTACTCTGGACAATTGAAGCGGATCTCGGAATACGTGGAGGGGTTCAAGCTGGCATGACCGTTATTATGAGTTTCAAATCGTCAAAACATTCGACGCGTTCCGGGCGGGAGTTGCCTCGGTTAGAGTCCTTTATTGTTTTTGTTTTATTTCTTTGTACGATATTGCCACGTCCCGATTTTAACGGAGAAACCCCGAGAACAACACTGAAACGTGATTTTGAAGTCTATTTGTCGTGGATTTTCAGGAGGCTTTGAGTCTTGATTGCGAAGACCCATTATTTCGCCGATTCACCTAGCATTATTGAATGGCTTTTTATGTAGATCTACAGAAGGATATTCTTGAAGTATTCCGACTCATGTGTCATAGAACGTTTCCAAATTGTCAGTTTACATGTTAATGTCTTATTACTAAATTCATAGAAAGAGCTGTTTTTCTAAATTCAGATAATTAACTGGTGTCTAGTTTCTAGCCCACATTCTAGCTAATTTCCCAGCTTACCGACCTATAATAACATGCCTGCCTATCCACAAAGACTAACGCGAGCATAGCGTATCGCGTGTACTGACAAGATGGGCAGGGAACTAAATAACCGGAGCGGATGGCACCCCGCACTAGACGACGAATAGGGCTGAACGAATGATAATAATATTTGTGGGTAACGGCCAGTGAGAATTGGAACCAAAGAAACAATGGATGGATGGACTCTGTAAAAGATGATATGGCTCGAAAGGAGGTAACTACTGAGATGATGGCCAATAGAGAAGTCATATGATACAAATGATATGACTGTCTCGTTGGTTTAGTGGTCGCAATCGCTACTGCTGAGCATGTGGTCCTGAGTTCGATACCCGGGTCGGGCAAATTGTTATTGTGTTTTTCTATTAGAAATTTGTCAGTAGCAGCCTCGGCGTCTAGATTTGTGTCCGGTTGATAGGAGGTACACCTACACCTCTGCCTTACCCTTCGAGGATTATAAGCGTGATGTTATGTTATGTTGATGTGCTGCGCTGATCTCAAATAAATTGGGCTAAGAGCCGGGACTGACACCTTTGTTTCCTTCGGATGGGAACCAACGCTTCCCAAGTCACGTTGAAGTCACGTCTCTCAAACAACTTCTGTCATTTGCTTCTCCACTCAGTCTCTGTAACAAGACCCGCTTAGACCCGCGAGTCGCTTGAGAAAAAAGTATCGGTAGACTCACAAAAAAATTGTTACCATTCGATAAAGCTATATCAGATCAAATGGTATCTAACGCTCCAATATTTTTTGTTGAAGACTGTAAAATATTGAAGAGTAGTAGTATTACTAGTAGTAGTATATTTTAACGCTAAAATTAATGTAAATAATTAAGAACACTTGGCAGCCCTACAGCCGTCACCGGCGCCTGCGCATGCCTACTCTTAATAAAGATTTATTTGACAACAACAGAGAAGACGACACTAAAACACCCCGTGTAATAATATTTAAAGCCAAACTCTTCAATATCGTAAACATTTTAGTGTCAAATTGCAAATTGTTTTATCCTCCAGTTTACTATACATAAGTAGGTACTACTACTTACAGTATGTATAAACAGTAAGGAAAGTGAGACGCTCGAAACTCTTAGAACCACATAACATCACGCCTGTAATCCCCGAAGAGTTAGGTAGAGGAGTACCTAATAGTACACCCACATTTCGCCAGTTATGTTTAAGTCCCATATAATAGGGGGCGAGTCTATTGGCCCACTCCGTTTCTGCTACTGAGAAATTCCTGATGGAAAAACACAATAAAACTGAGAACCAGTCTTATCAAAAGGGTATCATGTTACTTAGTAATTGAACTGCGGTGGTCAGACTACACTTAAATACCTATTGGGACTTAGCTGCATCTGGTTTAGATTGCAAGCCGACCCCAACATATTTAGGAACAGGGAGATGAAATAGAGGAAACTCATAGTGTCGTCACACTATGGTTGAGTGGTAAAGAATGTCTATTGGCATGTGTGTGTGTGTGTTCTTCCTCATATTCTTGTTAATTAAAAGTGCGATCAATATAAGAGCCTGTCTTAATTTAGGAGTCAACATAACATATTTTTTCAAAAAGTCTATATCATCATCTGCCAAGAATTTTCCCAACTATGTAGAGGTCGGCTTCCAGTCTAACCGGATGCAGCTGAATACCAGTATTTTACATGGAGCGACTGCCTATCTGACCTCCACAACGCAGTTAGTACTGGGTAATACGATACCCCTTGGTAAGACTGGTTGTCACACTTTCGGGTCACTGACTGTAACGACTGTCAAAGATCTAGAAATTACAGCCGGGACCAACGGCTTAACGTGCTTTCCGAGGCATGGAGGAAACTCGGTATATAATGGGTGGTCACCCATCCACGGACCAACCTAGGCAAGCGCGGCTTAACCTTAAGATCGACCCGAGCGGCTGTTATTATTTAGCCACGTCAAAAAGTCTATATAAATAAATAAATCTACCATTAGCTCTTAGCTTTAGTAATACGAGAAGTATTTTAACTTAATATTTTGTTGGTCTATAAATTATACGTAGTCATATTTAGTATTCATGAAAATGTCTAGTAAAAATATTTTTCTTAGAACCATTGGAATAAAAATTCACAGAAACTTCAAGGAGAGCCAACGCATTACATCGCATCAGGTATGAGTTCATGGAAATTGCTTTTTACATATTATTGTAAGTATTATGTTGCTGTCGTTTTTATTCAATGTTGTTAAAAAATACAAGTTTCTGAGAAGAACTCAGTACCTATACATGATTCTAGATGCCACAATTATTTTTCGGCGGTTATTTGACGAAAACAGGTGTTTCATACACAGTCTCGGAATCTGTACGGTCAAAGTGATAGTTCATGGTAAAAGTTTATGTCACGCTCACGACACAACACTTTGCCCGATCCGGGAATCGAACCCTCTACCTCATGCTCTGCAATCGCGATTGCGACCACTAAACCAACGAGGCAGATACTTTGACAGATGCTGCGGTATTAAGTCCACTATCCGGAGTCCAGTCCGTATTTCCGTACTCTGTCCTTAGTTCCTTACTGGTTTGACTGGTTACTAGTTACACTGTGTCTATTAAATTGATTTCAAACAAGGTTATAGAAAGATCCTGAGAATCGGACATTGTTTCATTCTGAAAACCATTTTAATTTAGGATTTGTATTTCCCTTCTATAAATAATAATTACACCTATTGTAAATATCCTGTAAACCTAACTCAAATGACAGTATACAAAGCGCTACTAACTAATTGCATACAATAAATTAATCTAGCTATCATACAAAACACTCCTTTAGTTAAAAGAAATTGTATTTAGGACGGGTCGATGATATCCCATTTGGCCAGATTATTTCTACAGCGGTCAACCTGGTCCCGCAAACGGTTAAGAGATTTCCAGATTGGCCACTGCAGTTCCTGTCCAGGAGGAAGATGTTAAATGCCAATGTGGAGCCCCTCTGCAGGATATGCCCCACCTCTTTTCTTGCCCATCTTACACCTTGCAGGAATTAAATGAAGCCAAAGAAAGAGTTGTGCAGGTGGCTATATCCAACATTATTTTTAGTATATGCGAAACTTGATTATAGTTTTTTTCAGAATAAGGAACTGAATCGATTCCATTAATTTTTAAACCATGATATATTTAGTCCCAAAAATATTTAAAAAAAGTTACAAGTTGGACACCGAGCGACATTAAGTACCTATCGCAATCATTTAGGTACCTATTGCCAAATTATTATTATCAATAATTTTATGCGTGGTGACCACGTTTTTGCGCTCCACCAACCAGGAAACAGAACAAGCTTATAACATTGTGATTTTTCATGATACAGTTTTGGAATTTTGTACATAGATTCTTTACATAAAAATACTAGACACGTGTATCAGGTTTCGCATATACTAAAACTAATGTTGTAAATTGGTCGGTAATTATTTGAGTGCATCGATAAGCAAGACGATGAAGAAGTTAAAATAAATGCATTTTTCCCACCGCAAGTCAACACGCTCTGACCCACTCATACATCAAAACAAAACACGCCCAGGTACCAACTAGTGATGTAACACACAAAATTAACTTAACCAAAATTAATCAAAGATATTTTTGTAACCGCCTTCTGTAAGAAATAATTAATAGTGCTGGAAATTATTTACAACATTGTATATAAAATGGTCGTCATCTGCCCACAGAATGGCATTAAAACTAATTATGTACGACCACGGCTACTTTTGATGCGACCACAAATAAATGTTGTGGTGATAATTTGCAGTTTAGATCGTTAATTAGTTACATTTAATTTTAATTTTAGAACAGATGTTCTAAAATTAAAATTAAATGACACCTTTCTGAAACATGTTGTAGATACAACATGTTTCAGAAAGGTGTCATTTGGGTCGAGTAGCTATTGAAATTTTGTAAGGGATAGCTGAATATTACAATATATTTTGTACCCAACTCCGGCGAAGCCCAAAAGAAGGGCTATCTGTTGGACCTAAAAGTTCGTTTCATTCCGTTTCCTAAAAGTTCGTTTATGTTTCTCTTGTAATTTTTATTTCGGATGATCGACACTACATTTTAAAGTTGGCAAAAAGTGAAAAAATCTAAAATTTAATTTGTCTGTGATATCTTTCAGATTATTAAACTGAAAAGCTGGAAAAAGGATGTAGTTTTGGTTCTTTAGTTTTTTTAATTACTTTTTAAATTTTGTAATATTCTTTTTATCTACTGTATGACAGCTAAGACAGGGTTATGTTTTATAAGTGGCACATAAACGCGAGGTAATATGTAGCTTTTGATACAGTGCGTTGACTGTGCAAGTATTCAAAAATACTGTTGAAATTAATGACTTTTATTGAACCTGTCAGTGATTAGGAGGTGCAAATCGCACAATTTGTGTCTGCTATGAATTTTACAAGTGTTGCTGATTTATAATATAGCATTAAATTACGTTTAGGTAAATAAAAAAGCAAAAAACCTTTGATCTTGAATAATCTTGATAATTCATAAGAGTCGCTTACGCGAATCACGCCCACTTTATGGGCTTTTTCTAAAGTTAGTAACAACCATAGAATATAGTTTAATGCTCTGTTGTCACAACACTATTTTTAGTTCTGCGATCACAACTATATTTTATAAGAAAAACTTATAAAAACTATGAGTTTATTAACTTTAGCCGGCGACTTCACCCGCGTGACGGACTCCGATTATCTCTTGACACTACACTACCAGAATAAAAGTATCCTATATCCTAGCCCAGGTCTTAGTCTACCTGTGTTTCATTGCCGACACACAGACGAACGAACGAACAAATTTTTGAGCTTTTTTTGATGCTCTCTCTCAAACTGGAGTCCAAGCAGGAAGAACACAGTATCCTACCTATGTATCTACTTTTTTTTAAATCCCTGAAAGAATTATACTAGTGTTATCTTATCCTTTACCAAAGATTTATATTTAGGGTTATTCTCAGACATAACGAAACTGATACGCCACATTCTTAGGTCCAAAATACCGTGTTTTTCGCTTACAAAATAACACGGTAATTAATATCGATAATTGTATTTAGATCTTTGTTTACATTCTCCTTTGAAGTGGACCTTGAAGGTTACTCGATTTACGTGTCAACACTGGGCCTGTTATTTAGTGATGGGCACATTGAAGAACCGCATCTACAGAGCGAGACAGCGTTACACGAAAACTGTGCGTAAGAAAGAGACGCAATGCCTCCTAGCTGTCAGAAATGTCACTAAATAATCTACCTGAGTAATAAAGTTATCGTGACTGTCGAAAGACATCGTTTGTCTGTCTGTCACAGGGCTATAACTCGCGACCGATTGAAGGCAGGTTTCATTTTCAAATGGAACGAAATAGTGTTATTTGCAAACTTCTCGTTTAATAATGGGTGAATTGGTGATTTGTTCGTGATTAGTTTAGTTTGACTGTTTTGTGGTGTCTACTGCGTGATGAGACAGCTATATGGCTATAGGACGGTCAAAGGGTTTCGCAAGACACGAAAAAACATTCTATTCTAGCTTTAAATTTGTGTAACAAATTATAATAGACACTGGTTTCCTAGTATTGGTCGAGAAACGATATTTTTTGTAAAATAATCAATTCTTATTAAGTTTATATGCTACTAGCGGTCCGTCACGGCTTTTCACGGGTGGGCATTTATTTTCCCCTAATTCCGCCGCCCCCCCCATTTTTCCTAGGAATAAATATAGCCTATGTTACTCAGGGATAATGTAGCATTCTAATGGTGAACGAATTTTTGAAATCGGTCCAGTAGTTTTTGAGTTTATTCGTTACAAAAATACAAAAATACAAATCTTACCTCTTTATAATATTAGTGTAGATAAGGCCATTTTCTCTTTTTACTTTCCAAGGATATTATGCAAAAAAGAAAAGTCTGATAAACGAAAATATTTTTTGAGTATCCAGAATTTACAACACAGTGTGCGGTTAATTTAAAAATAGATCAATCAGATAACTCTACGCACTATTTAAAATTATTGTTTAAATTATACTCAGACGTCGTGGCCCATTTGCAACCTTTGAATCTAAACGTATATAACTCTTACGTAAATAAATATACATAACTAACACTAAATTGTCCGGAAAGACGTTTTCATGGGAATAGAAAGTAAATTGTGAACCTTTATTACCGACCATTACGTAATTTTTTCCATTTTAAATATTTTTCTTCCATTTATTTTCTCAGAATTGTTGAACTATTTCTCGCTCGTAGTTCATTGGTCAGAGTTGTGTTTTGAAATACCTTAAAAAAAAACCTGTAAAATGTAACTGCTTTTCATATATTTTGGATGGCGAATATTTTTTTTAGCCTAGACTTACGTTCTCAAACTTTTCAGCTTAACAAAGTTTCACGAAAAACAATTATGAAAATGTCATAAAAAACATCGTAGGTCTTTTAGACACAGTCATTACCAGTAGTTAGTCGAAGCCCCGAAAGTCGGACAATCAGTCTTACCAAAGGGCTGAATCGAGATTCTGGAAATCAGTCGCTTCGTGTACAATACTGATATTTAATTACATCCGGTTACAATGGAAGCCGATCGCAACATAGGTGAGATAAGGAGAGGCCGATTTATAGAATTAAGACTGTAGTGGCACTAAAAAAAATACTACAGCCACATTGTAGAAAACGTGAAGTACTAACATCAAAATTCTAAATTGCGCAGTCAAAGTTATCCGCGACTTAAGACCATATAGAAAAACCCGACAACAACTGTCGGGCAGTTGCCCACCAGACACAACACCCGTCTGGTCGGAGGATCCTCCCTTTTCTAATGAAGAACTGTACACCCTGTTCTTCATACACGAATGGTTCCTAACTCGCTGGACTTAATTACAAGGCGCAATATTATTGTTAAAATCAGTAGAATTCGTCACAATCACAGCGTCTACAGAATCCACTACAATAACACAGCGCTTACTCCGAGCTGTCGGTGGTATAAAAAGAATGATTTATTTCGCCCGTCATCTGGGGAACGTATTAATAGATTTATTGACTGCTTATCATTCTTGCGGGCTGAGAGACATTCGCGTTGCTATGGCAACAGCTCTTAGGCCGACATCTATGAACGTTAACGAGCATCAAATACATTTTGGTAATATACTTATAATAGACGTCACAAAAACTTGAAAGAGACAACTAGTCACTATCTTGTTCTAGTGTGACGTGGCTATTTTAATGTTTTTTTGCTTCCCTGAAGTAAAAGGACAGTACATAGGGGCCAACAAGACGGCAAGCCTTAAGGCAAGCAGACTGTTCAGAAACCCTAACATCCTGAAGGATATTAGGTAATAAGGGCAAGCCACGCTTTTAAGCTTGTATGAAAGTACCGCCACTAGCAAGGCGTCACAGAGGCACGAGAAAAAAAAAATTGCATTTCTTTTTATACTTAGTGTCTCTAGTATCATAAATCTCTTTGTCGAGCACAAACTTTGGTTATGTTTATTCCTGTCCACTTTCCTAATGTCACAATCTCTCAACTGACAAAAACGCGCCAAAACATGCGCTAAGTATCGTTTGTAGATCTCGGCCTTAGTCTTACACGTGGTCTTGTGGGCAGTCAAGGGTATGCAAACATAATAAAAAAACAAACTCTCTCTGTGAGTTCATAAGTGTGTTTAAAACTCGCGAACATTATCAATACTAGCGAAGCACTTATTCGATTTCCGTGATAGTTTTTCAGTTTCTACGTATTTTCTTAAGCATTTAACGTTGTTTATTTTGTTAAAGTAGATTAATCAAGAAGAAGTAGTTTAAGTCAGAAGAACATAAGGGATTCTTTCTTCATGTCCTGAGCTCAGAGGTACTACATAGGTTAGGCCATATTCAAGCCTTTAGTTTTGTGCAGATTAAAAAGAGAACAAAATTGGTAGTGTTAAATGCCAGGCCAGCACAGCACCGGACTTATTTAACTTACAGTTTCAGCAGAACTTTCAATGACATCACACCTATCCCCGAGTACACCCACATTTCGCCAGTTATGTTTACGTCTCATGTAATAGGGGGCGAGCCTATTGCCATCAACCGGGCACAAATCCAAAATCCGTGGCTGCTACAGAGAAATTCCGAGTCCGAGTCGGACTCGGAATTACTTCGAAAAAAAAAAAAAACTGTCTACCTGTTCCTGAGATACATCCCGTTGACAGACAGACAGGCGGACGGACGGACAGCGGAGCCTTAGTAATATGGTTACCCCTCGGGTATGAAACTCTAAAAAACAACATTGCTCCACATTCTTATCCTGGGAGAACAATAATGTGGACAGTGTTGATATATTTACATAAAGAACTTACTGACTCACAACACATTCTCAACTTAACTGCACCACAGCCCACATACCAAAGTCCACGTGAACATTCCTGCTGTGACACACGGACATACAGACAAACAGATACGCGCGAGATTCTTCAGCTAAATATAGCATAACCTGGTTGTAAGTGATCGCGGTTTGGCAGCAAGTCTACGTATGTGTATGCGCACGTAATGCCGATGCGCTTGCGCCGGTGACGACTGAGGGACGACGGATTGGAGGTATGTTCTGTTCGTCAACGGATGGACGTGTCTGATTGGTGGAGATGAAATGTGGAGAGACTGAATGATGTGTTGTGAGTTTGATGTTCATTACTGATACATTGATTGTGTATTGGAGAATTATGGGAAATTGTTGCAATTGCAAGACTTGAATACATTGTTTTTATTGAAAAGTCTTTCAATTGGAATGTCTCGACACATCTAAAGATATTTGAAAAGTAAAAACCAAGTGATGAAGCTGAATTGTCAATAGGTTTAAACATCTTTCATCCCAAAAAGGTCTTAAATAAACCTGTAAACCTGCCTCCTAAATTCCCATTGTAGAATACAATAAAGTAGGTACATTTATTATATGGAAGTAATTATATTATATACATTAATAAATTAAAATAACCTATATTAACTAACTAACTTAAAAATAAACTTAAAAAATGGCGTCAAAAAACTCCTCCTCAACGTAGTCAACTGGTAATGTACCCAAAAGACTGGCGGCGTTGCCACGTTGTATAGCAACGCTAAGCCTTTGGCCAAGGTAAAAGCCAGCCCTTGGGTCACGGGAAGAGTAAATACAAATAATAAATAAATATATTCCATTATTGTTTAATCGAAATCACGAATGACAGCCTTTCACAGGTTAATTCACGTAAGATTCTATTTTGGTTAAGATATCTTTTACGTTTAGTATTTAGTATTCAAAAGATATTTCTACTGGGACATTTCCCAGCTGTTACTCTTACAACGCTGAGACAAGAAAGCATCCAGGTAATTATTCTTAAAATAAAACATATTAAAATAGAAACACAAAATACGAGTTGTGTACGAAACAGCAGACGGCCAAGTTTATCGCAACAACAATTATACAGAATAATTTATCTAGTGCACGCACGAACAATAAAATCACATAAATATCTACCTACAGCTATTTTTGGATTGGGTACCAAGTCATCTCTTATTAACTAATCATAATTTCTTAAAATATCTGTCCCGAGCACATATTTCATGAAAAGAAACAATCAGACAGACGTTTATTGGTGACATTTAAATAGAAACAAGAGACGATTGTGAAGGAAAAACATATATCTGTGGAAACTACATTAAACATTACAATAGAAGAGAGAGGAGAGAGCTAAGACTTAACTTTCACGACGCTATTATACTCAAGAGTGACGTGTTACAAACTCCACTATTGAAGTACTAGTGCAGTAATATTCTGGCTTCTCATTGGTGATTTAAGTTTGTTACGTTACTTGTTCGCTTTGACTAGGACGCGGTTTACGAGCTACTCAAAAAAATCATGCAATTTTAAAATTTTGATATGATCGCCTATGACCAATAATCTCAGCTGATGTGAGCAATGATTGTGGTGGAAGAAGTTGGTTTAGACTGGTGAGTATTTCATGGTTCTTTCTCTTAATTTACTACCGATCTGTTGCAGTTTTAAATGTTTCAAAGGTCTTCTGCGCATAAAGTACTGTGTCCACCGAAGCGGAGACGAGCAGAGCGGAGAGGAGACACCGGTGCGGGAATCCACCCAGCACGTCGATTGAAATGCATATCGCGTATCTCATAACTCCTGTGATTGGTCAAATCTTGCACGTTTTATCTCCGCTCCGCTTGTCTCAGCTTCTGTTGAAACTGGGCCGGGTCTTTACGACAACGGTGTTCCCTGCCAGTAACAAAAAAACTATCTCTGTCCACGCGTCACCTAACTCTTACTATGACAATACATCGCGACAGTGATTTAAGACCCACCTACACCGACATTCCTTATCAAAAATATAACAAAGAGACATGTGATTACTTGTAAGTGGTCATTTCCTAGCTGCCAAGTACTGAACACAAGTTTCAATGAGTTAAAGGTGTAATAAAGGGCTTTCTTAATGATCAGGAAAACTATTTTAATTGTCATCTTTGGTGGTGTGCCAAATGATGATGGGTCAAGGTCAGGTATCATAGAAGTTCTCTTAGTACAGGGAAATTGCAGTGTTTTCTTGTTTTAAAACATTTCAATTTGCGAAAATAAGTGAACGCAGTTAATCGATTAATCAAGGACGGCTAGCACTTGTATATTCGAGGAAATGAAATAGAATAAATATGTCTAGAAGACTAGTTTCTAATATTATTTGGAGAAGAGCCTTTGCAACAGATACAATAACTTCAGAGGTAGGTATTTCAAACTAGTAAACTATTTTCAAATACAATCTAGTAATTTAGCATGTCCGTTACCGATCACAAAATAAATCAGAGAAAAACATATTTAAACAAATCGTAAAAAGCACTACCCATCACAACAATTTAAAATATAATTTCTCCCTTCTAAAATACTTTACACTTCATTATAACTATCACGATTCTCAATTGTCATTTTCAAAAATACAACACGATGTCATAAATAAAACAATTTAACTTCGATATAAGCGCACACATGTATATCAACACCCTGTATGTAAGCGTAGGCATGTATGTCAACACGCTGTATAATGTCCCGACGTGACGTCAGAGCGCGTCACGTTTGCGTAACGGCGCACGCGCATGCGACTACAACGTATGTGTAGAAGACAAATAGATGAAGAAGTACCACTTCGAAGAAATCAAGTTTAAAACAGTTAGAAAGCGCAGATTTTAATGAATATGTTATTAAAGAAGAATATAAGAAATTCAAAAATTACATAGAAGGCTACACAAACTGCGTTTAAAAGAATATATAATAAGTTCAGTAATATTACAGGAAACCAATCAGATTTTTTTTTACCCGTATCTACTTGAGGGGTAACTGTACTTATAATTATGAACAACTTTTACTACTGAAACAAACTGAGTCGCGAAAAAAAAATCATCTGTACTAAACTATGGAATACCTTTATCATAATAAACAACTAACTTCATCAAATGTTTCGATGAGGAGCTCATGGCTAAGTAATAACAGCCGCTCGGGTCGATCTTTAGGTTAAGCTGCGCTTGCCTAGGTTGGTCCGAGGATGGGTGACTACCCATTACATACCGAGTTTCCTCCGTGTCTCGAAAACACGTTAAGCCGCCGGTCTCGGCTGTCATTTGTAGATCTTTGACAGTCGTTACAGGCGGTCAGTGGCCCGAAAGTCTGACAACCTGTCTTACCAAAGGGTATCATATTACCCAGAACTAACTGGGTTGTGGAGGTCAGATAGGCAGTCGTTCCACGTAAAATACTAGTATTCAGCTACAAATAGTTGAGAAAAGGCTAGGCAGATGATTTATCAAATGTTTCGATATGAAAACCAAAAATTATCTTCTATTTCCCCGTCGAGAGCAGTAGTTCAAAAAAACAGTACTACGTATTTCCTAGCACTTCTTAGCATCTATATCTTTTCCGTACTAGACCTTCTGTCCCTTCCCTGCCCGCTATACGTATTTGTTAGCCGGCCATTTTGAGAATAGCACATGTCTTGTATGTGTCAGTTATTAATAGTTGGGACTGGGTCACCTGTAGCGGCTCTTCAGTATTTACAGGTGTCTGCTCGTCATACTTATACGTAGGATTAAAGGTATGGATGTCATGTGTTGTGGGTTTGTGAAGATTGCTCTTTTCATTAAGTATGTGAAATTATATAAGATTTTTCTTAGACTATTAGGGCTTTATTGGTCATTCTTATTAATTTGAAATATAAAAGAGTGACTTTGAGTAAGACCCCAAAAATTTTCAGAAAAAATTATGATGTAAAATCGTATTTTTTTTCTCAAATATAGGACATGTCGACTGCGCTCGGCTTCTCTCGAGGACAGGTATACATCTGGATTAAAACCGTTACTGGTAACTGTAGCTGTTAAAATAAGCATTGAATAAATAACAACTACATCCGCATTTAATAGACCTAACATAATATAAATAATAATTAAATACAGTTTAATATAATTATTAATTTTTCGGGAAATATTATTCGATAGCAAAATTGAAAATCGTGATCTTTGGCTGGGCAGCAATGAAATTCGAGGGCCAAATAGCATTAAAAAAGGTCAGAAAGCGTAAGTTTTAGAACCAGATGGAGGAGAGAAAAACTAGAGCAACTTATTATTTCGCTCCCAAGTCGATAAATTCAAAATATTTATATTTTTTAGGGTCGCACTTTAGACTATACATATACAAACCCTTCCTGCTTTCTACCACTAATCCGCTAATCTATAACACTTGTAATAATGAACACGATACGTAGACATCGCGCGATCAACAAACAAAACGACTGGCATCCGACCAAGTTTCGCAACCGTCGCCACGCTCGGCGCTCCCCACACTCACCCGACAGTTAATCTTAACTCATATCCCGGAATGTTAGGAGGAGAATACATATCTGTAAGTGAGAATATTCGGTAAAGCCGCGCATGCCTAGGTCATCGTAACATACCGAGTTTCCTGTGGGCCTCGGAAAGCACGTTAAGCCGTCGGTCCCGGCTGTCATTGATAGATCTTGTGTGAACCGAAAGTCCGATAACCAGTCTTTCCAAGGGATCCTGTACTACCCAGTACTAACTGTGGTTGAGGGGGTCAGATAGGCAGTCGCTCCATTTAAAATACTGGTACCTATTCAGCTGCATCCGGTTAGACTGGAAGCCCACCATAACAGAGCTGGGAAAAGGCTAGGCAGATGATTATGATGATTCGTTTAGCATATAATAAGCCAAAGCAATTAATCAGCCTATATCCATTAAATATCGACGCGATAGCATAATCTGCTATCTTACATATCTACCCCTCCGTGCCACGAAAAGCACATTAACTGTTGGTCCCGGCTGTCATTCTTTGAGAGTCGTTATGGGTGGTCAGAAGCCCGACAGTCCGACAACCAGTCTTTCCAAGGGGTATCGTGTTATCCAAATACCCAGTAACTAGTTTGTGGTGTTAAGATTGGAAGTCGCTTCATGTAAAATACTCCAGTATTCAGCTGCATCCGGTTGAACTAGAAGCCAACCTGACCATAGTTGGGAAAAGGCTAGGCTATGCAATGCTGCCCATACTGTTTCCCAGCCGGGATGGTCAGGGCCAGGCAGGGCCTCCTCTCTGCCAGAGTATTTTAACACAACGTGATTAATAAATATCCAAAGTTAAAATGCATTTGCAGTGGTCGTTTAAGGATGGATGAGCATTGTTTACACTTTGGAAGCATATTGTTATTTTGAATACGAGAAATCATTGGACCGTTCAAAAGTTGTTCTCAGAACAATGCAACACCTACCATCTGGAGCGAGTAAAAACCTACGCCATTATTTTGGAAAAAAGCTTGGCAATCCGACCGAAACTTCGACAATTTCGTTTCAGTCGATGTGCCTAACTCTTAAGTCCGAACCTCATCAACCTCTTAACACGCAACTAGAGGCTATTACTCAGCTCCCAAACTCCTCAGCCTCCATTTAACACCTCATAAAAAAGGTGCTGAGGGATTTACTGAAAAATCATTTTCTAAAGGCCCTTTGAACTACAGATTTGTTTTGAAGATCACCCAATTAATAAATTCAATTTTATATGACAGGTAAAAATTAGTTCTAGTTCATGGTTTCATAATGTTTCTTTATGATGTGTTTAATATAGGAGATTATTTTAATAAAAATGATGTAGGTGTATAAACATAAGGGATATTATGAAAATTAAAATGAGTGTGATTTTTACGTAATCATTGGTTTCAAAGAACCAGCGTACAACCGATGAAATGGCAACACAACTAATTTATCAGATACAAAATTAATTACAGTAACAGAACTACTGAAAATACTATTTACATGTTTACTTGGAAATAACGAGAGGTCATCGCACCAAATACTAAAAAAAAATCTGTTTGCATACATAAAATCAAAGGCTACAGAACAATTATAATCTTATCATCTAAGACTCACCCTCTGGTATCTTGATAGCAGTTCCAAGGTTGATCTGCTGCAGCCTGGCTAGCGCGGCCTGCTGCAGCGCCTTCCTCTCGATCTCGCTCAGGGTCAGCAGCGACGTGTCCGTCAAGCGCACGCACCGCCCACTGCCGTCTGCCCAGCAACAGCTGCCCTGCACATAACGCGTGACGTCATCATACCACACACAGGTGATGTTGCTGCAGGAGGAGGAGCATAGAAATAAGGATATGTAACAAGCAACACGCATCGCGTATCGGCGCACTAGCACATAAAACCAAAAGTTTGGACCTGATTCAGCTCTGGCCGTTCGGCAAATTCGAATGTATACTTTGCCGCTCGGCTGCCGAATCATGTCAAACATGTTGTATGTAGCTTAACTCTCTTCATGCATATTATATTTTGATGATGGATTCAAATGATCTTAAAGATAGAGAGGGAATATGTAAACTAAGCCAAGCCAAAGAAGACAAATAAAAAAAATATCTCTCGTAGAAATGATGTTCGTTAGGCTTAAGAAGGTACATGAACCTTCACGAATGGCGCGCGGAGGCACTACGTCGGGGGGAAACTCCGCTGCCGCGGCAAATCACCGCTCGGCGGACAGACCTCCGGCGCGATCTCATGGTGACATGGAGAGAGCGACTGTCGCAACCCCGTGCAGGGCACGCCACCATAGTGGCGATAAGTCCCCTCTTTGAGGAGTGGCTAGAGAGGCGCCACGGCGCCCTCACCTTCCGCCTGACGCAGGTCCTCACCGGACACGGTTGTTTCGGGAGGTTCCTGCACCGAATCGGGCGGGAGGAAACGCCCGGGTGTTTCCACTGTGAGGATCGTCCGGAGGACACGGTGCAGCACACTGTGGAGGCCTGCCCTGCTTGGGCGGAGCAGCGCCGTGTCCTCGTAGAGGCGATTGGCGGCGGCGACCTCTCGCGCCCGGCCCTGGTTCAAGCCATGGTCCGGAGCGAGAGGGAATGGGAAGCCGTCACCTCCTTCTGCGAAGCAGTCATGCTAGTGAAGGAGGTGGCGGAACGTGAGAGGGAAAGAGCCTCACGTCCCAGCCGCCGCGGGAGACGCCCTGGGCGTCGGGGGTCACGTGGTGGCCCCCGGCCACCGTAGGCGCGGGCCTGTGGACGGCGAGTTTTGGGCTAGCTCGCCGTCCGGCCGTCTTATGACGATAGGCCGTGTCGACGGCGCGTTCGTGTTCCACGCGCGCCTCAAAGAGATGTCAGCAACCACGTAGGGGTCCGCACGGGCCGATGCCTGCCAGGGCTGCGGGACTGTTCGAAAGAGATACCGCGGCCCTGGAACACAAAGGGCAAAGAAGGAACATGGATGGGTTTTAGTCAGTACAAGTGACACTCCCTTCCGCTCCGCCCAGAGCGGGAGGGGTTTTGCACACAACATACGTCAAATGTGAACTGCTGGAATGAACTACTAATGAATGGTCAAAAGGAAACCGCCATGTTAATCATGCTTGGCAAAGGACTTGGTATTTATTTGTGTGTTGTTATTATCAGAGAAGAAGACATTGCTGCATCTACGACATTCTCTCAGCAGCCTGAAAGTAAAGCACACTAAAAGGGTTATAGTAGCAGAAAAAACATATCAGTTTTCTTTTGCTATTAAAAAAAAAATGACTACACTAGGAATTACTCCTCTCCTCCTCGTGGTACGCTTACAAACAAAAAACTCACATACGCAAACAGACCCGGAGCAACTGCTTATTGGCCCTACAAATATTTGTTCCGTGCGGGAATCGAACCCGCGAAACGCAGCTCAGCAGCCAATCGCTCAGCCACTGCGTCATCCGTGTCGTCCGTATCGTTTATCGTTTTTTTAGGTCTTCTGCACTTAAAGCCATTTAAAACTTTCTTCGTGTTTTAATCATTCTTCCGCAGCGCATGCCCATACCATGACATCCATACAAAAACACAAGCCAAAGAATGCTCAAGGTCACACCAAGCTTCCTACTACAAGCCACGACAAAACAAATATAATAAAAACTAACAAATAGGAGTAAAGAACCCGTAAAGTGTTATCTCAATGAATACTACCGCGTTAATGTCACTGATATACGCAGTAAATTATCAACAGGTGTCCATATAGCCGTAGACGTCACGTTTATATACCCACGCCTTTATATCAAGAAGTTTTTACGATATCAGAGCGGTTTCTCTGACTGGTTGTGGGGGAATAACTGTCTTACTTGGCAGTTTAAGCTGGAATGTGATTGGTTGTTGAAAACACACGCAGATCAAAGGTAGGGTTACATCCAAAGCACATATATGTTTTTGATCTAGTGTAGTGTTTAAATATACTTTTAGTAGGTATCACTAATTTAGTGTTCTTTAGGTTAACGGTATGTTTCGCGGGGTAGGTTGTGTAATGCTACTTGTTTTTTTACAAAATGTTTAAATAAATGAACATATTATGCTAGCTACATATAGCATCCAGGCTAGAACCTGTAAGGAGGCTTGCTTGAGAGAAAGGATACTCTCGAAGTTGGAAATTAAATTGATTCAAAGCTAAAGTAAGTTTAAATTATGACAAAACAAAAATACGGCAAGTTCAAGAAAATCCAAGATGAACTCACAAACAGAAAGATGCAAAAATAATAAAATTAGAAGTTATACAAAACTTTAGTAAACACCTTTGTGAAATATAGTTTCGTGACTCACTCTCCCTAGCACAATGCGCAAAATTATTTTTAAAGAAGGAAATCTAACAATAATTTTAAACAAGGAAGTTGACGAATAGAAGCTTTTTTTCTCAGCCTTGTTGGAGGTCATCAAAATGAATACAAAATAGCAAGTAAACACAATATCCAATGCAGCAGATGTTGAAAACAAACTTATGTGGGTCACTTGTCAAAATTAGCAATACAATCAGAAACAGGAAAAAGAGAATAAAAGCAAAAACAAATTCACACGTTTTCAAGGCAAAGTATTAAAATGTTTTGTCACGCAGAAACTTGTTTTAATATCCCACTTGCAAAGCAAGGTGATAATTAGGAGGAAACATAAAAATATAAACACAAGAAAACAAGCGTATAAATAATTTGTTAGTATGTGTTGTACATCTAACAAATTAAAGTTAAGAACTCATAATCTAGATTAATAATTATGAAAATGCCGACTTTTCACATTCAAAATGAAATATAATTAACTAAACCTACACACTAATGTCGGCCCACAGCTTTGCTCGTGTGAAATATTTTACTTTTATAACGTATAATATATTTACGTAAGAAATTTTAAACATTAAACGCAAAAGAAAATTCATAAGAATCATTAGACACTAACTGCCAAAATATTGTGCAAATTCAAGAAGAACCTAGATTATGGTATTGGCGATATAGTGTATTAAGAAACACAAAAGTCATTAAAAACAACGTAATTTTAGTTATAAACAATGCCGTTCACAAGCGATGAACAGCACCAAATTGAATAATAAAAACATTCAAAGAAAACTTCAATCTTGCAGGCAAGTGCCTTGTAAGTACTCGTTTATAACATAGAGACTCATAATTCATTCACTAAAGCGGAAATGCAAAACAAAAATGTTGCATAGATTGTGTGAAAGATGATATAGATATAAAGGGTAAGAATACTGATATAATGGCTAACAAAGATGAAAAGTAAAAACATACTTTGCCGACCGTAAAAATCATCAAAAATTATAGTAGAGGGAGATTTAACGAAATGTCATCATATAAGGGATGGATTGGGGAGGCATGATGTATCTGAAAAGGTAGTGAATGATAACGTGATGGACGACGGTATAAAATAGAAGACAAAGTCGTTTCCGGTATCATGGGACAAGGCCATTCAGAAGAAGAATAACCAACAAATTACCTCTTACACACAATCCAATATTACAGTGATAAACGACAAGTTTATCCGTGCGTCTGTCACTAGCTCAATATTAAAGAGAAGCTGATAGTGAGTCAGGCACAGCTAATAAATGTGTTGTGTCTCATACACGCCTACGATACTCTTTGATAGTCCGCTTTTAAACGAGCAGCGGACTTGGACGCGGCATCTGTATATATTTTTTGTTATATTATGTAATTTTGAATGTTGAGTTGGGTGTGAAAGACGAACTGTATATCAAGATTGTAGTGCATCTAGATTTTAGAGCAGAAGTGTTGATAGATAGTGGGTGTCTGGCTTGCAATGAAAATGCAGAGTTGGAATTAGAATTTGGTTTTTGTGCAGATGGTGTAAAGTACAACAATTGGCATTGAGGTTTCAGGAAAACGCCTGCAACGTTTCTTAATTATATTGATGCAACCACCGTGTAGGTAGAACTCAGATATAATTGTATGCTTTGATAGATATAGAATCAGAAATGAGGATCAAATCGAGAGGAAAGTTCACAGTATGAATGTTTAGTAGGAATACCAAATAAACGATGGATGAAATGTGTGAAAGACGATATGGCTGAAAAGGAGGTGACTACGAAGGTAATGGCTAATAGAGATCTATGAAAGGAAAATCTCATGCATCGACATTAAATAAATTAGGTTAAGGGTAGTTAGTGAATGATTAAAAGGATGGATTGTCAAATATCCAGATACATTTGATGCAGTCTTTTGTTGAGGTGGGTACTATAATTCAGATAACTTTAATAAGGTTTCCATCATCATTGTTGAACTTATTAATCGGGGTACTAATTAGGAGAAACTAAAAAATAATAATACGCAAAATACGCGCTTTGACATGGGGTTGCGGACACCAGCCCGTTATACAATACAATAGGAGAAACTAATCGGTTAAACAAGGGAGTTCAACGTTGACTGACGCTGATGCTGACGCACAAAATCTACACATGTCTCATCTTGATCATTTTTATTTTATTTTGATCAACTACACACATTTGTTAGACGAACTAGATGAAGGTCAATGTTCTGTAATGATCATTTTACTGCTAATAGTTTACGCAGATGAGTAACCGCAGGCTGTGCCTGATTAAACGTCAAACGACGGACAAGAAATAAGTGCTACAAAAATATGACTGATTGATGACAAAAATAACTCACATGACTAACGAAATTCAGAAATAAATAGAAAATCTAATGCACCATGACATGTGATTCAGTACCAGAGAAGCATAAAAACTGACAGGTGGGTTTTTTAACTTGCCTGGCATCGGATCCACGATGACTTAGCCTGTATTAAATTCGCTCAGCCAAAGTGTATAAATAGTGAAGCAAAAGGTTTTCAGTATAAATGTATTGGGATAAATATAAATGGTTATTTCTGTATGTGTAAATATATTCGGGTATATTTAGAATGACACGAGTTATCTGAATTTCAAGCGTTTCAACACAGGTGCATCGGCACCTCTCATCGGTTTGTAACCCCGATATAAACGTGCGAATTTATATGAAAGCATTCACGAAAATAACGAGCAAGCACAAATAACATCTAAAATAAAGTTATGTGGAATATAAATGATATTAATGATAACAAAGTTAAAAAAAAACATACATAGAGAAGTTAAACAAAAATTAAAGAAAACAATGGAAAGGACATTAACAACAAACAAAACATATCTACAGACAAATGACAATGTATCGAGCAAAATGATAGATGAACAGAACCAAGAAGATGAGCATAAAAACGAGCCTGATAACGCCCTGAAAAATGGAGAACCTATAAACTGTAGTAAACTGCATAAAACAGACGTAAACTCGATGAGATTATAAAACTGCCACAAAAAGATGTAATGAATTGGACAATGACATTGTGACTTATAAGAATAATATGGCTGATGCAGTTGATGATCTTAAGAATAGGAAGATTATGTTTAGACAATATAACTTATTGTTATTGGTTTTGGCTGACATTACTTGGGATGAAATGGCTAAAAAGGGGATGACTACTGACATGATGACTAATAGAGAGGTATGGAAGAGCCAGACATGATGCGCCGAACAAGAAATTGATGTTAAGAACATAATTTTGGTAACAATAGAACATCAATAAAGTATACTCTATCTATCTTACGCAGGATGATGACGAGAACATGCCGATCCTAATTAAAGAAGACAATGTCCAAATCGGTCCTTGAGAAAAACCAAAAACATCCACTGATACTCAAGAAGCATATAACAACACACTTGAAGAACTCTCAAGCCTACGCTCGTTGAAACCGAACGTCGACGCGACTGGAGAGTGCAGTACCGACGCAATTGATGATGCTCCGCGAATTATTAGTGTAGTAGACAAGTTATGTGGAATGCGGCTTTGGGAGTCATGTGATATGAGGATAGGTTCGTGAGGAGTGAATGGAAGTGGAGTGAAAAATGGGATTTATGGGATTATGGTTTGATTGGCAGTAGTGGGAAAATGAGATTATGCTATTATAGCTTGGGCCAAAGGACGATTTGTAAATGGCGCTTTTATAGCAAAAGCTTGTTGAATAGTAATCTATTCTTGTCCATACGATCGTTACACTGTGTACCTATCACGCATTAACAGCAGCACGCGTAGCATGACCACCGTAGAAACGGGTTTTGTCTACGGAAGAATCGACAAAATGACAGATCAACATAATAAATCTGTCATTTTGTCGACTCTCTCGTCGACAAAACCCGTTTCTACGCTGATCATGCTACGCTTGCTGAGCGGATAAGAATGTGATATGGCTCCTGGGTTAGGACAGAAGATACTTTTTAGCTTGGCAGTGGGTTCCCGTAGGATAGTATGTCATTTTGTCATTTTGTCGACTCTCTCGTCAACAAAACATTTTGGTGGTAGAGAATGTAGGAATTATAGACCTTTGCTTTAAAGCATGAGTTAAAGATGACGTGATCGAAAATCATCTGTAACAAATTCTTCCCTCACATTTGAACAAACTTCAAATAGTAAAAGGTAAAATGTAAATTCCTGACAAAATAACAAAAGTTTTGGTGGTCTGAAATGCATTAATAACCAATAAACGCCAGGAATTCCATAACAATTTGGAAATAGTGCAGGAAGGCCGGATGTAATAAATTGCGAGAGTCAACACTTAATGTGTACCTGTAGTTCAGTACTAATTCATTCGGTGCATAGTTGCAGAAAACATAATGTTATGATTTACAACCCTGGAAATATGAAGTGGTTAGAGACTGGAAAAAGTTTCGTGCTGAAATATTCAGTTAAACAACTGAATCATTCAGCGGCAGTGGCCACTGTTAGAAATCTTCAGGAGGAAGTGCATCAACTCAGAATTACTTGTTATAGAAACTTGAAACCAACTAGAATCTTCATTTGCTTGTGTTTGAACGTGGATGAAGCAAAAGAAACCGGGACCATAGCACGTGGTGTTCTATATTTTTTGTTTACTCCCATGAAAACAGAGAGGGTTAGTTAGTATTTGTATGTAAGTGAAACAGGCAACATTAGTTAGTATGAAACATTGTAAAAATAGGTTAGGCAATGCATCTCATAATGCAGCAATTACGATTTACGATCTTCGATGAACACAAATAATAACGTCAAATTAGTCGCTAGAATGCACACGTTTTCTAATTAGCAAGAGTGTATTCATGATTTCGCTTTTTTTTCAAACATTCTCTGGAAGTAAAAGCAAAATACACACTGTTATATTTGCTAAACAGGCGAAACAATTCAAAATCGACGGAAAATCCCAGTAATATATTTTCTGGTAATTCCCGGAATAATGCTAACATTATACAATGTACAGGTGCACAAACAGCCAGACTCGGAACAAATATTTGTGGTCTCAATGTTTTACCTACAGAAAAACTCGATCAAGCGGTTTACGATTTGAGTTGAGTATCTAGCATAAGAAGCTGTAAATAATTAAGTAATCTAAATGATAGCAGGAAACACGTCCCTCTCCCTACAACATATATACTTAAAGGGCAGCTATTACAGAGATATGACGGTGTACGCGACCTGGGGGTTTTTCACGATTCCAAACTTTTATTTAACGAGTTTATTGAGCAAATAGTAACAAAAGCTTCTAAATCACTGAGTTTTGTCATGAAGCTCGCCGGGTGTTTCAAGAAGGCCAAGATTCTCTATTGCTCTTTTGTCAGAAGTTATCTTGAATATGCGTCACAAATTTGTAACCTGTGTTATGCACCCGTGTGTGGCAAATACATAGATCGTATTAGTTAGAGTATACAAAAAAGATTTATTCGTTTACTATGTTTTCGGCTACGTTTACCATGTCATTCTGATAAAAACATAAAGCTCTGCAAGAAATTCCATTTACAGCCACTTATAGATCGACCTGCAGATTGCACTTTTCTTACTACTGTTGTTACTGTGTGCACTTGTGGCATGTGCCAAATAAATGTATTTTCTTTCTTTCTTTCTTTAAAAAAAAATAAATGACGAGATTGACTGTCCTGATCTCCTGCATAAATAGCATTTCAATGTCCCCCAGAGATCAGTTAGATTTAATCCACCTATCTCCATTCCTATTCTTTTTTCCTCATCTAAAATTATTGGCAAAACTCTTAAATAGTGCGAGCGAGTAAGGACTTTAATATCCTGTGTAAAGAGTTCTCATTTGACCCATTTACCACCAAAACCTATTCAGTTCGCACTCGACTGAATGCAAACTTTTTTAGAAGCGCGTAGTGCTTTATTTTTTATTTTTTCCCCGCGTGTCATTAATGACCTGGTGTATATATCTTATATTTTAATACCTTTTATTTTTATTTATTATCGTGCTTGTTATTTAGGGATCCTAATATTTCTACTACCTTTTCTATGTTTACTCGTGAGAACTTGTAATTGGCTCTATGTTGCACATACAATTTTTTTTTTTATGACGTTGCCCCACTCTAGGAATTTCTCCTGTATCGTGGGTGCGTTTACAAACATTTAAACTCACATACACAAACAGCCAGACCCGGAACAACTACCTGTAGATCATACAAATATTTGTTCCGTGCGGGGATCGAACCCGCGACACGCAGCGCAGCAGCCGATCGCTCAACCACTGCGCCAACCGTGCCGTAATTGTTATTAATTTGTTACAACTGTTGGTTCTCCTATTTATAAATAAATAATGAAGTAAACTTATGTACCCTATTAGGTTATGATCTTCATACACGGGGTGCTTAAAGACGTTCGTCGTTGTTGAAGCATGCCTAGGAAACGCTAGTCTGACGATCTGGACTCGATCTTGCCGGGTTGGCTAACCCAGCAGTGATACAACATAGGTTTACAAAACAATTACTTAATGGACATGAATTCATTAGAATCTTGTTTCAGGGGACCTTGTTTATTGTATTATCAGTGAATACCGAAGATTGATTGACGAAGATAAAGCGAATGACGCATTATTTACTGTAAATGATAATTTCGTTCGTGCAATAAATGTACAAACATCATCAATATCCCAAAAAGTACAGTCAGTAAACTCTTTTAGGACAGGGCAGACGCCGCCGATAAACAGCGCGCTGACAGACGTGAGATGACAAAGCCACTTCTCTTGATTTAGGTATGACATTGTTTACTATTTGTTTGTATACAGAACATAAACAAGATGACGTAAGCACCAACATACTCATAAGACTAACAACACAGACCAATTTTACACACAAAACAGATTGTAGTGAGACACAAAACACAGGTACTAATGTGACACACAACAAGCCAGAATGCTAACACACACCTCGAACTACACAACACAGAATATTTTGAGCCTTACAACACATACTACACACGTAATGCAATAAATAACACAGAAAATACTGTCACAAAAAGCACAAACCAGAATTTTATACACGGCACAGACTATAGTGGGTCAGATAACACAAGCTATAATGTTAAACACAACACAGCCTATGATGGGATACATAATACAGACTTTTATGGGACGGACAACACATTCTACAATGCGATATACAACACAGACTATAATGCGACTGACCTGAGGCGTCCATGTGGCGGCGACGCGCGATGAGCTCCGACTCCTCGTGCGCCACAGCTTCTTGCTGACACTCTGCACCACGCTGCTCGAAGACCGCGACTTCTGCATGCCACCTGCAGGAGGAGCCACAGTCGGAGCATTTCTACCGAGCAACGTCGACAAGAACGAATGCGACTGCGTTGGGGACGCCGGCGACGTCGGCGTCGACGCTACCGATGCAAAACGCAACTCCCGATACGTTATAATCCACCCTTCTTCTGTCTGACAACCCTTGTGAGGACCATCGTCGTCTACGTCACTCGGCATCCGAGGTTTAATGTTTCTCAAATTCTTATCGTAATTGATACGCTTGAAGCGGTCCGCTTTGTCTGCGTCCACGCTCTTCTTGCGCGCCATCCTCAGGTAGCGCTTGATGGTGTCGCTGACAGACTGCGACACGTCGTCGTGGTCGACGCTGGAACGGCGGCGCGCCGGTTTGGGCCTCTCGGGCACCAGCCCGGTGGGGCTCGTCGGCATCGACGCCAGCTCCAGCTTGTCCCGGTACGCTCGCTCCAGCTCCAGCAACACTTCCTCCGGAATCGCATGCGTCTGCGTCCCACACTCCACGTACTTATCCTCCAACGACTCGTGAAATACCTCAATAAGCGGCGGTGGAGACATCGGTGGCGATCTATAAGGGTCATCATCGTCTTTAAAACGCGTAACACCAACAGTTCGACGCGGAACACTTCTAGAGTTAGAGCTAAGCGCACTGACGAATCCACTAGGTCCATAGCCTCCGGAGCCACTACCACCGCTGCCACCACTACCACCACTCCTACCGCCTCTGTAGGGCTTGGTCTTCCGAAGATCATGATACAGTCTTTTCAATAAATTCCTATCGGTTAACAGGTCCTGCACTATATTGTCCCTGTTCGGGGATCGTACGTAGTACCTGCCGAGGTTCTCCAGCAGGGTCCTCTCCCGAGAGGGATTAGAGTCGGCGTCGGCCGGGATCCGCTCCGACTGCTGCTTAAGATACTTCCTTAAAGAGCGAACTAGCTCTTCCGTGTCCGAGTGCCTCGTCGGACCGGAATCATCCTCTACTTTCAGGTACGTGCGCAATAAATCAACTAAACAACTCTCCTCCTCCTCGGGCACGGTCCGGCTCACGTCGCCGAACGCCGCGACCGTGCGCGCCTGAGACGCGGTGAGTGCCGACGACGCTGCGCTAAACTTGGAGGTGGATGCCGCTGGGCTCGGCGATGCGAAGAAATCACGCCGGAGCTTGGCGATGTCGAAGCGGCCGCCCGAGGTGTGCCCGATGAAGAGATCGGTGGGTCTGGACGGGGGTGCGGGCGCGTCGTCGACGGGAGAGCGGGCGCGCACCGAGCCACCGCGCGCGCGCTTCTTGCGGCGCGGGCGGGGCAGCGCGCCCGGGTACGAGCTCTTGCGCCACAGCAGGAATCGCGGCTCCTTGGCGCACACATCCTGGAAATAAGCCTCGAGGCGCGGCACGTCCTCGGGGCGGTTCTGCGCGCCCTCCGGGATAAGCCGGCGGCCGGCGTCGGACATGTACTTCCATGTCTTGCGCGTGAGCAGCCAGCGCTCGCGCGGCTTGTCGCGGCGGCGTGCTACCTTCGTCATGGGGTCGGGCGCGGGCTCGAGGCGGGGGCGGCGGCGGCGCTCCATGGCCGCGGGTCACATCGGGTCAGGCGTCAGGCATGTCCGACCTCGGCCCGCGCACCTGCCTGCGCGAAACTGAACACTACTCCGCACGGTGCGGTATATTATGCGCCGAAATAGCCGTCCGGTTATAGAGCGGCCGTGAACTGGATAGGGTGCGCTCGCGCACGACGGACCGGCGCTGGCGGCGGCTCGGCACGGGACTGCCGCCCGCCCGTAAACAAAACCAAGCCCGCCCACGCGCGCCGCCCCGCGCCGCCCGCCCCGCGCGCCTTGACCTATGTGGTGACATGCCCTAGCATCCGTGATTGACGATGGTCATGGCTCATAGTTCCGATGCGCTTCATCCAGGGATGCACTCGCGGACGTCCCAGGACCAGTAAAATCCAAATTGCGAGATCAGTTGGTTATAATCACCTGGTCTCAATTTTCAATGCAAAATCTCCTAATTATTAGATTTCTTGCTTTGGTTTATATCATCTTATTGAAAACCTCCGTCCAGATCATAAGTAGATCCAACAAGAAAAGCTGTGGCTTCAGTACTTTCTTTATTTATTTGTTAACACTTGTGAGCTTCACCCACCTGTTCATGTTTTTATAACAGTCTGTGAGTGCTTTAAATTCTGGTTCTTCGCATCCAAATAGTGCTAGTAGTCTCTTATAGTCCATCTTACAGAAACACGCAAGAATACTGGATCATCAAGGTAAATTATTCGTGAGTTTTATTTGATGACAAACATATTTTTGAAATAAATATGATAAGTGGTTATGCCAAGTTTTAATAATAACTACCTAGGTGCAATCGGTTAGCCAAAATACGGACGAAAGAGATTATAACGATTTTTGTGACTGGAGAAATAATTTGGAGAAGAATTGGAGAAATCGAAATTGAAGAACAAAAGGTCTATGAAGAATAATATAAAGCAGTAACAAAATGGACAAAGTAAGGAAGACTTTCTAGATGAAGATATGAATATCAAAATTAAGCAAACTTTTGTATGTGAAGGTCATATTTTTATATTTGTGGAATCGCCAGTAATTTACAAATGTCTCACAAATAAGCTAAAAAAGATACTCATAGCTGCTAATTAAGGTAACGAAGCAGTGACCGCGATAATTATAATAAATTTCAGTGCGGTCATCAAATCATTTGGAATATTTGCACTAATGTACGAATTTACGTTCATAGTGGCATTTCATGGCAGTTGACACAAAAATTGGCCATGGGCTAATGACACTATCAAACGTGGGAAAACGAATTACCATATCAACTCGTCCACTGTTACACATGGGCCGTACAGCGGTGGAACGGTCATTAGATGGTGACAGGTCTTGGTCAAAGGAAGAATTTTATAATTCGCAAAATGCTGTATTTTTCTTGTCCAAAATATGCCTGAGTCACCTTTTACAACTACAAAAATCGAAAGAATAGAGGAGTAGTACTTTACAACAACCTTACATGAAAAAACTAAAGGAATAGTGGAATTTATTGGTGCAGTGGAAGGAAATTCAGAATTGACAAGCTCTGAAAGTTGAAGAAGTAGATACGTACGATTAATTTTATGAGACACAGTAAAGGAGAGACTAGACCAAAATCATGACGAAGTTTTGTCGTAGGAAACAAAAGACATTGAAACGAGTTTAAAAGGACATTATGTTGAAGGAGGCTTTAGTTTAAAAATTAAAATGTTGAGGACTGTTCTCCTTGTTTACAATTTTATTACTGTTCCATAAATCAATTTATTATGGTACTTAAATCTATATATCTTCAAAGTTAGACATATCAGTTACTATGCGTTGTAGCTACTAGACGAGCATATTACTATTTTCTCCATGTACAAAGTATTGGTAAAGGAGTTTCTGGAAGTATTATGCTAAGATCCAACTAGCCATTACAGGTCGTCAGCCCGTCTGGCTATAAAGTCTACATCACAATGATTACCTAATTCATTGAAGAATTCTTAAGCCTTACACTATAAAACAAATTCTTCAGTATCAGTGGCCTACAATTCTACATTCTTTCCTCGTTGCAGCACCACTGCTGCCAACTAAATGACTTTTCTGTTACAAACGATCCGCCTACCAGCGAACTAATCCCAAAACAACAACGGACTAAAACTTTCCCAGCGTTGAGCGTCAAAACAGACTGAAAAAACGTTTTATTGCCTCAGTGAAATCAATAAAAATTCTACGTAAAGTGTCGGTAGCGTAGAATCGTCTCGGCACTGCATTGCCAGCACCACATTCTGCACAGCCGCGGTATACATAACTTCCTAGGCCACTTATAAAATGCTCCGATTTAAAAATAAACCCACGACATAACATAAACAAAATAATTTGGAAGCTCTCCTCGAACACTACTAACGCCATCTAGTGTGCGCGGCGTAAACAAGGAAAATTGAAAGCTTGCCAAATTACTCCCGAATCAATTTGGATTCGAATCGGAATTTTCTTATGCTTCGAGTTCAGGCATTGACCACTAGATGTCGACACTATGAAATCAATTCTGAATGACACAATATATTTAAACATGCATGTATTTATACTGCACTATCCACATGAATTAGACACTACGAATATATCTTACGCAATAAAATGTATTTTAGTAAGTTCGCTACGTTCCAAGAAAATTAATGTTCTTATTATGACAGAGTGAAATGCTGATGACGTGGATGTCGATAGTTATGTAGGTTTAGAGGAACACTCAAACTATAAATTCATGCAGACGTAATATCGATCGTTAGGTGAGTTAACGAACCGATGACAATTGGTTTGTAATGAAGTTTTGGCATGCTCCCGCGCATTGTATCACGCGTTCCAATTTTTGCGATTCCATAATTGATATTGCATTGTGACGTTCTACAATGGCAATGGTAGTCTGCCAAAATACCGGGGTAACGTTTCAAGGAACAGTTAGCGTCAATAGAAAGAAACAATAGAAGAAATACGTAAACGATTATCGATTATCTTTTGAGGTCAAATCTATAAATGATCGGATATGTATAGCTGCGGAAACTAAAAAAAACTTCAAACCTTGCTTTTTCAACGTAAACATTTCCAGGAGGCTAAAATTAGCGAAATTGACAGCGAAAGAGGAAAACAGAGATGTTGATATAATTAACATAAAGTATGCCACTGATAATGAAGCAAGCTAAACTTAGAATAGAAAACATTGGAATAATGTCAAAAAAGAAACTTCAATCTCTTGAGTACATAGTTTATTAGACATGAATGCAATATAGGCCAGCGATAATAAAAAGAAATATCACTGAAGTTCCATTTTAAGATTTCCAAGATTAATTTGCAAACGTTTTATCTATTGTCAGAAACTCAACAAAAAAATATAGAGAGTGACTAAGAGGTGTCTTGGACTCAATAAAATTAAGGAGACACAGGGAAGCCAAAACAGTTGACAGCATAAAACAGTAAATAGAAGTTGTTAAGGAAAACAGACAAACAATTGTGGATACGATCAACGCGAAATAGGCCACTGATGATGACGATAGCCGTTTTACTAAGAAAAGGCAATAAATCAAGCCGTGTTTCAGATTCAGTCTAGGCTACAATATTTGTGTATCTCTTAGAATTATGCCACATGCTGGCAACACTGTCATTTAAATATTATTTAATCTATTAAATCACACCACATCGTAATGATGTGGAAACGGATAAATGAATTTGAATGTTTGGAACAGAATTTTGTTGGTCATTTGGATGGACCAGATTGTTGGAGGAAAGTTTTCAGTATGAATGTGGATGGTTATAAAAGTAAGGAAAGAGCGAAGAAACGATTGCCAGTTCATCCATTGTTTCTTTAAAGAAAGTGTGAAAGAAGATATGGCTAGCTGCTGAGACGACGAGTAATAATAGGGAAGTATGGAAAAGAAGACATGCTGCGCCGACCCGAAATAAAATGGAATAAGGGCAAGAGAATGATGATGATGACGAGAAGACAAGATTTATGATAAATTGAGGATTTTCTTGTGGTGATTTGATAAAGATGATGATTAAGAAACAATTCTAATGGTCTTTGTCAAATAACATTCCCAAATAGGCAAAACGTTAATTATTAGTGACTATTAAGATGACCAATCAGACAGTCACCAGTTTTTCCTTTTAGATATGGCTTGGTTTCAAAATGCGTAGTAAATGCAAGCGTCAGACGATGATGCTCAACAGATGCGTGGTCACATAAATCACACACATCTTGTAAGTTTAAAAGATTAATAATACTACCCGTACATACACATACAATCTTAATAACGTCAAATGAGCTCTTAAGCAAAAGGGCTTCAACCAGACAGTATATAAAAAAAACACTAAATTTCTTCTTTCGGATTCTCAACATTAAGAATAATCAACTGAAATAAAACTCCTCAAAGATAATGAAACAGAGATATATTTAAAAAGAGAGAGATGTATTCGCAAAAGAAAAAGATAAATGATGCGGGCACAATTATTTTGTCGGGAAGGAATATTTTTTTAGTGAATTTTGTCTTGCGGTAATCGACCTGACGAGGTCTAATGAACTTTTGCATTTGTACATTACGTCTCTTGGGTATCATCTACTGCCACACACAGTTGTTTTAGGAAATACAAAAGCATCTTGAGAGGGAGATATCACTGGAGATATAAAATTAGGTTTCATTTCATCAAGTGTACTTAACTAGATAAACACCAATCGAATAGACCGGAATCATTAACGCTACTGAGCTGATCTACCTCGCAAAGGATAAGAACAATTGGAGTTGATAGCCAACATTCAGTAATTAGAGAGGCACAAGAAGAAGAAACACCGGGCGAAAAAGAGGCTGGGTATCCTAAATTGCCTGGGCAGGACACGTGCCATGTGGCGACACAATCTGCACGCGCAACTGGCCAAGGTAGTATGAAAGAGTTGGCGATGGAAGGCCTCAGACCAAAAAGCAGTAGAGAAGACCTGCATTCAGCATTGGGTGGTTACTGTAAGGTTGTCTACTTATGATGCCATCATACCGACTGGTAGAAAAATAATGCTGGTCGGATTCAATATTTCAAGTGAATTTATAACATTTGATTTATATTTGTTTTGACACGCTACAGTAAACACGTTTTCTTGAAAACAAATAGATAAAATCAAGCAAAGCTTTTTATTAGCGGTTGAGCGATAAGTAAGTATTACATTGGCCACTATAATAGCCATTTTGAAACAATCTTTCTGCAATTTTGCGTTCTTCACAGGACATTTCTAATCAAGCACTAAAATAAATTCTACCTTTCTGGCATTAACTCAAGGAACCAAAGCTGGATCGATCGTCGTCTCAGTAATGAGAACCGTAGCGAATAAATAGCGGAAACACTTCAAAATCATGGTGAACGGATCAGTAAATCTTGCACCACTTCACTAATCATAAATATCTTCATTTTTCTTGTTCATTATTTTAGATATTATTTCTGTCCAAGTTAGTCACTTTCCTTAAGAGAGTGCGTCGAGCGATGTTCCTTTTGCAAATGTTTGTTTTTTTTCTTGTTTAGCAGCTGTTTTGCTTTTGAAGTACTTAAAATTATGCTTTTCTTCATTGATATTCTTTCTTATTTAGTTCTCCATGGGATCAACTTACTTTTAACTGGTACTTTCTTGGTATGTGAATGTGTGATTCAGCTACTTCTATTTCTTAATCCCTTGCTATTTATCACAATACTTTGTCTTCAACCTTATCACCCTCATTCTGGTAACTGTTATCTGCACGCATTGTCTCATCGATGACTCATGCAAATAGAGCTTCCGAAATGTAGAACAAAATAGTTATTTCTAATTTGCCATAATTTTTAACTTCAATTGAAGTCCAGCAGCACTCACAGTCACAATATTTTCACTGTTTTGACATCAAGGTCTGATCCATCACGAATTGAGGTCGTCGATGATGTAGGATTGTAGGTTATTCCCAAAATTGCTCATATTAATGTGTCTGTCATATCATATCGACAGATTACTGTGGTGTTTTGACGTTTGTTAGCGTTATAGCGAAAATAGTGCGCCGGCGCCGAAACAACTGACATTCATTTAAATGATCGCCAGTATTTCTGAGCTAGCCGCATTCGTTCGTTCTAGGCCGTACGTTTGACATTGAACTTAAACTAAAATTGTAAAATAAAATGTTTAAAGACACTGAGAATAGAAATCATGACTTTTTAGAGGACAAGGATGAATGTTTCCTGTTTCTTTGCTTCGATAGCAGATTTAGTGCGCTCTATATTGGACTGTGCAAATAAACGAATGCAAAGCGAGACTTTCTCGCAAAAATGGTTATTTATGAGTTCTTTTACATGTCCTGAAGTTGAAACCAGGCCGAAAGCGTGTTTTATTTTATTTTTAAACCCCTGTGGTATTGCGACGTTTTTTTAATGTATTTTCTCTAGACTCAATAGATGTGTCACGGCGTAATAAATATAACACAGATAGTATGACATAATCATACTAATTTTGCCGAATAAATGTTTCACTTTTAGTTAGGGATGAATACTAAAACGATTTATAGGATCGACATGATTTTGTTTTGATCTTATTTTACTAAATCGCTTTACTGACCCCTTTTACGTAAATTTGTCGCATCAACTTATATTTTTTAGAGTTCCACAACTAAACTTTTGTTAAAAGTGTTTATATTTTTTTATACAAAAAAAAATAATACCGCTAGTCAAAGAAGTGTTACTTTGAGGAAACAATAAATACTGTGCTTTTAAAACTAAAGTGGTACTGTATTAATATAAATTGAACTGAAAGCGTTGCACTTATTTTTGTAAAATTATGAAAAGAGCACCTGCTGTTATTGCCTAATAATCTTAAAGTTGTTTTTTTTTATTACATCCAAACTAATATAATAAAAGCAAAAGTTAATGAGTTTACCTGGTTTTAAGACAAAGTATACAGTTTATTCGCGAACGAAGAATGGAAAAGCTAATAGTTAATATTTTATTACATTATTAAAAACTTGTGATTGAATGATGTACTGAAATGTGGTAACCGTTTTCGCGTCGGTGTCCCTTCCACCCCGCATACAGGCTGGAATTTTTCAAGATCACCTGCATTTAATTTATCATGTTTGGTAGAGAGATTTCATATAATATAATTGACTCTATCGATTGATGCTATAAAAGTACAGAATGTTATTTTTAGAATTTTAGTCGGTTCGATTCCCGAGTGTGGCAAACGAATTTTCGATAATCTTTGAATGCAATTAAGATTTGTTTCTTTTTAAAAATAAAGGAATGTTTCGTTTGAGTAAAATTTGCTATCTCCAGTGTTTAAAGTACTTTTCCTCCAGGTGAGGTTGAAAAATTCCACCCTGTATATCATAATTATTTTTTTTGTGTATTACCACTAATCAGTAATTACGTAGGCTTTAGAGACCGATGCACTTTTGACTCAAATATACTGTTACTGCTGGCCCACATCATCCCGCAGCTGGTCAAAAGGTACCTTTCAGTTCATTAAATACAGGGATGTTTGCCTTTTTTTAAATGAACAGATTATATTTAAAACAAACCATTCAAATGGGTTTCAATGGAAATAATGTTGCTAGAATCGGTAAAGCCACCGTAATTGTGCTTACCTACCATATTCCTATGACTGAAATTGGATTTTATAATAATGAGACTAAAATTCAAGTTGTAACGAAACTGTACCATATTGAACTTCGAAAAGTTTCGTTACAACTTGAGTTTTTATCTCAATTATCCAGGAGTATTAAAGTACTAATTAATTAAACTGTGTCCATGTCGTTTAAAACGTTTAAATGATATTTATTTTGCTGTATTTATTTTATTTTAGTTGATGGCAATAGGCTCGCTCCCTTTTACATGGGACTTAAACATAACTGGCGAAATATGGGTGTACTATTAGGTACACCTCTGCCTAACCCTGTGGGCGTGATGTTATGTTGTTATTTTGCTGAAGACTGAGTTTTCCCTTCAGCAGTAGGCACTTGAACATGTTTTACTTATAATTATCTTTTAGTTTACTTTACGTTTATTTAGAAACATTCAACCTTTCCTAATTAGTAAATATCTATCATAGTATTAAGATACTTTCATTCATTTAGCCAATTTTTCCACGTAACATTCTGCAGATTGCAATTGCGTACATTGTTGGCTATATGAATTTAAGTATTTATGACACGGTAAGTCTTTCCTTGCCCTAGTTCATATTAAACTTGAAGAAACACCAAGAAACTTCAGGTCATGATACTGTTCCGATTCAAAACATGAAAACAATCATGAGTCCACTTTACAATTAATGTAGAACGTTGCAGTAACATAATTAAGTGTCTAGTGCGTTTATACTTATACTATCACTAACAGTAAGCAAGATCTAAATGCCCAAATATTATTGCACTGTTGGATTAAATTATCAAGTCTTGACGCTGAGACAGCGTGCTTTTATTAAGGCTTTCCTTTAGATGTCCCTTAGGGTTAGTGAAAACAGACATTACTACCCTACAGTAGCGAAGGGTCTTTAATGTGATTATATTATTTGTATATAGAATACAGCCTGTGCCATTTTTCAAAGAGAATCCGGTAGGAATCGAGTTGTATGGAACCTTCGCCACTGCTACCCTAACATGAATGAGTAAAGCGACTCAACTTACATGAGTTACTATTATAGTTCACAGAATTCTCCACTTGTATGCCCATGGTGCCTCACACCATGCTTTCCCAGTGATCCTCAATCGAACCACAATGCACTTCATCCAATCACTTGGCACTTTACATCTTACACTTTGATTATTGCACTTTTTTGCACTTTCACTTCACTTTTTGGGGACTTTTCATTGTTTTTGCATTCACATTGATTGACTGTGGAAAAAGTACAAGTTTTAGTCATGATATTTCAAAATAGACCTTAGATAGGAAAAAAATTGAAAATTACACTTTCGGCACGAATGTCGAAATAGAACAATCTGTCAGTTAAAATTATTGTAAAGAAAAATCAATATGAATGCAAGAATAAATAGGCGCACATGAAAAACTGGAATGTTTAGTTAGTTGCTGCGTTGCGTGCGGGGAGCGCGCGCGCACGTCCGGAGCTGGCATGTCACTGCGCCCGCGTCTGAAACCAACACAAAAATCCCTTTATTTTCGTTGTGCGCGGAAACGGAATGCGGAAACTAATGGCTGGTTGTCTTTGACAACTGTCGTCTTTTTGATCTGTTGAGGATAGAAACTGGGCTTACTTTTTTCATGATTTTGGCCTTTCTTGATATTCTCTGTGGTTTGTGCCAAACGGGGATAGTTCAGTGATCACACTGTCCCCATTTTCTTGTTACTCTATTTGAAAAATAGGTGTTAAATTCATTATTACTTAGAGGTCACCATAGCGACAATAGTAATTTATTGATTACCTACTACTTAATACTATTTTAAAAGGCATAAATGTATGCAAAGATTTTCAGTAAAACAGGTGATCATTTAATGAGTGTGCAGTTAGCGCCGATATTTTCATTTATACACAGAAAAGAAACGCGGAAACCAATGACAGTTTCTTTTTCTTTTCTAAATAGGTTACTACAATGCTTGTAATGTAAACAATATTTCATGTGTCGCCCTGCTAATGTTTTGACAAAAGTGTTGAAATATCTGTGTCGTATACCTATAAATCTTGCGAGAAAATTACTTGCACAATGAGAACATTAGCAAATTAATACATATAGAAAAGTAGGCAAAGCAGAAATTGTTAAAATCATTACAGAAGATCTTTTGTTTGAAAAATGTTCGATATGGCAAAACAATGTGGCGACACTTGGCTCCCCCAATTGTGTGTACACTTGGCACCCCCTATGTCCAGCAGTTGACGTCTTTCAGCTGAAATGATGATGGCAAACAAGATCTACTTGGTACTGTTATTACATATATTGTTATACATAGTCATGCCTGTTCCCCATGCAGCAGAAACTGAAGAACGCCATCTGCATTATCATATTTACATGGTAAATGTTTTTTCTTAAATATGCTCGACTTTGTGAACGAAGGAACATAGTTTTTAAGCTTGAATTTAATCATAAACCTGAAAGTCTCCTTCAAGATAACTAATTGCTAATGAATCAATCTAGTTCTCTGAGTACTCAAGAATTAGGTAAACGAATCTTAATATCGAATTATAGTACAATAAAAGTCCACGTAAACTTAATAAAAGTTTTACACCCATTCTGCGAAGTACTATAATAAAACCAATGTATTTCTTGCAGACTGCATGCGTTTATAAGTTCCAGTATTTTCTTCTCCGCATTTAACGATCTAGCTTATAGCTAAACTAGCTGCGCCTGCGGTTCCATCCGTCGTTTCTCGTTTTGCTCGGAGCCTAAGGGTTGTAGCGTGATGTTAAATAGCGTATAATCTTCTCTCAGAATTGGACTGTCAGATGCAAAAAGATTTTAAACTATCATGGTCACTAACATTATTATTTACAACAGCAAACAACAACATTATTATTTGTAAACATGGTAAATATCCCGTTTCTAGTCTAAATAATAGATGCAAAAAGAATTTCTGGTATAATCGAACTGGTAGTTACAGAAATTAGCACGTTCAAACAAACTGTTCAGCTTGTATGTATAGATACATTTGGCTATTAAAGAGCGCGAGTGGTATTATCATAAAATTGCAACTGTTCTTTGGATTTAGAGCTGTGTTCTAAACTAGGTTCCTCCTTCATTCCTATCCGACCCTCTGTGCCCCCAAACAAAGCGACCTCTGCCACTGACGACGCCGTGGAAGTAGCAAAGTTTTGTCCCAACATGAGAGTACCCAATATCACCGCGAGACCGTCAGTTACACCAAAGCGTTGCTGGCCTTTCTCGGGGATCTGGGGTGGATCGAATAGTCAATTCTCCAATCCGTAAACAAAATACTCTTTTTATTATAATTAATGGGTCTACTCTTGACCTCAATCTTATCTTGCAGACAGAGATGAGGTCGACAATGGAACGAGCTAACCCAAAAGAAGCCTATTAACTCACTAATTAAATAGTTGGACATGGAGTTGCGGACACCAGCACGTTATACAATATAAGAATACCCAATGTCGTGCCAGCGACACCAAGAAGAAGAACTGTTCCTCTGTTGAACAGACTCTTGTTTCTATGGAATTAAGAAGATAAGCTGCACATAAGCAGATCTCCATGAATGACCATGATTAAGACTTGAGATGTGTGAAGTGAGCTCCTCTATAAGCTTGTCTAACGTTTTAGGGAAAGCCATGAGAATCTACTGGATACTGAAAGCATAGGAGTCGTAGTAGCCATGTTTAAGGGTGAGTGCCTTCGGTCCAACAGTGGGAAGTCTTTCGATTGAATTACGATCAAAGAGAATCATGGCAACCATCATTGCAGACTCTTAGCAGCCTAAGAAGATAGTGAAACTTTTGAGATCGTATTCTTCGATCTAGGAACCCTTCATCATCATCGTCTTCCTGCCCTTGTTCCATTTTACTTGAGGTCGACGCAACACGTTTTTTAGGAACCCAATTATTATAATAACCATGAATTCCCGAAACAACTGCTTCACATCATAGTCAATCAACCCTGAAGAATCTGCCTACTAACGATGAACGTTGCATAATCGCTCACTAAACTACAAAATCATCTTGCTGACTGATACACAGTTACTAGAAAATCAAAAATAGATACGTCCATCAACCAGGCTGTTAGGAAAGCAAAGGAGCTATCAGTTCCCATGAAAAACGCATTCATCTTGTTCTGAAACTGTTTCAAGTTCCTGCCCAATGATTAATAGGTTCAATTTTTCTTTGACATGAAATTAGTAGGGATTTGGAGAGGTTATTAGTTTCTTTCATGTTAGAAACACAAGGTTTTTTTGTGTCGGCAGTATAACAGATATACATTTGAATCGAATTAATAATGTTTTCTTAAGGTCGTTCTAATCGATGCAGGAATAGAATCCAATAAACAGAAGATGAAGGTTTACCAGTGCTATTTGGGTTGAAAAACCTCTATATTATTTCAGTTTGGATAATACTACTAGCGTCTAACAGTTTAAACCACTTACTAAAGACTGATTTCCACCAAAAGGTTCGCATCGCATCGGATCGGAACGGATTTTACAATCTTTAAACGATATTAAATCGTGTACACAGTATTTAAAGTCTATATTATCAATCGGGCGTCTTCCACGACACGCGATCATAGCTGAAAGTATGCAGCGACGCCCGTTCGGCTCCGTTCGCTTGTCGCGGAATCCGATCGGATCCTTTCGGCTGTCGTCGCAATAAATCATCAATCCAATTTTTTCTTTTCGTCTTCTGTATTTTATTATTATTTTCTTCTTCTAATGCAATAGACAACAATACTACGTCAACTTCAACCATTTTCAAAAATTAGTACTCAACACGGTAGGAATGAAGCTATTTGACTAGACGCAGAAACGGATACGTTCGCAAGTTACAATACGAAGCCGATCGTATATGTCGACATCCTGTCGGACGCGATGGGCTGTCGCCGCATCCGTTCGTATCCTTTCCGATCCGATGTGATGCTAGCTGTTTGGTGGAAATCATCCTTAAGAGAATGCTGGGAACCAAATACAGCTCGTAACATCCCCATCGTCATCATTCTCTTGCCCTTGTCCCAATTTATTTGGGGTCGGCGCAGCATGTCTTCTTCTTCCATACTTCTCTATTACTCGTCATCTCATCAGACACCTCCGTTTGTGCCATATCATCCTTCACACAGTCCATCCATCGTTTCTTTGTTTCCTCTACTCATATACCTATCCACATGATACTCCACTTTCCTCACGACATTTTCCTCATTCCTCCGCATCACATGCCCATACCGCGACAACCGATTACCACACCACTTTTCAGTCACCGGCGCCACTTTCAGACTTCCTCTTAGGTACTAATTTCTTATTTTATCCATTCGCTTAACACCACACATCCCCCTTAACATTCTCATCTCAGCCACATGCAAATGCCTTTCATTAATCCCTTTTGTGGCCCAACATCGCGGAACATACCCATCTCAGTTATAACTACTTTTGTCAATTCACAAATTCTGGCGACAATGACGATAGCACTCTAGAGGGTCGTGTTGAGATAAGATGTATAAAGCAGTAAATAACCGCAGAAATGATGTTGACGATGACGATCTATATTTCGCCACCCAATAACAAAGTCGTAGCCTTTAATACAATCATTCTGTCAGTGGAAAGTTTAAAATCAATGGAGACCACTGTGGGTGGAACATAGCATAGGTACATTAGGTAGGCACTACAAACGTTTATTATGAAGTATATACGTTGAAAGTCGTGACAGAAAATCATCATAGCACCTTTTAAATAGCTCTGTCTATCAACTAATAGGTGAACGGAAAAATAAAATCATAATACAAGAAAAATGGAAGAAAAATAAGATAATTTAGTGCGCAAGTTTTTAAAGTTGCGCACGCGTCGGTCAGTGACGTTGATCCTAGTGATAAAAGTGCACTACATGACTACATTACAGTATAATGCAGTTTTTAAAAGATTGTTTAGCATATTTTAATATTTTTGTTTACAGTTTTTCATATTTTAATATTGCTGTAGGTATAGGGTTGCATGCTACTAGATTTTTTTCGCAAAGTAAATAAAGCTTTTAAAAAGGCATAGCTATTTAAAATATTGATACCTGTTCGAACAGAAGCACCAACAGTATATGGAGTCAGTAACTCGCAAGCTCCTCCTGAATTTTGAATAACTCTGTTTATGATGATATAAGTGTTACCTAATTTAGTGTTGTAAGTGTAACAATTTAATGTGATATTCGTATGCTGGCGGATATGTCCTGAACGATTCTATCTATTATAACAACTTTGTGCCTACCGTATCCTACGCATAAATGTCTTTGTCTTTTTTAAAGCCCTTATACACAGTCTTGTCAAAGTCATGAGACATCCTAGTGGATGTCCCCGCGTGGTGAGTTACGGGCCACTTCTTGTTACATGGAGGAAGCCTGTCCTGACAGTGTATGTTCCTAGGCTATTAGCTTATGTTTACACATTCTAAAGATAACATTGGGTCATAGGATCGTCTTCCAAGAAACACATAATACCATTCCTGACCTCACTGCATGCCATCTATTCTCAGCAGATAGCCGCATCTCATAATTCCATCTAAAATCATTCATCAACATCACCACAATAGCCGTCACATGCATTGTATTAATGTCACCGGCAGGTGCTCAACCCTACAATAAAACCTCCCACTCAGTGATTCGCTAAATAGTTTTGCAATCTTCTATAGTCAACCAACCTAACTTGGTCTTTCTATGCGGCGCTACCGGTTAAGACAACTGTCACATTTAGTACGGTTTCACCGTAGTTGTCAATTTTCTCGTGGGTCAAGATACAGTAGCTGGTTGAGCTATTAAATATAATAGAGATGTCATCAGGCATAAGCATTCGCGATCCAATGTCAGAAATTGTATTATTTATTCATCATATTTTGTCATTTTGACGTCATTGGTTACGTAGAATTCGGGTGATATGATACCTAAATAGATACTTGGAATTGTCATCATGAACTAGATGTTCCTCTAGCTAGAGTTACTCAGAGAGCTAGTCACTAGAGTGAAACTTGTAACTGTTTATTTTTAGAGTTATCCTAGGTTTTGTATGTTTGTTAAGAGTAGCGTTACAATATGAATAACTAAAAAAAAATTCTAAGCGCATCACTTGAGAACGGCTGGAACAATTAAGATTTTTAATTTCAAGGTTTTTAGCGAAAGAAAAATTGGAAAAGTTAACCAGAAAATTGGACAAAACTTTAAAGTGCTTTTGTAAGAACTCGAACGTCTGTCAAGTACCCATATAGTCTCACCCTAACACAAACAGCCACTACTCACGTACCAGCCCTCGTATTTACACCACGACAATGACCAGACCATGCGCCATTCGCCAACATCCTACTACCGACGATCTAGAACAAAACGCACTGTTGGCTCATCTCCCAGTCAGGTGTTGCTGTTAACTAGTTGAGAAGATTAATTGAGGGCTAATGATGCTGTGCAGAGGCCGTTGTATGACGTTGTTTGTGACGTCAGGTGGCGTAAGAAAGTGCAAGGCAATTGTTGGCCTACACTGATAGCCCATAGGTTTAGTTGGGGTAGGATATATTGGCGCATAGTGTTAGGGTCAGTTTCCAGCAAACGGAAAAATCGTCGCGCAATTTTTTTTTTTGGTTGACGTCTCTGAATCAGTATTACCTACAGAGGTAGACCATAACCTAAGCAAGAACAAAGAATGCATTTTATCCGGGCAGTACGTAACCGTCTAAATATTTTTGAACACTACACGAGCGAAGCCGCGGGCAAAATCTATTATTCAGATACAATTATACAGGGTGTAAACAGACCCTTCACGAAGCCGTCAACTAAGCATTCTGTACATCAAACTAAGTAACTTTACGCAAAAATTATTGCTGGGAAACGACTTTTTTTTTTGGGTGAAAAATCATTTTACGGTAGGACCCGATGGAACGCACTCAAATCATAGTGCTGATGGATGGATTGAATAGTACGGGAGTTGTGGAGGTGTTTAAAGTAAAAATATAACATTAAAAAACATGTATTTAAAAAAAAATACTTGTGAAAACGTTGGAACTTTGAACCCCAATATCTCCGTAACTGGAAGGTTCCTAGGTATGGTCTAGAACAAAAATAAAAATATCGCGCAAAGACGGGGAGAACAATTGCCTTTCGGCTTCGTTAAGGGTCTATTTACAGTTACACTCTATTTCTTGAATCGTGCTTTGTAAATTGTTCAGCGTTCAATACTCAGTGACCTCAGCGAGTCAGTCATCAATCACGTCGTCAATCAGCGATGAACAACGTTACGTTATGCACCGCTGTGACAGGCTGTGACGTCGCTTGACGTCATCAAGGTCTAGTCTGACAGGGCAGTGATAGATAATATTGAGTGCTACTCATACCTATTGTTACGATATTGATTGTGTTCATTTTCTTCAAAGTTTAGTAAGTAAGTAAGTAGGTAAAATGTTATTTGTTTAAACATGGTGTACATACATTGCATGCAAGATAACAATAAGAAACAGAAAGTTCTAACATGTTTCGTGGCGTACAAATTGGTAGAAAGAGATGGTGCATAAACCGTGATAACATTTATCAAAATTAACATTATATAAATTATGTAGGTACTTATTCAAACATTATTATTGATTAAAGATTAGGTATTACAAACCAGCAACCATATTGTCAGATAAAATTAAATGTCAAAGTAGTTATTAAATAAATTAGTCAATAAAAATATGAATACTTAACTATCATTAAAATTTCAATAAAGAATTACAATTATTTAAAAAAAAAAACGAAGAAAATTGTCCTCCTTCATAAACTCTGCTATACTGTAATATGCTCTTTCAGTTAGTAAACTCTTCAATTTTCTTGCAGAGCAGATATATTTAATGTTCTCCATGATTTCGGCAATTTATTAAAAATGGTCGGAGCCATGCATAAGATGCTCTTATCGCCGTGAACACAGAGTTTGAAATTATCGCGTCTATTCCTAGGGACAGCATCAGACAAAAGCTGAAATAAATCGGACTTTGATTTAATGAACATTACTGTTTCCAGGATATATAATGAGAGCAATGTCAATATCTTACGTTCTATAAAATAAGATTTACAGCTGTCCGTTGTTTGCAGTCTAAACATTGATCTAATGCACCTTTTCTGTGCCCGAAACACTATTTCATTGTCCTAGAGAATCGAACGCTTGCCAATATACCGGGTGTAAACGGACCTTTCACGAGACCGTCAACCAAGCATTCTGTACATCAAACTACGTAATCCTACGCTAAAGTGATTGCTAGGAAACGATTTTATTTTGGGGTGAAAAATCACGTTTTACGGTAAAACTCAATGTAACGCACACAAAAGATTTTATTCGGTTCCATGTAAAATTTTCGTCATCAGCTCCATGTGAAATACTGGTAAGCAGCTGCAGTTAAGAGCTCGGCTGATCATGCCTCTAGACTGGATGACTAGGAGGTAACTGAATCTTATTCGAATTCTTTATATCTATCAGCATCGGTAATAACTTCACAACAAATACTTTTACGCAACCTCAAAAGTATTTTATGTTTCCTAGCTTACCTCATGATTGCAGCCAATAGATTCTAAAGTATACATTTTATAACATGTGAGTTCAAACAACGCTTACCAAAATAAAACATACATAAAGCACAAACAAGAAAAAGAAAGCGTTCTTCTTAACGTATCAAAATAACAGTATTATCCCTAGTGTATTGTTAATAAAGAAAACTAGGTAGGCAGACAAGGCTACGCACTTTTTCATCTTACAAATTGATACAGAAATGCGCAATATCTTAAAAAAAGCTAGAATAAAGAAAACGTAAGATAATTCGCTAATATATAAACTTCCGTTGCGAATAGAATATATTGGATCTATGTATATTTAGTTATATTCTCAACGTCTTGGATCTAATTCGACTCAGACGCATCGTAAGGTTAGGTTACGTAGCAAGCGGAAAAGCATTGATATATAGAAATATTTTTTATTGTAAAAAAAATGTTACATAATCGATAACGAGCAAATTACATTCGGTGAAATCGTTGATAAAAATGTAACAAATATATTTGATTAACACAAGCTACCGATAAACTTATTTCAATATAATTGAAAGTAGTTATAGAAATAATAAATGCTTTATTCGTGGGTTTTTCCACTTATCTAGGCTCATGTAGGATGACATTCTTGACAGTGACAAAATGCAATTAACTATAACACTCACAACAAAATAGTCACAAATCTTTGACTCACACATTTTTCATATTGAAAATCAACACTCAACGCCCTATTAAAATTCCAATCATATGACACCAAATTTTTTCCCTAAACCGTTTATGACGTAGTAAAACGCCCCCGCTCCGTCTACCGCTGACTGTGCGACCCACGCCCTATACTCATCGGGTATATATTTAAATCGGTATAAACCATTATTAGTCAGTGAACTCTTCCATATGGCGGGTGGTAGAATGTTTGCTACTTCACTAGTATATAAAAAGTGACTACTATTTGATAGATAGAGTAGTTAGTGAGTCAATTTAGATTAATAGATGATACTAGTATGATCAAATAATGGTGTAGGAAGGAATTTGCAAATCATAAATTTTTTGCCTCGCGTGTCGACGATTTCGGATTTCTATTTTTATTAACCAAATTAATGATGTGTCTGGTAGTCTAGTGGTCTAGCAAGCGCTGCTGAGCATGATGTCCTACGTTCGATTCCCGGGTCAGGCAAAGCGTTATTTGGTTTTCCAATAAATAATTTTTCAATATCAACCCGTAGCTCGAATTTCTGCCCGGTTGATGACTGTACGGTCTGCCTACCCTTCACAGGGAATCAGTTGTGAAAACTTTTGTGACACATGACAAGACAACAAATATATACTTTGTCTATTTGCTGTCTTATAAGATAGTAATGAATACAATTCATTCAAATTGACGGCCATTAAATGAGTCATGAAATATACTTCGTCGCGTCTAGTCCATTGTTTTAGTTAGCATTACAATACGTAAGGAGTGTATAATGTCAGTCAGTTGAGTGACAAGACGGAACAGGGATATTAATTTTTATTAATAATAGTTTAGTAAATTAATAATAGTTTAATAAATCTTAAGATTATTATTTAATGATAGTTATGTTTTTACTGTATTATTCGTCAAATTAATGATATCATTCCTTCTCAACCCGACTCTGCGAAGGTTGCTTAAAAAATAAATAACTATTTTACTGTCATCGATTTCCGTCCTTTGATGCGATGCTACCAGTTATGTATATGCTACGCACAACGCGCTAAAGCGCGTCAAAGCCTACAAATCAATGGGTACCAAACTACGCCCACAACAATGTATATCTGTCACAAAACTTAATTTCTCTCTCTGACTACCTCGTCGGTCTAGTGCAAGCGCGACTGCTGAGCATGAGCCTGGGTTCGATGCCCAGGTCGAGCAGTGTTATTGGGTTTTTCCACCAGGAATTTCTCAATAGCAGCCACGAAGTCAGTATATGCGCCCGATTGATGGCAATAGACTCGCTCCCTACACACTACACATAGGACTTGGACATAACTGGCGAAATGAGGGTGTACTATTAGGTACACCTCTGCCTAAGCCTTCGGGGATTACAGGCGTGGTGTTATATTATGTAAAGTTCTGCAAATAGCAACAGTAATAAATAATCGTGGAAAACATTGATATTGCAAAACGCAAAACTATTTTCAACATAAATTACCTTACCCGCCTATTACGCTACTACGCATAGTAATTATTAATAGTACAATATCAAGCCGTAACAGCTGCTCTATTATTGATTATTAAATAATAATAGTTGGCAGTTTCCCCAACACAGGCGCCTTCGATCTTGGCGAATGCGCAGACGCATCTACTCGTTACGTGTGTGATGATCATCATATTTATCATCAGACCATGTGATGTACACCAACTTGAAACGTGTAAATAGGTAGATATTACTAGGTGTAGGTACTTAGTGATTTTAGTGATGCCACGTGCTAATTGGGCCTTTGATAGTTGTAAACTAAATGTGGATCTGTTTGCACAATTTAAGTAACAATTTGTAGAAGTAGCAACGTTAGCCCTGATTTAGTCTTTAGTAACGTCTATTGTAAGCATGAATTCGGGTTTTACTAACAATTAATTAAATTAGTCTTCGATAATTTACATGTTTCTTGTCATTTATGAAAAGCAGGCTTTACTAAAGCAAGATAAAATATGCAATGCGGAAGGACCGATAGTTATCAGGCAACACACAAGACAAGCCTAAACCTATAGTCTATGTTTCTCCATATACAGACGTAGGTATGGATTTTATGCATCCATTCCTAGATCTAATTATTCACGGAAAATTCGTGTATGGCGACAAATCGTCGACTAAGCCAAGAATTCTATTATTTCAATTGTACTACAAAAACTAACTTACACACGACAACTGCAAGTTGTAGTTGTAACCCTTCAATACTTCTCAAAGCTAAAGTCGCAATGTCCAAAAGAAATCGTGGTTGGTACTAGCTTCACTCCGCCAATTGCTTGCCAGAAATTGTTGGCACAGAAAGGTGTGGTGGCCGAAAATATTTTTTCTCACACGCGCTACTACTGTAAGTCTTGTATACGATATAATGTAAAATGTTGCTCGTATATGTGTCAACGGTTATCATATTCGCATCAGCAGGAGACAATGTTGCTTCTTTTTAGTGTCTGGTGATGAATGAAAAAAATAATGGGCCTTTTTCATTTTTTATTTGCAATTAGTTTTTGCCCGTGGCTTCGCTAATTTTGAATTTTATGATCAATTCGGGTTGAACTCTGGATATAATAATATAATTCAATCATGATTCGAAAGACACGTGGCGCCATCTATTATTATAAGAACGTTATTGTTGTTTTCCTCGGGAACAGTACTTTTTTTCGGGATGAAAGGTACTCTATGTCCGTTTCTGTACACCTGATAACGTATATGCAACATTTCAGCATGATCGGTTCAGTGGTTTAGGTGTGAAAAGGTAACAAACAAACAAACTTACTTTCGCTGTTATAATGTTAGTATAGTATGGAAGTATGGATTAGGAATAAACTACCAATTTTTCAATCACTGACAATCACCAGAGGCCTTAAACAACATCTGACTATATTCATGCATTCCAAAATCTGTACAAGATTGGTCATCATGGCAATCCTAAAGCTTATCTACCAATAATTAATTCTTCTGACGAAAGCAGAAAATTACTTGCTGGACTGCTCGAAATATTGCAAAAGCACATGCCAAATACTTCCGCTAACACCTCCGCATCATGAATGTAAACATTTTCTCCTACACCACGTAAGTACTTATATCTCTCTAAAATGGCGCCAAGAAGTCAATTTAAATAAATAAACAAATAATATCCACAAGCTAATTGGCGTCCATAGCTGGTGACGCTTATTTTCCCCCTTTTATCTTAGTAAGACATAAATAACGCACTTTGAACTTCGTCACGGTGGATCAAATTCTGTGACAGCTTTAATTAGCTATAATTAGGTTGTATGAAATGGGGATGTCTACATCAACTATTACGGGAATAACAACATAGCAAAAAGGTGAAAGGTTCGGCAGAGGTGTACCTACATGTTTATATAGTAAACCCCCCATTTCGCTGATTTATGTTTGAGACCGATGTTTAGGGGCCGAGCCTATTGCCATCAACTGGGTACAAATCCAGGCCCCCGACCTGTTACTGAGAAATTCATTAATGACTAGTTACGACATATTCTTTGCTTCAGAGTTTGGAGCAACTGTGCTGGGATTACAACGTGGTTTTTAATGGTTGTCGATAAAACTGCGGTTTGCTATGTTTGTTTAAAAATTAGTATTAAGTATATAGGTTCCAGTATAATTTTACGAAAAAAAACCCACAACAAGTAATGGTCTTGTGAGCCCATTCTTTATTCAGCTAGCTGGCAGAATAGTCTCCCGTCTCAAAGGACCAATAATCTTACCAGTTTACACAAACATAACATCACACCTGTAATCTTCGAAGTATTAGGCAGAGATGTACCTTATAGTACACCCACATTTCGCCAGTTATGTTTAATTCCCATGTAATAGGGCGCGAGCCTATTGCCATCAACCGGACACATATCCAGACTCCGTGGCTGTTACTGAGAAATCTCTGATGAAATCCAATAATACTTTGCCCTACCTGGGAATCAAAGCCAAGACCTCATGGTCAGCAGTCAGCCTTGCGACGACTAGACCAACGAGGCTCTAGTTAATTCCAAACCTTAAATGCCTAGAGACTACAGATGACACAAAAACCATGTAATTTGGCAGCAAAAACTACATGAAAAAAAAAACATCAACGCTCTAAATTTCATATCTCATTACAGTTACAAATGATGACGTCTTTTGACGTTTGGTTTGACAAGTGACATCACAGGTCTAGTGTCAGTACTCAGTCACCTTCCAACCTGTCACTTTGAGTTAGGAGAGCTATGATATCACCTCAGGAATATTTCCACATGAGATTGAGGTAAATTCTTGGCATTGACGGTTTAAAGAAAACATTCTGATTTCTGTCTACTACGTCGCGTAGATTCTATTTGATCTGATGGTACGATACCGGTTGGTTTTGTAAAACATGCAAACACGTAACTTTCGTGAAACGAAAATATTGCAATTTAAATAATGACTCAATTGACAGCCTCGTTGGTCTAGTGGTCGCAAGCGCGACTGCTTTGAGGTCCTGGGTTCGATTCCCGGGTTGGGCAAAGTGTTATTGGGTTTTCCATCAGGAATTTCTCAGTAGCAGCTACGGAGTCTGCATGTATGCCCGGTTGATGGCTACAGGTTCGCCCCCTATTACATGGGACTTAAACATAACTAGCGAAATGTGGGTGCCTTATAGGTACAACTCTGCCTAACCCTTCGGGCATTAAAGGCGTGATGTTATGTTAAATAACAGCTCACATTAACTAATAGGTATTTTGTGGACATGACTGAGGCAACTTTTTGGAATGCGGTTCAAAAGACCAAAAATAAAAAGTGATCAAAGAATAAATAAAGTCATTATATCAGCCACAGGACGTCCACTGCTGGACATAGGCCTCCATCAAGCACCGCATCAATCGGTCCCATATTTTTCGCATTCAGCAGACTGTCGTGGCCAAATAAAATAGAAAAATATAATATTTTCTTCTGACCGTGTGACGCAGATTAGTTTAAATTATTAATGCGATCGGTGTGCGCGCGCGCCGCTCAGACGATTCACACTTCATATTAATATTTATTGTGAGTCATTCATGGTCTACACATTACCTGTGACATATCGATGGTGGAACTTTGAAATGACGTAAGGAACATTGACCGTGCTGATGTATTATCAACTCTTGTCGCTGAGCTTAAAGTTGCAAATCCAACCCCGTTTTTAATGTCCACCGTCGATATTCAGGGTATTTATCATTCTCTAGTTTTTATATTCCCGCCTTCAGTTTTGAGTGGGACATAAGCCTGAATTAGTTACTGAAGAGTTTCTTTTGATCAACTGTTTTTGCAGGAAATTGGCAATGTTTGCTATTGGTGGGAGGCTGTTAAATTCATCTCCTCATTTAAAAGTTAAAATGAAGGGCCTTTTTTTTTAAATCTCCTCTAGATTTAAATTCCCCTGTTCGCATAATTCTTTTTGACCTTCACAATCTGACTGACGGACTGGCTCAGAGTAAGGTGTGTAGTGCTGATATCTTCATCGTTTATCAACGGATAAACCGTGGCCTACACGCTGAAGCTCCGCTGAAGAACAAGTGTCGCGTGAGTATAGCTAGAGGCAAATCCCGTCGCATGTTGATCGGGGAGTAAAAGCTCATTCGTTCAAGGAACAATTAAACATACATCCATACGTACAAACACAAACTCACGCCTTTTCCCAATGAGGGTAGGCAGAGACCACAGAACGCCGCCTGCTACGATCCTTACATAGTCCTTTTTCCTCAATAAAAACAAAAATTAAAGACCTATTATAACTCTGATATACTAATAAACGCCGCGACAGCTTAAAGTTGGCGCTCTTGAGCAGTCCCTTGAAATATCCCGGGCGTCGTTGACGGGACCTTTAAATTGTTCTTTCACTTACTGATAATTTGGTAGTTTTATTCTAAACCCCAACTAGTGTATCTAGAGAACACCAAAATAACACTCTAAGCTTTCTCTGTAACACCTAAATCTTTCTACCATCACTGCCTTTCCGATTCTAAATCATGTTAACTTTAATTGGCAGTCTTGTTCAGCAGTTGGCAACATTCTGCCAAGTTCAGGGAATCTAATATTTAGTTTAAAACAACGTGCTTGTTGACTGATATACGAGTTCAAATGAATACTGCCGTTATTTATATTATGTGCGGACACACTGACGTATATTTAGTAACTACAAGATATGATTTGTAAGTTACTTTATGTTACACGTTAATTTACAGTTGTACAGACACGATATGTATCCAATAAGCAACTTTTAAAAGGGATTTTCTTCTATGGTACTGATTGTTATTTCATGTTGTTACTGGCATAGTATCTTGGAGCCATTATTACTATGAAATGGGTCTTATTCCATCGTTATTACGTGAGAGAATCGCATTTGAATTTATGTTGATGCTCGGGACTGTACCTATAAGTAAGATCGTAACTAGATTTTTTTTTTTTATAAATTTCGCTACTACAAATACAGACAATTTGTCTCTTCAGTTTTTTTCTGCACAGTTCATATACGTAAAGTATGAAAAATCCATTCACGGGTTTGTAATGTTATTGTCATAGCACATAAGAGGGTCGTCCTTTATTCATGTGAGGTTCAAAGACGGGGGAGGGGGACAGAAAAAATACTCAATACGAAATAATACTCAATTTAATTTTCGTATAACAAAAAAAAGGAAATGTGTGACATATTTAATTTTTTACCAATATCGGATTGTATTTAATTTTGTAACCACGTAAAAACCTGGGGCAGCGAATAGTGTCAAAAAATACTTTTCAATAATTATAAATAATCGTGATGAGGAGGGGTCACGTAAAACCTGACGACGTATCACCAAGGAGGAGGGAGGGGTATAGAATTGGCCTAAAAAACCTCACATGATTGAAGGATGGCCCCTAATCTGTGAAAATACGATAATAATAATACGGTGTCGTTTTAGATGAGAACCACAAACAACTGTCATCAATTGTGTGTAAAGCTCTTTGTACGTCTCAGGAATCCCCGTTAAACATATAAAATACAATGTAAAACCCATTTCCACAAACCCTTTGTCAAGTTCAACAACTACGTAAGTCAAGGCGATGACTCATTAGCTTATTTCTGATTGCACTCGCTGTTAATTAATCCCTTTAGGGCTTCGAGTTTCAGTCGAAAGGAAACAAAACCGCACAGGAAACGCTCTGGCCAATAAAACATCAGCACGATTTGTTTCAGGATATTTCAGGGCATAAAACAAAGATACGTAAAGCTTATTTATTGCCGTTCTTAGAAATAACTTGATGAGTGAATGTAAACATGTTGGAATTACGAGTTTTATGGATCAATTACTGATGAGTTTTCAATGTGTTTAGTCATTGGAACTTTTGATTTGGCAAATTTATGTGTTTTAATTCCATTTTCATTCTATGTAGTTTTATAAAATGAAAATCGAGAGTTTTAAATGATCGAAATAGCAATAGTAAAAATTAAACATAACATAATATAATGCCTGGGATCCACGAAGGTGTACCTCCCCACATTTCACCAATTGTCTTAATGTCCCATGTACTGGGGGGTACGCCTATTGCCAACAACCGGACACAAATCCCTACTCCATGGCTGCTACTGAGAAATTCCTGATGGGAAAACCCAATAACAATTTTCCCGACGCGCTAATCGAACCACTAATAGAACCTCATGCTCAGTGGTCGCGCGCGATTCCGACCACTAGATCAACGAGACAGTAACAAATTAAACTAATTTACTATTCTTATTACTTTCATAGAACATCTGAAAAAGCTCACGCCTCTTTGTCTTTTTTCCAATGGGTAGGCAGAAAACACAGAACGCCACCTGATATGACCCTTAGATACTCCTTTTGCTTGACACGTTCATACATCCGATACACACGCACCAGTTGCGAGTACTACGCACCTGACCTTTTTGAAGAACCTCACCAATCACCAGGTCAGGTACATGAATTTTTTAAGACGTAATTTCCCGGTACAAAAAAAAAACATAAACATCTAAAACTCTACGACTAAAATCGGAACTAAACATCAGTTCCCTGAAAAACATGAAACCTTGACCTTGGAGCCCTGAAACAAATAATTTACAAACATCAAGCAATTACCATTGAGCTGTCATAACAACAAATATGATGGACGTGTTGGGCCACTAGATTAGCGGGGACGTTACCGACTGAGCGGACAAGGTTAAGTGTTATGGACCTACGAGTGGGGTGAGTGTCAGCGGGTTTATGTGATCTCCGATTGTTCCTAACAGCAGTTAGGTAGCGACAACGACTGCGGAGAGGAGAAACAAAAGAGATTTTTTGAAGCATGGTATGAGACATCGAGACGGGATGAAGTGAGCGCGTATTCACCGATTCCAACAGAAAAATGTTTACAGATTAAAGATAGACAGAATTATGTTATACATTACTAACTTCTCAAGACGGACGCAAACGGCAGTAGGCTAACAGAATTCATGATCTCAATAATGCAATAGTTATATGCGTTGCACGGAAGGTCTTGTCTCATCAACCTGATTTCAAATTCAGAATGGTATGATTGTATAATCCGCTTGAACTGAAACCCCACATAATAAGGGCTATTCGACATCAGTGATTCACGGGCCGAGACAGTTAATTACGTGTCTCGTCGTCTACCCAGTGCGCATGACGCCTTATTTCAGTTCTTATACATCTTGTACACGTTAGTTCTTATTTATTTTACAAAACGTTCCAAGGTTTCACAATGTTTGATGTTACGTTTCAAGATTTATGTTAAATTTCGTGTCGTTCATAAATTAATAAAATGTGAATGTTTTAACTATAGCTAAACATGATTATTTTTGTGTTTATTAAATATTGTTTGAACATTTTGTAACATTATTATTATCTAGGAACTATGAAAGTAACTGCAAAGACTACAGTTTCCGCAGGAAGCTTACATTACATTGCTTTATTCCCATGCAGTTACAAAAAGAAAAAGTATGAAATCACAGTCTCCAGTAGTTTTTTTTCGCGGTTTCGCCTGCGCTGATTTTCTATATTATCCTATTGGAAAGTACTACCGGGGTAGCAATTATTCTGTGTACTTATCTAAGGCATAATCTACCTGTGAACCAGACATCGAAACCCGTTCAGCAACGACTGAAAATATGACAGTCATGATTACTTTCGTATTTACATTATAAGTTTTTTAAGATTTTCTTTTGCCAGGAACCAATTCCTCGTGGCAAAGGGAAAATCTAAAAAGAAAATTCCTTACATTGTACGTTTACATCAAGCACGTTTGTGTAGTCATCGTCCAATGACTGCGATCTTCTATTTAAAGAACGGATACATTTTTTACAAGACTCAGAACAGAAACGTTGTAATTCGATGAAAAGCCGGATTTTACAGATTTAAGGTGACAACTGCTCATCCGTTTCGGTTAGTACAGTGCGTGATGAGCTTATGACAGCGAATATGCCACGTTTATAGGGTGTTACTCCTTCGATTTTTAGCAAAAAAATATAGAATTTAAATAAGATGTGTTGAAGGAACACTTCGTGAGGAAATTACGGTAAGAAATTGTCAATATAACACGTCATCATGTCAATCCTAATCATTTCTTCTCTATACGATAAGAAAAGTCATGGACGGCTCAGATCTCAAATGTGTATGTGGCGTGTGTCGCATAGCTGAATTTTGGGCCAAACATATTTAATTAAAAATTTGCCATCGACACGCTAAGAAGAAAATGAGAAAAGTAAAAAGTTTCAACAAAAAATACTTTAGGTCTATTGCTGATATCGTGTGCCTAGCCTTTACCCTACTATGTTGGGGTCGGCTTCCAATCTGACCGGAATTAATACCAGAGTTTTACATAGAGCGACTACCTATCTGACCTCCACGGCTCATGTTTTGGCAAACACAATATCTCTTGACGACTGGTTGTCGGACTGGTTCTTGGATAAGCTTACGGAATGCAATAATTTAGAATGTGATTAAAAACCTTATGAGCTTTCTATTATTAGGTCACCAAACGCAGCTACAACTATTCATAAAAATAAAGATTGTTCTCTATTCTCATTCTCAACTACTTGACCTACTTCCAACTTCCTGGTACTCCCCCTGACCCCCCCATTCCTGCATGCCAGCAACTGGACTGTCCCATAAACACACCATTAGACACTGTCCTCTGCTGTCCCCAACATTATAAACGACAAGCCATTTTTTGTGGGACATTCGACTAATATCTCCTTGTCATAACCGGAGATATGTGAGTATTCATTTGTTTTTTCTTCGTCGGTTCTAGAATTGTAAATGGGTGGAAGTTTCCGTAGTTTTAGATAAAAGAATATGTTAGAGAAAACTGAATTCAGTTGAAACAAGATGGCAGGAGGGTAACAAAAATGGTAAATAAAAGGCCGTTGAGTGCTGCTTATGATTCAGAAGGTCTGGGAATGGCGGTGTGCTGGAACTCTCAAGGTGAACTGATGGCCTAGTAAAGGGTGCGAGAATCCGCTGGATTCAAGAAGCACTGGATCGGTGGAAGTGGCAACTTTAAGCGGAGGCCTGTGTCCAGCAGTGGACTTCCATAGGCTGAAATCATGATGAGTTGCAAGCGGAATAATGATTCTAGAACTTCCTCTGACAAACATCTCCAAAAACACTTCTCTTAGAAAACCTATCAATGATACATTAGCCTCTACTCACTTTTTATAACCCTCCCGACCTAGTTCCTAGAAACCAGAATTCAAGCCATCATGCTACCACTGGATATAAAAATGCCGATCACGCATCAATCAAAATGGCGACTACACCATCAGACACGCAGACATACAGACATACACAACGGCGCATCAATTTTGACGCAATCGCACGCACCAATCCTTCGACTTTTGTGTAAACGTTCGATAGTGCTAAAAGCTTCTGAATCATGAGCTTTGCGTACGTGACAGCATGCATGTATGGGAAGTAAACATGGACAACTGTGCGTTGAGTAATGGTAAAGAGTTTAGGGCGGGGGGGGGGGGGGGGGTTTGGGTATCTCATTCTGCCATGTAATGTCATTTAGTGGAACGAGAAGTCCGGTCGAAAGCGTCAGCATTCATACGCATCGGAAGCACTTTAACGCGCGATTGGACATCTCGCTTTAGTGAGTTGCAATTCTGTAACAGAAAGGGAAGAATACATGAATGAATGCTGATCCGCGCGTGGAAATGTGATTTCACCCTTCAGATACTACTTAGAGAGGCTATCGTACATGTCTGTAAACCCCGAAAGGTTAAACAGAGGAGAGTACCCAACAATATACCCACAGGGTGGTCCTATTGCCTTCAACCAAGCACAAATCTAGATTCCGTGGCTGCTAACGAGAAAAAACCATTTAAATTTTACCTTATTTTGCAAATCGAACCCAGGATCCCATGGCCTGCAGTAGCGCGTGCGACCACAAGACCAACAAAACCACATTTAAAAAAAAACATAGAAAATTGTGATCCCATGAAACATAATCGCCAAGTTCGACAAGTTACACTTGTGTGTGTGTTTGTTGGCGTTGACCCATCTATAGTAAGCTACGTTCGTATTGTATTTAAATACCTTTGGTAAGGAGTAATGGAGGTTGATGTCAAGAGCTATGTTCCATTTTTCGATCAACGTGTACAGACGTCGCGTAGTAACAAAAGAACCAGTCAGGTCGCAGTGGATCTGTCCAGCCAGTGCGAGGATTTGTCAGTTATATCGTGTAGCTCGAGTCATTGGAAACGAGCGCAAGACGATTGCCCAGCCGGGAGGGTTGGACAATGGGGCTTGCCAACAAGGCGAAAAATGTAGACATCCCATTTACATTCTGGCATGTGCAAAAATATCAAACAACATACCGTTTAAACAAAGCTATGAGTACAAGTGCTCATTAAAAATGCTCAACACGAGCATAAATAATTCCTGTCGTTGCTGAGCTTTGTTGTATATTCACGGCGGCTATAAATCGAGCACCGGCTGTGGTCGTTAACCGTGGTTACTGTGACGTCATATGACGTAGATACGTAGTCATGCGCATGGGCCGTGACGGCAGCAAGTTTCAATATTGCGATATGTATCTTGAAACCTTATAATGAAACCGTTTGCATCTCTTAGTAGACACCCTCATTTATGTTTTACACTAGCTAGCAATCCGTCTTTAACATCATGATTATACTGGTTACATCATCATCATCTGCCTAGCCTTTTCCCAACTATGTTGAGGTCGGCTTCCAGTCTAACCGGACGCAGCTGATTATACTGGTTACATTGTACCCTTTATACTGTATACTGGAAAACGACACTAAAATAGTTGGGAAAAACCATACTGATTTATTAGTAAGATGTTGAAAAGAGAAAACGTTTTCCCAAATGTCAAGTATAACTGCGAGGCTTCAGATAACCTTTGATACGAAAAAGCTTTGATAGCCTCAAGCTTAGACAAGGGCATGTGAGTATCTCAAGTAAGCACCTGGGCGACCGAACTCTGTTCGGCTGAAAATAGAGAAAACGAATTGTCCCAGATATGACACCTTGCTAGATCAAGTTTTCGCCCCAGTAGACCATAGGGGTCTACGGGTCGAAAACTTTACAACTTTCATCGAAATCATTAGAGCCGTTTTCGAGAACATGATTAACAAATATACAAATATTGCTCATTTAATATTTATAGGATAGCTGTAACTGTGGCTAAGAAAATTTCTGCGTCGAGGAGGGAAAAGGGATAACCTAAATATTTTGCCCGTCGATTAAAATAATTCTATGTGGTAATGGATTGAATTTGTCAGCTGGCAACCCACCCTGTCCCTGTTACGCATCTCATCACTTAATTACAAATGAATTCCCATTAATTTTCTTTTGTGCAACGTCGTAACTAATCTCGATGACAGGACCTGACGTCATAGCAAGGTATTTCGTCACTTCCGCCATTTTTATGCGCAAGAGTTTAGTTTTAGAGCTTCGTAAGCTTGTCGTTAATTTACGGCTAGTCCGACCTCATAAAACTTTTTAATTTCAGTGATGTCATCAGGGATGTTAAAGTTTTTAGATAGATTCTTGTAGTTTTAGTAGCGTGTCGACTTGACAGATGGATGAGTCGTATAAATGGTGGTGAAATTATTGTCAGTGTTAACAGGGCGTTGAGAAACAGCTAACTATTGTAGAAGGCTAGGCGTAAGTATATGCCAATTGGAATTTTCTTATATAATCTTGTTTTTAGTGGTCCTAGTCTAACCAACACTTTCATCATCTTAGCGTTTTCTCAAATTTGTTGGGGTCAGCTTCCAGTCTAACCCGATGCAGCTGAATACCAGTATTTTACATGGAGAGATTACAGTTATACGATACCCTTTCACCAACACTTTCAAAAGCATTTTATTTAAATCCTCTGCTAATTGGAATCCAGTTGTATACCTACTCTATCAATATCGAATCAATTACTTGCAAAAAAAGAAGAATCAACACTACATATTTAGTATAAAACAAAGTCGCTTCCCGCTGTCTGTCCCTATGTATGCTAAGATCTTTAAAACTGCGCAACGGATTTTGATGCGGTTGTTTAATAGATAGAGTGATTCAAGAGGAATGTTTATATGTTTATATTGTACTCGTGCGAAGCCGGGGCGGGTCGCTGGTATATATTAGAAGACGATCATCATCATCATTTCAGCCGAAAGACGTCCACTGCTGAACATAGGCCTACACCAAGTGTCGCCACATTGACCGGTCCCGTGCGACTCGCATTCAGCGGATCCCTGCAACCTTCACCAGGTCATCGGTCCACCTCAGAAGACGATAATTACTTTTTATTTTGTCTATCTCCTCTTGAGCACCTTTTTTGTCTATCACTGATTATTTTCATTTGTTTATTCTTCTTACATATAATTTTACATTTTTAGATATTTTTTTAAACAAAAGCATATAAAAAAAGACATTTGTAAATAAATAAAAAAAATAGTAACCCACCGGTATCGGGAACACGGTCACCGATTTATTATTTCGTGCGTTCATAATTCCTAAGTGTTCTATTTCATTTTTTTATTGAATCTGATGAAAGATTCCGCCCATCCCTAATAAAAACACAATCACGATAAAGTTTATAAATATATCAAATCGATTAACAATAGCCGTTTCAGCACGTGCCAACTAATTTAACTATTATGTAATCATCGATATTTTCACTAATCAACACATGATAATATTGCTATATCCTGTTTAGTGTTGCCCAAATTCAGTCTTGGTCTTGCAGTCTTGGTCTTGGTCTTGCAAAAACGCAAGAACAGTCTTGGTCTTGTTCTTGCGTTTTTGCAAGACCAAGACCAAGAACAAGACCGCGTATTTTTAGCAAGACCAAGACCAAGACTGACCGTGCAAGACTTGAGCAAGAACAAGACATAGCCTGCAAGACTCTTGCGTCTTGCAGCTAGGACTTAGCGCTATTTCACTGAGTAGTTAGGTGTAACAGTTCGGTGTATAGGTAGGTACGCTTAGGAATTCTATGAGACGCAAAAAACTGTATCAAAGAATATGAAAAACTGGACCTATGCGCATTACGACTAATACCATAAACATAGCGAATAAAAAAATATCTATTAAAATCAAACTGAGTGCATGCATAGTTATGTTTTAACCATCGGCACTTTGATAATGCGGCATCAAAGGTTTTGTACTTTCTTCTCAAAGAAATTTGCCGCTTTTCGGAAGTACATGGTTATGATACACGCGCCGGCGGCTTCTTTTGAAATCTAAAACAATCGTTGCCGCCACGCCGAAATCATAACATTTGTGACACTATTTGATTGCCGCCATAGGGCGTAGGTATACTCATGCAAAATAATTTCGAATTTTTTTAAGAGTACCTACAGGTGTTCCAAAGAATAAATAAGTTTCAGAGTGCTTAGAATGAAAATGAATACATTATACTAATAAAATAAAAAGCCATAAGAGTTTTGTATTACTTTACTATTGCGATAAGAGTTTTGTATTACTTACCAGCCCGAATATCTCTGAGAGAGATGATGAGAGTAAGTATTTACTAGCTGTGCCCGCGACTTCGTCCACGAGGAATAGTAACTTTGGAGGTATAGTGACGTTCAGGACTTATTTATTTATTTTAAAACTTCTGTCATCAAACATACCATCGAACTCTTCAGCTTTATAATATTAGTATAGATGTACGCCAAAACATTCACTTATATGTAAAGAATAGTGATTGGCACTAATTCTATTTTATTCACGCGTCGCGTCTGTACAAGTAGGTAATATTTAGTGTGTGTTTGTACGCCGCACGCGGCATTGTTTGATTTGCGGCGGCACGAGTTGGAGGAGTATCTGAGAAAACCAAGAACTGCCAGCTCGGAAGACATTTTAGATTGGTGGAGGACGCATGAGACAGAGTATCCGATTTTATCGAAAATGGCCCGTGATTTTCTCTCAATACCTGCAACTTCAGTACCTGCTGAGAGGTTATTTTCTAAAGCATCATTAGTAATTAGAAAACATAGAAATAGGTTAAGTGATGAGTCAGCCAGATGGTTACTTTGTATTAATTCTTGGTCAAAAAAATTGATATAAAGTATCATAACCTAATGATATATATGATAATTGGTGGTAAATAATGATAAAGCTGTTGATTTGTGTTGTATTTTATTTTTTATTCAAATAAATGATAAATCGTAAAACTCTTTTATTAAATTTCTTATAAGTTGAGGGTTCAATCTCTTTCTAGACAGATAAGTATTGTTCTTTAAAATACAGTCAAGTTATTGTAATTAATTTGTTTTTTTACATGTTTTAGCAAATGTAAGCTTATAAATCATAAATGTTTATTAAGAAACAGTTACTTCCATGGAAAACGACATATAGGTCAGTTGATTTTTCGAATTTCTTATCAAATCTTCAGTTATTTATTAATCTGCTTGATCTTTACTATGGCTATGTTAATTCAAGCTCACAATGTTCCAATTCTAATACGTTTTTCTAAGATTTAAAGTAAACTTTAATAAATAGTAATAGACTAATAGGTAATTGCAAGACTTGCAAGACTCTTGCTGCAAGACCAAGACCAAGACCAAGACTGGGAGCGCAAGACCAAGACCAAGACCAAGACCAGGTGTATTGGCGCAAGACCAAGACCAAGACTGGCTAAGTCTCGTCTTGTTCTTGCATTTGGGCAACACTCCTGTTATTACAACTACGAAACAAAGCTATTATTTACAGGAGCAGACAGGATGGACGGCATATAACAATAAATAACAGAATATAGCCCAAGAAACGGACTATATTTAACATTGTGCTATAATAGCATATTGTTACGCTTGTGACGTCAAGAGGAAATACCTTAGCTAAACAATTTACATAACATAACATCACCCCTGTAATCCCCGAAGGGTAAATGCAGAGGTGTAACTAAAAGGACACCCACAATTCTGCAGTTATGTTTAAGTCCCATGTAATAGGGGGCAAGCCTATTGCCATCAATCGGGCGCCAATCCAAAATCCTTGGCTGCTACTGAGAAATTCCTGATGGAAAAATCCAATGACACTTTGCCCAACCTGGGAATCGAACCCTCATAGACCTTATGCTCAGCAGTCACGGTTACGACTAACGAGGCAAGAAATAATAGATGATACTGCTCTTAGACTCAGGTACAGACAACTATTATGTTAGCTATGACAAACATTCTAGGTTACAATATTAATCACAAAATACACTTACACTATAGATTTCAGAGACAGCTTATACCATAGAGACATCACAGACTGATGCATCCTAGAAAAAAAACTGAAATAGCACTTATCCTTTTACTGCCAAGCCTTTTTTGGTCCTTAACGACGAACATAAAGGGTGTAAATAGACCCTTAACATAACCGAAAGGCACTTATTCTCCCCGTCTTTGCGATATTTTTTTTGTACTAGACCATACCTGGGAACCTTCTAGTTACGGAGATATTGGGGGTCAAAGTTCCAACTATTTCACTTTTTTTTTTTAATACATGTTTTTAATGTAAGATGTTTACTTTACACACCTCCACGACCCCCTTACTGTTCAATCCATCCACCAGCACAATGCTTGGAGTGCTTTCCATCGAGTCCTACCTTAAAACGTGATTTTTCACCCCAAAAAAAAAGTCGATTCCCAGCAATATTTTTTGCGTAAAGTTACTTAGTTTGATGTACAAAATGCTTGGTGAGATACCTAAGATAGTAATTCTCCTTCTGATTTTGGCTTCTGAGTTTATTTGATCATTGATCGATATTATATCATCTACTTCCTCGCGGCAACTTTTTCAGGAAGACCTATATATAATTTGTACAAGATGAAATTTTGAAAAATTATATATAGAGAAATTTTGACTGGTCTAACACGTATCGCCATCACCAGGAGGATGAGCCAAAAAATAAAGTTAAAAGTTGCACGTGTAATAATTTCACTTTTGTTGTATTGAAAGCACAAAAGATGAACGGTGTAATAAATTGTTTTCGTTGATAAACACTTCACCATCATCCCTAAATCTTCATATATTGCTCTAATAATACATAATGTATTCTTGTTACACGATATGCTCCTCATCTTTTACCTAGCCTTTGCCTAACTATGTTGTCAAACGCTGCAGGTAAATACCAGTACTATACATGGAGCTAATGACTAGATACGGAGCTCCACAACCCAGATACTAACACGACACGCCTTGGTAAGACTAGTTGCTAGACTTTCGGACTTCAGACAGTAACGACTGTCAAAGACAGTGAGATTAAAGAGAAAACCTACAAATGTGAGCTGGGACCAACAGCTTTCCGAAGCGTGAAGGGAAGGGAGATCCTTTCACGCCTCGAAAAGCCGTCGGTATGTAATGGATTCACCCATCCTCGCATGGACCTCGGCGAGCGTTACTTTCCCCGAACGATCTATCCGTGCGGCTGTTAAACGATATATTGTTATTTGTTACGTGTAAAAGCAGATAACTTGTAATTGCCACTATAAACACACACAGATGTGAGAATAGTTAGTACTGAGCAGATTTGTTTAATTTCATTGGCAGCCGCTTAACGATTGCAATTAAACTGCTTTTTCCGTTTCCAATAAAGTTCTAGGAAGGAATGTTGCTTATTACATCCTACTAATATTATAAATGCGAAGGTTTATGAAGTTGGATAGATGGATGTTTATTACTCTTTCACTCAAAAACTACTGACCGGATTTGGATTTAATTTGGCACACAGATAGGTTATATAACACACACCTGGAAACACACACAAAACACACACACACGCATAGGACACACACACACACACATAGGATACTTTTTATTCCGGTATTATGATCCCGCATAAGCTATTATAGTATAAGTTTTCTCGACTGCAGAGCATGAGGTCCTACTTTCGATTTCAAAGTGTTATCGGGATTAATAAACACTTGCCTAACCATCGGTGAAACGGGCGTGCTATTATGCAAAAAGGTTTCTATTCTATCATTTCTCTATATTCCTACACTATCGAAACAGCTAAAAAATTCGTTACGTCAAGATTCAGGGGTAAAGAACTCTAATAAAAGCACACCATTACTGACACGCGACAAGGCCGGCTATTGCTTCATTTGAAAATCAACCACAATTCTGAAAACACGTCTTAGCTAACAGTTACACGTAATATTTATTTGTGGATCCTTCAATAAGAGTAACATATCGCAGTTATCAACTGTAATTGCGTCAGACCGATCTTTGAGTTTGTCCAGATAAACGTCTCAGCGAATCCTAAAACAAGACAAGTTAATTTAGATCTTACATACATAACTCACGCGTTCTCCCCATGGTCGGGGGTATGCATAAACTACACAACGCCACGCCACGATCCTTATAGCTTTGTCTACAGAGAACATCAACAAAGTCAATACCTTTCCTTTAAGCCAGGGAGTCTCCTCCAATCGTTTCCACTCACATCTGCCTTGCCGTTTGTTAGACACCATTTCATTCATCCTCTCGACATGACCAAACCAGCTAAGCCAACTAAAATACGAAAGTGCAATTAGTCCTTTTTAGTTTTATCATAAATTTTGATGAAGAGATAAGTGTTCTGTATGGTGTCCGGACGTAAAGAATAGCACCATCCCATATCTTCCCGTGGGTGTCGTAAGAGGCGACTAAGGGACTTACCAGAGAATGGGCAGCAGCGTTCTCTGTGATTTTTATAACAAACATACTGCGATCGCCAACCCGCCTGCCAAGCGTGGCGATTATGGCAAAACCCCCCTTGGGGAGGCCTATGTCCAGCAGTTGACGTCTTTCGGCTGAAATGATGAGATAAGCGAAAAAAGGCGTGACAGGATGAAAAACTCAGCATTGGGTGATCAAACCCTGAAAAAGAAGAAGAATCTTTCACAATCACATGACATGTCAGTGGGATAAACATCTCTACAAAAGAACTGTTGAATCCGACACAAAAATATCCGTTTAAATATGGTCGTATGATTTATGTTCATAAAATAAATCAAAGCTTCTCAGTGACGTCACGGAGACCTGAATATGTATGTTTGCTTTCAAATGAGGCGTTTCACAAGCAAAATAATATAATTTTATTTGTAGAAATTACAAAGCTTTAGCTTTTCTTGCGAAAAATTACCTCCTCGAAAGACATTTCGAGGAAGTAATTTTACGCAAGAAATTTTTAAGCTGACTCCACTTCATCGTTTCTGCGGCGCACCTGCCACCTGGACACGAAATTCAGTGGCCAATCTGAAAATCTCTTAACCGACGCAGTTTCCCAAACTCATTGCCAGTATGGAGCTCCTTCACAGGAAATACTTCGGTTACTTTTTCATCATGCATAACCACCTGCACATTCCGGGTATTAAATGTGGCGAATGCCAGAGCTGTCCTGATCTAACTTAAAGGCCGAGCCAACACACGAAAAGAAGTAGAAGACTTGTAGAGAAGTATATCGTTTTACTCTCAAAACGTATCTTTCACAAGCAAAAGTAGCTCAGGGCTAGATCAAAGCATTCATACAATTAATTCTTCATCCGATTTATTCTTTGCACTTGATCTTCAAGAATTCGAAATAACACTCATCTAATGTACTGTTTTTCTCGTATTTCCGACCAGTATTTATAGAAACTACTTACTAACTATAGTTAGATGTACGCGGAAGTTTCTTTTACTCATGTTTAAAACGTTGATTTGCTCAAGGTTGAATCTTTTTTATCTGTGAACCCGTAAAATTGACCGCGAAATCGTTTTCTCACAGGCGACTTTTACGACTGATGTGGAATAAGCCATCATTATATTCTTGTATTGGGTAAACATGATAACTTGCCAACCGGGCAGCTTGCAACACCTGATAGTTTCTTAATAACATGCCAGAAAGTGCTCATACGCCTAGCCTAACTCATTTTGAGGTCGTTTTTGAGTCTTAAATGCACCTTAATACCACTACATTACGTATCTGGCATCTGCAACACGATTCTTATTATTAAGCTACGAGACCCTCTCTTAAAGTACTGCGTAATCTACCAAAACTCAACCAAAGTGAGAAAGAGAGAACGTAAAACGTAGTTTCTGCTCTTATTTTAACCATGCAATTGTCAACCGTCCATGTATTGCTAGTCTGCTACGTAGAATGTACACAGAGAGGTTTGTCACATTAGATGTGCGGTTCATTCGTGAGTAGCGTGCCCAGGATTGCAGTGGACGACCTCCAATCCATACAAGATGAAGGTAAGCACCTACTCGTGAGCAGCTTAGCCATGGGCTACAGTGAAGCGGCGCCTTTAGTATTGGATAAACTCTTTGTGAAATAACCCATGATATATCACGCCTATGGCAGACGTTCTCAAACAAATTCGCCCGCAAACTAACATAAATAACGACCACAATATCATTTACTTCATCCATAACACAAACAAGATGTACACAACACAGTCTAATACAGATAGACACAGTACACAGTTTACACCGGACGCTCGCCAATATTGTGCGTTTTTAGTTTTTATAAACTGATCTAAAATAAATACTAACTTGTTATTACATAATTTACTCGTGTTCTGTCTAAATCGATTCAATTTCTGTTCTATTTTGTAAATAAAGGTAAACGCTCATGTCTTCATGTATATAACCTACACGGGACTGGCATCACCACATCGACTTGTTGTCAACTCAACATAAACCCGCAACCGTATCGGCTTGGCACCTCCTGTGTGTGTTACGTCGTCGGCCGCTTTCAGCTGCGTAAAGATCGTGACGACCCTACGTAATTGTGGTAACAGTTCGCCGCAAGCAGGCGGACCAACCACCTTAAGCGGGTCGTCTATCCACCGTAAGCAGCTGCAATACTGTTTACTACCTGATTCCAAGCAGAGTATAGCAGTATGGTGTTTTAAGAAAATTTCATAAAACAGTTGAGGTGATGTTGATCCCGTGCAGAGCATACATGTGCGTGCGTTCGTCCTAACGCGATAAATGGCTTCGTCATGCTCTGTGGGTGTGGCAAAGGATTGAATCAAGATTCAAGATGGGCAGCTCATGTGCTCATGTGTGCTTTATATATCATTACGATTTACTCTTAGCATCATGACTCAGAAGCCACTGCTGGGTAGCAAGCAGTGAACCCTTTGTAGCGTTCTAAATGTGACATTGAGTGTAGGTTTGATCTCAACAAACATATGGCTGAGCTGTGTATTGGTGTCTAGAAAACGAGTTAGTTTGATAAATCGTTTGATTTAAATAAAAAAATAAGGAAATTTCACCATCACTTTAAGTTTCTGGCCCGGTCTTTCTTAGATTTGATAAAACTAGCTATTCCTGCCTTGAGTTACTCCATCATCATTCTCGTGCCCAATTGCACCAATTTATTTGGGGTCGGCGCAGCATGTCTTCTTCTCCCATACTTCTCTATTACTCGTCATCCCAGCAGTCACCTCCTTTCCAACCATATCATCCTTCACCCAATCCATCCATCGTTGCGTTGCTTAGAAGTTACTCTATACATCAATGTTCCACAGAATCCCTCAGTCCTATTCCTCTCCTCTTAACCACGAGCCCTCATCGTCCAACACTAGTGTTACGACTTCCTGATGCGCGGTTGTCTGCCGCCAACATTGACTCACGCGTAAACAGATCCGCGACCGATTTGCGAACACTAGTGGCCATTTGAAAGATAGGGCTGCCGAACTATTGACGAATCTGAATTTTAGTCAAAATACTCAATAAAATAAGTAGTAGGTTTAATGAAGTTAACAATCAGTAGTGTTTATTACGTACTTACATAACTTCGCGTCTATATTCACCGAAAGTAAGGCTAATGCGTAACTTTAGCCAAAGAATAAATAATAATACCAACATACTATAGCTAATAGTACTCCCACACAATTTCGCCAATTTTTTTAAGTCCCTTGTTATATGGGGTGAGGTTATTGGTATTAACCGAGCATAAATTCAAACTCTAGATTATTCGGTATTGAGAAATTCCTGATTCTAAAACCCAATTACCATTTGCCCAACCTGGGAATGGAACCCAGGACCTCGACAGCGTTTCGCCCTCCAGACTGTTAGCTTCCATCGTCATTTACAACTACAGGTCGAAAGATTTTTTTACCGGCTAATTTAATAGCTCGTACCCGGAAACAGCTATACAAGTACTACTTGGAACCACTGCCTGTGAGCTTCACAAACCAGTAACTCGGCAATATGGACACCTCTTGGATCGACTGGTTGCAATGACCGCCAAGAAATTCTAGCCACATCCCCTCCACACATTTTGGTAATGGACGATAGTATAATTGAATAGGTAAACTATTTCATGTGTAAATCTATGTTATTTTAATACCGAGAACCCTAGTCTGTTCACATTTAGCGATGCGTGAGTATCATTGATCAACGGAACAGTAGTATTCGTGGTATTTATAGATATTATACTATTCGCTATTCCGTTTGACATCCAAGGTGATACTCTCATAACGCTTCTGTAATATCTAATAATGCTCTCGTTTCTGGCTAGACAAATTAAATAAGATATTATTATTTTAAATGTTATATTAACTTTATATTATGTTGTAAAAGCAAATGTAAATAAAGATCAAACAACAAAACATTAGTTGGTTTTTGTGATATTTATGAGGAGCATAAGAGAACTAGTTTTGATGCAGTAACTAGGTAAGAAGTTAACAACATTTGCGGAAGCCGGAAGCACATTTCAATATAAACGTTCTCTCATCTTTTAATAAAAATCTGAAACTCCAAAATCTGCCAAAGTCACAGGATAGGTCAATGAATGTTAACGAAATGGGTCGTCAAATTGAAAGCACTCAAAATAAAGCGGATCTTAGCAATCACTTTAATATCAAAACTATTTAAAATAAAAACTAAAGAATAGCAATCCCCGGGAGTGAAGAAAGATGAAACAATCAAACTTTAGCACCCTCACCTAATCTGTCAATGTCGGAAACGAAATCTTTGTTGAACACTCACAGAATTAAAATATTAAGCAATTTTCCCGTACCTACATAATTATCTTCATTCAAAGTAGTAGAAATCATATAAAATACGTTTTCCGAAGATTCAGGCAGAAGTGTACCCCTAATATACCCGTATTTCGCCAGCTATTAAGTCCCAGGTAATAGGGGGCGAGCTTATTGCCATCAACCGGGCAAAAATCCAGACTACGTCGCTACTACTAAGAAATTCCTGATAAAACCCAATAAAATTTTACCGGATCTCATGCTCAGCAGTAGCGCTAGCGACCACTAAACCAACGTGGTAGAAACATCTACCACGTTGGTTATATAACTATAAACCTAAAAATGCATAACCTTTCATTCCGCAACTGTACATAAGACGCCAACGTCATCATAAAAACGAATAGGTGTCTAACTCTTCGTATTGTTTGTTTTGAAAACAAAGTGGTTTACAGGCACGGATCATCTATAATACTTTTATTAAAAGAACAATTTTTGAAAGAAATTGAGATTTATTTCACTCAACGGAAACGCCTTGGCTTACTTCGGCCATTCAGGAGCTTTTCGAACAATTCTTAGAAGCTAGACTAACACGAGATCTAGACAGATCTTACGAGGCGTAAATCTGTTTCTAAACTTTTCCTCTTCTTTAAAAATGTAACGAAGATGCGACGCCTGTATCACCCAAAAGATGATGAAATGCGACCATCTAACGACACGTCACATCATGCCTGTATATGCCCGAAGGTGAGACAGGTATACCTGCACAGGCATATTTTGCCTGTTATGTTTAAATCCAATATAATATTAAGCGCAGGACCGCCGCCGGCAGGCGGGCGGGTGAACGATGCATCGTTTCACCTATTTTCATACTTTGGTTCACACCGCGAACTATCGAAAGAGTAGAACGAAGTATGAAAAGGGCGTCGTTCCCGTCGCTCACCCGCCCGCCAGCTGGCGGTGTGGCCTGCGCTTTAAAGAGTGTTTATCCGATCCGTATTTTGAAAAGAATAAAATTTGCTACAGCGCTTGAACTATCAAACAATTCAAACTGTCATTATAAGGAAAGTATACACCGCATACAAGTTTATCCGTGATCATGGTGCTCGCAACAGCGCCGAAATATCGGGAACTCAAATCAATCAGTAAACATGGTAAATATCCCGTTTCTGTGTTAATGATAATATACACAGAACTCCAATACACGGTACATAGGAAGAAGATAAAAGACTACCGAACACCATTTAACAGAACACACGTATAACACAATCGAATCAATCAATCGAATCAAAAATGATGACACAGCAAAATGCTGATCACAACAATTTGTTAAACATAACATAATGTTGAACACAACATAAAGCTGGACAGATAGTGAAGGTCTCTCGTGCAATATTCATGAAATGAGTTTACGAGCGCTAATAAACGTTCGATGCAACAGTACCTGTGTGGTTCCAGTGCTAGCGATAGAAATGTGTAAAAATCTCATTGATAAAAGAATATTTTCTCCAGATTTTTTTGAAGTCCATGCGCCCATAGGGTTCTGGGTTCGATTCCCAAGGCAGTCGAGGAGTGTTTTAGTTTTTTTACCTATGGAACAACCCACCAGGAATTTCTCAGCGGCAGCCCTGGGTTGTGCCATATAGATAGCATGACATGAAGCTTAATTGTAACTGGCGGAGTATTAGCGTGTTTTAGTAACACCTGTGCCTAACCATCGGAGAATACAGGTCTAATGTTACGTTTATTTTATATTCTAAGTACTATTTTTCTCTTCGACCACAGTCGTCATAGGTATATGAAAGTTTATACTAAAGACAATACAGGACTAAATAAATGTTTTGCAGAACACTTCAATTGTAATCAGTCACAATGAACCATTCAAAGCACCTATTCATCGACTCAGCATTGTTACGCAAGCTGCTAACTAGGTATATGTACAAGCCACCTCATAAGTTACCTTGTTACCACTCAAATCAATGTTTTATGTAAACAGGTATTTGGTGTATACTGTCTCTTAGATCAAGTGGTTGCTAAGCACCACTGTTGAGCATGAGCTTCTTTTTTGGCAGTGCAGTGTTATTGGGTATGTCCATGATGAATTTTGCAGTAGCAGCCAAAAGTTTGAAAATGTGCCTGGTTGGTGGCAGTGGGCTCGCCCCGTATTCCATGGGACTCAAACGGCGAAATGTGTACTGTAGACTTGTTATCGGGGACTATAGGCGCGTTGTAAAATCTCGGTATGCGTGTGATTGAAATTCGTCCCCTCCTAAAAAAATTGACTGATTTTGATGTTTTTTTTTCGTGCTTATGGGGTCATCTGGATGGTTCTTAACTATGGTTTGACCCAGTAGGTGGCGCTGTAGGTTTGTAGCAGGTCAACGTCTGGGTACCCGATCAGCTAGTGTATGTATACAATATTTAAAGTTTCCGCTACCTCTAGCACCGCACTACTCTAGCCAGCACACCGCCACTCGCTGCCATCATCCTTGACGTCATACCTTCATGTGCCAGGACGCTCACTAAAGCAGTGGCCCCAACACAACCAGCTCCGCAGGTTTGTGTAAACGATTTGTTTGATTTGTTACTTCTGCGGTGTTTACTGATCCATTGTGATCGAATTAAGATTCCGACTTGGAGATTTGGGATTTGCACGTCCTTCGATTTCTCGTTTGCAAATTCTTACTTTATATTTTGTAAAAATTGTTTTCGATTTTTATTGTCAACTCCAACCTCCAACAGCGAAGTTTCCCATTCGCGGTAGAAGTCGGTAAGTCATTAAGATTTTTTGCAGTGTGTCTGACCAGAAAACACTCAGTGTCAGTTTAATCAATATCAGATCTATATATAATAGGTATTTGTATGGAATGGCTCTTTATCTTCGGAAGTGGACGAACTAGCTTCATATGAAGCTCTTTTGTCGATTTGATTTCTCCTGGAACAGATTACCGTGTTCTTTGACACTACTCTAAATTCAGACTGCCTTAGATTCAGTTGAGGCTTTTAAACAAGATTTCACCCTACAAATCTTCTCCCCTCCATACGTCGTATCAATCGTCAAGCCATTTACCACGAGCCCTTCACATTCGCATCATGGCGATCACGTCACATGATCGTTTAAAATATACGTTTAGACGCGTATTTATACAATGTATATGAGTATAAATATGTGGGTTGCATCTAATACACGGCGTTCAATTAGCAGCCCGCTGTAGTTGGCCAGTCGCCCGCCATCCATTCGCCTTAACGTTGGCTCCACACGGAGATAGTCACTGGGTTGTGTTGCTAGCTTGATAAATCCGGCAAGAGGGGAATTTCGACTTTACAGAGCTTTGCTTCAACAATAAGAATATAGCGACCACGAACTCTGTGAAGGAGTATCTTTGTTTATTTACAAATAGACAAGCTCTTTATAAGGATATGTTGCAAAAAATTAAAAGTTCAAATTCTTAAGAGATAAAATTGCGATTGCACAGTATTGCCCCTCTCATAGAGAAGAGGTGAATGTCTTAACTTTGGGAACATTATAAGTTGATTATGCTTATACTAAACAGTAATCAAACACAATTTAATGCAGGACATTTCACAGTTAAACTGGCCACCAATCGTCATCATCATCTGCCTAGCCTTTTCCCAATTACGTTATATTAGGGTCAGCTTCCAGTCTAACCAGATAAAACTGAAAACCAGTATTTAACATGGAGCGACTGCCTACCTGACCTTTACAACCCAGTTACTATTGGATAATATACGATACCCCTTCGTCAGACTGGTTGTCAAACTTTCGAGTCACTACCTGTAACGACAGTCATAAACCTACAAACTACTGTCAAAGACCTACCAACTACTGTCAAAAACCTACAACCTACTGTCAAAGACCTAAAAACGACTGTCAAAGACCTAAAAACGACTGTCAAAGACCTACAAACTACTGTCAAAGACCTACAAACTACTATCAAAGACAAACAATCTACTGTCAAAGACCTACAAACTACTGTCAAAGACCTACAAACTACTGTCAAAGACCTACAATCTACTGTCAAAGACCTACAAACTACTGTCAAAGACCTACAAACTACTGTCAAAGACCTACCAACTACTGTCAAAAACCTACAACCTACTGTCAAAGACCTAAAAACGACTGTCAAAGACCTACAAACTACTGTCAAAGACCTACAAACTACTATCAAAGACCTACAATCTACTGTCAAAGACCTACAAACTACTGTCAAAGACCTACAAACTACTGTCAAAGACCTACAATCTACTGTCAAAGACCTACAAACTACTGTCAAAGACCTACAAACTACTATCAAAGACCTACAATCTACTGTCAAAGACCTACAAACTACTGTCAAAGACCCACAAACTACTGCCAAAGACCTACAAACTACTGTCAAAGACCTACAAACTAGTGTCGAAGACCTACAAACGATAGCCCGAACCAACAGCTTAACGTGCTTTCCGAATACTTTGACGAATATACAGTTCAATAAACCTACGCGACAAAACCAACTTGCCAAAGTCACGCTATCACCATGTGCGCTCGCCACTACGGCAGCGGCGCATCGGTATCGCTCGAGTGCCGTGTTTGGATTCTGTCAAACAAGAATAGCTCGCGATCTTTTTATAGTCAGTGTCGCGTTGGAAGAACAAATATAGCAAGTGTTATTATCTGCTCGGATGAGTGACCTTCGCAGTATAAGCAGCCAAACTTGCTGCAGTTTCGTTATTTGGCACTAATTTAGTTCCGAGTCTATTGAGCCTTGGGTTATGAGTATTGAGCAGTGGTATTGGCCCCGACTTCCAAGTCATAGGTTCGAACCCAGCCAGGCGCATGAATTCATGCAATCTATTTCATCAGCATTGCTATAAAAATAGTGAAGGAAAACATCGTGAGGAAACCGGCATGTACTAGAACACTAATTTCAAAGACATGTAACATCTACCAACTCGCACTGGGCCTGTTTTATATTATTTTGATGCATTGCCCAATTTGAGTAAAGTTATTTTTTTTAAGTTTTTTTATATCTACATCATCATCACCCACCACCCTCAAAGATCACCACAACGACCGGTCCTGCGCTGCTCTCATCCAGAAGATTCCCGCAACCTTCATCTTTGTTTATTTGCTAATCTTTTAACATTGGTTTACCACGTTTTACCCACGGTTTGTGCATAAATGAGAATAATCGTGGTTTCATCAAGGTGCCACTTTGAAATAGGTCCCTGTCTTTGTAATTTAATGGCTAGATTCCCTTGTCCCCGAGGGGCTACCAACCTGTCTTGTTCCTAATTCGTAATAGCGGTTAGAAACCACTTGTTACAACGAAACCGATGGTTCTCGTCGTAAGACAGTGTTGTGGCCGTCGACAGCCGGCGTAATGTTAGCTTCGTTTGGCACATTGTAGCCAAGTCAAACGAGGTGTCAGGTGGAACAATAGCCCGCCAACGGAGCGCTGACAGACTATCAGCGGGTCGGATTGCAAATATTACGGGTAGGTTTACTGAAACGATGGGCAGAAGTGTACAGCAGTGCAAGGGATCACCAACGCACAGTTAGTTTCCCGATATTATCGGTTTATAGAATACACTTTATACTTTATTTTAAACCATAATTATTGTAATAGAGGTTTTTAACATTATTGCAAATTCTAGTGTTATTATGGCGATCTCATTGATGATAACGATATCTGCCAGACAACCTTGGATGGACTGAACGAAACGTTGAATAAATAGTCCTAAAGTAAGCGTAGTACCTATACGCACCTATTGGTAGACCTTCAGCAACGGCATTGTATCTTCTTCTTCCGTACCTCTCTATTAGTCGTCATCTTTTCAGTCATTCCTTTCCTACCCATGTCTTCTTTCACGCAGTTCACTCATATTTTATTTCCCCTAGCCGTTAATTCAAAACTTTCCTCACGGCATTTTCCTCATTCTTCCTCATCGCATTATCATACCATGACAACAGATTACAACACAACTTTTCACTCATCGAAACCACTTTTAGACTTTAGGCTGTGGCCTAAAGTCTAGCAAACATTATTTAACCATGTCTACATCTAACCATAGATAAAACATAAATCATTAGAATCTCCTTCGTGTTTTACAGCTCACTTCACGTCTTCCACAGGCAATATACTCATGCAGGCTCATCCGCGTCCCAAGTAAATAGGCTATAAAGCAGATCATTAATCGTATTTACATTGCAGCCCTGGGCACAGTCCGGTCTATATAAATACCCGGTACGACAGACTTCTCCGAAGCGTCAAGTGTAGGACTGAAATAGAATCGCATCATGCAGTCCGATGGGCAGGGATTGAGCAGTAAGTCAGTTTGTGTATGTTTTGTTAATGGACGTGTACGATTGTTAGTCATAACAGTAAGTAGTACAAAAGGTACCCACCCAAATATTATTACATAAGCTTCTCCCCATGTTGGTATGCAGAAACTACTGAACGGTACCGGTTCCTTTAGCTTCGTCCACGTTCATGCATCTAGTCAGTCACGCGCGCAGATATAATTGTGTTGTAAAATGTAACATATCATAGTCAGATAGATGCTGTGCCCAGGGAGCGTAAGAACTTTTTTACTCTTAACTTATACTGTCACTTTACGGGATATCTTCCGTGATTGTTCATTATTTTGAGCTCCCCATATTTCGATGCTGTTGCAAGCGCCACGCGCAATCACGGAAGATATCCCGTAAGTGACAGTATAAGTTTAGTTGTAAACCGTGAAAGCTTAGAACAGTGTTTTTTTTTAATTATTAGTTTCTGTTCTTTGGCTATCAGAAATCCTTACCATAAAGCCTTAAACTAAACAGATTAAAAACATATTTTCAATAACCATTGTCCATGGACCAATGGGTAAACGCCTCCCGCTGCTAGAAACTGCACGCAGCCGCGGATCTTACACAAAGAGAAGAAAATGTTAGATAATCAAATCAATGACTCAAAGCACCGAACAGTTTATTTTTCAAATCACTCGTACAAATGCCGTAAACATGCCAAAGACTGCAAGGCGTGCATAGACCAATAATGTGTCATAGAGTGTCGACAGACGCGACAGATCATAACATTTGTGTCGCGCCACACGATCTGCCTTCGTTTGTCGCACCTCGCGTGTCCGCATACTATGTGGTCGAGGGGCAGTAGGTCAAGTTCAAGGTTTAAAAGATGTTACGTAAGACCAATGTGTTAAAAATTAACTTTATACTTATGTTGGCCACTCTGCCAATTACGATAAGGGATAACAATCAATGACACAGTAGGTGCGAATTTAACCAATATTTCAAAACGCAATCAGCAGATCTAAACCTAATTTATTGATGAAATTAGCTCTTAGTATTGAAGCATAGTCGAGTAGTTATAATATTTAGAGTAGCTACCATGTATTCAGAAGTGAGACGGGAGATAATATGGAGCGACAAACTACTTAGATTGCTGGGACAGACTGGAAACGTAAGAAGACAGTACAAACTGGGAGAGGCCTATGTTATAGTTACAGTAGTGGACTTTCATATGCTGAGCTAATGGGCTCAAAAAGAGATTCTGTAGTTGTCTGTTCTAGTAACCTAGGATAAGACTGTGCCACACATCGCATTATTTCCCGTTAGACGAGTCAAAAATGATATGTAGGTAAACAGTGGTGATTCAGACATATTAGATCACAGTCGAGCTAAACGACTCCGACCTGTTCACGCTCATTCCCTTAATAATGTTGCAGAAGCGTTTGTCACATGTTTTCGTCATAATTGTGTTACCCACACGAGACGCTTCGTCTGAACACTCAGTCGAGCGAATTTGACACAGCTATTAACGCTTTCTGCTGCTTTAGACTATCAGAAAGTGCTATGACTATGTCATTAACGTTTTGCAATAAGCAACCTATTTATTTGCCATCAATGAATCGTTTAAGACTATTTGTTTTTAGTGTATCGTAGTATCTAGTTCTCTGTTGCTGACATCAGTTGTAACATTACCTGGATGAGAGTTACCCAGAATTAAGATAAATGGCGTTTGAATATAGGCCTATGTCGAACAGAGGACTGCTGTAGTTCCTTATACAATTATTTAATTTCTGACCAGCAGCAACCTTACTGGTGCGAGAATAAAGTTCACTCTGATATTAAGCGGCTTGTCAGTAGCGGTTCTAATATCAACGATATTTATTTATTTGGATCTCCAACAAAGAATACACACACACAATATAGGACACAGTAATACAAATGTTCTTTTAGGTGTGTTCCTTCAATTATAGGAGACCACAGCATGCCCATAAAACTAGGTTTCAACACATAAAATATAAAACAATGAAAATATTACAAAAAACAAAATAAAAACCAGAATAATAATTAAAAAGCATTTGATGCATTTGAAACAGAAGTGATAAAATTGTTTCACATACAAATAAGAAATATAGTGTGGCATAATGGAATAAGAATAAAGATCGTTGTCATTTGGATAGTGGAAGGACTATATCGGCTAATGAAGATGATTCTGTCAACACAATCAAAGTTTCCAGCAGAAACCGCTTATGATTTGATGAAAATTTAACAGCATCATCATTTCAGTGGACGTCAAGCAGTTGAACTTCTCAACATCATTTTATCAGTGATGTTGTCGTAAGCTGCGCGCGCGTCGCGCTGTTGGCGTGTCCACAAGGGCATTACTAACTGGCGGCGTACGAGTAACGTTGTATTAGTAGATCTTTTGTTTGGCGACAAAGCTTCGTCTCATTGTAGCTAGTTATATCATTCGTTAGTCACTGAACTGCGTTGGACTGAGGAAACTGAAGACGTCATTGCGAATTTTCTTTATCCGTGCTCATGGAAAAGAATTCTTCTCCTACTCTCATTTAAGCACGAAATATGAGGACACGAGGTATGACTTCCTGCATCTAATAATGATGGGCAAAGACTTTTTTAACTTTGACTTGTTTTTAACCCAAGACTTTTTTCTTCAGCCGTTTCCCCTTTGGAAACGGCTGAAGAAAAAAGTCTTGGGTTAAAAACATTCGCAAATACGCTGCAGCCACGAGTGCTGCTGAGCTGTTTCACCTTGCAAAGGATAAGGGAAAATATTCGGAGTTTGTGGCCAACCTTCTGTGATTGAAAAGGCAGAAAAATTACATTAGTTCATGTGATGTTGTAAATATCAGTCAGCAGGTTAATTAACACCTTTAGAGTGCAGTAATTCATCCTGAGCTTAAACTCTCTCAAAAGTTTTCCATAATTGCTATCTTAGGGGTGTTTAAGTAGGTGAATGAGAGAGTGACGATTGGCAGGGGAGAATGGAAGTACTCGTAAAACACGTAAATGTTAGTTGGGGGCCCAAGTAATATTTATTTATAACATATACCACTATCATCACAGGCTTACCTAATACTATAGTAACTAGTGTAGTTATAGTTACAGTTATCGACTTACTAACATTAGACTTACAATTATATTATTTTAACAACCAAAAGTCATTTTCCAAATTGCGCCCCATGTGAATTCACTCAGAGTACAATTGAAGCAGTTAATCTGTTGTGACACCATATTGAGTGCATGCAGCATGCGCGTCAGCGGTGCGTGCTGCATGCACTGGGACATGTCTGGGTTGTGTATTTTACCACGCATAATCTTAAATAAATAAGTTGCGAGAGCTACTTCCCTCCTTACTTCCAGTTTATAATACACACACCATACAGCCTTAAGTCCAGAAATCTCACAAACTTGTTCTGGATTCGTTCTAGCATTAGTTTGTACTTGGCTTCATATGGTGACCAGACTGTATTGCATTCCAAATGACTTTCTACCAGCGCTTCGTACAACGATCTCAGAGCACTAATGTTCGTGAACTGGTTTCCTAGCCGTAAGACCAACCCTAAATTGCGGTATGCTTTTTTACAAACATCCGTGATATGCTTACGGAAATTTAAATCAGTTGTAAAGCGCACGCCTAAGTCCTTTACCTCTGCGACACGTGGGACAAGGGCAGGGAGATGATGGTGTGGGATGATTAAGAAACAATCGAATACCATCAGCTGCGAAGCGAAACCAGGCGCAGTCAGACGTGGCAAAAGTCTGGCGAAAGGATGGAGATAGCCAGAAAAGTTCAAAGTGATAAAAATATGAATGTGGTGTAGCGAAAAAAATTCTAAACAAAATAAAAATAAGGATGATGCACCATTCTACCAGATCTGCTTTAGCGATACCAAAATATGCATCCATTACAGCAAGGATTTATAGTAGAGAACGAGCAGACTTGAAATTGAAATGATTTACAGTATCTAACGTGACAAAAACTCGTCCAACAAACGTTAAATAATGAGTTTCAGACTGAAATCTAAAAGTGTCGTCTACTTACTGATGATTCACCTCTTTTACGTAAAATAAATAAATATCTATCTAGACATCTAGATAGATATTTATTTGTTTTATTTAACGAATAAAAGACCTGTTAGTAATGACAGCACGGTTGGCGCAGTGGTTGAGAGACTGGCTACTGCGCTGCGTGCCGCGGGATCGATTCCGGTACGGGACAAATATTTGTAAAGCATCCAAGATACAGAAAAAAATCTCAGTGTAGGACAAAGATTAAAAAAAAAGGTTACTTGAAAGAAAATCTTAACTTGACTGACAGAAATTCTGCGCAAGAGTTCTTTATGTAACGAAGGAGACAATATATGAAAGGATTTTTGAAAATTCATCCTCTAATAGCTGCGTTTAAAGCGTTGAAGGAGAACATTATGCAGAAACCGGTAAGTTAAACCGATAATTCGAAGACATGAGATATCCACCAGCCTACACTAGGCCTGCGTGTAAGGATGCTTATGTCCCAGCATTCGGAACATTAGGCTGATGGTATCCCCCAACCGGAATGAACCTAAAAGGGTTATATGTATAGAAGGGTTGAAAGTTGGTATTTAGTAAGTTCCTCATTGTTGCCGAGAGTTTTCGTGGACTTCCATAGGACACACGAATTTCAATAACGAAATGTTTGATGGCACACTGTCAGGCCATTACCGTGATAATCATCTGACTATCCTCATGAGGAATCTATGTGTTCTAAAGAAAAGCAATTGGAAAGAAGATGCAACAGTGGAAATGAAATCACAGAGAACATTAAGATGAAAGATGTAGGAACCGTCCAGTAAGGAGAGAACCCCACGGTCTTACATACATCCTAGAGTTGTAAAATGATTCAAATGATTGCAAAAGTGACATTAATTTTATTCAATTATATAGATGGCGAGTTAACACTAATTCGAATCAAATTTGATACTAATCAAAGTAGAAGATATACAAATATTAAAAATAGATAATATTCGTAAGTTTGAATCTAGGGGGTAATCTTTGGAACTGCCGATTCGATTCCGACAATTCTTTCACTAAGAAAGGTAGACTATCCCCGAGTGTCATAGAATATAAAGAGGACGTTCCCGTGGGATAATTGCCGACCTACACCTGAGTAAAGACACGGGCAAAAGCTAGTCTGAAATAAACTAGTTGTTCCCATTATACCCCCGCTGCCGATGATCTCAGAGCCATTTCTTAGTGAAACACAGATCCATTCCAATTATACTTATGTCAAACGCTCGACATTGACAACGCGGACATAGGAACATAATTATATACACCACTCCCACGCACACTACGGATAAAAAAATCATAAATCTGTATTAAATGTAGATACGGGAATATACATAGAGTAAAATAAATGTGGTTCGGACGAATTGTGCCCGGATTTTAATGAGGTAAATACAAATACTGTTATTTTGTTGCTTTTACCTCCTTTGTCTATTCTGGTCTTCTCCAACTTCTTCGTTATATAAAAAAACTAGCGACCCGCCCCGGCTTCACACAGGTGCAATATATACATATAAACCTTCCTCTTGAATCACTCTATCTATTAAAAAAAACCGTATCAAAATCCGTTGCGTAGTTTCAAAGATTTAAGCATACAAAGGGACAGAGAAAGCGAATTTGTTTTATACTATGTAGTGATTAAGTCAGCGAACATTAGCGAAACTAAGTGACAAGAATGCGCTGAACCAACCCAATTATCGTCTTTTCGTCTCTTGTGGTTTATTATTACTTAGACCTAGATCTAACACAAGAAATAACCTTAGTGAAAACAAATCTGCGCCTGATACTGACATGCCCATTTCAATAACAAATAGATACCTACATGCAAAGTGTGAAGGATTCTAGCTAGAAAAATCTCAGTGAGAGTTCTCAATCCACAAGGTTAACGAAATGCTGAACCAAACAAGAAACCACCTGCTTCCCCAGATAACACGCAAACCACAACACGAAACAACCAGTCGAGCGCTTCAGTATCACTATGGGTAAAATTAGAACGTTTGCAGGCAGTCAGGCACAAATATCTACAAGCCGTACGTTGCCCCAATAGGTGCTCAATCATAGACGTCTAAACCCCAAGCTTTCAAACAAAGATTATTGTGCACACTTCGTTACAACCATTTTGACAGATGTACGTACTATAGTTAGATCTTATGAATCTAACGTATTTCGTCTGAAAAATATGACCTTTGCATAGGTTCATTGATTGAATACACTCCAATCAATGAACCTATGCAAAGGTCATATTTTTTTGCAACAATTCACAGTAAATGGACCATGCTAAAAAATAGATGCTAGAGCACTACACCTACAGAAACAGCAGGTCTCCTATAACCTCATCTTACTGACAAGGGGTCAGAGGAAGCCCTGAAATTACTGTTTCATATTATAAAGACGCTCTTTTAAAAAGGATTCAAAAGTTTAAATATCTAATTCAATAACAGCAGAAGTAGAAAAAAATTAAAGGGCGTCAATAAAATCCGCGTCGGTGTGAACGGGGAAAGTGCCCAGAAGGCCAGCAGCATTACCACGATGGATGGCAATGCTGATACTTTGGCCAAGAAATAGACCAGCCCTCGTCACGAGAAGAGTCGACCAACCGTTTGGCGATATCCCGAAATACTAGGTGGGGCACTCGGTCCCCATGGCCCCCGTTAAATGGTTTTTTTTTTAGATATTGAACGTAGACTGCTCTAATCCTATTTTGCTAACACCGGTCCACTTTAGATGCATCATTGAATTAGTATGGCGTCTAAAAACAGTCACTCCAGAGTTAATGACTCTCGCACTAATAAACAGCTCAGTAACATCTAAACTTCTTCAAGTGTTTTATGTACACCTGGCGCCTGTAAGAGCTACATTAGGCATATATAACTATAGAGATCACACATTCCTAATGACACAAGGAATAATAAAGTTCTCTGGGTACAATTCCCAACGAAATTATACCCATAGAAATGTCAATATTATAAAAGAGTTGTATATAAAAATTTTGGTGTACAATATATGCTATCTATATGCCACACAGTCAAAAATAGATATGGATGAATGAATAAGTGTGAAGCAGCCTTTCATTCTTTTTTAATGTAACTTTTGAGGGCTGCAATTTGTGGTCAGGCTCTAAATATGTCAGTACGAAACGAAGAGGCCACAAGCAAGTTCAGTAATGAGAGAAGAAGACCAGCCATCACTATATCAAAGAATAGTCTCATCCATCAGTTTACGCACTGCCCAGACTCGAAAAAAAAATTCCACACGCACGCTCCAGGTTTTCATAAACAACTACGGCAATTAAGGTCTTCAAAGCGAGGAAACTCAGACGAATGACAGCCTTAGCAAAAACAAAACACACTCACATAGTTTAATGGAGTATTTAAATTTCGAAGCAGGTGGCGTTCTGCAGTTTCTGCCTATCCCCATGGAAACAGGCACGAGTGTATGTATGAACACACACACAATTAAATACCAACACACTACCTACTTCCACACTAGTTACACAAAATGTCCAACACACAGTCTACTGACATTAACAAGTAGGTACACGTTAACACGGTCGCATTTAGCGATCGACCGTAAACAATGCGCAGGCGCTCGTCCGGTGGGAACAGTTCGTCGTACAAATTGCGACAGAAATCTGGAATTTCCGAGTTTACACCAGAGTTTAAACTGAACAAGTGCTAGATTACTAGAACAGCAGTAACTAAGAACCGTAAATTGGATTCCAGGAACTTTAATCAATTTTTTTTGCACGTGAACCGCACGGCTTGTAATTAGCGTGGCAAGCCCAGCAGAGGGTGTGGAATGACGATATAAAATCTCGGAGCATTGAGTGAGATTGAGAAGCACTAAGAGAGCTTCTCAATCTCACTCAATGCGATGTTTGATGCGATATTTCTTTTCAAAATCAGGGGCTTTGACTCGTGATCCTGCCACATAGGCACGGCGGTTGCAGATGGCTGACTCAGCACAAGCGGTCATGGAACCAGAGGGGGGTATCGGCCTTGAGTGACAATTTCAGGAAGTTCCAAAATAATATGTTTGAAAAAAGCGCCTTGCAACCAGTGTTAGTCATTCATTTGATTTTGAAACGCATCCTCAGTTAGTTTTAAAAATAGGGTGAAAAATTTTAAAAGTTTCATAACATCCTGATCACAAAAATCCTACCTAGTATATTTGTTTTGCGTATGTTTTTGAAATAGTTTATCTCAAACGCTGGAGGAGAGAGGGCGCCACTATCAAGTTTCTGCCCCGGGGTTCCGGTATGTCCTGTAGAATGCACCAGTGCTCCTCGGCAACACCTACACATAGACACCTAACAAGCCTATTGACAGCCACTCATACAATTTGACGTCATGTAACAGCATCGGATCAGCTATGCGACCGACACCATGTTTTGTAAACACGCCTCGGTCAGGTCACTACTGACAAGTGACACGATAGCTACATGTCTCGTAGGTACAAGTGTACAACACAGAAGTGGCTCTTAGCCTGTCGGCGATTATAGGCGTTTAATATGAGAACTCTTTTAATTAGATATAGTTCAAGGAAAGTAGTAGTTACCTCCACCTGCTAGCACCCCTATGTACGATTGAGGGAATGATCACACATATACGCGCAACCGGCTTGAGCCGGACCCACTCAAAAGAAAATAGTTCGCGGTATCGAGTTGTCCGAAACGAAGCGATGTGGCGAATGATTTATTTTTCGTTTTTATTGCATGGACATTAAGCTATTTCTGACCGGCTCAAGCCGATCCGCTCAAACATCGTCACTCCCTCATGAAATACTTAATAGGCAAGTAAAGGCAGTCAGGACGCTAAGAAACGGGCTAGCAGGGCTCATCCAAGGACGTCAATATGGGTCCCAGAGAACTACTCTCCAGGCCCGATACTTACGTATCACTTGATGACATAAGAATAGTTAGGGGCCTAAACTAAAAATGAATAACAACACAGTTGGACAGTTTTTCCTACTCTCGATGTGTTTTAAAAACTTATGAATTCGAAAATAATGGAAAGTAGGGTTCATTTGAAGGGTTCGAGGTACTTTCGGACGGTTGACGGGCTTGGAGAGTAAAGCCCATTGTTTCTTACCTAACGTAAGACTGGTTCAGATCGTTTGACTCTATACACTAACTTCCCGTAACGACTGCTGTAGATACTTGACAAACTAAAATAGAGATTTCAGCTCTATTTTTGTACGTCTAGTTAATAAATAAAATAGATTCATTTGATTGTTACTAGATAATAAACATAGGTAACTGTCTCATTTAGTTACGTGTTTTTTTAATGTTGTATTTTTTCTCAAATAAATTTAAGAAAACGAAAACAAATGTATGTTTTCTTTTATTTATTTCACTATTTCTTTATTGACGCTAGAGAAAAGCTGACGCATTACATACTTAAGTAATTGATGGTTAATAATGATAGGTAATTCTGTTACTATGAACTCTAAAATCTGAATTATTTGGATTTTGAATTACTTTCAATTATTTGAGCTGTTCTGACATGTAAACATCCTGCAAAAATGTTTACTAAAACTGTTATTACACCAATTTTAAGTGTTTATAGCATTAAGATTCAACTTGCAAATAATCAACAAACAAAATATTAAAACAGATTTGAAAACCTATTACAAAATAATATTACAAACAGACACAATCTTAACAAACAGTGCTGTGCATAACATATCGATAATATTACATCGATTCTCGAGTCAGTCGTAAAATCGGTGAATCGTGTAGATTCGAGATCAAAGGGTGACGGAACGCAACACCAGATGGCGCTGCTATCGCTGATGCGTTTGTGTAACCCACATACAAGCAACAATATTAAATTGTGTGATTTACTGAGATAATCGCTTGTAGGAGGTACAAGTATAGTAGGAATTTATCAATTTGTAAATGCGTATCCTTACTACAACACCTACCTTTTACTAATTTCAGCAAACTTACATTACTCAGTCACCGTTGAGTGTTTATAGTTTATATTGCCTAAATGTGTTTTTGATAGCATCATAATCGATTTAATGATAGCTATAATGCACTATTGAGCATTTGGAAGCTGACCTTCAATCCATTAATACTATAACAATAAATGTAAAGATAAATCTGTCCATCTGCCTGTTACTTATTCACTGAAAGGATTTCACACACAAGTAAACCAGGACCTTGGTTAGGTCATTGGATACTTTTTAGTCAAAGCCAAAACGTTTATTGCGAACTAAATGTGTGTGTTTGTGTGTTATGTTATGTTAGTACTTATGACTTAGCATCCTTTTACAAGCATTGCAATTATCATTCACCTGCTCTTCTCATCCTAAATTAGCATGCATTTAACCTTATTATATATATTTTTTTATATTAGTACACGGAAATTGAGAAATTATAGTTATGTCAAAATTAAATGTCAAAGTTTATCTCGGTATTATGTTCAAGTTGGATAATTTCTGGCCTCCACGAGGGCGAGACCGCGGCTTAATAAAGCTTGTATAATAATATACATCTAAAGTCTAGTAACTCAGGAGAAGTATCGTGGGCTCGACCGTCAATCAGACGCCAAATTCCTTATATTTTTAACCCCAAATTAAAATTAGTTTCTTATGTCTGTTTAGAATCACAAGCTGTTAATATTCCTCAACAGATCTCTTCAATCAGCTTTATTTTACCATCGATGCGTGTCTATCAATTCGAATGTATCAAAAAATCCTAGAATTCGCGCACTCCAGCGCAATTTTATTTTTAGATAATAATCAATGACAGATGACGAAGGAGTGAGCGAGAGGCAGGTGCCGTCTCTCTTTGTCCATTACAAAGAGAGACGGCACTATCTGCCGTAATTTATAATAACTTCATTTGCTATGTTGTGTATTGGCGCAGGTTGCATGTGAACGCACAGATTTACATTGAAAATATATTAGATAAGAAATAGAAAATGATTTAGTATCAAATAATGATCTAGCCTTCTGGCACCACTTGTGTTGGAACAGACCTATTTTTATCATGGGCTGTAGTAGGCTGAAATGTGATGTGGCTTTTTTTTCAATGTGATGTGGCTAAAGACATAGATCACTAAACCTTTTGGTCAGCCCTTATACTAAGAATGTCACCGAAGCCGAAGGAATAGAAGAATATTATAATGAAGATTTGGAATAGTTGCAAGGATAGTCACTGGTCGCTATCACCGATCAATATGCCGGATACCTAATCACTTCAATGTTACTTGTATATAAAAACTGTGTACATCAACATTTAGAATGTAAATTGTTTAACTGGTAAGACATACATAACATCACGCTTGTAAACCCCGAAGGGTTAGGCAGAGGTGTACCTAATAATACACTCACATTTCGCCAGTTATGTTAAAGTCCAATGTAATAGGCGAACCTATTACCATCAACCGATCCAGACTCCGTGACTACTACTAAGAAATTCTTGATGGAAAATCCCAATAACGTTTTGCCCAACCCCGGAATCGAATCCTAGTACCTCTTGTTCAGCAGTCGCGCTTGCGACCACTAGACCAACGAGGCAGTCTGATAAGATGAACTGGTAAGATTCTGCACAAACCTCGAAATAAATAAATAGCACTGACCCCTGATAAACTGCACCTTGTACAAAATCTCACAAGCAGTACTTGCAGTCAGTATTTGTGAATTTTAGCACTTGACTAAAATTCACAAGTACTGACGTTGGCATTGCATAACATACATGCCATAACACGCCTGTAATCCCCAGCGTTAGGCCCACGTTTCGCCAGTTACATTACCTTACTTTTCGAGCTGAAAAGGTTAATTCATAATATTGACATTTTCCACTTTTTTTTAATTACGGTGGAAGCACCAAGGTAGGCCGCGAAATTCAAATTTTCTTACTTTTTTTGCAATTCGCAGTTAACCCCATTGAATGACTTTTTCATCAAATAGTTATTGAATGGGTTAAATTAACTTAGAGGGTTGTATTGATGATTTTAATTAATGATTATAATTCCATAACTATACAACATTAGTTTTAGTATATGCGAAACCTGATACACGTGTCTAGTATTTTTATGTAAAGAATCTATGTACAATATTTCAAAACTGTATCATGAGTAATCACAAAGTTATAAGCTTGTTCTGTTATCTTGTTGTCCGCACAAAAACGTCACCACGCAGTGTGGTCCGTGTCGTCTTGAGCTCATTGATAATAATAATTTGGCAGTAGGCACCTAAATTATTGCGATTGGTACGCAAAGTCGCTCGGTGTCAAACTTTTAACTTTTTTAAATATTTTTGGGAAAAAATATAACATGGTTTAAAAATTATTGGAATCGATTCAGTTACTTATTCTGAACAAACTATATTCAGGTTTCGCATATACTAAAAATAATGTTGTATTCGTGTTACTTGTGCAAATCATATTTTCAACAATGCAAACTGCAAAAAAAGTAAGAAAATTTGAATTTCGGGGGCTACCCTACCTTAAATAGTTTTTGTTCGAACACATACATGTTAACAGTCAATAATAACAGAAAACATAATTCAAATTGACTTGCAAAATAGTAAAACCATTCCATTGGTCTTCAAAACAATACTACAGATCCAAAAACAAATGACCATCAATCATTCTCAATATAAAAGCAATTGTAATTTTTACATTCAATTCATAACTTAAACTAGGGACGTCCGTCAAAAAACCATCGACAATATTTTATCAAACATCGATTAAAGTGATCTGTTACCGATTTATACATCGATTTTATCGCCTAAGGGATTAGAGGGTAATAAAATACATGCTCACGCGCATTGCGAAGTAAATCACTCACTATCTCTTCACATACAGAGCTATAAATTATTTGACGGACTTTATCCGTTCGCGTTTGATCTACAATATGTTTAGTTGTTAAAAGAACGGAACAAAGACCTTTTGTATGTTTGTTTTACACCGCGATAGCAAAGATATGGTTTTCTTTTCCATAAGGTATCTGTTGAATTAGATTCCATCTGTAGTTTCGATGGTTTTAAGTTGTGTGTCTATTTCTGAGTTGTAGTTTTGTTTACAATAAGTTTGACTGATATAGTCACTGTCATAAATAATTCCACGTAGTGCTACAATAAATGTCTCGGTTCGATTAGTTTTTTTAGAAGTCTGATTTATGTTTCTATAAATGTTTAGATAGGCAAGTCGATTGTATCTATTGTACACCAGGTCTAAGAAACAAAATAATAATATAACAAAAGAACAATGGGTGGTTTTCAAATACAAGAACGTAGAAAGTAAGATGACTTCACGTGTAGCAATCAAACATAGGTAGTCTTGTGGGCTACAAAACGTGATTAGTTAGAAGTGATGGTATTATCAGGGCTATTGAGTTTCTTATGCCAAAAGCCTGGCATGTGATAGTGGCGATAATTGGAGATGACCAGGGTCTAGGATAGTTTTATTTGTAAGCCTCGCTCGTCAGATAAAATGCTGTTGGATGAGGCCTATGCGTAGATATACCTAGACTTGTTAATTATCCTGAATACAAAAAGGAGAAGTCGTAATAGACTGCGTCTATTTTTGATCCCACTAGATTCGTTATTAGTATTATCTCAATATTTAAACGACCGTAACATTAAATAAAACATTCAGCGTGTATTTGAATATTACACTAAAGTTTATTAGCTCCCAAATAGATTGCTCAATGGCAAAATATAATTTGGTATGTTATATTTTTGCTAATAAATCAAATAAAAACTCGTAGACTTTGTAAACGTCACACTAACGTGTCATCAACTTGTAAATGACTCCAATAAAATCTGCATGCATCGCCCAGTTGGTCGCACAACTAATAAAACTTATAAATAAGTATTAAGGCTTAAGGTCTTTGCACCAGCCGAGGTTGGTAAGCCAGATTTACGACTAGATTTAATTCAAATGCATTCACAAATAAATGAAAGATATTACCATGGCGTCCGAGCGAAATCTTCCGCGGATGTGGAAATCGGACACTAGTGAAAACAAATCAATCGTATCCAGTCACAGGACAGTATCGATGAATCGATAAAACTTGATCATAATCACTTGTACAACACTAGCTGTATTACTAAACCACTGCGCTATTCCAAACTGTTTCGAACGCGGAAAATCGATTTAAAAAAAAATTCAAATGTCACTCGCGGTCGCTTAGGCGGGAAAACTGGAGGGCGGTCCGGCCGGCGCACGCGCGGTTGCCACTGAAACTGGCCACGACGTGCCTGCGGGTGCCAACCGACGTCACCACCAACATTTGGCAAACATGCCAACATTCTGACGAACCATTTCGATACACCTCGGATTGTTTACATAGCGGTACAGATTGGTAGTATTGTATTTTGTCGCGTTGGTGTCGCACAGTTGAGCCAAAGTTGTTTTGGCTTGAGTTAATGACACATAAAATGGTGTTATTTTGATGTTGGTCTTATAATACCGTTGATATCGATGCTAAACAAAGCTTACGAAGGTTTATACGGAATTGGAGTGAGGACAATGCTCGGGAGCGGTCCGCGTCTCTTCAGGCCGCGGGCTGCGCTAGACGATGCGACGTGGGGATATTTGTGTTGACACGCTTGTCGGCGAGTTCTGTGAAAACGGATCTAAAATAGTATCACAATAATTATTCGTTTGAGAGCAGAGAGAATGGCTAATCACGAAACTGGATCGTAGACGATGAACCTAGTTTCTTAATGACGTCGTAGCTCTAGTTTTGTAGTTATTTAACTGACATGGGGATTAGTTTCAGTCATTCTGGAGGAGTCTTCTATTTAATGACTTTATTTTCGACTGGGATGATACAATCCTAGCTAATCGGAACTGATATTGTAACTGCTTGTTTGTTCCACTTTTCTCGCCAAATTGGTTTCGTATAAATTCTTTTTGTTTCATGCAGATTAAGTTTTATACGGACGAAATCGCGGACAATAATCTCTTTATTAAAATATTATCTTAGGCGTTGTGTCGCAGGCCAATGTCTATGAAAACATTACTAACTGGTTTTCCTCAGTTGACTCATTGCATGCGCAGGAGCGAGTTGAAGTGGCGAGCGTCACTGCATAAAAAGAGACTTCATAGACGATGTGTGCTTTGAGCTAAGCTACTAAATACATTGGATTTTAACTGATACCCTAGTAATGAATACCCCCCACTAGCTAGTAGCAGTAATGAGAAAAGTCTTAATGTCTTGATGATGGTAAGATCTGTGGGTCTGTCGTCTTAAAGAGGTATTGTTTTTATGTCACTCCAGTGTGGGGAAAAGATGGAGCTTTAAAGGACGTGTCCCACTCGGGAATAAAATTAAAACAATACTGCTTTAAACTTACTTTTTAAACTTAACCACAAGTACGATTTATACAATGAGTAACATTCCAACTCCGGTCTTTCTCATAAAAACCTAAAAGAAAATTACTTTGCAGCTTTCGAAATATCCAAACCCCACATCAAAGTCCACTTTGATCCTAAAAACCCAAATGATAACATCAACAAAAACTCCCCGGATGATATGATACGACTGAGAGTTTGATACAGAACATTTGGGCGATAATAAACAACAAGGCGTCGTGTCCTCGTCTGAGGACAGGGCCGAACATGTCCTCGACCGAGGTCTGGGGGCCTACCATCACCTCTTCTAACCGTACTTATTCAAACTTACTTCTCGCCGCATTGGTCTCGTAGTCGGAAGCGCAACTGCTGAGGGTACTCAATAGCAGCCGGAATTTAGAAGCTGACGGTATGATACTCCGTGCCTCGGTGCTCACGTTAAGCCGTTGGTCCTGCGCCTGTCTCTCTCTGGTCGTGTCGGATTGCCGTCACTTCAGACTATGAGAGTCAGGGAAAAGGAATTGTACCTGTGTCTGCGCAGACTTGTGCACTATAATATCTCACGCCCCGATGGCTAATCTACGCCGAGGTAGGCGGCCATGGCCGGAAAACGGTCAAGAGATGAAGCTAGACGTCCTGTATAGCTGCATCTCTATCCCTCACCCGTATAGCTCCCTCTGTTTCCCACACTGAAGTGACCTTAAAGTGGTACCTATAAGAGCCGGTGGTGGTGGTACAGACCCTGAGCCGATGAGATCAGTTACATTTAGATTCTCTCAATGTCAATGTTATTTCGGAAGTAAAGATTAAAGAAGCAGACAGTTATTACACGGTTGATGAGAAAAAAATGTGTTCATTTATCTGTTTGTTATTCCAAGGTTTTTATGACTTTTGTTGCTTTATATTTTCCAATCCAAAAATCTATAAGAAAAAATGCTAAGTTTAAGGGTGTCCTCAGTTAATAACTGCTAAGCTTAATCTAGTAGAACACATGATTCAATCCAAATGCTTATTAGTCGGTGGTACTGAGTCAAAGACCCAAATGATTGATGAACATCAAAACTGTGTTAGGTTTAATATCAGGCAGGAGGGCGTATCCTGAAATGCAACTTTTAATTCAGTCACAAAATTGAAAATAACATCAGCAGAAATAAGCTTCATCTAAAATCAAACAGAAACAATCTTAATTAAGAAATTCAAGAGAAACGACCTCACGCGAGTTCAGACCACTTTATAAAATGTTGTATTTTTATAACTTATTTCCCTGAACACTGCTTACGCAATAAGCTTCCAAAAACTATGTGACATCATGTTCTTTGTCCTAAATGCTAAGAACACTCAATTTATCACTTCACCCATCTTATTTGGGATGATTTAAAGCCGTCACAATTACATTTTCTTTTAAACATAGCAACAAATCTTAGGAATATTCTCACAAATTTTAAGTTGATTGAAATTTTCTGGGAACTCAATGATATAGAACAGAGCGTGTTCGACGAAATGAGAATCACCTCTTCTTCAGTAAATTGAGTTAGTAATGTTCTGATGAAACAATTTTAGCTTACGTAGGCTTTATCTGAACTAGAAACGATAGCGAAACATACAATCAATGTGGTTTAGAGAAGTAAATATTTGGAAACTGGTTAATCACAGCTGATTTAATTAAAAAGGTGAATATACGAAAGTGAATTTATAAATTCAATGCATTGGGTTGTGGGCTGGGTGTGCTATTGATCATAGTCTTGTTCAATCCTCAGTTCCATTGTGTAGTCACGTATACAATGTGTAAACAGACCTTTTACGAAGCCGTCAACCAAGCATTCTGTACATCAAACTAAGTAACTCTAAGCAATAATTATTGCTGGGAAACTACTTTTTTATTGTTGTATTACGGTAGCATTCAGTATAAAGCACTCAAAACGTTGTGCTGATGGATGCATTGTATAGTATGAGGTACTTAAAGTTCTAATATTAAACTAAAAAAAAGTTGAAACTTTGACCTGCAATATCTCCGTAACTAGAAGGTTCTCAGATCTGGTCCAGAACAAAAAAAAACACAATGGCGGGAAGAACAAGTGTTTCTCGGCTTCGTTAAGGGTGTTTTCCACCCTTTATACGCACAATACACTTACATATTATGTACCTAACTACCAACAGTAAACGAAACGTATCTAAAATATCTGACAGTGTGCGACGTGCTGTAGTATAATCGACTTCATGTACTCAACTACCGGCTGCCTAGTTAAATGGCGACTTTTCTTTTCTGTTTGTTACCATCTTAATTTCACTGGAATATATCAATAATGTATTCACAATGTCATAAATTGTTTAACGTGAATATGCTCCTCTATTGCCAAGAATCAAGTCATTAGATTACTGCCAATAGATTAATTAGCATCTAACGTAGAATTGTACTCAATTCACAGTAGTAGAGTTTCCTCTCCAAGTCAATTTCCGAATTCTAGATTGGTTTTCCTGTTAACTATGCTGCAATCTATTTTGTTCAAATAAAACTCTGGTGCATCGAGGACCAATAGAAACTCTCAAAATCAAACTATCTTCCAATCTTCCATTTTGCTAACTCTATAAACTGATTCACAATCTGAGACAGATATTTTCCTGATGCACTTTTTATGATGCAAACTAATCCTGGGTTTTTCATTAACGGTTTTTCTGAATTCCAGTGCAATAATGTGATATCTAGGTACTTGAGTGGGAAATCTCAGCAGGCATTTAATCGCAGAACATCCTGTCTGTATTCAGGGAGATATTAAACGCATCCTCTTACTCATCAGCATGATGTTTTAGGCAATTTATAGGTGTGTGAATGCCCAATAGCCATTGGGCCAGCAGGGTGACTATCTACAGATAACAAAAATAAAAGAAGATAGTTTCATACACAGAAATATATTACACATAAACTCACGACTTTTTCCCATGAGGGTGGGCAGAAACCACAGAACGCCACCTGCTACGATCCTTACATACTTCTTTTGCTTTGTCCACGTCTCTAGTTATAAACGCACGTCACTCGATTGCGAGGGCTACGATCTGACCTTTCTGTAGAACATCACGTCACATCCTTAGACCCCACCCCATACTCCAGTTATAACATGTCTACTGAAAATTCTAAAGATTGAAATATTCCTATCTCTGCCCAGCCCTGCGCTGCTTCCAAACGCTACCTTTATTTTCCTGAAATAAGCATTATCATGCGTTATAAATAAACATGCACCTCTCGTAATAGAATAATCGGGTTATTATTAGTTTCTTGTTCACTCCGCCGTGCAGATATGCTTGTGACGACACTTGGACGATCGTTGAGGCAACTGTTTGAGAGGGGCAAACTAAGAGCCAAGGGATGGTGTGCTGGCCACTTAGGGAGTGTGACGATAATTATCGACGCCGACAAAAATTTTGCGAGTCAGACAAAGCTTTATGTACTTACAATAATAGTCCGACGCGGTGCTCAGTCGCGTCGTCCGATCCGAAAATTAATATAAGCCTAAAATCGCCAACCCTTCTTGAGCAAGCGTGGTGATCAATGCTCGTGCGTTCTCTGTATGAGAAGACACCTTTGGCCAGCTGTGGGCCTGTGGAACGGTAAAAGGCTGGTATTATTAATATAATTTCACAAAATATTTTGAGAGAATATGTTGAAAAAACAAGTTTTTAGTGTCGTTTTTATACTTTCATCTAACAAAGATGAAAGTGAACAGTGATTCCTATTAGAAAAAGCGAAGCACAAAAATAGAGCCATACATAGCAAACCTTCTACATTTTTTAGATGCGGTAATTCTCCGCGATGTTTTTTTCTTCGCCAAAACCACATAAACAATGAATCCTTAGATATGGAATTTCAAACACTTTTAGTCGAGTTAATATTTTATTTTTTGCCTATTAGGTCATGAGTTTTCTATTTCATCTTTATGTTACTTCAATGATGTAACATAATTAATTAATGATGTAACATCATTAATAACATTTCTGAAGTCCAGCATCAAATGAATAATTTTGTATGACAGTGAAACACGAATATCGGATTACAGCGAACTATTTCTAATTCTAAACTCTTCAACTGTCACTTGAAGAGACAAAAAATGGATTTCTAAAAGAAATTCACTTCAAAGACTTTCTAAATCTGAATTTCAGTGCTTGTTAACTAAAGTCAGACTTCTCACATGATATTCTTTTATAGGTTTACCTACTAAAACTTATTGAATTTGCTTTCATCTTCACAAATAGAAAAGTTCATGAATATAATCATTTTCACGGTCTATTACTTTTATATCAATTTTATTATTTCTTCGTACAAGAATCAACGTTGTTACGACCACAGTTTGATATAATAACTGTTTATGTGTAGATTTAGACCACAGGTGACCGAACTTTTGGTGGGACTCGTAAATCTTTCAGAGTAAACTCTTCAGATGTAGGCAGATATATGTTAAAGGACATACACAGCGTAGTATTCGCAACCGGCATGTGTGTATGACCAGATGTAGGGTAGGTATCATCGTGGACGTAGCAAGAGGTCCCGACCAAAGCGCTATGCTGCCACATTTATTGTGCGAACCGCCAGTCTGTGGAGTTCACTGCCGGCTTCTCTGTTTCCCAATCATTATAATCTGGATGTCTTCAAAGTTCAAGTGAATCGGTTTCTTCTAGGCAAGCGTGCTCCACTCTAGGCCGCATCATAGCTTCACATCAAGCGAATTGCAGCCAAACGCAAGCCTATTTTATGTAAAAAAAAAATGTCAGGACCGCAATACATGGCAATTTGTATTTCCCGCATACCCCTATGTGAAAAAGGCGAGAGTTTATGTATATAACCATGTAAAGTCTAGATAAGATAAGATCCAATACATACATACAACAAACACCTGTTAGATGAGATATAGCATAATTATTTTAACTTAGGTGGACCATATGCAGTTATTCAAAACAAGTTTATTTGAACAATACAACAATGCACATTTCGCATCCCGCATCCGTATGGAGATCAAACATCTTGCACCGTTAAATTCGGTTTGATGTGGTTTGAGCACGCAGGTGTTCGAGCTTTTTTACTGAAATGCATTAAATAATTTTAGAAATATACCAAAATCATTGCCTTTTGCATTTAAGCCGGTGACCACCGTCGTACTGCTTTTGTTCTGTTGAACGCGTTGTTTAAATTAAAAAGCTTTTCAAGGAGCCACAGAGCATACTAACTAAAACCGGAAAATATGGTTAAAAAGTTTTGAGGACCAGAATTTTATTTAAAAAAAACTAGTAAACCTAGCTTACGTTTACCTACAACAGCCACATTAAAATTTCGTTTCGAAATACCCAACACAGCTTCTAAAATTACAACATAAAAATCAAAACCTATCTTCAAATAGACACCCAAGCCCTCAAGACTAGAACTGACTCAGACCTAAATAAAGTTCACGACATTACACTAAAAAGATCAAAAGGTTGCCGAGCTAGGCCAATGGCAGATAAGAAGAGCAAAACAAACAAATGTCGTGTCACCGGCGCACGCGCATTGTCTCATTGGAAGAGCACTTGTGTTGGCAACTGGCCAGAGAAATTTACTTAGCTGTGGCCAGACTCTCTGGAGTGTAGGTTAAGAGCTAAAAAGTCCAGAAAGAAAATAAATAAATAAAATTCAAAGTTCAGTTATTGGGGCGGCAGTCTATCGTGGAGGTCCTTTGAATGACAATGAATTCGGTTACTTGGGCTTAAACAGATGACATACTTAATTACTTACCTATCATTAAATATAGCTTACCTATCATTATAGAAAGTACTCCTACAATATAAGGGCAAACGGATGCAATGGTAAAGTTGTCAACGAAAATACTTCATCGTCAAATAGTTCATGCTATGAACAAATGGTTAATTTGCCAGTCAGCGTGCAAGTAGCAGGCTGAAAGCCAAGCCAGTTAAGTTGCTAGACAAACGTGCCGACTGTCCAGGGTACGGCACCAGTGAATGCTTGGGTCAAATAATAGTATATACCATCTGGATAAGTTTTGTCGCTCGCAAGCTCCCTGTCCACAACAAATAAATACGTGGCTTAAGCGTCCCTTTGTCAGATATTGCCTTGTTTCCAAAAAAACACAAAACATTTTGCACTCGTCAAGTGTTCAACGATATCCCCATTTTCTCAAAACTCGTAACTTTCTGTTTATAATGCGTTGAAAGATTGATTTTCAACACCTTTTATATTTATGCAAAACCCGTTGTTTAACAAGGCCGTGTTTAGCACTTTTGACGTTTCAGTCGGGCATCGTAAACGTCAATTTATCACTGAGAAACATAAAAATGACACGCAAACGTGAAATATCAAAGAAAGCTAGTGAAATAATTAAAAGTGTTTTTACAACGTGTAAATGAGGTGAATCTTTCAGAAAATGGAGTTAAAATGTACCTCTCTTTATAAGTACAGTGTGAAAAATAATAACTTATGAATTAATGATGTCTGGACAGAACAAATCTCTGTAAGCCATTCGCATCCGTTATATTTAAACACGTTATTTTAAGTTTTAAAAGCTCTTTATGTATCGCTCGCTCGCTTTAACTTGAATGCATGATTAAAGAGGTTTGTTTTAACAATTAATGATAGGTTTACCTACATTAATGTAATGTAGACGCAATAAAATAGATACTGCCTCCCTAAAACTTTATATTTCAGCACGGCACTAAACACCCTTACTTGCTACCTATTTTATTTATAACATTGCTCATAAACACTAGAACGCGATGCGTAGCAACAAGAAATCCGCCAAGAGCCTACATGCGTAGCACTTTGCTACGACAAGTCTACGAACACTTGCTACGGACCGTAACATCGTAGCTAGTATACGACCTGCGAATTTAAAAGTTGAGCATGTATGGTTACAATGAACGTTCACTTATCGAATAGTTTATGAACGCCTGGTACACACACTGTTTAATAACGTATTAAAATGTTGAAATGGTTGTTTAAATAAATACATTCTGAGTGTTTCATGTTATGAAAATGTAAACACAACCAACAAAACTTCATACGGGTATCTTTAAAGTAAGTACGTCGTTTTATGGCTATAATATTTTTACACAGCTTCGACTTTGAATATGCCTGAGCTGCTAAGGCAAATACATAATTATTAGGGATAGCATTAATTGAAACACTTATTTATTGTACTGGCTTAAGATAATGTTTACTGTAAAAAAAACTTTTTACAAAATATCATTTCACACAAAATTTTCTTTGAACTCAACGTTGCACCTTCCGAAAACTTATAAAAAACTTATGCTTAGTTGACATTTATAAAACCATTTGAAGAGATACTGTGAAGTTAAATTAATTTTAAATGGGCATGGCTTTTCAGTTTTCATATACGTGCAACTGAATATTTCGACTTTAGCCAAAATAGTCGTCCAAAACTCGACAGTATCGCTCCATTTTAGTGTAATTGTCAGATACATCGCAATGCCTAACCTTACAAAGACAAAACCCTTAGCCTTAGCCTTACAAAAACCTCCACATCTTAAACTCACTCATTACTTGTCACACAACACACAATACAAAAGGCTATTAAGACCTAAACGTGATAAATTCCACATGCACACTTTCGAGTGTAACCGCAACCACACTAACCAACAACCAGCTACTTTAAAACAGCCTCTCTCCATCAAAGGGCGCTACATCCAGCTCAGGCTGCCTCTCTCCCTCCGGGGGCAGTCCCCACCTGGCGCGGCAGCCGTTGTGCGCGTGGTACCTCGGGATACGATCGTCACGGATCATCTCGTACGCCAACCGAGCTATGCCCCCCTGGTAGTCACTGATGCCGGTGTGCCACAGTTTTGAACGGGTATAGCCGAGTACTATAGAAGAAAAAGGAATATTGTTATTTTCTCTATTAAAATATTATGGATAGAGGAGGAGGATATGGATTTGTAGCATTGTGAAAGCGAGGCAAATTAGGTAGATGTTCCGGTGATAAATCAAAGTACGGCCAGACAAAAAAACTCTTTACACATAACATAAGCTGCTTGGAAAAAGAAGAGTATAAGACTTTATGATGGTTTGATTTAGAAAGAAGATCAGCATAAACGTCTCGCTATTTCAAATCTTGAAGTTGTACCAAAATTAAGGTGATAAAAATCCATCTACAATAGTGCTGAAGCAGCCAAGCTCATTTGTGTCGTGTGCGACATAAGTGGAAGCCTTCATATCAGGCACCTTGTTTACACCGTATCAACATAAAAATACATTGGCATGCATGTACGCGGAACAAACGAGGGGACTATAACAATCTTGTTTATTGCTCTTGACTTTGGTGGCTTGTATAAAATAATTTTGCAACTTCCGTACATAACAAAACACTAAGCTACATTAGACTACTTTCATACAAAAAGTTGCTATTTTCTGCTGCATGCTACAATCTAAATAATTCACCCACGAGTCAAACAAAATCTTATAAATATCAAAACTCGCACTCCAAGAATATCGTTAACAAAATGAAAACATCAAACAATTAGTAAAACAAACATTGCAAAAGGAAGTGCGATGGAATTAGCCGGCTGTTAACAAAAATATCAGTGCATGTGCTGTTTGTTTGTTCATAACAATTATATACTTACTTGCGTCAATGGTCCGTCCGTTTGGAAAACAAAACATTTTATTACACTTTGTATATTGTGCATTCTTTATAGATCAGATCAGACAATACAGGAGAAAATATCTTATAGCATAGCATTTCCTTTGCGTTTGAAAGAAATGATTGCTGAACCTATTGCTCTCCTATTTTGATCCATTTGTACTCAACACAAGGTTCAATTCTATTATAGGCGAGTGTTTTTTGTTAATCTTGAACTACAGTTGAATATTTCAATCGTCTACATAGTAAAAAACTTAAATTAATTCACTCTTAGGCAGCACATAGCGTTAATAGCTTGGTTTAGAGGCATGCTATTTTTCTGTCGAGTTTCTTATACTTTTTAGAAAATTCGTACTCCAAAGTAATTAAATAAATATATGAAAAATTGTATGGAAGACCTTCATTTTTGCGGATTCCGAAATCATAACATGCACAAGACTTGTAATAAATAAATCTAAACTAAAAAATATCACCAAGAATAAAGGTCATCATCTCCCGAGCTTTTTCCCAACTTTGCTGGAGTAGGCTTCCAGTCTAAACGGATGCAGATGAATAACTGTATTCTACATAGAGCGAGCGCGATGGATGGACCGTGTGAAGGATGATATGGCTAGAAAGGAGGTGACTGCTGAGATGACGAGTAATAGAGAAGTATGGGAGAAGAACGCATGTTGCACCGACCCCAAATAAATTGGGATGAGGGCAGTAGAATGATGACATAAAGCGAGTACCTATCTGACCTCCACAACCCAGTTACCAGGGTGTGCGGATCTTTAACTTTAGGTAGAATTTCATACAATATAGACTTTAAAATGAAATGATATCTGAAAGCCCTGGGCCTCAAGTCTGCTATTACAATTGCGTCAGAATCTATCATTGATTTCATAATTGTTGATTTTGACACTCCATTGTAAGAAATGCTAATCTGATAAATAACAGGTATGTAAAAATATATATAAATGAAATCTGGCATGAATAAATGTTCTATAGTAGTAGTTTTTCGAAAATCATATCTACTAACGGGTTTTATAATAATGGCAATACGACAATGTCATTATAACACAATTCTATTACGAGACCATTGACCGACCAATGATCGACCATTATGAATTTAGCAGAACTTTTAGCAAAATGACAATGGGATCGTGTTAGAATGACGAATTTATAAAAATAGCAGACTTGGGCCCCTGAACCATGAACTTGAGCTTTGGTTACCTACGATGTTACACTGTATAAACGATATAGTTAGCTGAACTTAAACAGAATTTTAAAGGCTTATTATGCGGCTTTTATAACGACTTCGAATCACGTCTGACTTTGAAACTTTCTTTTAACTTATTTATTTACAAGCTTCTGCAAAGAAAGCGTTTTACTACTGTTGTCATTTCCAAGTTAAAAGCATAAGTTTACGGATTAAAGTTGTTTAATCATTTGAGACAAAGTAAAATATGTAACCACATAGCTAGGTTCTAGCGACAGCATTGAGTACTTACTTATAATAATTATAACCTACTTTTTACATTCCTTACAACTATACTTAAGTTACAACACAATTAAAATATCTACTAATCTCTATACCAATTCTGCGACATTTTTATCTTTTCATAATAGTCAACGAAACCTATCTCTCGAATAAATCTTAAAATTATTTGATCGCCTTCCTTTATTGGGAGCTACAGGAACCTAGTTAGAAATCTAAATTAAATATGACTAACTCCGCAAATGTGTGGGCAGCGGCTGCAGCGTCGGACTATCAAGGTCCGACTCATACAGTTCCTTGGCCACCTTCATGAGCTCTGTGTCTTTCATGGCAAGTTTTATGGGCTGATGTGGAGCCACTTCCACCTCTTCTACCTTCTTCTCGAACAACTCGGCGCAGGGCCGGAGTTTCTTCACGCGAGGTACGAAGGGACGGTGTCCGAAATCTGGAGGATATTTAAGACAGAAGTGGCAAAGTATCCACAAGTGTCGTAGGCTATATTTTAAAATATTCCCGTGGGATAATTTCCTACCATAAGCGAGCGAAGCTTTAGGCAAGAGCTATAGACCGACCGCTTTAATGAGTCCTCGCGAAGGTATCAATTTAAATGGAATATTCTGAAGGTTGATCACGTATTGGTTCAATTAGTATATAACCTGCAAATAACCTATGGGATATTGTTAGGACTTTGTGGACGCTTAATGTGCCTTTGGGGCAAGGCGAAGGACTCATTAAAGCGGTCGGTCTGTAGTCAATACGTTACCTTCTGTGTGATGAGCGCAGTAGGAGTTATAGTAAGTGGACTGCCCTCGGAGACTCTTCATCGTGTCCTTGATGAACGCTTGGATCTCGTCGTCTGTCCATTCTTTCTGTTACAATTATTATAACAAACGGAACATAATAAATACATTAAAAAAACTCAACAGATTGATACAGCTCTAGAGTCCTTTGAAGCCTTTGCTGCAGCGATTTCGCAGAGCAGAGAGATTTTTCCTTTACTACAACGGTTATTTTCATTAGGTATTTGTACCCAATTGTCCCACAACGATACTGCGACAGTGTTTACCTACTCTTAAAATCATAGTTGGCAGATGGATAACTAAAAATAATATTGCTTTTATTATTTAACATTTTTTTTAAACAGATTTTGATTAAATACCTGCTTCAGGTAGGTACGATCACAGACCCAGTCTCTTGGTTATAAACTTACGTCTTGTGTTCCAACTTTTGGGTCTAGCCATTTTCCTTCCAATTTCGCCCACCTAAGCTCTGGTCGACACCTGAAGGAGTTAAATAAAATTCCAATAAGCACTAATAACAAAGATTAATAAAGGATCAGATAACAGAACTGTACAAACGAAGTTGTCAACACAAATGTTAACAGCGAGCGTCATAAAAGTTCCCGTGCAAAGACACGAATTTAGTACCTACATTTTTTGTTGGTGTCAATACAATATTAAGTGTGTGCAAAGGCTCTAAAAGGAACATAGACTAAGATCTATGTTCCTTTTAGAGCCTTTCCATCGTTGCCTTTTCATCGATGGAAAACACAAAGGTAAATCTAAGAATCATCATCATCATCATCATTTCAGCCGAAAGACGTCCACTGCTGGACATAAGCCTCCCCCAAGAAGGGGGGTTTTGCCATAATCGCCACGCTTGGCAGGCGGGTTGGCAATCCTAAGAATAGTCCTACTTAATTAGCTAAGATAGTAAAACTGCAAGTGCGCTTAGATTATACTCTACGGCAGCTATCCTCGTATGAGAAGTGCTTCACAATATCTATTTGATGGCAGCCTTGAGGGGCTGAGTACAGTAGAGTAGAATCTAAACACCACACATTATTCAATGAGCCTAAGTATTTTGTTTATAAAATACCATTTACTTTAGGCAAGTACCTTTACTTTTGAATAGAACTGGAAAACAATATCTTTTAAATGCAACCGTCTGTTTTCAAAACTTACATTGATGTTTTCCGGATGGGATGCTGTCGATACTCGTCGAAATATTCCGTTAGAAACGACATGATTTACTATTTAATTTAATACTTGCTTTTTTTGAACCAAAATTATTTACAGATTAGAAACCATATTATTACTATACTCTTTGTTAGAAACGTCAATTTTACTTTAAATTAAAAAAAAGTTACGAAGCATAGAGAATTTGGAAAAGGTCAAAAAAGGATTTTATTTTAGTTCTCCTGCGGTAGGTCGTAGGATTTCTAATCAACTGAACATGAGCTTGTAATTTTTCTTTGTAAGTTTCTTTCATAATAAGGTTAGAGTTATTGCGGTTTTGCATGTCGAGCTCGACTTTTTTATGGGGTCGCCAACGGTTTGTCTTTGATTCAAAGTAACTTTTACAAACAATAAAATTATTTTTCTTTTCAAATTTTATGTTTTTAGAACATAAATAAACGTTAACCTTAATCATTTGAAATGCGAAAGAAAAAACAACATTAAAAACTGTAAGCATAATTTATTATTCTGAATATCGTGATTTACGATCATTATAAAACGCTCAATCATTCGCTAAGGCCCACATAAACATAACGACATTTGCCTTCTCAGGGTATTCAGGGGATGACAGTCACTAGACAGAGACAGAGACAAACTCAAATCATAATGCAATTAGAAGTAAGACTGGTGATAGGTAGACCTCGTGTTCAGAGCCAATCAGAGGCCAGATACGTAACTCCCAATTTATCAGGCGCCAGCATTTCTGGCCGCGACTTCGTCCGCGTCGAAGAAACATATCTTGCGGTACTCGGCATTAGTGTAGCTTTCCCATCTATGTCCCGTCACTGAAAGAATTTTTAAATCGTATGAGTAGTTTCGTTATATTATGTACACCTCCTACATCCAAACTTTCAGAGACACAACCCCAAATTCGCCCTAATGTTATATGAAAAAACAGGACACATAGTTTAATAAAATTATCTAACAATAGCTGTACTTTGATGGATGCGTATTCCGTTCCACTTTCTCCATCCTATGCTCACCTGCAACTTTAGTATTGCATAATGAAGCAGAAAGAAAATCTATACCCACCACATAAGTATACTGCGTTAGCGCATGCTTCTCTTGCTGAAACATCCAATAGAAATGACGCACGAGAAACAGTGACACGGCACCGCATCGTGATCGTCGAAACATGGCGGTTATCGTGACGTATTTAGTAAAAACATGCGTGACCGCAGCGAGTGATGCGCGGTCTATTACCGTCTAGCCAGCGAGGCGCCTGCTACTCGACCTCCATGTGCCTAGTAACCCTAGTACAGCTATCTGTCCATATCGGCTCTTCTCCTTTACAATTTCTGATGCCGTGTTGTTTCTAATTTCAGCAAGTGCTGTGGCCATTTTCAAAACAAAATTCTACTCAAATCAATAACTTATTGCAGTCCACTGCTAGACTTCTTTCAAGTTGCGCCGCAACACCCTCTCCTAGGACTTCCCCGTTCAGTCCGACCTAGCTACCTGGTAATACTCGTCCGTTCATTTAGCTGGGGGCATCCCCACAGAATACCTCCTCGGTCATCTGTGGGGCGTCCACACTACGATGGCCGATATGCTGCTACTAATTTTACCCAACCCATGGTATCAATCACCAGTCAGAAGTTGTCATGGCAGTATGGCATTCAAGTTACTTGCATCCCGACTACTGAAAATGTATTCTTCAATCTTCACACCTTAAAAATCCATGCCGGAGTGCCGGAGGAGGCGAAACATAGAGAGGACTGTAGAAATATCGAGAGACCTTTGAAACGATTCACAAAAAAGAAAGAATATCTTTGCTTTCTAAACCCATCCTCAAGTTGGGGCTCCCTTCTCGTCGCGACCTTTCTTTCATTGGCTCACGATTTTTATGCTCGCTCGCTACTCCGGTAGCGTGACCAGCCGGCTTAAATCATGAGATCGCGCTATTTTTAGATGTACACTTTGTCGTAAACTGGTATCTGCAACCGAAGCATATTGAAGGTCAGCATCGATCAAAATTATATATGTTCTGTTCAAATTATAGGGTGAGCCGTGTGACCGTGTCGCTTTGGATAAGGAACTGTGTTTGCAGGTGAGTTGGGTAGTTTTATGGATAACATTAGAACACGACGCGTATTTATTGAAAGGGATAAGAGCAAGCAGTGGTCATCCTATATACCCATACTTCTCGAAATGAGTGTTGTCTCCAAAACCAAATAAGCACACAGAGTGGACGGGACACCGACGCGCGGATGTTCCATAGGTCATAATTCCAAAAAATGCATTGCCATAATATGAGTCATTGTTTATGTATTTCATTACTCCGATGAATAACCTACTGAAAAGTATAAATATGTCATCCCTTTTTGGTATTTTTCACTTATTAATTGTCGTCGGAAGTGCACACAACGGCTTTGTTGCAAAGGAAAATTTTATAGAAAAATCGCCGCCCTTCTTCGACTAGATATTGTAGCCCTATTCGATTTTAATTTGCTAAGGAAAGTTCCGTATTGTCTAAGGAAGAAGCATCTCATTTTAGACAAGATAAAAAAATTACATCCAACAACGTTTACCCGTAATGATAGCCAATTAACAATCAAACATTGTTTACAATTAACTATGGTAGATGGTAAAACATGCAGTGCCTTGAGTGAATCATCTTCTTCAAGGTGCTATACTTGTAAGGCAGAGATGAATAAAATAGATTACTGTTTAAAAAAACCGAGTGAAGAAATATGTTATGAGTTCGGTTTGTCACCGTTACATTCGTGGGTTCGTTTCTTCGAATAATTTATTCATCTCGCTTACAAAGTTGACATTAAAAAATGGCAAGTTCGTTCTGATGAAGATAAAATACAATTCGCGGAAAAATATATATTCAAAACCAATTTAGGTCTAGATTAGGTTTAATTGTTGATTAACCGCGAAGTGGTGGAAGCGGGACATTTAACGACGGTAATACCGCGAGAAAATTTTTCATGAATTCAGCTGTAGCTGCTGAAATTACCGGATTAAATAAGAACTTGATCGACCGTTGTTCTGTTATTTTACAAGCTTTGTCGTCTAGTTACAATATACATGTTGATAAATTTAGGGAATATTCTTTAGAGACCGCACGACTTTTGGTTTACGAATATCCGTAGTATAATTTTCCTGCTTCTGTCCACAAAGTACTTCTTCATGGTCCCGAGGTTCAAGCAATTTTGCTTGAACCTCGCAATATTATTTATTTATGTATTTGGTTAACCAACAATGGTTTGCACAGAACATTCATAAAACAATATTTACTACTACATTTATAAGTGCAACAATTAATTATAGGTTAACACCACATGCACTATTTGTGGTTATATGTGTTTGTCTACGGCCTATAAACTTCTTACATCCATTTTGAGAGCTAAAATTAATACACACATTGACAAAAACTCCATTATGTCTGCCTCTCAAAATAGATGTAGGAATGGGTCCCGCGGCACTAAGGAGCTACTCCTAATCGACATGGCCATTAGCCAACAGGTTCGTCGATCCCACAAGGATCTGTCTACATGCTGGATAGATTATAAGAAGGCCTACGACTCGGTGCCACATACATGGCTCATGAGGGTGCTGGAGTTGTACAAGATAGATGCAACTCTACGCGCCTTCCTTGAGTCGTGTATGGGGCAATGGAGGACGGTCCTTCGATATCCAGGATGTCGACAGATCCAGGGGAACGATGAGCCTGTATGGATTAAACGGGGAATATTCCAGGGCGCCAGTCTGAGCCCACTTTGGTTCTGTCTAGCCCTGAATCCTCTGAGCACATTGCTGGAGGATTCAGGTCTAGGCTACCGGTTGAGGAGAGGTGGTCAGGTCATATCTCACCTTCTTTACATGGATGATCTGAAACTCTTTGCCCCCAACAAATTGCGACTGATGGAGCTACTGAAAGTAACTGAAACTTTCAGTAGCGCCATCAGGATGGAATTTGGTGTGGACAAATGTGCAGTCGTGTATGTAAAGCGAGGGGAGATCATGGAATCCGAGGGAATTCAACTCTCGGATTCCATACACCTGAGATCCCTCTCCTCAACCGAAAGCTATAAGTATTTGGGTATGTCGGAAGTGTTAGGCATTAACGTAACTGACATGAAGCAATCGTTGAAGGAGCGCTTCTTTGGACGCCTGAACAAGGTATTACATAGCCTTCTTTCAGGCGGAAACAAGGTGCGCGCCTTCAACGGTTGGGTCATGCCGGTTTTAATGTACTCTTTCGGCGTACTCAAATGGACTCAGACCGAACTCGATGCCCTGGATAGGAGAGTTCGTACACTGCTTACCGCAAACCGGATGCATCACCCACGATCATCGGTGATGAGGCTGTACATACCGCGGAAGTGCGGGGGTCGAGGGTTTTTAAACGCGAAGTCCCTTCACAACCGCGAGATGTGCAGTCTCAGAGAATATTTTTTAAAAGCCGAGGTGGGTATGCACTGAGATGTGGTCGCAGTGGACAAGGGACTCACCCCGCTGTCCATGGCTAAAGAGAACTGGCGCAAACCTGTAGTAGTTACTACCGATGACCGCAAGGAAGTATGGCAAGGCAAGGAGCTTCACGGGCGCTTCTACCGGGCTCTTCATGGGCCCGATATAGATTTTCTAGCGTCTGTGTCCTGGTTACGTTTCGGCGACCTCTTTGGAGAAACTGATGGTTTTGTCTGTGCGATTATGGACGAAGTTATGTTGACGAACAACTACCGGAAATATATTATGAAAGACGGGACGGTTGACGTGTGTTGGGCATGCCACCGTCCGGGTGAGTCCATCAGACATATTATTTCTGGTTGTTCTCGTCTGGCTAACGGCGAGTACTTGCACAGGCACAACCAAGTAGCCAGGATTATTCACCAGCAACTTGCCTTGAAATATAAACTTGTGGAATCTGAGGTACCGTACTACAAGTATGTGCCCGACCCAGTTCTCGAGAAAGACCATGTCACGCTGTACTGGGATCAGTCTATCATTACTGACAGGACTATTGTCTTCAATAAGCCTGACATAGTAGTGATAGACCGATCAGCGCGCCGCGTAATGATAGTCGATGTTACCATCCCGCATGACGAGAACCTCGTGAAAGCTGAGAAAGAGAAACAAATAAAATATCTCGACTTGGCACACGAGGTTGTCGACATGTGGAATGTGAACTCGGCTATCATTGTGCCGATCGTCGTGACGGCCAATGGCCTTATAGCCAAGAGCCTCGATGACCATCTCTCGAGGCTCTCCTTAGGCGGTTGGATCAAGGGCCTGATTCAGAAGGCAGTACTCCTCGATACGGCTCGTATTGTGAGGAGGTTCCTGTTTCTGGAGCCCTAACCACCGGTAGCTTGGACCCTGCTCCCGCTACCGGCGGACCACTATTTTTTTATATTTTTAAATGTTTTTTTATGTTTTTTTTTAGAAATGTATAAATATATTTAAAATAAGTTTACAAATGAGTAAAGGACATAGTAAATCGATTCTACAATTCTACAATCGATAATAATATTATCGATTTGGGAACTTTCGGAAGAGGCAGCAGAAACCAACAATAAACACATCAAGGCATATCGACGGGATCATACTCGAAAAATGGCACGGGGGTCACAAACTCCGATTTAATTCGTGGACTCATGCTCAGTTCGTACCCTTATATAACCAGTCTTCGGAAACTTTCTCAAAAGAAAAAGAGCTTATACATATACCAGTGAGGTGCTAGACCTATTACAGGTGTAGCTAATTATATTGTAGGTAATATTAGTATTAATTATGTATTCGATTTCGATATCAGTCATTTTGTAACTTGTTTTTAGTCTCAAGTTAAGATAGTATATTTTGTTGATTAAAGATAGTTTACTAAAGAAAAAAAATATTTTATAATAGGTATATGATAAAACTATTTAGCCTTAGTTAAAAGCACATCAATGTTTATCTAATAATTGTCTAGAAAATTTATGAATTTAAAACAGAAATATTTCCCTTGCAATGTATTGATTATGTCAATGTGATAAATTTATTATTATGTGAGTAATTGTACTAAATTAAGTAGATATTGTCTATTTATATTATTTCAAACCTAAAATGTACAAAAAACTAGCGCCATTGAAGATTTAAGTATTTATGACCGCCTTTGTTCGGCCGCTGAACCAAAGTGCGACGACGCGAAAATATAATAAATTTAAAAAAATACATATAAATTTTTCATCGGTTATTAAAAAAAAAATCTGGCGTTCCATACATTTCGCGTCGGCCAGTATTATATTGATGCTCAGTGCGCGTCGGTGTCCTTTCCACCACCCCGTATATTAAAAACATACTATAATTTAAAAAATAAATAGTTTTAATTGTGCTTTATCGATATAATTCCGAACTCACTACTATTTTGTAGGTATTAGGTAAAGGTTGAATTTGTAGCTTGGCACCGAGGGCATATTTTTGATTTTTGACGTATCCAGTGTTCATCCTAAACGAATCCAATTATTCGACCATCATGTACCATATTTCATGCAAAATAAAGAATCTTAAATCTGGAATCTTCGTTGGCCTTAGAAATTATTATGTACAGGAATCGAACCCGCAACCCGCACGTCGACGGGTTAATTACCGCCACTACGTCAGTCGACTTGCCATCAATTTTTAATTGTTCGTATTTTCTTGCATATCTAATAAGTCCCGTAGAATACCTACGTAACAATTATTTTGCCAGTTATAGATAATTCCGTCCTGATTCTTTTTAATTTTGTAGGGTTTTATTACATTTTGTCAACTTTACATAATAAACTGTAACTTGTGTGTGTAGTTCATACTGTACATGCAAGTTGGTTTTTGATAGTAAATAAATAAATACCACGACAAACAAGCAGACTGGTTGTGTTGTAAAGAGTGTATTAGGAAATTTTGGACGGCACGGACTCCACCAAAGTGGAGACGACCGGTGAGCGGTGTGCTATGTGCGGTATGCTGTGTGCCGCTATGCGCATCTTCTCTCCTCTCCGCTTTGCACATCTCCGCACAGCTTCGGTGCGTACACCTTAGCTTTAAGGCATCTCCTCTCCTCTTCGCTAGTCTCGGTAAAGTCCGGCCTTTGGCTGCGTATCCACCAGACATGTGCGAGGATGCGTAGCGATGAATATGTTTGTTAAAAACCAATTAAATCAATTTACTTAGCCTCGCTCAGCCCAGCTCTAGTTGAAACGGCTCAGCGAAGCGAGCTTTTTGTACAAACAAAACAAGGGAAAGAAGTGAGCGAGGGATGTGTGCTAGGGACGAACGTGAGCGAAAAGTCACTAGACGGCGTTGTTACTGGGTTTGCTGCGTTTCATAGCGTCGCTACTCATCCTCGCACCGCTCAGTGGCCTAGCACATATCTGGTGGAAACTGCCGCATTAGGGCCTCATGACATTATTTAGGTACTGTCTTGAGTGCTGGTAGGCCCCTGCTTACCCTCTTAATGAAGGATTTAGGAGAGGGTAAATAATCAAAAGTAATAATATATTAATCATAGTTTATTGTAGCTTATCATAGGATGACAATAATTTGAGAAATACGTAACATAACGTAACATTCACCACTTTGGAACAAATTCAACATAAAACTCTTCAACCCTATGTGGTCACCATTTACACTTATATGTTAATATTAAAATGATTATCATCTTCAATTCATTTACGTCAATATCTTAAACTATTTAAACCAAGGACAGAAGTATTGAGGAACACTCACATTAGAATTTAGTGCTCTTTACAAATCAAAGTTTAAAACAATAATTAATTTTCGTTTTCATACTTTCTTACCAATTTATAAAAATGAAGAGTTCCTCTTTAAGTAATTAAATACGTCGTAATATTCAAGGTGACAATAAATAAGCTAGCGCAACTTAAACTTCACAGACTTTAAATAATAATAATAGATGTGGAGAAATATACCTATGATAGTAATAATAATTGGGTCGATACCTGAACACGATTAAACAAAGGTTGAGAGATTTTTACATAGTTTCGCTAGCTAATTTATCATGATCCTGTATTTTGTTCTACCATTCTCGCAAAACTACAATAAAATGAGAAAGTATTAGTGTAAACCGTTTATTCAAGTAAACAGACGTTGCATTGTGACTTAACGAATAAATTGTCTTATATTAACATTTCCACAATAAAATTAATTCAATGTTTCTACGCGGGACACTCACGGTTCTGTGAAAGCAAACATTTATTACCACTACACAACGATATATTGAAGTTATAGCTGTACAAGGATCTTTTGGCGCCTGGCATAAATAAGAACTAACGGTGCGATCTTGTAAATTGAAATCATTTGTACGAAACAAATTCACAATCATTTACCAACAACGCTCCTCTTTCAATGAAAGAAGAAATACAGAGAAAAACATTTATTTTGCGCGAAACAGGACGCGTATTCAATGTCATCCTAGCGCCAAAAGATTTTTGCATTAATCTACACATTGAAGTTACATCAAAACTTATTCTCAGTTATTACAACATTCAGATAATTTCAAACGGTTAATGTAATCTTAAAACTTTGCTAATACAACAATGAAGTTTAAAATGTCAAAGTTTGCTCGGCCAGTAACGAGCTTTCAACATTAAATACAATGTGAAGCTCTATCTGAATTATTAGCTATTACTATGAATATTGATTAAAATATATAAGGTATTATGAGTAGTTGTATAGTTTAAAGAAAATAGCTGTCTCAGGTACCTATGATTTATATATCCGGCTAACACGCTGTGGATACTTTTCGACGCTGCGCGGGAGTTGATTTAGCGACGATCTATTACCAAAGTAAGGTGCTTGTAAGGTAGCTATTCTCTCTATACTGTTATGACATATTAATATTAAACAAGCGCTGATTCAAAACAACGCTTTAAAGTCCAACACATCTCCAATTACTGGGGACACTAAGCCACGGGCACACGATTCTTACCTTTACACTTTTGTATTAAAGTCCACATTCGCACACAGAAAGATACAAATGAGAATTCTTGGTATGATAGTAACAGATTAGAAGTTTGATAAAATATATAAGAACATTGATGTAGCGAGAAGAGATTGGTCATTCGATATTCTAATTTATTCACAAAATGATTAAGAATAAAAATATTTATTTTGATTGCAACATTTCATAGCCGAGGTTATGATATAAGTTTCAATAAAAACTCAAGATTTTTTTTTTTTATTTAAGCATAATGAATAAATTTTATCAAACATACCCTGTGAATTTCCTTGATTTTAAATGCACAAATAACTTATTTTTGAACCGAATACAAGAACCCAATTTCAATCTAAATAAATGATATTGTCAATCATGGTTTGATGACCTAAGTATAAGATTAATTTAATAGACGAATGAAGTAACTTTTACAGAATGTATTTCGTCGTTATTATTTCTTCTTGTCGTTATGTGTAACATATTCTTCAAGATAAGTTCTACAGGATTATGTCATTGATATAGGCAGTTGTTCTTTATTTTCACTGCTACGCAAAGGAATTCATAGTATTCATTAGTCATTTATATTTTATCTAATTTCTACGAACAATATTGCTCCCTCTCACAGAGAGGAACACAGGCCCAACAGTGGAAACATTGCCCGCTGATCAAATCTTATGTATCTTCCATAAAAGTTAATCCATTTCAAAAGACAAAAACAGAAGAAATAATCATAAGTTATTCTGTTGCCTCCTTTATAACGGCGGCGATGGCGGTATCGCCATCGTTAGCAGCGACAGCATTATCACCATCGTCGATATCGAGGTCACCATCGGTAGCGATAACAATAATGGTCTCGGTAGCTTCTTCGCTAGCGCCTTCGGTAGCGTCAACATTATCGACAACGTTGCAAAAGGAAATTAAAGGTCTGTCGTCGCTATCGGTGGACGCACTGCCGATATCGCCATCGTAAGCCATGGAGTCATCGCCAACATTCGAAGGGCTGGCTATATCACTCACGTTGGAAGTGCTGGTAGTATCACCAATATTTAAAAAGCTGCCCATATCGCCAATTTGGTAAAGGGGACGATTATCGCCCGAGTTTGTAACAGTCCCGTTTTTGTATGTGGCAACATCGGCAGCACTGGAAGTAGTGGCGATATCGGCATAGTTCTCTTTGTTATCTGTAACTTTTAAAGTGGTGGCTCTTTCAAACTTGGAAGTGGTTGCAATAACGCCCGTAACAACTTTATTATGTCCAACTTTGGAAGTGGTGGGTCTACCGCTAGCATCTGTAGTGGTAGTGGGATTCAAGGCCTCGTTATTCACAGAAGCGTTTGGTCCCTCGAGGGTCAGGGATCAGAATCTCGCACGGATGTAGACGGCGGCGACGTCGTGGTTGGCGTAGCCGAGCCGCTTGGCGTGCTTGAAGATCTCGTTCGTGGTCGCCGTCAGCGGCAGCGACTGCTCCAGCGTGTCGCCCAGGCCCAGCGCCAGCTTCAGGTCCTTCTGCATGTGCATGAGGGGCTGGTGGGTGGAGTACGACGATTCTATCATTGCTGGAATGAGAGAAAGGTTTGGTTGGTTTTTTTAGGTGCAACAAATTAAAGGTTAGACTTAATATACTGAAATGGTTTTGTAATTATTATTTTTTGGTTGACGTGCCAGTCCTAGTAGTATTTTTTTATTATATCAAAAAATATGAATGAGAATAGGACCGTCCTTAGATATGGGCAAGTATCGCTTATTTTATCATTTTTTGCCACCCTAGATAGATCTATATTCTTCATTGTATATTATAACAATAACAAATAGAACTGCTATAGTTCTATCTGTTATTGTAATAGTGTACAATGAAGAGTATAGATCTATTTAAATAAGTATAATCAGATGGAACACAAGCGTGCTGTGTGAGAGCGAATTCCTGAGCCTGAAAACTTTAATTTATAATTTTACTGATGTCGGAGTAAACTTACGTAAAAGCTGCGATTCGTGAAGAAACAATAAACGTGATCGAGACCGAGAGCTCTCTCTCTGTGTCTCTCTAGAGACGTTAAAAAAGTAACACGGGACGGAGAGGAAAGGCCGAGGCTAAACGAGCGCTACTACATACGTACCGCGGCCCTTGAGGATGAGGTGCGGCGAGGCGAGCGGCGTGAGCGCCAGCACGTCCAGCAGGTCGGCCTGGTTGAGGCCGGCGCGGTCCGCCAGCGCCAGCCCCTCCGCCAGCGCCGCCAGCGACACGCCGCCCACCACCTGCAGCACCGAGTTCATCTTCGACGCGTTGCCGATGTCACCTGAGGGCCCACTGTGCTGAGAGACGGTACGGGCAAAGAGCTGGGAGCGCGTCCCGCTCCCACCTGTCCGCCCACTTAAAGATCTCTAACAATACTTTTTTGCCATCAAAGATTGGCCACAGACAACAATAGACAGAAATTGAGTTGAAAGAAGAAGGTAAAACAGTCCTGTGTCCTGCAGTCAGACACCAAAGGCAACTTTAAAAAACCTCCCTTTTTAAAGTTGGCTAAAAAATACAACAGTTTCTAATAATTCAGTCTGACTGTAGTACATAACTATAAGCTCCAAGAGTATAGTAAATTTCTTTGGAATCAGATACATATGAAAGATTTTGGATTTTACTACTACATCATCAAGCAATATTATTATTATGATCTGCTTTGATGAGGTATGGGTACCGGGAAATTACAAGCATATTAGACTTGACAACATTATTTATGCTTCCAGTGGTCATTAAACCCATAATACTCCTGAATACAGACTAAAAACATGCAGATTAAATATGGGAAGAATTATCGGTAAATCACGCTCGTACCAAACAGTACCCGCTGTCTACCTATAAAAAAAACTCAAATAATTATTTGCTAGTGTATGAAAGTTTCGACATGAATGTTAGAAATTATGTAAAAGTGCACCTGTGCACTTTTCTCTTGGTGACGTTTATGATAGCAGCATTATTATTGCGAGCGATTTTCTCTAATGAGAAAATCTGTTTGCTAAGCACGGTGATAATGGCTTATTCCAAAGATGACTTTAATAGCAAGCATTTACAGAGTACAATGCTGTGAAGAACATGAAATTAAACCTTCACCAGAATTAGCAATGAAGTGACTGTGCTTGTGAAATTATGACTAACTTAGTTTCTAAAAAGGACGCTCAGATTAAGACGTTGACAGTTAACCAAAAATAAAATCAAATAAATAACATAAATAAAATTTTAAAATGCAAAATAAAAGAAATAACTAAATTAGCCCGCGATGTCATTCTCAACATGTTAGTGAATAGAATAAAAATGTATTATTATGTAATACGTGTATACAGAAAAGTATTCGATCGTCGGAGTAGAGGTGTATATCATTTTCGCACCCTCGTGATTAGATCTGAAACCCTGAGCTATGGTCACGCCCTCTACAATAAGGAGTCCGCCATTCCTACCCCACCGCGGGCCATAACAAACATAAATGTCAACGTCCCAGGTTCTGCGCGGCCGCAACCGGAGCAGCTGACTACTACCAAGGTAAAAGGAGTTTTTGCTCATGGCCTTGAAGCACGACTGGCAGTCGTCGAACAGCGACCGGTCTCCCGCCGCCAGGATGATCAGGGTGCCTTCCTCTGCTTGTGTTTTTGAGCCTTGGATCTGGAAATTGAGACAGACAAATATTATTATTTAGTTACACAGTAATTTTCACAAATCCATATTATAAATTTTGAGTACATACAAAGGTAATTCTTGTTCAATTCTTAGTCAATAATGTGATGTGTGTTCCTTTCAATAATGTGATTTTTTAAATGTAACTGCTGCTGCTGTGTGTCGTGACAGATGACAAAGGAGGATTGCTACAAGAAGTAGTGTCCATTTTCTATCGACGTTACCAATCATGCAGAATTGTGGCGTTCGACAATATTCACCATGATCTTTTACTGAAGTGATCATTTTCACATTTGTCTTTGTTGTACATTTTTGTGAATTATTTCTTCTACTATTTAATTTGGAATAATTAATATTAAGTAGAAGAAAAAAAACGGCAAACTGAATTTAAACCAAAGTTATCATGGAGTTATGGACTTCCTGGTACTTTATATGATAAATAGTAGTTGCTCCATGATATTGAAGAGCTTTTAATTGCTTTTGCAGTGGTAATAAAGTGCAAAGGTCGTGTCCAGACGTAAGATCCAACTAATTGTAACAATAAAAGTTTCATGGCTGCACTAAAACTTAATGAAAATACATCAACCGAATGACGCTCTGAGTATGACATAAAATTCGCTGCTCGTGACATTGAATTATTATGATGTTTAACCCAGAAAGCATAAAACAAAAATCAGTAGAATTAAAAATTTCTAGTTTAGTGTTTTTACCAGCAAGCCCCTTGAATCATATTGTCAAGAAGGTGATGCAAGAAATACGTAGAGACCCACGGCCGCCACAGGCTGTTTTAGAAAATGTGTGGTATCATAACTACAATGCAGTAATAAACAGTAACTATGTACCTCCAATCTTTGTTTCCTATATAGCATATAGCTGTAACAAAATACTTCTCTGATATCTTTTTCTAATGCAAGTAGCTACTATCTTTGTAGTATTTTCCACAAGACGGGCTTAGAGAATTTTCATTCAACAAAATTATCATCGCCACTAGACTATGTTTAGTCATGAGCTCTAATAAATAACACGAAGAAACTTTTAAAAGTGATTTTTTACGACGAAATATTTTTAGTTTTTTCTACGCATATAAGTGCTCATGATGGTACTGTCTGTAATATTGTCTCACCTGTGCCTCCAGATATCGTCCGCCCTTCCCGCTGATGGCCTCGACGATATCGTGCGACGTGTCCGAGTCTATCGACGTCATCTCCACGTAGCCCTTCGACTCCAGGGAGGGACAGTGCAGCACCCCGCAGTTGCCGAACACCATCTAGATATTTACAAGAACATTATGAAATTGAAAGAAACGAATAAGATAAATTGAAAGGCCTTTAATCTACACAATTAAATAAAATTGAAGTGTCTGTTTTTAATATCAAAATAACAGCTTTTTGCTGAATGCATATGAAAATATATACACTTATAACAAAAACATTTTTTTAAGGTGACTGGAAAAGACTGCCTTGTGGAGTTGAGTCCGCCTATGTACTACTTTACACGAAGTTGAAAGGAATAATAAATAATAGAGCTTTAGGACTGTAGCCACACCTACCTAATTGATATGGAGTTTACTTATTTAATTTTCTACCTTCTAGAATAATTAATCATTATAAAAATTTAAGTAGAGGTTGCTTTTTTAAGGACTTTCTTACGATATCTTCTTCGATTTTAAAGATATATCCCCAGATTGTCATGAGAAAATAGTTTATTACTTGAAATTGACACTAGATATCAATGTAGCGGTAACGATAGCACCTGTATTCCACAAACAAAGTTACCCCTTTTTACATAAACAGGCGTGAAGTTGTACAACGTTAGGAGTGTAATGTGGGCGTACCGTACACGCCCACATCTCACCTCTACGTACAAGTGTGACCGCGCCAGGTAATTATTAGATTATGGTCCCACAATACAGGGTACTCCCGGAGTAACCTTTGTTTTTACTGTTAACCTTTCCATACACGTAGGTTTGTGAGTGGGTGCATCATATGAACATACATAGTGTAAGTGTGATATGAACTGCAATACCGTTGCTACGGAACACAATGGGATGTGAGGCATTTTAATACGAGAACTGTACCATTGTTGATATTCCTTACAATAGAGGTACTAAATGTAATGAACCACGGCTGGTTAAGAAACCTGTGGTGTTTATGCCAGAAAAAACAGTACCTTAAGTAGATCACTGTGTTTACCGTATTTGCTTACTGTTCTTTCATTCATTTTGTTTTATGTAAGCAGTTTCAAACTGTTAATTTTTATTCGTAATACGAAGAATTTCATAAAAGATACTAAATGTATGAAGTATCTCTCAGTGGCCGGTGTGCGCAGACCGTCCACAATTCAACCGTGTCTTAATAAGACCAAAATATAAAGCGATAACACAAGGCTCAAAACAACCTTCAGAACACTAGGTAATTTCTCAAGGGCTTATTGTTCATAACAACATAGCAACAAGCTAACAGATACTACAAGACATCTCAACATGGAATATTTCCTTCCCAAACTTCACAGCAACGAAAATCTTGTCCACGCATTTGAGCAATCCCTTCCGGTTCGGTTCCCCGTCCGTCCCTCCGTGACGCATAAAGATCCCCAGTAAAGGTCGGATCAGGGTCCCGACCCTGACTCCAGCCTGACCTTTGTGCGAACACATCTACCCGTGAAATCTACTTTTATTTATGTTATGATATCAGTATGATTTTTGGGGACTTACTAAGTTCTTCGAATAAAACTTGACCTTTATAAGTGCTTCTTAGGTAGAACTCCTCAAAAGGAACTTTTAGTTTAGTTGTGTCTGTGATTATAAGCAATTGCTTAATAGGGCCCTTCATACATTGCCGATTGCAATGTGTCGCGCGTGAACGGGATCAGGCAATACAAACAAAGACACAAAATTCGATTAAAAAATGTATTAAACTAATAAGAGTAAAAGTAAAACTTAATTTCAGGACTTTGTTGGTAGTAATTATGGCAACATTCTGGCATAAACCTAAAAGAAATCTCCGCACATTGCAAACATTTAGATACTAGCCTATAAGCGGCAGTAGCATACAAGAATAAGAATGCATGGAAAGCATTATGTTCAAACCTTTTTCACAGGCACAGGGCCCCTTGATAGGCCTATTGCCTATGCCGTGCCAGAAGAAGAGGTAAACCTCTTTCCAGGTATGTATATTTTTCAAATAATATACTAATTGGCAGTGTCTGTTACCTCTTTAGCTGCTTGAGGGTCAGCGACGCAAGAGAAGGTGATGTCCGCCTCCTCCACCACGTCGCAAGGTGTAACCGCTAGGGTCGCTCCGACCTTCTCGAAATCTTTGCACTGGAGACAACAAAAATAATACAGTTAATACATTATTTAATTAAATGAGTATCTAGGCCCTAGGACTACAATTTAAAAGTATTACAATCTTTAAAACCCATATATTATTATGCAGGTCGTAGCGTCTGAAAACCTAGCAAAATTTTAACGATATTAATATATTTCATCTATTTTTATTAGGTACTTAATTATATATACCAGGCAGTTAGAAACAAATAATAAACTATTTCCCTCTATACAACTTCTTACTACCAGCGCCATCTATCATCAGAAATTGAGCTACAAGTTTCCGCGCTCCGCTACTAGATGTCGCTGTACGTCGACAAGCCGGTACCTAAACGCAATCAATATCCGCGCCACGCCACCGACCGGGCCGCGTCAACGACCGCGGCGCGCAATGGCCGACGCCACGCGCCGCCATTTTGACGGCGATAACGGCGCCTATCTAGCCACTGCGCAAGCAGCGACACCGATGAACACCGTGTCGAGTGTCAAACGAAAGTCTGGGCCGATTCATTCTATGAACACTACACTGTGTCGGTTTTACGAGTTACTGGAAAACGGAGAAGGCATGGTTGCCTTTCTAGCAAAAGCAAATCTGCGGCTTGTCTTTTTGCTGTATTTGCAAATTTTTAGCAATAAATTGACAAAGTAATTTGAGCAATTGATTATCTTATTCATTGTTTACTTACGGAAAAAATCGCCAACAAAGAAATGGAGATGCTCTTTTATTTTTAGGTGACCTCCCAGGCATTGACAAAAAATAACGCATTTAAAAATAGTTCCCAAACAATATTTTGGCTGTGACATTTCGAAAAGAGGTCAGGCAGTACTCAGTGTGCGCCTACACTAAAATTTAGCAGTTATTGATTCAGAAGGGAACGTACATATTTGCATATAGTTAGCTGAAGAAAAAAGGGCAGACTAAAGTCCCTGTCGGTGAGAATTCCAACTTTCAATGCGAGAACAAGAGGCATTGAATTCAGACTATTGATTTTCACAACAGAACCGATCTTTTATTATTCTGTTCACCTGTTCAGGTGAACAGAATAATAAAAGATGCGACGCTGGTGTAAAAAGACCGATTTTCAAATTCAATCTTATGTTTATAGCCATCATCAAAGCGTCAAGTGTTTATAATAAAACGTACGGAAAGTCGGCGACAAACAACTGTAGCTGCGAAGGTCAATATCAATGTTTGCACAGATGGCGCCAGTTTCGCATCCCGGCTACATACATTCTCTAGTATAGGATAACACCCACGCGGACAGATATCTATACGACCTACATACATAGTAGCTACAGATATGAACAAGCGTTCCTCCCAAAATGTAACTGAAGTTAATAATGAGTTCAATAAACAATGGCGATATGAATGGGTCAGAATAGGTCACGTTTGGAACTTTATTTTGTTTTTCCGTGACATCAGAATTTTGCAATTATACAATGATATATGAAGGACAACTATCTCATTTGATTTTTTTGTAAATTACAACAAATATTTTGCCTGGTGATAAAAAGACGCTACTTTTGAATCCTTTATGCAATATCCGCATCGGAGTATCGGAGAAACATTCTCTTCCGCAATCGTTTTAATATTGAGATGATATTGGATTTGGCACAAGTGCAGCACTTTGCTTCATAATCTGAATCACAGGGCATCTGCTAACGGAAATTAATAGCTTATCTCTTGGATCTTCTGTAGCTTTAGTATAAACTGTTTCGTTTAATTTGGGGTCCCGTTGGGAGGTGGTATGGGTGCACCGTGCGTGCAAACTGTAAATGACCGGTCTACGGGCTTCCCCACAAAGGTGTCATTCACAGTTGTTGCTGTAGCTCCGCGTGCATTTCAAAGCGGTATTTCAACAATTTCCTTCGAGACCCGCTCGTAATTGCTTCTACAGAGTGCATTTGTACCGTATTGGTGCTGTGTGGGTACGTGTATACAGTAATATGTTGAACTAAAAGATAAGAGAGTGCATTCGTGATAAGATTCTTCGGAGCTGTATTACTTTCTTCAGCTATGTTAATATTAAATGGAGAATTTAATGTGTGCATTTGACATGAGCTATCCAAAAGAAACAACTCAAGTGTTAGCCATGCTAAACAAATACCATACATTTGACCTTTCTTAACACTTTGTAGAAACGTACTTTCATCTGCAGATTTCGTTTCTTCGTTCCCACCCACGACGAACATATTTTCTCAAGAAGAGCGATTACTCAGGTTACCTAACGCTTTCTTTAAAGTGGGAGGTCGTCTAATCTAGGAGAGTGCATTCTGGCACTAGATTATTAATTGTTTAATTACGTCCCTTTGTCTGACGGCAAAGGTTAAAATCTATTCATTCATAGAATTCTTCATTTTAGTTATTACGTTGAAAGCCCGTCTAATGTTTGTCAATAAATATTGTGTGTGAGAACCTATCTCACCTATTTCAAACAAACGATACTAGAATTCCAGTACCAACGTAATGTATTCCTACATTACGTTGGTACTGGAATTGTCATCGAATTCCTTCGAAAGTAAAAACCTTACTCAACATTTTTCTTCCATTCAATATCAAAACAAAAATTCCATCAACTGGATTAAATTATTGTACCAAACTTCGTTAATGCCACTTGCTTATCTGAGTTCAGTTCTATTTTAAGCCTTATCGCTTGTACCGTGAGTATAAATTAGTTTGTGGTATACATACTTATTACATACTATGTCTGTCTGTGTCTGTGGCAATGTCTGTATTCTACCACAGCCTAAAAAGAAGGTGTTCAGTAAATAGATGTGTAGACAGGTCGATACTTCTACAACAAATGGAGCGCCTACACCTATCAGTGAAGGAAAATTCTTCGAACTGTTTATCGGTGGGTAAACATTTTCGGTCAAGGTCTTCCATTCCACTTTCAAGATGCCTTTCGCTTCTTTGGGCGATAAATTCTCGCAGTTTGAAAGCTGGAAAAGTGTTTGTTGCAAAGTTTCAAACTGCTGAATTGTATTCGTTAATCTCTTTGCCGAGTGCTCTTGGCTGGGAATCGATACTTTCATAACAGTTCTTATTGTTAGAAAGATAAGTAGGTACTGCTGCCTTATGGATGTTTTAAAACCGCATGTGGTCAATAACAGGTCTAGCAAGAGTAGTAAGTACTGTCAAACTGCCAGGATTACATGTTGTAGACTTGTTTAGCACAGCGTAGGTACTTCTTTCCTATTTTACTCAAGCTTGAGATGATCCAATGAAAATTTAAATAAGCTGGTAGAATTGCTACAATTAATAATTGCCTAAAATTCGTAATGAACTGAATTTTGTGACCAGATTTGTTCAGGAATTTTGTCAATTGTTTCTCAAACTAAACTTGTACAGTTTGGGTAGGAGAAGTTCAGCCGTACTCGTCGAAATCAATATAAATTGCTCCACTACTGAGAATAATTCGTCCACTTACGCCTAATTTATGTTATTCTAGCTATCCGTATAATGGGTCTTCGTATCAGCTGTGTGCTGCCTAAATTTATAAGTTGTAAATTAAATTGTATCAAAAATATCATAGGTACGTAACCTCTACCCTATTGCCACGGCCATTATCATCATCAGCCAAACACAGTCTACTGCTAAACAAAAACAGCTTATAACGTCCCCACTGCTCAGCGGGCACAGGCCTGCTCTCAATGTGGTGAGTCTACTGCTTGATACTATTACATCATTCTATTAGGGTTATATGCCATCTCAGAGAAGTTCTGTTGATTCTTGACTTCAGATCCAGCAGCTACCAAATACCCTGCAAATATCGTCGTTACAACTAGCCTGAGAGCGTTCTACATACTTGATTTTTTTCGTTATTTTTGCCGATTCACGGTCTTCACTCAAGAACATCCTTTCCATGTTGGGTCAACCAATGTACCTACTGTACAATCAATGCACGCCAGTACAATGGTGATAACTAAAAGTTCAAAATGTCGGACGCAACCGTTTCGTCGGTTATTTAGTAGGTCGTACGTGCTCTTTCACCGTGCTGTCTAAGGTTGCCAAACAATATTATATCATAATACATTGTGCGTCATGTAATTGAGTATCGAGCGTTAAATGTTGGTGGTCTGTCATTGTTACTTGTCTGTGCTAATAATTTATATAAATCAGTTCATGCTGATGCTAAGGAATTGGCCACAGACGGCTGTAAACATAGGGATAAGTAGAGAAGAAAAGGTTTTACCTTTTCTGCGGTGAAACACAAAAATATGAATTCTATTAAATAGGGTTGGTACCTACTTGGCTAACCAAATACAATTTAAAACTGTTTTAAGCTTTCACAATAGCTCACAATAGTTGAAAATCACGGAAGATATCCCGTAAGCTTAGGGTTTAGTACATTTTATTTCGTCATAGTTGACGTTAATTTGTTTAAGTTATTAAGGAAACACTGACTGCAGTAATAATAACAAAATATTATTTGATTTATGAATCATTTACTGTAGTAAAGAATCTGTAATAACAATAAGTCATAGATCATTTGATTGCGCTAGATAGTAGTAAGGTCTGGGCAATAAAAAGCTTTTATGTACCGTCTTAAAAACGATATACACAGAATTGAGCAGCCTTATAACCGAAACGAATGGCTAAACAATGGCACGACGCAATGCAACAGACAGAATATTACAATAACTAGAACAAGTCATACTCAATAGGATTGTTACATCATTGAATTTAGTGTCAACAGCAAGAATGCTATTTGCGCTCCCAACACCTAATAAGAATAAAAAATAAAAATGACTGCGACTCTGTACTGATATCCTTTTCCTTCCTTCATGTCGTTGGCACGGCAGTATCCAATAACATTTGTACGAAGTAATGATTTAGATAGCAATTGGCTCAGCAACGCCAACAAATCTTCTAAAGATATACACAAGATTAATAACGTTAATATCAGTAGGTGACAAAGAAATTATTCTTCCGGGTGAAAACTCTGCAAGTGCGACAGTGAAACGCGAGGGAGGGTTAAGGCCAGCAATTGCGTCAAACTGATAGAGGAGAATACTATCAAACAGAGAATAGATAGCGACCCTAAATACCCATGAAACAAATACTGATAATGTGATGTGAGTAACACTAGCAAACTGCTCTCTATTAACCGATACATCTAAAAGCGTCCATAACAAACTAAACCACATTACTTATCTATCAACCAAGGTTATAGTCGAATAAAATATTAAAGATAATAAGATATTGAAGTAAAGTATTCACGGACGCCTATCGGACGCACAACACGTGTCAGAAGACCCGGACAGAATAATAAACTTCCCAATGAGATCGCACTAAATTATCTCAATCTGAGGACGCATGCACTGAATTTTTTGGCGACAGTCCATAGAAAGAGGAAGTTATTGCTGTGGGGACAGGTGGTGAAGCTGGAAACATCGAAGGAGGAGATATTTTAAGATCTAACTATTTTTAAGTAGCTGTGCCAAAAGTAAAAGAATGGGTAATTAATTTTGATGCAAATTATATTCAAGACGAAAACCAAGGAGTTAGCTATTTTAAAAACAAATTATACTATAAACATGAATAGAGAAACGTATTTCATGTGTGCGAATACAATTGTTATGGTTAATGTTCCAGCCATTGTCTTAGACATAAACAATGGATAACCAGGTGGGTAAGAATTTCTTTCTCAGAAACTAAGCATTGTCAGCCATGGTTTCTAGTTTTATTAAGATAGAAAATTGAGCTGAAAATGTTAAAAGATGCCTAATAAATACTGAAGTATACTAGATCGAATTAAAACTCCAATACAGGATATTATGCAAAAAGCGCTATTCTACAAACAGACAACGATAACAAAACAAACACTGGTCCACGTTCCACGAGGTACCCTTTGAAGATTAGCGTACTGTACTGTATTAGCTACACATGTTCACAACTCAGCTAGAAACCTTTTTAAGATAAACACGATGGTTCACAACAAAAATAGATAAAATATTACACACACAATAAACATGTCGTGCTAGGACAGTAAATACAAATGATTTAGGGAAGTGTTCTAGTTGCCTTTTTTAAAACCTTGAAATCTAGATCTAGGCGGGCAATTCAAACTTAGAGCATTAATTTCAAGAAAACCCGTTATAGATTATAGGCACTTTTGAAAAGTCAAAAACAAACTACCTACAGACTGCGGAAATTTTGTCTTTGACTCTTCTGCCCAAGCATAATAACGTTAAAGAATTGCAGTTGCCTTTTCCAAAGCATCTGCGTAGATTGTTCTGACAGCTCTTTTTGGCGAAATAAATAAGGAATCAATATCTGCAGCCCGTCCCCACAGCAGAATACCATAAGACATGGTGGTATGGCAGTAATAAAAATAGTGCTTTTAAATGAGGACTGCATTGCACAGCTCAAGCATAATCCCCAGAAAAACAAGTCTTTTTGACGAATTCTAGTACTATTTATTTATCACTTTCTTTATCTTTTCACTTCAAGTAAACATTACAAAGGCGGACTTAATGGTAGGCATTTTCTACAAGTCAACCTTTGAGTAATATATATTTCTTAGTATTAAATTGAAATTATTTTCAGAAACACAGGATGATTTTTTCAAGTGGGCGTGGATGGCCAAGTCCGAAAATATGAGGAATAGCGAAAAATACTCAAAGAAATCTCGAACCCAATTTTGATGAAAACTAAATCAGAATCGGATTTGTGAAAAATCAATATTCCTAGCCAGGAGATAGTGTCGCTAATAAGGATCAAATTCTGGGAAGTAATGGCATGCGGCAAATTTAAGGAATAATGTATTTTTTTATGTTTTATCATATTTTAATTAATGTCCATGACACCCGCATCGCAGTCTTCTTCACAACATTATGTTCTATTTTTTTTTATCTCTTCGTTGTTGAAGGCTTACAATAAAATAATAAAAAAATGTAAACAATTGAAATAAGAACTTACAAGTGAATTGGCGCCAACAGTGATTTAGTTCGAGGTTGAATACTACTAACTGTTTGCATTCTGTTACGTATTTTATTAAAATGAACTCTTTCCTTTGCTTTTTCGTAAATCATTACTTCCTAAACTTTGATTCTTATAGACGACGTTATCGAATGGTGTAATAATACAGTACGTGTTTTTTTTTTTTCAAAACCAACGGGTTCAATTCCTGAAATAGAATATTGATTTTTTCAAAAATCCAATGATGCAGTTTTAGTTTTCATCAAAATCGGGCTCGAGACTCCTTTGACATTTTCCATTTTTCGATATTCCTTATAGTTTCGGATTTGGCCATCCGCGTCCACTTGAAAAATTCATCCTGTGTTTCTGAAAATAATTTTAATGTGATAATATGAAATATTTATCCCATATTATTATCATATCCAGCAGCATATAGCCCGTATCTCTTATGTTATTCTATTGCATTTAGTTTCTTCTCACTTAACAGACTAATATTTACAGTTTTGGATCTCATTTAACGTTATTTACGTTATCAATTCGACTTTGCACGTTTGTTAACCTTACAAATCAGTAATGTGTCCCCAGAAAATAATACCATCTGCTTTTCAGTAACTGAGACTAAAAAGAAAAGGGGACAACATTGAGCCTTGCGGTACTATTATTTTTTACTTTAAACCTAATGAATTTACTCAATTTATTTGTATCTGCATTCGATCATTCATATATGATTTTACTAAACTAACTACTTGTTTACTCAGTCCGTAATGCTCATGCTTAAAGAGCAGTGTTTCATGATTCAAGCAATCAAATACCTTGGACATGTCGCAAAATATGCCTGTTGCACCTTGTTTCTAACTTAACCGGAATCTGCTATCAATGTGATAGCACCGTTAATAAACTAAGCATGAACTGATTTGTTACTATTAATATTTATACTTAGAAACAATCATGTAAATCAATTTGATGCCACCACACTTCCTAGCATTTTTCTTTGTTTTTTATTCATAAATCCTCTTTTATAACGAGAGAATAGTAAAATAAACACAGCCAGTACAAGAGATGACAGAGAACTTCAGCAGACAGTTTTCTATTGTTACAGTGAATAAGACCCTTATAGGGTTGTAATATAATGCAGCGGCTGCACAAAGTTTTAGCGCTGGCAATCATTTGCGCAGCGGTGAGGGCACAGGTCTGCCCCCCAGCCTGCTCCTGCAACAGCACCCGCCTGGCCTGCGACACCACCGCCGCGCCGCAGGACCGCCTCCCGAAAGATTACTTCCAGGCAACCTATGGCAAACTGCTCCAGGACATCTCCTGGATCAATTCCAAACTCAACACTATAGAAATTCACGTCTTTGACGGACTCCAGGTTTTGGAGTACCTCGACTTGAGCAGAAACGAAATCAGAAGAACCGAACACGGCCTGTTCGCTGGACTGAGTCTGCTCAAATCTCTCAACCTGTCGCGGAACTTCATCGAAGATATTCCCCGGTACACGTTCCTTGATTTAGAAAATCTAGAAGTCCTAGATGTGTCCCACAACCGGCTTCACGTTATTCCATTCCAGCTCTTCGGGCCGATGATCAAACTCCAATATTTGGATATATCGCATAATAAAATAGCTACTTTCTTAGATTACTATTTTAATCCTAATAGACAACTGAAAGCACTGTTCCTAAATAATAATAGCCTAGTCACCATTACGTCTAATGCTCTAGTCAACCTGAAAGACTTGGAGATACTGGATATCTCGAGCAACAAAATAGAATACATACCCAAGTCTATATTCGATAACTACGAACAACTGCGAGAGCTGAACCTAAGCTTCAACCAGTTCCAGAACATATCCCAAGATGTTTACAAGAATCTTAAGAACTTAAGGCGGCTCAGCATGGGCGGCAACAGACTGCCAACATTACCTCCAATGCTCTTCCAACATAACGAAAATCTTAAAACAGTGTACCTCGATCACACTGAACTAGCGGTTATACATAACACTGATTTCGAAGGATTAAGTAGATTACAGCAATTATACATAAGAAATAACGAATTTTTACGAGAAATAGAAACGTTTGTATTCCAAGACACGACAACTATTACGCATCTGGATCTAAGTTCAAACGCGCTGCTGTCCCTACCCCAGTCTTTGACAAAGTTGAACAACTTGCAAGAGCTGAGGCTGGCTAACAACCCATGGGCGTGCGACTGCCGCATGGCGTGGTTTGCAAGCTGGGCCGACAAGAGGAAAGATATCATCAAGTCAGAATTGACTTGCGCGTTCTCCTACTCCAATGATATGATAACTACATTAAACCATATAAATTGTAAACCAATCATAAGCGCAGCGGTGGGGGTGCAAGACTGCCCCCCAGCCTGCTCCTGCAACAGCACCCGCCTGGCCTGCGACACCGCCGCCGCGCCGCAGGACCGCCTCCCGACAGACTACTTCCAGGCAACCTATGCCAAACTGCTCCAGGACTTCTCCTGGACCAACTCCAAACTCAACACTCTAGAAATCCGATTCTTTGACGGATTCGAGGTCTTGGAGTACATCGACTTGAGCAGAAACGAAATCAGAAGGACCGAACACGGCCTGTTCGGCGGACTGACCCGGCTCAAATCCCTAAACCTGTCACGAAACTTCATCGAGAATATTCCTCGGTACACGTTTGTTGACTTAGAAAATCTAGAGGTCCTAGATGTGTCCCACAACCGACTCCGCGTTATACCATTCCAGATCTTCGGGCCGATGATCAAACTCCAATATTTGGATATATCGCATAATCAAATAGCTACTTTCTTAGATTACTATTTTAATCCTAATAGACAACTGAAAGCACTGTTCCTAAATAATAATAGCCTAGTCACCATTACGTCTAATGCTCTAGTCAACCTGAAGGAATTGGAGATACTGGATATCTCGAGCAACAAACTAAAATACATACCCAAGGCTATATCCGATAACTTCGAACAACTAAGAGAGCTAAATCTCAGCTTCAACCACTTCCAGAACATATCACAGGATTTTTACAAGAATCTTAAGAACTTAACGTGGCTAAGCATGGGCGGCAACAGACTGCGAACATTACCGCCGATGCTCTTCCAACATAACGAAAATCTTAAAACAATCTACCTCGATCACACTGAAATAGAAGTTATACATAACACTGATTTCAAAGGCTTAACTAGTCTACAGCAATTATACATAAGAAATAACGATTTTTTACGAGAAATAGAAACGTTTGCATTTCAAGACACGACAACTATTACGCATCTGGATCTAAGTTCAAACGCGCTGCTGTCCCTACCCCAGTCTTTGACAATGTTGAGCAACTTGCAAGAGCTGAGCCTGGCTAACAACCCGTGGGCGTGCGACTGCCGCATGGCGTGGTTTGCAAGCTGGGCCGACAAGAGGAAAGATATCTTCAAGTCAGAATTGACTTGCGCGTTCTCCTACTCCAATGATATGATAAGTACATTAAACCATATCAATTGTAAACCTCCGACGTTGATATCTAGCCGTCTTCTGAGACTGTACAGATTGCAAAAGGACGCTCTACTAGAGTGCAAATTCGCGGGATACCCCATGCCGTCCATCACTTGGATCACGCCTACGAAGATGGTGTACCACTGGAACCCCGAGCCGCAGACCCAGGACATATTCCACAAGCACGGCGTCGCCCATGACCAGTACTACAACGTCATAGATAATTCCAAGTCGCGAATGCAAGTGCTCGAGAACGGCTCACTATTCATTGAAGATATACAAAAAGAAGACTGTGGAACTTACTTATGTTTTGCAACGAACCCCTCTGCCAACCTGACGGCGGAAGTCGTGCTCAACATAGATCCTATGACTAGGTTCGAGATTAAATATCCGCGCCGCCGGCTTCACACTCCTCAGGTAAGTTTAATTCCATTACTGCTATGTAAAGTTTGTGTGTCTGTCTCAAACGATTATGTATTTTTTCGTTTTCAGATTCCGTCTGATGGAGACTTGCATAACATTGATGAGCCTAGAGGCGCTGCGCACACGACTGATATTCAGCATGCTGGACAACAACGAACAATACAAGAGACAACAGTTAGAGAAACTACGGGAAAATTACGCAGTTCAGGTGAGTTAATCGCACTAATTAATTGCCGGTCGTCACGTAGTTCACCTGTAGCTTATTCTAAGCCGTTAATATTGTTACAGGTTCATACGCAACAAATGGACTGGATACAGTACAGTCAGGTGATGACGCTAAAAACATCGAGGGGGGAGATATTTTAAAATACAACTATTTTTAAGTGGCTGTACCAAAACTAAAAGATAGTTAATTTCGAAGCAAATTATGTACAAGAAAGGCAAAAACGAAGAAATTAAAGATAAAAAGAATAGGGAAACGTATTTCATGTGTTCGAATACAATTGTTATACAAATGTTAAGAGTAATTAACTAACTAGAAAAAATTAAACGTATAATAATTAATTTGGATTTAGATCAACACAACAGGAGGATGCAATCCTAGCACTCTAATCATCACTCAAAATAGACGTCGTAACTAGACAAGGGTGACCCTGGTGCTTAGGCATCTTCTTGGATCTCCAAAAAGCGTTTGATATGGTGTCTGTCCCTATTCTTGTAACTCGGTTGAAGAACGTTCAACTTACGGTATAAGAGGTGGTGGCTCCGGAACGGTTCAGAGATTATTTGTCGGACAGATCACAGTCAGTAGAGTAGTAGCAGGAAGTGAAAGTATTAGGTCTGGTTGTAAGCATGGTGGTCCTCAAGGCAGTATGCTAGGCCCCACGTTATTTCTCATACAGTGTGTAACGCAAAAAGCGTTCAGAAAAAAGGGGCTCATCATACTAATTGTTGCAGCCGAAGCGATATTTTGTATGCACCTTATCTTTTCGATTTTATGGGAAGTGCAAAAAAAAGTCCTCATAACTGTTTCCTACTCCCTAAGTAAGGGTACTTGTCGCTGGCATGGAAGGTTACTTATCCTAACAAACCATTCTAGCATGCACAGACACATATACATACACATACTCGCATGCATGCACACACACAGACAGACCGACACACACGCATTCACACACGCACGCGCACATACACATACACACACCATCGACTCTATAAAAGAAAGCTGTTTAATAGTACTCATGACAGATCGGCTTTAGCATTGCAGACTGAAAAGCAATACTTTAATTTTGTACTTTGAACTTCAATGTTTAAATTTAGAGTAACCTGCAGATTATGACCCTACCCGTCCAGCTTGTTAATACAAGCTGGAAGGGTAGGGTCATAATGCATGTGCTCGTCAAAACGCATGGACTAAGCCCAAAGACAAGGCAGATGCCGTACACCGGAGGAGTTCTTCTGGCGGGTTGGGTATCCTGCAAGATCCAGTTGATGCCTGCGCATCAGGTCAAGGTTATTATAGTTTCGTAATATCATCATTGACAAGTGACAGGATTTCAAATTCCGAATTGATCAGACCTATGGAAGTTGTTTATAATTATCTCTTAACCAACTATAAAAGAGGTGATGATTTTCAAACGGCTGATTAGATTTCCTTGAACATAGCTAAGAACACTCTCGATTCAACACCTTTAAAAAAAAAACTTTATCCTAATCGGTTCATCCGTTCAGAAGCTATGATGCCACAGATACACACAGATTCAAAGATACACAGATACACACTTCAAACTCATAACACCCCTCTTTTTTGTTCGGGGTTTAAAAAGAGCATAACCGAACACGTTGCAAAAAGTCGCTACACACGTTCACAACACTAATTAAGCTGGAACACTTTTTAAGATAAAGACGATCTTAAAATAAAAGTCGCGAATCCCTTCGAGTTATTTTCATGAGCGTGACCGAAGAGGTTTAAAATAAACGATTTGATGTATCCCTGCATCGTCTCCAGACCAATCTAATATGCGAGCAGGAAAAGCGAGAAATTCCGGCCGATCATATCCGTTCCCTCAGAGCCCAACACCGATTAGTGGTTCATCGATCACTGCTATTAAAAATGGGTTTAACATCAGTCTATACATCCTATAGCTAACTGTCGGGTAAAAATAAAATGATTACATCCATCATTAGCTGATTGTAGTATTCCACGTAACGAGGCTTCCCAGACCATGGCGTGTATCGATAATTGAGCTATTTAGCTTCATCATACTATGTTTGTCTAAACAACCCGGTCATGAGGCATCTTGGCAATGTTCCTGCACATCTTCGTTGTTCCGAATCTTAACATCATTCTTAAATAATTTGTAACATTGAGTTTTTTTTTAATAAATAAGTTGATCAGTCTTTAATAAATGATCAAGGTTAGGCTCGGGAAATTAACAAGGTGTCTCTAAAGTATGACGTCTATAACGTACGACATTTCAAGGATTTTGTTTTACATTTTAATGAAGTATGTTTCTATCAAAAGAAAAGATTTGACATAATGAGAAGTTAAATAAGCATGAGAGCTAGATCATTATGTAAATGAGTGCAATAGAGATTACAAAGAGGTGTAAAGTGTCGTAAGTGAGGATTTGAGAATAGGTCCGTCCGTGCTGAGTTGTGGGCGTCGAACATCGCGTGTGGAATCATCGCCACGTGAAAGGAAACACCCGCCATTAAATGAAAAGCTTTTTTGTTTTATTAATGGGACCGGAACGTGTCTTGCGTAACTGACTGTCCTCATTAATACGGAAGACTGGAGTAGCAGTCACAGTTAAGAATTTGCTTAAAATGTCTCGATGTTAAAATTGGCTCCATATTTGCACAAACATTACAAAATGGAAGTTGAATAAAAGTGAATAATTAATGTACAGTTTGGCTTCGGCGAGTCATGAATTTTAACACTGGGAAAATAACAATGAAGTTTTATTACACCTTATTCTACACGTCCAAACCATTCACAAAATATAATAAATCATTTGATTTTCATGCAAATGTAATCGTTCTATGATATTATAAACACGATAACTGGTAATCGAAACCACTGAATGTAAATATTTTGATAAGAAATCCTGAAATGACGTGTTTTATTTAGCAATATTTTCTCTATAGAGAGGAAACGTGTCTATACCAGAGACGGCAATAAAGCGGTCAGAGACTAGCAAATCCGGTCGCGGTCTACATAAATGAAAATGTATACGCATGAGTATTACAAAAGTATCTCATAAAACGTACAAAGAGGGTTCGCTGCTAAACTTGACCTTTCTTACAAACTACCATACAATTAACGCTAATGTAAAAGCATCGTCATCAAGCTTGTCAGTGACTGGTTTTAGTTAAGTAGCAAACGCAGAAAACACAGTCCGGAATGGAAAATAAATAGCAAACTAGCTTGAGACTTCTGTATCAATTCTCGTGGCACAAAACTAAGTATAAGCAGTATTCATATACGCACGGAGTTGCAGACAGGATGGGCTATAAATATAGAACACCTGGGCATCGGAATGAAGCAAGCAGGTCACCCCGTGACTACGGAGATACCGCAGCGGTAACACTACTGTTTATAGAAATGCAGGTTTTCAGTCATTCGCGAAAATTAAGTATAAATATTTGGACGTTTTTTTAACTTTGCACTTTGTTTCATACATTGGGAGAAACCATGATCAAAATATGACTGACCTGTTGAATCTATTGTTCTGATTCATTTTTCATTTCAACATTTATGATCCCCACCTAAATGCATTAATCTCCGTCAAATAATTTTGGCATGAATCATCCGTTTACATTTCTCGATCTTTCCAAATCTATTTGCAAATCCTAAAGAAATACGCGTGCACATTTCGCAATTCTTTTAAACCCCCATCAGCAAGAGGCTGGAGTGCGAAGGTGTACTAAGCTGTCTTGCGAACAATAGGGCTGCAACTACACAATGGCGCCATGGGCAGGTACAAGACTGGAGCCCCTTGAAGGTACACGAAACAGGTCGTTTGTACCGCCTCTTAAATGTACATTTTGTACAAGGATATGAAAAGTAAGCTACGCGATTGTGCGTTGACTCATTAAAAGTGCTAATGGTTATCCCGATATGGTGACAACATCCGAATGACAATGGTAAGCCGGCCAACACTGAGTCGTTAACGTCAAGAGATGGTTGATCATAAACCTTCGCTGATATGGTTGGACACACTCCTAAATTGTCAGCCCGATTTTATTTTGGTCATCCGTCGTCAAAAAGCAGGAAAAATTGTATCTCGGTTTCATACGGAAAATCATCGCAATGAAAAAAATGTTTAAGCACTTTGGGTTAATTGATGCGAGTTGCTTTGCGTCATCAGCGAACAATTCGCGGCGCGTGCGCTGTGCCTGTCTTTGTTCTCGAGTCTTGACATAATGTTCGATTCATGCACTTGTGTTCGAGACAGACACCTGGATGTAGGAGAATTCCGCCTTATAAATGATCTTGCTACAGTTTCTACGTAATTTAGAAACAGTAAAAGAAATTAAAGTCCATTATAAAATGTTTAAACATCAATTGAAGTAGTAATCGTAAAGTTGGAGAAAATGCTCTGTTTTATGATGAAACGAAATGAAAAAATGGCTGGCAATGCTTCGCATTTTTGCTTTGATACGTACGTATGTTTGTTTTGGCCGCTCCGTTTCAACTCGCGAATGAAAAACTAAACATGGCGATTTATACGGCTTATAAACAAAACTAGGTAGATCTTAAGCAATCTTTTCAGCAAGTTTCCAGAATGTTCCAGATTACTAGTTTCAATTTAAAGTTGTGACATAGCAATCAAGACTTGGTTTATGACCCAAATATACGAGGAGCATACAGTTAAACGTTTGACAATAATTGACGTGCGGCAGCATACATTTGGATGTCTCAACTGTCGTAGTAGTATCATTTTAAAGACACGTATGACTACAATGGACGGAGGACGGACATAGATGGTGAAACTAATAAAAAACAGAAACGCGACTACCAAAAAAATGCAGGTGACGTTTTTACAAACGGTAAACAATCAAAGGTCAAACGCTATGAACCGTGGCAAGGCTTTGACGTGAAAAGAAGAGTATGTACAATTCGGTGATGGAATTATAGGATAAGTTCCTTCGATCGGAACGGGGCATACGGATCAGACTTCAGTAACACGATTACCCAATTTGTTACAGAAATGTAGGTATTGATTGATAAAATTGGTTGTTAGTATTTGACTTTGAGAGCCTATATTAAGACTTGATCGATATGCTCACGATGGAGACCCTACCCCCTCTATGATATTGGAGTATTGAGAAGCCATATTTAGGTCTCAGATAGAAGATAGTATTTCACTCGATATATCATGTTAATAGATATTCACATTCAAGCCTCCATCTCACCTTTGAATAGATCGCCGAAATCTTTCTTTAGTTTGGCACGAATTCATTGTTCAAGTTGATTGATAGTGAAATAGTTTATCACCTTGTCATTCAGAAATATTTCGATGAATTTTAAGATTCACGCAAAAATCATGAATGGAAGGGAGAGTTATGAAATTGATCAGCTGTTATAGGTTTTTAAAACTTAAGGCTTCTAAAGATGTCAGTTTCAAGCTGAAACTAATAAAGACTACGAGTAAATGATTAGAATATAATTGTTAGTAGTTATATCATGTGACGAAGATAGAAAATACCGGTTACAGCAACAAGATTAAAGTTCAACATCGTATCCTCTATTCTTAGATTTTAAGTGGAAATTAAGGTACTTACCTACCTATTCGTATTTGTTGGAGAAGAATAATACAAGTATCATTATACTGTTGTAGCGAACTCAATTAAATCCAAACAAGGAAGGGTATTTTTAATTAATAGTGGCTAGCAGTCGACCACAAATTAATCACAATACAAATTGTTCTTCATTACGAAAGCATCATTTCAATGGTGAATTCAACATATTTGTTTATTTTTCTACAAGCAATATATGGAAACGCTTGGAATTTCATTACTATTATAAAGACGAGGGATGGTATGAGATTAAAGATTCTTGAAAATAGGTTCAGGTCTCCCAAATATTTTTTCATCAACTGGGTTTTCGTTTAATATAATTTTACTTTCTCATAACTTGAGAATGTAACTGAACATTACTGAATGAAGTTTCATCTACCACTTCCGTCCGACCGTTTCTATTTTTAAGACGTTTCTAAGAGTCATTTACAGCTTTGGCAACCAGAAACAGTTCCAAACCAGCAATATTCGCTTTATTATTCATTTCGTACGGAAGAAAACCCATAAAATCTCCCGTAAGTCACCATAAAACGCTAAAGTCTGAATGGCGTCTATTTTCTCCATAGATGTTGGTCGTAATCCGAGCAATATCGCTATAACCGAGCCTAGACCGCCTGGCTTGCTGGCCATGACCTTCTAGAACAAACTGTGTGGTAACGTTATGTATAGACACGTTACACCCTAAAATAAGCGGCGATCAATCCTTTGTATACCGTTTTCTTTTGATGTCTGTGAACTACTACAGTTTTGATGAGCATGAGTCGTTAGTAACTGACATTTTCAAAAACAATGATGTGGAAGGGATGACAGACGGAGGACAGTGTAGAGATCATAAAGTCTTGATCAAGCTGTAGTTGCTAAAGAAGGTGAGCATTGAGAGTAAATTCGTAGAAGAAACGATAAATATTATTAAAAAATCATAATACATACAATATTCATCATATCTAATGTTAGAATAATTTTGTGGAAACAAATTATCCAAAAACCGTTCCACATCGATCACTTTTGGCGTTATTCATAAGTTATTGTCATAATTTATCATCAAGGCGTCTGGTCCGATTAATTCTATCGCGCCGAACTCCAAGGGTACCTACTTGCTCTATACGCATGTAGGTCAGGTTGGCAGCCTGTATGGCGGAGTAAAGGAAACCTTGTTTCCAGTCAGTTTTCGCGCTTCCTTTCATTATCTGTTTCATTTGCAAATACTTCGGCGAATTTTCCGTTCGGTAATTCCAATTTCGAGAAATTCGAGTTTTCTAGCCTTGTTTTGGTTAAATTCGCTTTTAGATATATTCTTCTGCGTAGCATGTTTTCCATCAGAAAAATTATGTGATGAATAGTTAGATACTGCTTTTGATAGAATATTCGACAATTCCCATATGTTTTCATTATTCTCTGGAATAAAGTGGGACTCCTCTGTCTAAACATTCTGGTATAAATCAAATCATTTTCCCTGTTTCATATTATTTGTGTGTAACGAACATAGAGTATAAAAACGGGCTAGGTACCTACAACCCATTGACGTCATCGAGCATATTGCAGATTGTTTTATTTCAATAACATTCAAAAACGTCAGTCATCGGGCTTCGTAGAAAAAGTTGGTGCTGTTTCATACTTCGGATTACTATCTATTCTGTGTTTTGTAGAACCAGGCCAAGGACTGGATCTGAGAAGTAAAGGTACTAGTAATTCCCCCCCTTATATACCTACAGCACAAGTCTGAACTGACGAATGAAATATTACAGAGCGGTCCTAAGTCACGTTGCCAAGTCAACAATCAGCAACTGACAGATGATTGGGGCCATCTTATTACATTATCCACTTCTAGTACCCCCCTGACTATAGCCACGTGAGTATAAGATTTTAAACTATCATGGTCACTAACAAAAACCAAGCCACGCGAGTGTTTGACCACCTAATCGCCTTTAATGCAGACAGGCATGTCTGTCCATCGATCTTGTCACGTTAACGTCTCGAACATTCTCTGCAGGTTTCCTACGGATCTCATCCGTCCTTGTCGTAGCATTTCGTCTTGATTATTTTGGAACTGAATTTTGGCACTTTAGTGCTCTTTGAATTTGGTCAAAATTCATTTGAATTTGGCACCAAATTCCTGCGATAAACCATTAAGTATTTACTCTCAAAACTTTGAGACAGTTCTCTAACCCTAAAAATCGTTATGCGCACCACTTTTAGCAACTTTTGCATTTTTTATTACGAGACGGGACCAATAAATATAGTCTCGTAAGCTAATTTTAGCTGTGTGACGTTCGCGAGGGTTTACTTTGCAAAGTTATTATTTACTTAATTATTAATAGCCATACCAGCCTGTATTTAGCTTATTCATAAAGAGTTGGTAAAATGTCTTACTTGATTTAGTATTTTTTCCTTCATTCTTAGTATTTTACTTCCTCCACTCGAGTCACTCCAACGTATCCATTCAATTTCGATAAAAGTTTCTTTGGTAAATTCATTACTTGCCTGTGAATCTGTAGAACCTGTTGAAAATCATTACTTCCAAAAGATGTTACGGTGTAGTTATAACGTACGCCGAATATGATTTCTTGCTAAACTTGTTTATAGTGTTAATATCATAAAACATTATAATTTGTTTATGAAACTATTGCCAATATATAATTTAACATCCTATCGGGTGTCATCCTCGTGGAACGTGGGTATTACAATAATCCAATTTTTGTTATTACAGTTCCGTTAACATGTTTAAAGTCTACCTCAGATCAGGCATTAGGTATTGTAGTATAGCCCATTGGCACGTCTATTCATTTAATTTATTGCCTTTATTCCAATCTATTTGGGGGCGACGCAGCATGTCTTCTTCTTCCACAGTCGCCTCCTGTCTACCCATATCATCCTGCACACCGTCCATCCATCGTTTAGCACTAAGACGTCTTATAACTTTATTATTTTACATGGTATAGTAGTATTCATATAATTCTTCACCTTCATAATAAAGGACCTTCTATTCATTTCAATCGATGTTACTGGTTACACGTATGACATAGTCAATAAGTAATGGCAATCGTCTACAATTCCACAAAACATACATCAGTTAATCTAACTAGACGACATTGTCGTTATTGGTGGACGTGACCGTGATAAGGACTGGACCGCTCTCATGTCATCATCATTGATTTTTTAAGAGATCATTCTCTTAAAAACTTCATCTGAATAACGCTTATAAACCATTCGACAACCTGAATAAAGTTATGGCCTCCAGAAAGATGACACGAAAGAATCCCAGGGAACGAATACCTCGCTGGTCTGACCAAGATAAAAGAAGTAAATCAATTAATGAAGTGAAGCAACAAAATCACCCGATGCACTACAACAAGCCAAAGATCGTCACAAATGGAGGGAGAAAGTATAATCGGGCATTTGTCACGATTCACACCGAGACAAACGACTGAAAGAGGAATCACTAATCCGCAACTCATTAGGGGAAAAAAACCTGAAACAGCATTTGCCGTTGAAATCATGCCTTTTGCGTCGTAGAACCCTGTGTCCATCACAAAATGTAAATTATAAATCCTCATAATTCTAGATGTCATGGCCATCATCATCACCATCATCATTTCAGCCGAAAGACGTCCACTGCTGGACATAGGCCTCTCCCAAGAAGGGGGGTTTTGCCATAATCGCCACGCTTGGCAGGCGGGTTGGCGATCGCAGTATGGTTGTTATAAAACACAGAGAACGCTGCTGCCCATTCTCTGGTAAGTCCCTTAGTCGCCTCTTACGACACCCACGGGAAGATTTGGGAAACCCCCCCACATACAAGGTGCAAACGGATCCTTCACGAAACCGTTAACCAAGCATTCGGTATATCAAATTAAGTAACTCTACGTTAAAATGATTGCTGGAAAATGACTTGTCTTTTTGGGTAAAAAATCACGTTTTACCATAAAATATGATTAAACATTGTGCTGATGAATGCATTGAGTAGTACAGGAGTCTTGGAGGTATTATTTAAAGTAAAGTTATAACATTAAAAACTTGTGAAAAAGTTGGAACTTTGACCCCCAATATCTCCGTAACTAGAGGGTTCCCAGGTTTGGTCAAAAACAACAAAAAATATCGCAATGACGATGTCATGGCCGATGTATTCTAATTTGTATACCCAGCAATGAACACTATGCGAGTTCTATTAGTACACTTACTGTATATCGTACGATAAGGATCCTATCGGCGTGTCCGTCTGCATGGACCGTGACGTAACCTAATGTGCCAGTACAGCTATCAGAATGTGCAAAAACCAAACGGCCTTGTCAAAATTTCACTACTCACACACACAACAGTAAGTGTGTAGGTGTAAGTTAGGCAACGCGCGTTCGATATAATCCTTTAGGCTTTTGTAACTATGTTTATAGGGTACTTTATGTATGGCTGACGGACTTATAGAGTTGGAAATAATAAATAGCGGCTATCAAGAGGATTATGTGATAACGAATATTCGATTTTGATTGCATCGTTGTTTTTGTAAACAGCTGCCTGATAAAGCCACAATATTGCTGCGAAACTAAAAGCAGTAGCCAATTGACTAAATTGATGATGTAAACAATCCTTCAGTGTTTTTCTCACTACGTGCCTACTTAGTATTCAATGTTTAAATATGTTATTATATAACCAACTACTTTATCAGCTTACACACATCATTGCCACCAGTTTTGTATAAACAAGGAAAAAATAATCACCGCAAAAAGTATTTTTGTCCCACGATTTCGGGACTTATAATAGGATTGTACGTACCCACCCATTCGTTATTTTTCCATACACATGAGGCAAGCCTATTTGTCCAATCAATGAACGAGTACATAAGATTTACAATACGTATGCTAGTAGTTCCAGGGTCGACACATGACCGTGAATATGTAGGTTACGTTAAAACCTATAAGTACTCCAATTATTATGGCATTACACAAACAAGACCGTGTAGCCAGGAAATGTATAGAAATTATACAAACCTTTTCCTTTCAGCTGTTTTTTTTTATATTTTTATGGATTCAAAACAATGAAATGCTCTGTGTAACCCTTCGGGGATTACAGGCGTGATGTTAGTTATGTTATGCTTTTCTGAACTAGAACGGTTAACTAAGTTGAGCTGAAATTATATATGAAAAGATGGTTCAAAAGATTTTCGAACGAAAAGCGGATCTAAATCTGCTATTCACAAATCAGCACGCGTGTGTTGCTATCAGGTAATAGGAGTATGTCAGGATCGAAGCGAGTGGCGTTCTTAGATAGTTATGGAACCTTACAGGTTGGAGGGGATACCGACGCACAAACGATTACCACGTATTCAGTACATTATTCCGAACCCCCCCACATACAAGGTGCAAACGGATCCTTCACGAAACCGTTTACCAAGCATTCGGTATATCAAATTAAGTAACTCTACGTAAAAATGATTGCTGGAAAATGACTTGTCTTTTTGGGTAAAAAATCACGTTTTACCATAAAATGTGATTAAACATTGTGCTGATGAATGCATTGAGTAGTACAGGAGTCTTGGAGGTATTATTTAAAGTAAAGTATAACATTAAAAACTTGTGAAAAAGTTGGAACTTTGACCCTCAATATCTCCGTAACTAGAAGGTTCCCGGTATGGTTAAAAATAAAACAAAAAATATCGCAATGACGATGACGGGTAGAACTAGTGCCTTTCGGCTTCGTTAAGGGTACTTTTACACCCATTAGAAATGTTTCATCAGCAATTTAAAAAAAAACAGCTGTTTCCTACATAAATGCAAAACCTACACGGCCAATATGTATACAACATTAGTTTTAGTATATGCGAAACCTGAAACACGTGTCTAGTAAATTATATGTAAAGAATTTATGTACAAAATTTCAAAACTGTATCATGAAAAATCACGAAGTTACAAGCTTGTTCTGTTACCTGGCTGTCCGCACAAAAACGTGGTTATTACGCGGCGCAGCCGCGCGCGCGCCTCCAGCGTCGTCTTGAGCTCATTGTTAATAATAATTTGGCAGTAGGTACCTAAATTATAGTACTTAGTGTCGCTCGGTGTCCAACTTTTTTAACTATTTTTGGGACAAAATATAAATTTAAATTCATTTATTGCAAATATGTGTAGTAGTGTATACAGGTGGGTTTTGAAGAACAGGAAAGTTGTTAGTGTCACCATATTCTGCACTAGGCATGCAACATTTAGTTCGGAACGAGGTTAGTCCCTAAATTAAAAATTTAAATACATTAAAGTTCAAAATAACATGTCTATTAACTTGTCAATTAAATACAAAGTAAATAATGTCAAACTAATAATGTCAAAGTTAATCTATTATGCTAAAATGTCAAGAATTAATCATTGTGAAATACGCAATTTATGTTAAACTTAAGTGATAAACATTATTTAGAGTTTGTCACACAAATATTCATTAACACTATAATAAGATTTTACCAATAACATTTAACATGGTTTAAAATCTTATACTTATTCTGAACAAATTATATTCAGGTTTCGCATATAATAAAAATATTGTTCTACAAGTTGTTTGTTTTTTTAAATAACCGATGAAAAATTTATATGTAAGGGGCTTTAGAACGATGGTAACCGTTGGTGCGTCGATGTCGATGTGGGGTATACTCACAGGCAAAGGCATGAGTTATATATGTATGTATAATCCGCTTTTAGCAAATGTTACAAAAGTAAAACTAATTTAATTACACAATAAAACATTTCTAGAAACCATCGAACCGGAAGCCCTTCAGGTGACAAGGCCAAGTTCGTTTTAGACTCACGTGTCTTCTAGTTCCTCTATCTTCTTCTAGCCTAGTACGAGTAAAAGAGACAGTAATATAACACACACGGGTTTGAGGTTACAGTTCAAAGCAAGCCGCAACATAGTGAGTTCTAGACGAGGAAAAATGCACGTGAATTGAGATAGTGGATTTCATTAAGTCTGGTTGCATATGACATTATGCGATCTTTGAACTCTGTAACGATCGTGTTTGACATCTCTTCTATTTATCTTACATAACATCACGCGTGTATTTTACCGAAGGGTTTGGCTGTAAGCAGAGATGTGTATCTAGTGCAACCTCATTTCGCCAGTCATGTTTAAGTATTATGTTACAGGGGCCGAGTCTATTGCCACTTACAAAACATAAATGCGAACTTCGAAGCTGCTGCTGAGAAATTCCTGATGGAAATAATTTGTCTGACCTGAGAATCGAACCCAGGACCTCATGCTCAGAAGCAATGCTTTCGATCACGCGATTAAGGAGACAGTCACGAGCTGTCAGTGTCAATATTTCACACCAATGATGACAGTGTCATTCATGAACGTAGTTTAGTCTGATCACGTTCAGTTTCATTGCTGAAATTCGCCCTAAGGAAATATCAACTAGATGGTTTCATATTCAAGGAGCGCCTTCATGTTCTGTTGACTTTGAAGCAGAGGGATCGTTAACACAAAGTCAGGGCCGTATTACTATTTCGGCACGTGACCAAGATTCTGGTACGGCGATTAGGGAGACGGAGAATTTATGACCGTGAACGGCATGATTGCGTGAACTAACATTAATCTTTCTCAGGAACTCTAGAATATCTAGGTTAGCTAGATAACAAATTACAACCGAACCTGAGGAGGAAGTCTCCTGCAATGCATCATAGTATGAAAACTCACGTGTGAACTATTTCTAGCACTGCTTAATCTATCTGTCCCTTTCATACCTCACCTTTTCGAGGGAGATAAAAAACCACGTGAATTCAACGACGATAAAGCTGACATTTTTTTCGGACAGCTATTGACCCTTAATTATACTGATGGATCAATTGCTTTCATAAATAGGAAGCCTCGGCTCCTCGTAATTCACAAATGGATAAGCTTGATACTAAGTTGATGTTCCTCGCGCACGCTATTTGTAATGTGTCTCTATTTATATTTAAATTCCACCTAAATTGGCGTGGAGGTTTTTTAACAATGTCCGTATATATTTTGCAAATCTTTTAAATGTATATTTTCGAAAATAATGATGTGTTCGCAGAAACCTTCGTAACATTTGAGTCGGAATTAGTGTTGCTAAAATGTTCGACGCGATATGACATTCAAACACCGTCTGTTTCTCATACGTCTATCGAGTATATTTCCCACACTTTACTGCAAAAAAAGAGGAAAATTTAGGTGTATAATTAGCTAATATTAATAATTATCGCTGCTAATGAAACACGCGGCCAATTAAATAGCCGATTTGTATAAATACTACTTCATGCACGATAAAATGTGGAGGTTGCCAAAACACTGACGTCTGTATCCTAATTCTAATTGGATTTCCCAATTTAGTTATGTCCTCTATTACTGACATACGACATTAATGGGAACTACGTACTTCTAAAATTGCATTTACATAACATAAAGCCATCTCATACTCATCCATCAAGAGAGCAATCTCATAAAGACTTCATGCCATATTATGATTGCCTAGTACCTACAATTTCTCGGTCTTTGAAATATGTAATCCCGGTGTTTGGCAGATTTATGTACACATAATTAAACTGCATTAGGGCCTCATTGATATAGAACCATATGCCAAACCTATGGCATATGTTTATATAGGCTTGCCAGACAGTGGCAATCTAATAAAGACAGCCAATTCAATAATCCCTACATCTATTGACGTGTATTCGTGTATATCTGTCGTATCGTAAACCGAATATCAAACTTCAGTCTTGAAGTCGATTTATTTTGTCTAACTCAGTCCATTCACTCAGCACAAGGTCGTATCCATATCATCAAAATTATTTACTATTCAATCATAGTTCAATACATTTACTATAGCGTTCCTAGAATAGAATTCAGTGTCTCAGGCGATGCGTGTTTCTAGCTGATGAATTTTACATGACACGCGTAAATATTTGGGCATTAAATATTCAAGAGTTTGCTATAAGTATGGGAGTAACTACTGAAGGAATATTTGAAGTTAAATGAATGAAACCTAGTCGCGTCGCCGTACACTTCCTGTCTGCCAGGTAATAAATAATACTGTGAAATCTTATCCTTTCAAGATCTGTGTTCTTATATCACCAACTAAGATAGAATTATGATTAGATATGATATGTATTTCCATTCCTAAGCTAAGCTATATTTGAAACCGTAATAAACTGGAGACTAGAAAAAGTTGAATGTTGGCGAAATGGCACCATGTCGTGACTGTGTAATATTAAAATGTCCTCATTCATATACGCGTTCACTCCACCCATAGGCTTTCTATAGCTAGAAAGGAAGGTCGTCAGGTATATTGCCACAAGCTAGGTCAATCTTTATCGCTGAACCTACTGATAAACAAAAGGAAGCACGGATGACGGATTCCAGACATCAACACCTACGTCAGTTTTGTCAAGTTAAGATTGATAATTATATGCCGAGAACCACAGATATGCAAAAGTATCAAAGGTCCCAATCAAGTAGTGGGTATTCTACTGCGTCTATTCAGTAGGTCAGCTTTTACGACAAATTCTTTGAAATCACAATCAGGTCCGCTCGATGTGTAGAACACAATACATTATTTAATGCTCAGCGGAATCTGCGCGGATATATATTCACAGTAAATGCGAGCTCTTTATGAGGCGGCGTGTCATGACAAGTATAATGTAACACAATGAGTACTGTTAACTATACTTCGAATTACTTCTTCAATAAATGAAAAAGTGATGGTGTTGCTGAAGAATGTAGAATGAAAGACTCATATAGTACTGGAAAGGTGTTTAGCAAAGGAAAAGATGTTGATCCTCATCGTGGTGAATTTTAAACCTGATAAATAGCTTGCAAGCTGTCTAGACAAATAATCTAGTGAGGGACGAGGGGACCTCAATAAATCAGTCTATTTCCAGCTTCAACTCGGCCCAAAACCGCCCATTAATGTGATTAGACAAAACGGCAGCACACGTTGCTAATTTATATAGCACTCGTATCAATCACGATCTCTGCAGGAACTAACACGATACCCGCTGTTCTCGACCGAATCTAATGAACGCAAATACTGAATATAGGCGCGACATTTATGACTCACAATTCACAAATTAAGAGGCGCTTACTTAAAATGATTGGCAAAACTTTTAGGAGAGGTGTACACGTGATTCGCTTGGCAACGGTTCCACACGCGAATTCAGACGCACGAATTTTCAGCATTATAGAATTACTGTTGTGCATCAAATGCTAAGACAAATACCCTACGGACTTTGATCATACAATGAGACATTATGTTGCGACCAAATTGTAATACAATTTGCATGTCTGGCAATAAGGAAGACGGCTCATTAAACTTCGTATGTGAGAGTCTGAGTGCTGCCAATATTGTGTTTAGAGCGTTTCAAACTACACAATCAATTATGTTTACGTTTATGAACACCTAGAACAGGTCATTTGCACGTATTTGATACACAAACACCTACGTCGAAGTCAAGTCGACTAGTAATAATTCGGCAACAGGACTATTCCAGTCTTACTGACTCAGTTATACTGAAGATTTTTCTAGAAAATATAACCTCGGTCGGAATCAAAGACCGTACGGAAGCAGCTCGCCACCAAAGCGGCTATCAATTTTGTAAATTGATACTAATCTACTGGCATACGACCACATATAAGTGTGATAGCGACCTATTCTTATCAATTGAATTTTACTCGTTTAGGAAAACATGTCTGGCACCACGGAATAAACAATTTTGGCCGGTTACGTAAGCGCAACGGGCAAAATCTCCGCAGGATCCTTGCCTTTTTTCTAACGTTCCGCCATTAGGCTGTTACCAAATGGCCGAAAAATACCAAACACGGCTATGGACTATAGGTACCTTTAGCTCTATCGGCGCCAAATGATAAGGATAAAAGTCATGACGCAGAATACTTAAAAATAAATCTGTCTGCACACATAGATAATGAAATAAGCATGCTAAGTCGCCAGCTTTAACAAATAAAACTGTTTGATTCGCGATTACCCGACCTTCACGGAACAGCACTGATTTGAGGCGAGTCTGTAACGAATTTTATAAAGTGTTCTGCGGGTTTGAGTCTAGACTATTATATTGAGCAAAATTTGGAGAGCTATGTAAATCCCCAATGTTTATTTAAGGTCATGAAGGAAAGAAGTAGGTACTAGTACTGTGGACCCTTGACCATCGTCTTGATAAATGATATAATGTCAGAATCGCTTCTCATAATCCCATGTTTGGTGCGTACACTCATGAATACAAAATCAGTTTTTTTAGGCAAATCACAGTTGGCAATAGGCCAGTACAACACCATAATAATACAGAGTTATACAATGTTATTTTGTATTCTTGTTATGTTAGCCCAAGACCACAATAAGGGAATTCCTTTGCCTATCGACTTATAGCACCTAACTAGGTACCTACACAGTACTGACGAGGTTCTGCTTGGATCGCGTATCGATGGCGTACAATACTTTTAGCTAGTGTTTCTGACTGACCAGTCTCGAAAGATGCTAAGGATCCTTGCGACTACGTGAAGGTGTTACTGTTATCGAAAGCAACGTAACACTTCAATCGTCAATCAAGTTACGTGATTGAACTGACTTTTATGTGGATTGTACTTCACTATTTGACATTTATCGCGAATCGGTTAGTTGCGTAAGGTTAAGGAAAATTCCCAGTTAATGGTCCAGTTATATTGTTTTCCCTAAACTTCAGGTTTGACAAGTAAATAATATGGCACGTATAGACAAAATAACACATACACCCGAGTTGCCTCGTGTTCATGACCTCGGGCGATGCTAACGCGTGTCACTGTTTCCTTCGCGTCGCAAGTCGCGTCGCGATTACTCATGGCATGCTCTGCTGAGCAGCTTTGTTCACTCATTTTCTGTCGCAAAAGGCTTGTCGCTTGAGCATGTAGCTCGTGGCCAAGCAGTAAATATTTGACGAACGCATGCTCTGAATTAGGAGCTGAAATTATAAACATGTAATCGTTCATGTATCGGTCACGCCTCGTTACGTAATGCTAGAAGTTTTGCAATTAACGTAATTATGGTAAACACACAATGGGGCCATGAATGGAAATGGCAATTAAACGAATAGATTACCTACTATTTTAATTAAAGGCCGTTTCGCTGAACCGATTAAATCGAAAGTTGGTTGAGAACTTGAAACCCTATTACTGTTGAACTGGGTCCGTTTGTCCGACATCAGACAAATGTCAGAGTAGCCTTGGAGTAGCGAACAGTGGGTGGATAATATAGGATTACAGGCGAAGTTGTGACGTAAGCTTAGCGATGTAAGTGGAGAATTTATCAGCGTTTTCGGGACTTACGTAAGATGACACCACGTCCATATTTCCCGAAGGAGTAAGCTGAGGAGTGTGCTAGGTAAGATTTATAACATAACTGGCTAAAAGTAGGTGACATCCACATTGTAACGTCATATGGCTAGAAATGGGAACACCACTGAGATTACAGCTACATAAAAAGATGCAGGAAAAAAGAAGAAATGCTGCTCGGATCCTAAATTAATCGGGAGAAAGGCAAAGAGATGATGATTTACACAGTCACGCATGTTCAAGTTCATTGTAATGGAGCACAAATACGCTCTGACTGACTTTGTGGCCGGCTGAAAAAGTCCTAACAGAAAAACAAAATATCTCTCTACATGTTATACAAAAATATTTGATTACCGCAAAAACTAGATTCTACTAGAAAAAGCGGAAGGGATGGTGCTGCATTCTGCATCCAAGCCTGGATGTGGTGTTTTTGCACAATAAATAAATCTTTTAGAATACCTAGTCTTACTGTCACGGATGTCCGCAACGTAACGCCTGATTCCATAACCTTATCATAAGACTAGATTTTGAACTTCTACACGAAATCAATATTCTATCTTCAACGTTGAAGTCAGCTTACAAATATGGCCGAATTTCTGATCTCCGCTTTCTTATCAACGTCAATATTCTATTTCCTCTGGAAAGGTTAAACTTTTCAGTTGGCTATCTTCTTTGAACACATAACATCACGCCTGTACGTAATCCCCGAAAGGACAGACAGAGGTGTACCTAGGTACAGCACAACTACATTTCGACAGAACAAGTTATGTCCGATGTAGGGGGTTATGGGGCGAACCGATTCCCATCAACCAGACACAAGTGCTGACACAGGACTACTATTGACAAATTCCTGATGGAAAAAATCAATAAGACTGCCCGGTCTGGTAATCGAACCCAGGACCTCATGCTTAGCAGTAGCGCTTGCGACAATAAGACCAACGGGGCAATGAATCTTCTTTGAAATAACATAGCTAGCTAGCCAACATAGCCTATAATCCCCGAAGGATTAGACCGGTGTACGTACGCTCATCTTTGATCAAATTAGTTCATGTCTTGAAACGTTGAAGTTTAACTAGACCTTCACGTTATCTCAGAAGAAACTCATCTCCTGTACGCCGCTTATCTATCTGTTCCGTGTTATAGCGCGTTTACGCTTTATGGCGCCAACCTTTATGTGTAGCATTAACTTTATCACCAGCATGAGGGTATTACCGCCAATAAACGACTGTCATGGGTATTTTCTCATGAAATAAATGAGAATAGATTAGTATTAAAGCCTTCAAGGTGAAGTAGGTGTACATATGGCACGTCCTCTAAAAACTGTCGTAACTAACAGAAATAGCAGATTTGCGATACACGCTTCTTAGATTTTTTTCTCTGTTTTAGTGTTTTTCGTAAAAGCTGCTAGTGGGGTATTATCTAAAAACCCAATATTTTTGTGTTAGTCTATGATTATGAGGATTGGCCTACAACCGCACTAGACCGCAAAATGTGGAAGGAGGGAAGGGAGGCCTTTGCCCTGCAGTGGGACAATACAGGCTTATAATATAATAGTCCGTGATAGTTTTTTGAGGACATGCGGATTGTGTCTTATATAATATAGATTAGATACTATATACAAGGTGTAATTGAAATAAATGAAAACCTTCTACTTGTAATGAATAACTTTTACTACGGGATAAAACATGAACAAGAAAAAAACAGCTGCTCCGACATTTATGTTCGCATAAAGCGACAAAATTTAGGAAACAGCATTTTATTTTTCTCTCGATTCTAGGATCTGTTCCGTAATCAAAATTGTTCTTAAGGTTCAAGGTTGATTGGGAAAATTTGACAGTTTCGAGTAGCTTGATGTGCTGGCGACTGTACAAAGCCTCTTAGTCACAATAATACCTTGTATTTCACAAACTTTAGTAATTTCTCCACTATCTTTAGTGGAGATATTGTTTTATATCTAAAACAAAACCACAAAATTGGCAAAAGTTTTTCTCATTTCAGTGGTAGATATAATGGACAGAGATTAATCTTCCAATAGAATACAGCATTGGATAAAGATGTTATTATATGTGCCCCACGGGCCACACTAGGCAATCAATGGTGAGTATGGGCACAGTATAAATATTACCGTGGTATGGGGATCCTATGCCGTGAATGTTTTCAAATCACAATGACATAAGTCTACATCATTCATTCCTAGCCACTAGTTATAAACTATTATTGTTTTCCGTCCACAACCATTGGTCGATGCGATTACCGCATCAATTGGGACCAATGTTTTCATATTACGAGTCTATTCGATGAATTTTAAACAACCTATTAGTATAAAGACCAAACGCTGCTAACAAGCTGTTTCACTCTATCATTGACTCTGTGTACAGACAACCTCACATCGATGATAAGGAAACCAATGTAAGCTACATCGTAGTATACCTACTAGGGATAGACCAGCCTGGCCAGCTCAAGGTTAGTTTTACCTTACCACCGACTTTGGGCCATTATACTAAATACAGACCTAACATAATATTCTAATCTTTCATAATAAGATCAATCTCACTGCTATAAAGAGTGGTTTAGTCCCAATACCACTCTTATAGCAGTGATATAAGACATAAAGCTATATAGGTTTATCTCTTTCCCACACGGAAATATTGCTAATCTACTATAGGAGGTGGAGGCAGCCCTTCAGAACTCATCAAAATAATATGGCTGACAAAAAGCATGCAACAGCAAGAAATCTTAGAGCAAGTCTCCTCATCGCATCCGAGCGACATTTGTTTTTTCTTTTATTCGGCGAGCCCTCCTCATGACATTCGCGACGTATGATGAACCGGTTTGTATTATTTAGCAGTCTATTTGATAACATCTCAACATTTTGCAGTGCCCCCTCGTGCAAGTCGTAACCATGAGAACTAGTTTTTGTTTCAAGGAACATCAGACGATGAAGCTTATTCCGTACCGCCGACAAAAAATTCAAATCAATCAAAACTTGTTTAGTAAAAGAAAGGATCTTAAAAATTAGCTGACCCCGTCGGATTAAACAATAAAAGTGTACCCACATGGCCATGATTTCCTGTTATTTTCGTCAGTTCGTTTAAATAATTTACGATAACACAATATTACCGGTTTATCTACGCAATCATAATTATCTTATCGTAGCATAAAGTTCTGCGGATTTTCCCACTAACTAGTAGGTACCACAGTTTTTAACTATAGAAAATTAACATCGACTCGTTTATCCTTCTTAGCTTGCTCCCTATTTAATTAAACTTAAGGGCATCATTCTTCTGCCCTTATCCCAATGTATTTGGGGTCGGCGCAACACGTCTCTTAATTTCATAATTCTCTATTAGCCCCCTAGCCCCTCCCCCCACAACTGGCAAAATATGACTGTTTAAAACTGACTGCTTACCCTTTCGCTGAGCACAGGCGCGATGTTATGTTATATTAATGCCATGATCCTAGAAATAAACTGGAAAGGGATACCTAAATTTTCCAACGTTGATTTAACCAGCTTTAAATGTCAATTCTGCTGTCGTAATCAAAGCCTTTGCTAATTTAGCGATTTATTTTGGTACGCACGACGGCCAATCAAGCTTTAAAAAACCAGTCTATGCGGATCTTTCATTGTATAGGAAATCTATACAAAGCGAGGCCAAGTTATACTGGAAATGTACAGCTTCATGTGCTACCGTGTGTTCAAGTGATTCAACGTTCATTTATAGTCTAACCATGGCTTTTAATATTGAAACAATGTTAGCTACCTTAGTTCATTAAAAATAATTATAAGGCGACCATAGGCGTCATTTTAAAAGTAATGACCGTTCCGACATATTTCGTTGTCACACATCTGTCAAGAAATAAAAAGTAACAGAAAACTTCATGCCATAATACGCTTTATTGCTTATAAGGTAAAGAACATAGTCGCGTTAAAAAATTTTGGCAACTACACAGCCTAATTTTCGGTCTCATGTCTGGGTTACAAGTAGAACGATGAATGACTCACAAAAAAACGATATAAAAACGTTGTATGTTATTGCTACGGTGCACGGCGGTAGGTCGAGCATGGGTTTGTACGTTATGTGACCTTTGAACTTGAGAATTTCGTAATTACTTTAAAACCCAGCTGCTAAGTTACGTAATAAAATAATGGAATACGTTGTCCGCGCGCGCCTTTATATTCCCAATTTATACGCTCTTTATCCTACACAAACGTTCAATAATGTCGCTTTATAGAAAAACCGTTATATCATTCCACTACAAATTGATCAATATTTTATAACATTGCAGGTGTAAAATGAAAAAGGGAACGTTTTTACAACTGCCAGACGGATCCCTAATGAATAGACTTGTCCCCTCGGAGCCAAGAAATACTCGTAAGAATGCGTCGGTGTTCGGACACACGGCGCGCTTCCGAAAGCACTTTCGCCTACGTTCGGCATCGGTCGGCAAACTCCGCACCCCACAGCTGACTGGGCCAAGGTGGGAGCGAGAAGAGCATGCGCAGTACGCTCGCGCGCGACAAGGACCGCACGCCGCGCAACTCGCAGCGCCGCCATTTGGTTCTTTTCAGTGCTCGGCCCCCGTCGTAGTGACAGTGTATTTCTTTTATCACTAAGCGCAGAGCTTATTCGTTTTAATTGTGAAATTCATATATAAAATTGTTTACAAATGTTTGGAAACGTGTAATTTGTGAATGTGCAATGGAGTTAAAGTTAAACAGGTGAAGATACAAGCCATTCGTTCGAGCATGGCTGGCTTCATCGCATCTGTTGTCAACATAAAATAACGTGGATTATGCAAGTTGGAGTAAAATGTGGACGAGTGTTAGGTGAATTATGTGTTTTTATTACGTTAAACGTGTCAATGGTTGGATTTGTGTGTGAGTTTTAGTTACAAGTGTCCCGTAGTACCGTACACGGTACAATCACGAGTTGGTGTAGGTATGTACGGCAGACGGCTGGCGACTGTGTGGAGCACGTACGTAGTGTAACTTGGTGTAAAAGAGGAACACAGTGCACGCAGTGCAATTAGATTATCTCCAATTGTGATACATAACACGAGTGTGGCAATAAAGACATGCTAATGAACCGCTCATGCTCGGCCCGTGTTTTTGTAACGAAAACCTTCCAGCAGCGCTCGACTGGATCGTTTCCACACGACAATGTTAGTAATTAAATTCACAAATTACAAAACGTAACTGTGTCATACATAAACTAAGCTGATAAAAACATTACACACACAATGTACGTCATTCTTGGACAGCAATTATAAATGATTTAGGGAAGTGTTCTAGTTTCCTTTACACTAAGTTGATTACGGATTAAAACCTTGAAATCTAGGTCTAGGCGGGCAACTATTTATTACACTAACATGCAATGTAACAGTATCGAAACCGGAGTCTGCTATAAATGTGATAGCACCGGTAAATACCTACCTCTTTTATTGAAAACAAAGCATGAACTCATTCGATAATATTTACAATCACGAACAATCGTGTTTATGAATTTTATGCCATGCACGCTTTTTATTAGATATACTGATATGCCGAAAATGCTAAAAATGTAAATTACCTGACAGAATTTAAAATAAGCAAAATATCATTATCCTAAGTTGTTCATTCAACTGGCTGCTCTCTGATAAAGAGAGAATAGTTAGGCCACAATAAACACGGCGAGTACAATAGATAACAGAGCAGGAACTTGAACAAACAATTTTCTATTGTTACAGTAAATAAGACTATGAGGGTTGTAATATAATGCAGCGGCTGCACAAAGTTTTAGCGCTGGCAATCATTTGCGCAGCGGTGAGGGCACAGGACTGCCCCCCAGCCTGCTCCTGCAACAGCACCCGCCTGGCCTGCGACACCGCCGCCGCGCCGCAGGACCGCCTCCCGATAGACTACTTCCAGACAACCTATGGCAAACTGCTCCAGGACATCTCCTGGATCAATTCCAAACTCAACACCCTAGAAATCCACGTCTTTGACGGACTCCAGGTTTTGGAGTACCTCGACTTGAGCAGAAACGAAATCAGAAGAACCGAACACGGCCAGTTTGGCGGACTGACACAGCTCAAATCTCTCAACCTGTCGCGGAACTTCATCGAGGATATTCCCCGGTACTCGTTCGCTGATTTAGAAAATCTAGAAGTCCTAGATGTGTCCCACAACCGGCTTCACGTTATACCATTCCAGGTCTTCGGGCCGATGATCAAACTCCAATATTTGGATATATCGCATAATAAAATAGCTACTTTCTTAGATTACTATTTTAATCCTAATAGACAACTGAAAGCACTGTTCCTAAATAATAATAGCCTAGTCAAAATTACGTCTAATGCTCTAGTCAACCTGAAGGAATTGGAGACACTGGACATATCGAGTAACAAACTAGAATATATACCCAAGTCTGTATTCGATAATTTCGAACAACTGAGAGTGTTGAATCTAAGCTTCAACCACTTCCAGAACATATCACAAGATGTTTACAAGAATCTTAAAAACTTAAGGTGGCTCAGCATGGGCGGCAACAGACTGCGAACATTACCGCCGATGCTCTTCCATCATAACGAAAATCTTAAAACGGTCTACCTCGATCACACTGAACTAGCAGTTATACAAAACACTAATTTCAAAGGCTTAAGTACTCTACAGCATTTATACATAAGAAATAACGAATTTTTACGAGAAATAGAAATGTTTGTATTCCAAGACACGCCAACCATTACGCATCTGGATCTAAGTTCAAACGCGCTGCTGTCCCTACCCCAGTCTTTGACTATGTTGGACAACTTACAAGAGCTGAGGCTGGCTAACAATCCGTGGGCGTGCGACTGCCGCATGGCGTGGTTCGCGGGCTGGGCCGACAAGAGGAAAGACATCATCAAGTCGGACTTGAGCTGCCCGCTCACCTACCCCAACGATATGATACGAATATTGAACCACACCAATTGTAAACCTCCGACGTTGGTATCTAGTAGTCCTCTTACCCTGTACAGATTGCAAAAAGACGCTCTACTAGAGTGCAAATTTGCGGGAAACCCCATGCCGTCCATCACCTGGATCACGCCTACGAGGATGGTGTTCCACTGGAACCCAGAGCCGCAGGTGCAGGACATATTCCACAAGCACGGCGTGGCCCACGACCAGTACTACAACGCCATAGATAATTCCAAGTCGCGAGTGCGAGTGCTCGACGACGGCTCACTATTTATAGGAGATATACATAGAGAAGACTGTGGAACTTACTTATGCTATGCAACGAACCCCTCTGCCAACCTGACGGCGGAGGTCGTGCTCAACATAGATCCCATGACTATGTTCGAGATTAAAATGTATAGTTTATTGTGCGGGGCGATCTGTGCCGCCGGCTTCTTAGGACTTACACTGCTCGTGCAGTTCTTGCGCTACATATTCTTCAGGTGAGTTTAATTCTATTACTGAGATGTAAAAAGTATGTGTGTGTCTGTGTCAGTCTAACGAGATAATGTACTTTTGTTTTCAGATTCCGTCTGATGGAGACGTGCTGCAGTTGCTGCACATGCGTGAGCCGCGACGCACCGCGCTCGCGACAAATATTCAGCATGCTGGACAACATCGAACAATACAAGAGACAACAGTTAGAGAAACTACGAGAAAATTACGCAGTTCAAGTGAGTTAATCGCACTAATTAGTTGCCGCTCGTCACGTAGTTCACGTGTAGCCTATTCTAAGCCGGTAATATTGTTACAGGTTCATCGCATCAAAGAGAACTGTACGCAACAAATGGACTGGATACAGAACAGTTACTCCTCGCAAGCCAGCCACTTAAAAAATATAAGAGACATCGGCAGCAACCACTTGAGTGCCATGAGAGACCAGTATTACGACCAGGTATTAACAGAGATTTTTAGAGCTTTATCTTGTCATAACTATATCTGTGTTCAGTATAATTGTCAACAATTATGGAATCAACTAATTTGAATCTCGTTGATTGCACAGGTGAAGCGAGTGCGGGAGTACTCGACGTGCCAGTTAAACTGGGTGCGCGAGAACTACGTGTTCCAGCGGAACAAGATCCGCAAGTTCAGTGCGCACCAGGTGCTGCGACTGCGCGAAAGCTACAAGTACCAGCAGCAGACGCTCAACAAAGTGCTTGAGAATCTGCCCAGCCTGTATTTCGAGAACTGTCGGAGCGGCTCCTGCGGCAGGAGTGATTCCATGGCTTTCGACCCCGACGTCGAGGTCATCGACATGTACCTCAAGACGAAGATCGAGAAGCTCTCGAACCTGCCCAACCCGATATTCGACGAGGAGAGTAAGGTCTCCGTGTACTACACGCCGACCGAGCGGTCGCTCAACTCGCGGAGGAACTCGCCAATCCCGGAGGGCATCCACATCAATATGATCGAGAAGGGTCCGCCGCGGTTGCTGGCGATGATCAAGCCGATGCCGATGGAGCCGATGGGGCTGGAGCTTCCGCCGGAGCTGGCGCTTCCGCTGGAGCTAGGGCTTCTTCCGCCGGAGCTGGCGGGCGCGTCGGGCCCGGGCTCCCCGTCGCCCACCACGAGCAAGGCGACGACGTCGGGCAGGCACCGCTCGCGGCGCGCGCGGCCCGCGGAGCCCAAGCCGGCCAGCGAGCCGCTGCTGGGGCGCGACGCGGTGACGTACGAGCGCACGCGGCGGCGCGTGACGCTGCCGGCCAGCGCGTCGTCGCCGGAGCTGGCGCGCGCGGCGCAGGCGCACGCGGCGGCGCGGGTGCTGCTGGCGGTGGAGCTGGCGCCGGAGCTGGCGCCCGTGTGCGGCGAGTGCGCGGCGCGGCCCTTGTAGTATCGGCTGCTGAGGCGCGTGCTCAACATCTACGCCGTCTCCCGACCGCCGGCGCAGCGCGCCTTCGACGTGCCACTCTGTGATTTAAGCGGCGAATCCCCTTCCTTCGTATGATAGTGTTCGTGAATCGGAACATATCTTGCCGGATGTCAATAATAATGTAAGGTTAGCCTAGTGCGGAGGGACCGTTCGGACTCGGGTGACGCCGCTGCCGATGCCGCTTGTACTTCTAAGTAAGCTGTGATAGACTAGATTTGAATTTAGCGACAATTTAATTTCGTACTGTCTCTATAGTGGTAGGCGATAAGGAGTATACTGAAACGATCTGTTCTTAATCGTTCGTAGTAGTGAATCGAAGGAACCTGTTTAATTAAGCATTCTGTGGGTATTAGAACTTGTAAATAACTTCCGTTTGTTTCAATATGTTTTCCATTTTGATGTATGGTTAGGGTAAACTCTTAGAGTTATGCATTTTATATTGTTCTACTTAAAGTGAGGTATAAGAGAGTTGTTACTGTATTGTTGTAATTGTTGCGCGGTCATTGTACATGGTGTATCTGCTCGGGAGGCGAACCTGTGACCCTCTGATCTCAACTCACTGCACATACCATCGTCACACTTCACATCGTCTATTACATAAATGCGTGTCAACAAATTAATCTGTCTGTAATTATAAACTATTCCTTATGATATTTATATATTTTGTGACTGTCCTACAGAATGTATAGCAGAGTCTTGCAGTGATATGCCAAAAATACAATCCAGCAATGATTATTATATAACGTTTCTTAATATAAAATATACAAATATTGTTGAAATTTTTCTAAATATATAATAACAAGAAATAAAACCGCTAATCATGGAGAATAAATTATTTTTCAATGTACACTTTTAGTCTTATTTGTGTGGCATTAAAATGGCAGTAATCAAGCTGAACAAACCCAACATACACTAGAAACAACCAAATTATTTAATAATAATACATCTGATGGCATGTCATTTGATATTATCTTGTGCATCCATCAGAATATCAGTCACAATCTAAACAAAAACTATAATATTGAACAGATTACCTTTTCTGTTAATAATCAACTCTCATCCAAATAACTCTAATGTAATTTTAAAAACTTCCTATCACAACAATTACAAAGTACTTCTCTTTCTTTCGTTTTGCTCTTTTACTAATTGCTATATTTGAACATGTAGAGTGTGCCTAATCATATTGACTCTCTTTCTTTAAATTGACAAACAAAATGTGTTTCTGTAGGAACAAAACTAGAATGTAATGGTCAAAAAAGCGCCATAACTTTCATAACAACATAAATGTTCTTTTAAATATAATTGTGATAGCACATAATTTCAGTAATGACCTACAAGACACCTACAAATTCGTGTACATGAAGTAGAAGCACACAAAATTAAAATGTCAATGACCGCATTATTGCAGTAACTTCAAAATGGCGCACAGCGCGACTGCGAATATATTGAAGCCGTACAAATAAAACACTTTGTTCACATATCAAAGTTTATTTGACACGACGCATCTTGCATAACAAAAGCAATCTTTTTACTAAAATATTAATGAGAAACACACACAAACTTACATAATATAGTAATGATATGCAAACTGACAAACAGCTAGATAAATAAAGAATATAGCCTCAATTATAAAAAAAAAACATGAAGAATATCAATAGTAATCAACTGAAACTATATTTTGAAACATCACGCGACGTTTGCTACTGAAACTTGACAAATAAGCCATGACGAGCCTTTCTTAAAAATATCTAAAGTAAATAAAGATTACATTCCTTTGTCCAGAAACTAGATGATATACGGGCTATTATGGCCTGGCTACTATGCTAAGAATTACCCTGTCACGCATCATCAACTATAGTTCAATATACCTACATCATGAATTAATAAACTATTAAGTACCATTTATATAGTTACTATTGAATATTTATTAATATGTCCAAACTATTCTAGTATTGATATGTTATCTAATTGTGGGTACTTTCCTAAGATACTTTATAAAAGTATTGGTGTACCGACTTCTTAATTAGTCCTATTCCAGCTTGCTGTTTTAATATCAGACTTTAATATAAATTTTAAAAAGGTTATGCGGCGAAGCCGAAATGTAAATAATATAGGAGAATCACTATACTGCTTCCACTGCTGTGACGCAGGCCTACTCCCTGTGAGAGCAAGTGCGGGCTGGTGAAAAACATAACGATTTTGCTTAATGATTATTCAAATAATGCATCCTGTTTAGACCTAATAATCTATTTTACTATGTTATTTACCTACCAGCTAGTATCAAAATAAAGTAGATTTATAAAAATACCAATTGCCGTAACTTGTGCCTTTTCCCCGAGGAGGTAGGCAGAAACTACCCAATGCAATACAACGACCATGTCTTAACGCACCATACTACTCGCTTACTGTGCGATATCATAGTCAAATTTGAAACTTTACTCAAAAAAAAGGCTAATCTGAACACAAACAAGACTGTGTGCTCATTGCAGTGCAAACAAGTGAAAGCTGACACCGGGGGACAGCAGAAATCGCGGAGCTTGTCACTGGCGTCAAGTTACACTGCAACAGCTAAATCATCGGATTACTTCAACATAGGGATTTTAATTAATTTACTGCGTAATACTAATAACACTGTATTCTGAGTATTGTTAGACAAAGACATCTGAATTCATCTTCATCTTTCTTATCTTTGACAATCTTCACGAGGAGTCACAAGCCCAAAAGTCTGAGAACTAGTCTTCCAAGGGAGAGGCAAAATACTGGTTTCAGATGCATCCGGTTAGACTGGAAGTCGATCCCAACGTAATGAGGTAAAGGCTAGGCAGTTTTGACTAAGAATACAGTGACATAAATAACATCAAGTAGTCTTCAAATCATTTCATTTATTTCTTCCAGTCTTACCAAGGGGTATCGTATTACCCAGTACTAACTGAATTGTGAAAGTCATATAGGTAGTCGCTTCAAGTATATTACTAGTAAATAATACCAGTATTCCACTGCATCCGGTAAGACTGGAAGCCGACCCCAACACAGTTGGAAAAGGCTAGGTAGATGACGATGACAGTAACATGAATAACATCACGCCTATCCCATATTACCAAAAGGTTTAGGCAGAGGTGTACCTATAATTCAATCAAGATTTAGTTATGTTTTCGTTTCATGTAATAGGGATGGAGCCTAATGCCATCAACCGGACACAAATCGAGACCGTGCTGCTACTGATAAATTCCTATGTAAAAGGGGATGAGCCTGGATTTTTAAAATAAATAATATTAGTATGTTGTCCTATTGCTAAGGACCCAGTAGCTTTATCCTATTGATTGTTCTACCAGGATTGGGAAATAGGCTATCGACCCACAGATGAAGAATGATGGCGACGCAACGACCTGCTACGCTATCTTAAGTCAGTGCTGGGGAGTTAGTTCGACCACTTCTTCTGCTCAGCTTTGGGGCACTGCCTATGTTGAATAAATAACTTTGGATTTTGATTTCTCCTTTCCTGAAAGAACTAATCTTATAGACAATTACCAACCTGAATACCACAAGGTTGCTAATGGCATGTTCTAACAGCAAAGGGATTTAGAAACTTTAAGTCAGTCACAGTTGTAAGGGGCTAGTGGTTACATCATCACTTCGGAATTAACATTACACAACGCCTGTAATCCCTGAAGGGTTAGGCAGAGGTGTACCTAATAGTACATCCACATTTTGCCAGTTATGTTTGAATCCCATGTAATAGGGGGCGAGCCTATTGCCATCAAACGGACACCAATCCAGACTCCGTGGCTGCTACTGAGAAAAACCCATGCAGGACCTCATGCTCAGCAGTCGCGCTTGCGAACCACTAGACCAACGAGGCCAGTTCTATTGGTTCATACAAATTCTACATCTGGTCATACACACACATACCGGTTTCAAGTTGTACGCGCCCGACCATTCTGAAGAAAAACATAATAGGGTCAGTGTATGTCCTAGAGCGTCCTCCACACCACACCCACACTACCACTCACATCTTGTCAACGTAATACATAATAATGTTTATCTTCTACCAAATCTTATTTAAATTGATTGCTTCAAAAGAGTTCTGTGATCCCTAAAATATACTTTTACATTCCTACAAGTAGGAAGCGTCATTTACCTAGTGAAATTAATTATGATCGGTTTATTTTTACAATACATTATTGTATATACATTATCTATACAGACCTAAAATAATAATTAAAATATGTACATGTATCAAAAGCAGAAAAGAATTAAAGGATGTCAAAAAGGTTGCCCGCATGGCTGTCATCGGGGAAAGTGCCCAGGAGTCTGGCAGCATTACCACATTAGATGGCAATGCTGATTCTTTGGCCAAGAAAAAGGCCAGACCTCTAGTCATGAGAAGAGTCGACCGATTGCTTGGCAATGTCCCGAAATACTAGGTGGGCACTCAGACCCCATGGGCCCAGTGTTTCATTGAAATTAAATAAGGAACATAATAACGTAAGAATTTTAGCTATAATTATAATCTATAATCTAATTAAGAATAGTAATTATTAAATGTTCTCGTGTGACGACGGCATTACTATAGATGTAATCATGGCTTGAATATTTCCAATGACAAATATTTTTAACAAGAAATGTATATTAATTAGATTTAAATTACGTGGTAATTTAATCGTTCCAGAAAAACTGTCTAGGTAATTAATGTATATATATATATAATAATACGTGATTATTTTCATGGTGTAATAAAAAATTGTTCAACATTATGTAATAAACACAATGCTTCAAAAATACTACTAATGGCTCAATTTATATTATTTAAGAAAGAATATTTTTAAGACTAAATGCATATTATTTAGGTCTAAATTACATGGTAATTAACTGATCCATAAAACCATCTAGCTAATCAATGTACGTTATGATTTCCATTTTGTATTATAAAAATTATTCAATATTATGCAATAAACATTGAATAATGAATGATTTTTAAAAGGCAGCATCTCTACCTTTCCAATAAGACCTGTAGTCTCTGACAGCTTGATCAAGTATATGAGCTATAAGTCAGCTCATCACAAGTAAGCTGTTCTGACTGTTTTTCTAATAACAACAATCCAACAGTGAACTATGAGATTTCATGTACAAAATGCAAAATAAATAGGTCGAGAAATAATAATAGGTGAAGAAGACAATCATAGAAATCCTCTGTAGGTATACCTCTATTCAGTATTAAGTATCACCCTATCAAAATAGCCCTCGACAATTCTAGTCTGGATCGCTAATGTGATGCTGTTCCACGAACAATGTAGCACACAATATCGCGTCCTATGTGCACTGATGCCTGCACACCACAGGAAGTAATGGCGCCAGATTTATACCTAAGTTATAGTTTGACTAAACAGATTCCCATCAAAATGCTAGAAAAAAAAATAGCTCTAACCACAACAACCAAAAAAAGAAAATAGAATCCAATCATCTCTAAAATCGAACCCTACAATTTCTTTTGACAATTCAAAAGTCCCTGTAAATGATTAAGAACCTCGTTCAAGTGACACCAAGCATCCCACTTACCTTGGCCGCAGTTCTGTTCCAGATGACGACTTTGTGGCCGGAGTTCAGCAGGTTCTTTACAATGCCGCTACCCATGATGCCCAGCCCGAGGAAGCCGAACTTCATCTGGCTGGCCTGAATGTTCTTCTCCAGAAGAGTCTCCGAGACGTTCTCGAGATCCAGCGGGGGAGTGTCCTGCGGAAGGGGGGAAAGAGGGATTTTAGAATGAGTTTCTCTTTTTTCATTAAACCATCTATATCAAAATCATTGCCATGTTTTCCCCGTCGTTAGGACAGGGATAGGCATATAGAAAGGTGTATAGTACACCTACATTTGTTTGATCTTTATATTTGTTTATATATCTTTTTCCTTTCAAGTATTATAGTTATAAGTAAATGGGTACGCCAGTCAAGTGAGAGCACATGAAAGACCTGCATACTTAAGCTCTCAACCACTCTAATAAAACATTAAATTTAAAATTTAAAAAACCCCCATCGCAACAAGGAAAAGTGAACAAACATTTGAAAAGTCAACAAAAATGGCTGAGCCGGTTTTGATAAAACATGTCTCATTGTAATATACACATCATGCCCTTTAATTTGATGCCCCTCTTGGATATATTTTAAAATATTCGAAATTTCATACCCTATATCTAGTAAATGGCTCCACCGATTTTGATAAAACGTATCTAAGAACCATTGCCAAGAAACTAGCATTCAAATAAAAAAAAACTGCATCCAAATCGGTTCACTCGTTTAAGAGCTACGGTGCCAGAGACAGACACACACATTGCGATCAAACTTATATCACCCCTCTTTTTGCGTCGGGGGTTAAAAACTCATCAAATGCAGGCGTTGCAGCTAAAATCGGCTATGTGGCTCAGTTTTATCGTGGATAAAGATTTGTTACGTGTGGGAATCGAACCCGCGAAGACAATTGCTTGCTTCATTGTTGCCCGGATGCTAATGATTCAATCATCACTGGCAAATCACGATAAGACATTTCCAATGTCCTTTTTTTGTGTCTTTGTCTCAGAAATATCGTGGACATCGTCCACCACACTTTGGAAGCGTGGATTTAAGACCGAAATTAATTTGGCGTAATTCGCTTATATTCAGTCGCGTAAAAACGCATCTTTGTTCGAATATGTATCGTGAGAGATGAATGAATGCAACTAGGTACTTGTACCGGTGTTAGTCTATTGTCTAGCAGAGGAACAATGGCAGTCCATCAAAATTAAGAATGACTTTATGCGGCACATTCTGGGAGACAAAACCAACTGATCTTGTTGACTAGTTCTAGCTTTTGCTAAGTCTACACTTGTCTAGGTTTCGCTATCAAGCATAGCTACCTATCTAATATCATGTCATCCAAAAGGCGAAGAGTAAATAGTAAACTTAGCAGTAGCATCGGTGAAATAGATGAAAAACAACGACTAAAGTTAAAGAGTGAGAGGGCTGTGTTTGAATTCCGCATACGAATTTTCTGCTCAGCTGGGAGTACCCCAGTTGCAAAAATGAGTCTTCAAATTCACAGAAAACTACCCTACTGGCTCTCCTTTTTTATATCGCTCACTCGTACCAGCACGGAGTTAATAGGCTCACGTTGCGCCGTATTAAAACATAATCAGCAAGGTTGCAGATTGACCAGGGGTGCTTCGAAAACGGTAGGTATATGTATAGTTAGGTATCGCTATACCCGTGGAGGCTTTATTAATTCAGCATTACACACTGATTAAAAACGAATAACAGTCAACAAGCATTAACAAGCTCTCCAATATTTCCCGGAAAATTATTTCCAATACTACCTGTATACAGCAGAATTAAGCTTATAACAAGAGTGCTCCACGTTTCACAATATTTATATTAATCCGGACCAATGCAGACTGCGAACTAGTGATGTACCCACTATTTGGGAAAGCCGACTATCTGGTCATATTTATAGTCGGCAAAAAGTCCCGATTAATCAGCTAAAGTAATTGAAATTAAATTATAACCTTTATTGCTTATGAGTTCTCCTTACAGTTTGTTATATCGTGTGTTCCAAAATTTTTCGCGATTTTTGCGGTAAAGGGTTGGCAACCAAAAAAAGGATAATAAATACAGTTCGACAGCCGACAGTTTAAGAGTAGGAAAAATGGAGCACTAGACGAGAGAACAACGCCATACATACAGTCCGTAAAACAATCCAATTATGTGATGTTTCTTGGTAGCTTACTCTCTCGTTTCGGTGCTCAGAATTGCCCTCCTAGATCATGTGATTTAACACCCATTAGATTTCTATGCTTCTATGGGGATAACGACCAGCACCCTCTAAGGATAGAAAATAAAAAAAGAGATAATCATGGCGACATACACATAGCGTCGCTTAACACACGATCATTAAGAACCCCAGAGAAACTTATTGAACTAGAAACAGCAATCAACGAAATTAAATGGGATATTATTGGAATAAGCGAAATGAGAAGATTAGGTGAAGGAATAGAAGACTACGGAAATTATATATTACACTACAAAGGAGAAACACCAGGGCAATATGGTGTAGGTTTTTTGATAAAAAAGAAATATACTGACCGAATAGTAGAATTGAAAGGAATATCCGAAAGAATAGCAATTCTCAACATTAAACTTCCCGCACAGAATAGCAGAGATGAACCTTGGTCAATTATCCAAGCATACTCACCAACTGAAGCAGAAAATAAAGAAGATGTAGACAAAATAGAAGACTTCTATAAAAAATTACAAGGAACTGTTGATACTGCCTACAAAAATATAATAATAATGGGTGATTTTAACGGGCAAATTGGGGAATGCCACGGAGGCGAAGAGTATACTGTAGGAAGACACGGTTTTGGCAACAGAAGCAAAAACGGAGAAAGATTGGTGAACTTTGGCTTGGAAAATAAACTAAGTATCATGAATAGTTTTTACAAAAAGAAAAAGAGCAAGAAATGGACGTGGACTTCCCCAAATAGCTTGTATAGAAATGAAATCGATTATATTATGACCAATAAACCAAGAGCTTTTAAAGACATGTCAATTATACATCATTTAAATTTTAACTCTGACCATAAGATGATTCGTGCGACGCTACGAGGGACACATACAAAGAAAAGTCGTAAATTGCAATCTAAATCAGTACCCTATGTGAACATTAACAATGATGCAGAGATAAGGAACAACCTAAAACAAATTCTGGATAGAAAAGAGGAAAAAGATAACAATAAATCAACCCAAGCGAAATATTGCGATTTTGTAAATATTCTAAAAACTGAAGCCAGAAAGGTATGTACAAATAATAAAGCAGTACTATCCACCGAAACAACGCAACTACTTAAAGAAAGAAAATTGCTTTTACAAGGCACGAAAAGTAAAGAGAAACGTAAAGAGATTGCAGAACTAAGTAAAAAGATTAACGAACAAATAAGGAAAGACAGAAAGCAAAAAAGAGCAAACACTTTCCAATATCATATTAAGAAAACAGGTGGAGTAAAAAAAGCGTTTAAAGAGTTAGAATCAAAGAAAAATTGGATGCCAAACATGAATGATAAACGAGGAAAATGCACTAGCAAAAGATTTGAAATATTAAATATTGCTACGGAATATTATAAGGACCTGTATAAAAGCAATAATGATGAACTCAATACGACTGTGATCGAGGACACACAAGAATCTGAACCTATACCACCTGTTCTAGAAGAAGAGACCGAAAAAGCTATTATTACGCAGAAGCTAAGAAAAGCACCCGGTCCCGATCAAATCACCAATGAACTTCTCAAGATATCAATGCCAGCAATTGTACCCAAACTAACCAATTTATTTAACGAAATAATAAAAACAGAAAATATCCCAGAAGATTGGACGAAATCAACGATAGTTTTGTTGCACAAAAAGGGGGACAAAGGGGACATTGGCAATTATAGGCCGATAAGCTTAATGTCTAATATATATAAGATCTTCTCAAAAATATTACTATTTAGACTAACTAACACTCTTGATGAAAATCAGCCGAAGGAGCAAGCTGGATTTAGGAGCAATTTCTCGACTATAGACCATATTCACGTCCTGCGACAGATACTTCAGAAATACAAAGAATACAATAAAGTATACTATCTGGGTTTCGTAGATTTCAACAAAGCGTTCGACTCCTTGGAACACCACTATATATGGGAATCATTAGAGCGACAAGGGGTCCATAGAAAGTACTTACGCATACTAAAAAATATCTACGAGAAAAGCACAGCACAAATAAAACTGGAAACGACTGGCGACGAGTTCCCAATCGAAAGAGGCGTCCGTCAAGGTGACCCTATTTCGCCGAAGATATTCTCAGCTGTGTTGGAGATGATCTTTATGAGACTGGGTTGGGATAATTTCGGACTTAACGTGAACGGAGAGAAATTAAGTCATTTAAGATTCGCTGACGATTTAATACTGTTCTCCGAATGCCCGAAAACCTTGGAAAAAATGCTACAACAATTATCAGACGAAAGTTCAAATGCAGGTCTCAGTATGAATATAACAAAAACAAAAATAATGAGCAACTCTTCGAAAAAGGAGGCTATTAGAATCAATAATCAGCAATTAGAATACGTAAATGAGTACATTTATTTAGGACAATTAATATCACCAACGGAGAACATGCAGAAAGAAATCGAAAGAAGAATAGCTAACACTTGGAAGAGATTCTGGTCGTTAAGCGAAATTATGAAAAACAAAGAGATGCCAATGTCGGAGAAAAGAAAAGTTTTCAATACTTGTATCCTGCCATGTTTGACATACGCATGCCAAACTTGGGCCTTAACCGAACAACAACAAAATAAAATCAATATATGTCAGAATGGAATAGAGAGAAGTATATTGGGAATAAGGAGAAGAGATAGAGTACAGTTAAAAAAGATAAAAGGAAAGACTAAGTTCAAAAAAGTTCAAACAGTATGCAGAAAATTGAAGTGGCGCTGGACGGGACATATGTTGAGAGAAAAGAAAGAGAAATGGACCCAAATAATAACTGAATGGTACCCTAGAGAAAGCAAAAGAAGCAGAGGAAGACAGCCAAAGCGATGGGAAGATGATTTTAAGAAAGTAGCAGGCCCAGAATGGTTACGTACAGCAAAAGACAGAAGCAAGTGGAAAGCCTTAGAGGAGGCCTTTGTCGAAAGACAAGCTGTTAAGAGGGGAGAGCAACCGAATGCCGAGGATAGAATTTAGTTTTAAGTAAATTAGCTCACACCTCTATTCTAAACTATTTAAATATTTTTTGTCAATTATGTTAAAACTAGCAGCAATAAAGGCTTATTTTATTTTATTTTTATTAGATTTCTATTTATGGGGTTATTTGAAGTCAAAAGTCTATGCTTACAAACCCACAACCAACAAAGTAAGAGATTTGCAACACTGCCTCAACGAAGTTCGGCCACATCTATGCAAAATGGTCATGGAAAACGACAAAGGAGTGCTAATGTGCCAGCAAAGCCGTGGAGGCCATTTGCCCGATGTGCTATTCCATACGTAACCCTGTCCTGTCCTGGACTATATGTGGTACTACACTTTGAGTATACCTGTCCGAGGTCACCACCAACGCCGTCGATGTGGCAGAATTCTGGTCAAAACTAATTTAATTTTAAAAAAAGGGAAATCATCGACACGACGAAGAAGAATAAATAAAAATATAATTTAAAAAAAAAACTGTTTTCTATTTAATTCAAATCTTGCTTACATTTTGGGACACCCTTTATTATCTAGGAATCGAAACTCATCTTATGACAGCCAATTATTGAATTTCAACTTTTAATAGAAATATTACTTAGAATTTCTAAACCGCACGGCGGGTGCGAGTAAGTGCGTTATATAATGTACTCAATGCAAGCGGCTCATGAAACGCCATGACCATTTGCTAATACCCCGTTAACTAAACCCAAAGCAATGATCGGCTTTGATGAGTCGGCCTTTTTGGAACCGACTAGTCGGCCCATCACTACTGCAAACCAACGTGATGTAATACAAACAGTAAAACTACACACCACCCGCTTCGGCGAAAAGCCTTTATCAATTAGCGAGCGTAACAATATTTTCCTACAAAATGCAACCCGGGAAAATTGTTTTACTTGAATATAAAATCGAAATATACGGTTGAAATTCCTGTGTATGATTGATGATACATATACACAGGTAGGAGACGAGTGCGGAGGAGGGGTAGGAGTGCGGATTGATGGTGTATACTGTATGTTGGTACATATGTAGACATTTGTAATGCACTCTCCCCCTATTCGTAGAATTGAGATTCAATAATCAATACCTCAGTCGACTCGGACATGCAACAACGCTGTCAGAATCACGACGTAATTAATTGTGTATTGTGATCAAGTACGACTATTTTCATATTGGTATATTTATTACTAGCGATCCGCCCCGGTTTCGCACGGATGGAATATACATGTAAACCTTCCTCTTGAATCACTATCTATTGCTGAGAACTGCATTAAAATTAGTTGCGTAGTTGAAAAGATCTAAGCGTACAGACAGCGGGAGCGACTTTGTTTTATACTATGTAAACTTACGGTTTGATGCTACTGATGTTTAGTATAGGGGTGATTAGTGAAAACCGATGCGCTGTTAGAATGTGGATATTACGAGGTTTCTGAATCATTGCAAATACGCAAAACTCGCACGTTGGACGATGAGTTGCGGACATCAGCCCGATATACAATACGAGATGCTACCTAAGCTTATTATATACGTATGTATGCTTTAATTGTAGCCCAATAGTTGAAGGCTTGTTTACAGGACAGCGGTAGATTAGAAACCGATTTTCATGATTGAACTGTGTTGCTACTTTAAAAATTGACTGATTTTGGTAACCTGGCAATTATAGAGTGTATTTACCTACTTATATTTGAGCCCTCACTGCACAAGTGCATATATTGGTAATATTGGTATTGTACTCCCTACATACATCCTTATAAACTAACATATTTAAAGTAAATACAAAACTTATGTCAATAAATAAGACTCACTCTCCCTCTCTCTTATCAGCTTAGTTGACAAGGCTTAGTTCTGAGGCAATCGGCATGAGAGAGTAACCAGATCATTTGTTGGCTCTTTTTATTTATTCGTCGTGCGTGTGACCAGATGTAAGAATTTGGAGGTCTGGACGAAGCAAAAAGTGATTTAAGGAGAGTAGCAGCTGCCGTTCTGTATTTTCTGCCGACCCCCATGGGAGAAAGGCGTGTATTTATGGATATACATGTATGTTTATTTATTTAATTTTAACATTACTGTTCCATTACAATTCTTAATAAATAAATAAAGTCTTGTAAAATTAGGTCAGCAGTAGGAGGGTTCGAAACTGTACTAGATCAAGAGGGATTTTTCAGAAAATTGCATAGTGCGAATTCGTAAATGAAAAGGTCGAAAGATAGGTCTCTCACCACAGCTATACATCATTAGAATACGTCTTCTACTATAGAATATATAGGAGTACCATAATGATATTGATATCTTTATAAGATCTGGTTACTACTAGGCCACTGGAAATTATAAGGATTTTTTTTTTCTGAAAATAACGCCCTTTCAATTCTTTTGTGCTTTTGTTTGATACGTTATTTATAACTAGCGACCCGCCCCGGCTTCGCACGGGTGCAATATATACATATAAACCTTCCTCTTGAATCACTCTATCTATTAAAAAAAACCGCATCAAAATCCGTTGCGTAGTTTCAAAGATTTAAGCATACAAAGGGACATAGGGACAGAGAAAGCGACTTTGTTTTATACTATGTAGTGATGGTCTGTTAGAGTTAGTAATTAATGTCTGTTGTCTTTATTATTACGTGTATATTGAAAAAAAAATGCAGTTCTTATGAAAAGTATGGCCCGAATATGTGGTCGCATCGTATTTAGGTGGAAGTGCCAGGACAGCCCGCGAAATTCAGATTTTCTTAGGTTTTTTGCAATTTGCCGGTCAGTGTCACGCTGTATGTTGTACAAAATATGAATTGCGGTCGTAACACGCACGCAACAATACAACCCTCTAAGTTCATTTAATCCCATTGAATGACTTCATGAGATAGTCATTCAATGCGGTTAGATAATCTTAAAAGGGTTGTATGGATGATTTTAATGATTATAACTGTGTGAAGCCATCTGTTTTACAGCCGCAAATCATTAAAATGGACATACAACCTGACACTGACCTGTTATTTTAATTTCACGGCTTACCGTGGCGCTTCCCATCTTAAACTCGATCTCGATCCAAAATCGTGAAAACTAGTACTGATTATATTAATGAGATTGCGTTCTTAAAGAAATCTAGTAGTCTTTAGTGCATATTCCTGTATGTGTGTATTGATGGTTTACTTTAGGGTACTTCATCCTACATCATATTGTATCTTTTGAATTTTGTTAAGTAAACACTGTTTTAAGCTTTCACGGTTTACAACTAAACTTGTACTGTCACTTACGGGATATCTTCCGTGGTTGTTCATTGTTGAACGTCGTTTTGTCTGCTCTTAACAATTTATTTTCCATCCACCCGCATTCTCCAGTCAACCCGCGATCATGGCGCTTGCAACAGCGCCGAAATATCGGGAGCTCAAAACAATGAACAATCACGGAAGATATCCCGTAAGTGACAGTACAAGTTTTGTTAAGTAGTTACGCCTAGAGCACCCTGGCTTGCAACTGCTGTTCTCGTAGTCATTAATCCTACTACGATGGAAGAACAATTCTTGGGTTTTAGTTTATAAAACCGTACTTAATGCTCCTAATGTCATATTGCATCAGCTAGCCTACGTATAAATTTCAGTCAACTTTCTTGACGAATCTTACAAATGCAGTTCTATGTATTGAGCTAATAAATTGAATTTGGTAAGCACGTATGTATATCTATTTGTCTCTAAATTATCTCGTCAACCACTGGTTGTTAGGAGTCAGGCCCTCATACTAATTATGCGGTCAGCACTAAGAGTAGACGTAGGGACAGTTTTGCCAAACACGCAACTTCCAAGCGAGTACTGAGGTTGCTACCTAATAAATAAAAGGCAGGATTACAAAGAAATCTATGATTTATTTGTAAATAAAATATGATAATTTACAAATGCATTATAATTCATGTGTTTTAGACAGAAACACCACATCCAATGGTTGTACAGTGGGCAACTAAAGTCTAACATCATTATTTTCACATAATATCATGTAAATAGACACATAATATTTCGATACACTGCTTTTCATGAAGATAATAGCTAAGAGATTAATTATATATTTAAGCTTTTTTGTTTTATATTGTACTTAAAAAGTGTGAATAGACTTTCGTTACTGACCGTACAAACTCACATATTTTTTAATTACATAAATAGAATTCCAAAATCTTTGGTACACTTAAGAATGACATGATTTAGAATCTAATACAAACCACACAATATGATGAAAGGACTACACTTACCTTACTTCGCCTTTCGGCAATTAGAGAAGACAATTTGTCTTTGACATTTTACATTCTTACACTGCACAATTGTTGTACATGAATCTTTTGGCGCGTGGCCTTATCGGAATTAGCGCCGCCACCATCTTGGTTTTTATTTTCAATAAAAATGTACAAATGTTTACCAACCTCCTAGCGCTCTTCTGTCAGTATCATTAAGGCGCCAAAAGAACCATGCAGCACAATAATTGCGGATTTCACCATGAAACTGAACGCGATCAACACATCTTAAAGGCGTTCAAGAGCTGACATTGCCAATATTTCATAGTTAATATGACACTGACGACTTTTAAACAAGGTTTAGATTTAGTGTGAAATCCCTTTTACTCGTACGGATCTGCGTTTTCAGGTATCCCTTTCTCATTCTGTCACGTAGAGGCGTCATTTGATGGAGCGAGAAGTCCGATCGCAAGCGCTTTAACGTGCGATTGGACCTCTCACTTTAGTGAGTTGCAATTTTAAGTGACAGAAAGTGAAAAAGATTCAAGAAAACTCTGATCTGTGCGTGCAAATCTAATTTCACCCTTATGCTGACCGCGTTGTTATATTGGTGAAATTCGCTAAAGTACTTTAGTAATTTATTTAAAAAACGCGCGCGCACGACTCGCCCGAGTGTTACGCGTAGGGGCCGTTTTGGTGTGTGAGCGCTTGGGCTTGCGGCCCGCTGCCGCCTGTGTCTTGGCCGCGTCGCCGGACGGGTGGCGTTTAACGCGAGTGCTTGACCGAGTGGATGCCTGGTGCAAAAGAAACTGTATTCGCAACTCTTCTTTACTAAACGGTGGCTTTAAACGCCAAATTGTACTAGTAGATAAATAATAATAGTGTTTTATAGCAGGCAAAATACCCGTTTATTAAAAATAGAATAAACAAAAACATGGAGGTATAGAGGCATAGGTACCAATAGTCTTCTAAAAACATTATAAAGTTTGTCGTAGTTTTTGAATCTCGTTTAGGTGAACAGAAATTCTTTCCTTTATTGTACAAATATGGGACTTGCTACAACGACATAACCCACAAAATGCTACCCTCAAACTGCCAAAAGACGCGACTCTCAACCTCAAGAAGGAGTAAAAGTCCACTTATGATCGCCAAAAAAAAACCTAACGCAATTTATGTACAGTCAATTTATTTGGTAGCCTTTAAAACCTATTTTGGTGAGCTTTTAAACAAAAAAAAAAAACTAATACTAATATAAAAAAGGTACTTACTGGGCGCAGAATGTTGGACGGGCGATGCAGCAGACTGGACTTCTTGGAGAACGAGTGGTTCAGCATAGAAGGCTTCTCATTGGCCGTGTCGATGTCCGTGTAAGAGCGAGACGACACGCCCTTGCTCTTCTTACGCGCTGTGGACTTGCCCGCCGACGACGACCGTTTTATAGGCTTCACCTTTGAAATGCCCAAACGAATCTATAAATATTGAGAATGGTCATTTGTGAAGTGGTGAGGTTGTTGTTATGCCAAAACCAACATGCTTTTGCCTTTTGAAGAATAGTGCATGCATAGTCAGCTTATGTTCCCACTCCCACACCTCCTCTATCTGCTCCCTATGCCCTATGAGAGGGAGTGGGCTGCTATCCACTACGCTGGGCACATTACCACTGCTCTCTTTTTACCAAGTTTATAGTTATTCCTTGATGATGTCGAACAAATGTTAGGTTATTAGCATATGTTACTACAGCTGGGACCCAGACCTCTTCACTGGCACTGTTCCCTTCTACCAAGTATATAGATAGTTCTTCTTTGATGATGTCCAAGAAATGATCCACAATCAGCCTGTTACTTTGCCGCGGCTGGACTTAGGCCTGATCTCTTTGAGAAGAATGTTAAGCAGTTCCAATAGATTACCATGTAATGGGGGCATGCAATGAAGATGAGTTCTGGGGAGTTACAATGTCTATATTTAGTGTGAAATATAGATAATTTTATATAGATTTATCTACCAGATTCTGACAATCAATTTATTCTTGACAAGACATTGAATGCGCTATGAAAGCACTTCTCTTCGCATTTTGACTGATCAGTCTCTGAGACAACAAGTCTTACTAAAATCTTTTTTACATCCATTAGTCATCAAATTAGTAAAGAAAGAAAGGATTAGTCAGTGAACACTATATCTTATCGCTATCGCCCTCACCTTAGGAGTGGAGCTCTTTTTCTTAGAAGTGGTAGGCTCAGCAGTAGCAGGTCCAGCCTCTGCCTCGTCAGCCGGCTTCTCATCCTGGCTCTCCTCTTCCTCCGTCACGTCCTTCAACTTGTCGAAGTCTTCCTCTGTGTTACGGACGTGGTCGTCCAGGTCAGGGAATTTCTGAACAGAGATATGGGTTAAAAAATCAAGTCATGTAGTCAAATTAAGCTGAGAGTCGGAAGTTTTTGAGCGTCAAAAACTACATAAGGCATACCTCTGCGACGCCCACCCTTCGCCACTTCCTAGTATTTCAGCTGCGGAGAAGTGGCGGGACCAACTCCACAAGATATTCCCAGTTCCCCTAGTTAAGTAGGTACTTGCTAGTAAGCAGATTCGCTGCTGATAGTACATTAGACTGGAGCTGTTGCAGTTAAATTGTCTCACCCATGCAAAGATAAATCCTCCATCGAACTTTGTGTGTGATGTTTTATGTTCACATCACTTCTAAATCGCGTTCAAGAGTTGCCAGTGTCAACATTCCAAAGCAATGAATATACTGACAGATCTTCAACGTAATGTGCTGATCGCGTTCACTTTTTGTGGGGAAATGAGCCAACAGTTCGGTAACAGGTGCAGGAGTTAGCCAACGTAATGACAATGGTGACCAAACAAATTGCCAGCTCATAGACCATTACATTGTATCATAATTTAGACAATGAATTGTAACAATAATCGTACATTTCATATTTTTAATAATTTTAGGACACCATTTCAAAGTTCCCATGCTGTACCGTCTGACATCAACGGTGGCTGTGCCACTATCTCGCATGTCACAGCATTATGCTGAGCGATGGCCGTTTTGCTTGGGTGTGACGTATATTTTTCCTGTCAAGTACTGGTGCTTTTTGCGTTTCAATTTTTTGTACGTGACACATGACGTTTAGTTCAAATAAATGTTATTTCTTTCTTTCTTTATTATCCGAAACCTGTTCATGAAAACTAGTTGAGCAAAGTATCGGTGGACCTACCTCCGGGTGGACAATGAATTCTTCTATCTGCGCGATGGCCTCCTTGAAGGCGGCAGTTTTGCAGGACTTGATCAGCTGCTCTTTATACTCGTGGTAAGGCTTGATGTTGTTGTCCTCGATCCAGGCGCTGTTGACAAGAAGGCCTCATCAGTTTCTAGGTCTACCAAAATCATTCGCAGGACAGTTGGTCAGCAGGGCAACAGAAAGCATTAATAAAACACAAATCAGATTTAATTATACTATATTTTTTCCTACAATTATTTTCTGCTTCGTTGATTTAGTAGGAGGTCCTGGTTTCAATTCCCAGGTCGGGCAATATGTTATTGGCTTTTTCCATTGAGCATTTATCAGTAGTAGCCTAGGATTTGAATTTATGCCCGGTTGATGGCAATAGCCTGGCCTCTTTATGAAATAGGACTTAACATTACTGGCGAAAGACAGATACCAATTGTACACCCATGTACTGTTGATACCTCTGCTAAAGCCTTCGGAGAAATACAGGCGTGATGTTATGTCAATTGTTCTTCTCAGGATATTTGAAAGGAAGTACATCCTCTAACTATAGGGATGTAGGTACCATAAAACTGATTCCCACCCTCTCGTGCTAAGATCGATTCATTTCAACTATCAAGGTATATCCGTTTAACGGAAGTAAGAACAAGCATGACTCGTTCAGCTAAATACATATGTACGTGCCTAAGAGGTGTAGCTACAACACCTAATACCCATGTTTATATAGAAGTTTTAATACAACGCTATACATTGTAGTGGTTTGCAGCATACACCCTACGGCACCCACCCTAGTGTAACGCGCTACCACACATCCGTTTCACCGATTTGTCATTTTGAAACAGAAGTTATTCTCGTCGTCATAACAATACTATATAATAATAGTATAAAGTGAGTTTATTTGTCCAGCTTTAGCAGCTGAATGAATTTCGATTAAATTTGGCTTACATTAGGACATTGGATACTTTTTAGCACGACAGGATGTTCCCGTTAGATAATGTCTGACTTCAACGCGAGCGCAGCCAGAGGCAACAGCTAGTTTCGTGATAAATTCAGTAGAAATAACATAACATTACCCCTTGTAATCCCCGAAGCGTGAGGCAGAGGTGTACCTACCTAACAAGTACACTCACATTTCGCCAGCTATGTTAAAGTCCCATGTAGTAGGGGATGAGCCTATTATCATCAAACAATATTGAGAAATTACTGATGGAAAACCCAATAACACTTTGCCCGACCCGGGCATCGAACTCAGGACCTCGTGTTCAGCAATCGCGTTCGCGACCACTAAACCAACGAGGCAGTTCAGTAAAATAAAAGCGAAAATTTTTACTTGTATTCGAATCATATAATTTTACAATGAAACTACCAACAACAATATTTCTCGCAATATTGAATTGGAATTCAGAGTATTCCTCTTCAAAAGGTTTCCCGGATTAACTTTCCAATAACAAACAGTAGGTACTGGGTATTTCATATTCAAAGCTTACTTCACAAATATACAGGCTTTATTTATCGCGAAATAAAATTCAGTTCATAGTATTCCTCTTTGAAAGGTTTCCTGTTTTCATTTTCGAATAACAGACAATACAAGGTATATCATATTCAAAATTAGGGCACATACGAAGGGTGGAAACTGGAATTTGGAACACAATATTTGTTTGACGTAGTTTGTCAGTTCTCAGAAATCCAGCTTCGCAATATCAGGCTCCCTAGAATGGGGTGGACCGGGGATGAATCCAACCCCTCCCCTAATATGTCTACATATCACGCTGCATAGCAAAGATCCAATTACGCGTTTCGTCGGAACCAGGTCGATACTCTGCAGGACACATGATCCTGGGATCCTATATGTATATTATAAAGCTAGGGATTGCATTTCGAAATTCACGGGATAAATTCATCGGCGGGCCTGTCCGTCTAGCTAATTAGTTTAAACAGATTTTGTCGGGTATTTGTTAATTACGAAAACCGCCCTTACGATCACGGCTTACCAGACTTGCCACGCGCAGCGGCGAACAGGGGGACTTGGCATGTTTTTTTTTTTTTTTTTGCGAATTTTGATGATTAGTGCATTCCTATATATCGTTTTAGGAATTTTCGAATTACCCGTGACTAGGCTGTAACAGCACTTAGCATAGACGCGTGAATCTATGGACGAATAAAACCAATGCTTATTGCTAAAGTCAATATCAAATTTTGGAGGGCTCAATAAAACTCGACTGCAACTAAAAAGTTCAAAACCTAAATCATCATTCCAGCAGGGTGATGCAGTTGGTGACATCAAATCCAAGACAGAACTAAGTGACTAACGTGTGGAAAACATGATGCAGCAGAACGGAACCAATATTATGTAGGGAAATGCTTCGCCGATGGGTTCTCAACAGCAGTACACACAACTCGAAGACCAACCTCGGACCTTGGACCTCGGAGGTCCATTAATTCGATTACCCTCTCAGTCTCATGTTAAAACAGAGGCCAACAAAAGATTGGCACAAATTGCCAGTAAATTGAAGGGGAGATTGCTAAGTGCATAATGCATTTCGTAACGACTAGTCTTGTGACTCGATACGTTGACATCGACGCTCGAACTATAATCTCGAATTCAGCACATATGATTCTAGATCCCCAAGCGTAGAAATTTTTTATCGGTCACTAAACATTTCAATGCTGGTCGGTCGGTTATGCGTTTTATACAGGCTGAAAGGAACATCGACGCACAAATGGTAACACACCGAATACATGGTAATCGTTTATAATCGATGTCGATGATGTGTGTGTGTGTTGTTGTGTTGTGATGTGTGTGTTTGTCGATTTTGTTGATGTGTGTGGAAGGGATTCCACCCTGTATATTTCTTCGAAATACAATTTCTATCCATGGCAAATATTTGTACCGAATGGTCAATGATATTGTGATTACCTAAGCGATGTCCTTCTTCACAAGGAGGGTACCTACATGTATGGAAGTCTATCAGCGATTACGACGATGGAAAGGACACAAACGTATTGGATTTTCATTAGCTTCCGAAAACTGTATGTCAATGCGATTGCCACCTTGTCTTGCTCCTCGAGTAGCACCTACTGGTCGGCCAAAATATGTATAAATGCAAATACACGAATGGTTCACAATTCTTTTGGAGCTTGGCTTTCTTTACACATTACAATTTCCATAGACCAATTTACAAATTTTGACGATCCGCGCCCCCCTGGCAAAGTCAATCAAGCGCCAATAGAACCACGTATAACTATAACATAAGTCTGACACGCATGCGATATCTTTAACCATCGATACATGTGGACGACAAGTGTAACGTAAAATGACGTAACGGGGGTTTAGAAACAACAGTTTTGCGCTGCATAACTGCATAACGTTTTGTCGTCTTGTAATAGTCGCGATTGCAACAAAGTAAGATAGAACAACAGTTAATTACAGTGGTATGTAATATGTATACTTCTGTCCAAGCTCTTGGCAAAAAAAAAAATATATGTAGGCGCTTCTTTAATGGCTAAACAAAAGCCCAATATTGTATTTTCACTCAGCGCTGGCAGCTGTAGTTCCAACAGTGCAATAATTATTAAGCAATTATTTATATGTGCCATTTCATGTTAGGAGCTCGTGGCTAAATAATAACACGCTAAGGTCGATTGTTAGGTTACATCCGTACTTGCCTAGGTTGGTCCGTGGATGGGACCACCCATTACATTCCGAGTTTCCTCCGTGCTTCGAAAAGCACGTTAAGCCGTTGGTCCCGGCTGTCATTTGTAGATTTTTGACAGTCGTTACAGGTATTCAGTGTCCCGACAGTCTGACAACCAGTCTTACCAAGAGGTATCCTATTGCGCAGTAGGTACTAACTGGGTTGTGGAGGTCAGATAGGCAGTCGCTACATGTTAAATACTGGTATTCAGCTGCATCAGGTTAGACTGGAAGTCGACAAAATAGGAAAAGGCTAGGCAGATGACGATTTAGTGTTACTGAAAACTGGCATTTGTTTTTATATGCTTCGCGCATTTTAGCTTTGTCATTCATGTAGGACAGTGGATTTGTGTCAGTGAGACTTTCATTATTATTTAGACTAGAAACGGGATATTTACCATGTTTACTGTTTCTATTGAGTTCCCGATATTTCGGCGCTCTTTGCAAGCACCATGATCACGGATAAACTGAAGTTATTGCGGGTGGGTGTTTATGAGCAGACAAATCAGTCTACCCTCTTTCTTGTTCGTTTGGTGCTTGCAACAGTTCCGAAATATCGGGAACTCAATAGAAACAGTAAACATGGTAAATATCCCGTTTCTAGTCTAAATAATAATGTTAGTGACCATGATAGTTTAAAATCTTATATAGTGAGACTTTCGTTAGACGCTACATTCGATAGGATCGCTATTCGAAAGCTGTCGGTAACGTTTTTCCAATTCTGTCATTTTGCATCACGGACTAACAATTTTCAGTTGGAATAAAAGCCGTGTGCTCCACGAGATTACCCATTGGCAAAAACGGCGAATATCCGTACAAACTTTCATCCCTAGTGGATGATTTTTTTGAAAATCCTTTCCTAGTGCGCATTAAAGCTTCGTGCTTCTAGCTAGATCCCATGGTTTAATTTATGCGTTGTCCGTCAGTGAATGAATTTTATTTGGTTACGTATTGATTTTGTGACGCTGCAACCAGTCTCACCAAGGGGTATCCTACACACAGTAAATGGGTTGTAGAGGTCAGACAAGCGCAGTCGCTCCATGTAAAATAATGGAGCTGCATCAGGTTAGACTGAAAGGAGACTCCAACATAGTTGGGAAAAGGCAAGCAGATAAATACTTAGAAGATGCTGCATCCCGCACGATGCCTTCAACCATTTTGTACGCGTCACAGGCCCGGCTGGTCTATCAAATGACTATTTGAAACTAGAATAATACCGCGATTGGGAGCGTTGGAAGCTGTTGTTTTACTTTCTTATGCTTTTTCTTTTGTATATTAGTAGAACGATGGCTTCGAGAGCAAAGCGGGAAGGGGCCACCCTTCCCGCTTTTAGTCACTATGCAGGGTGTGTGTATTTAATTCTAGATTGTTTGCAACTACTTGGTTTAATGCAAATGGTATCATGGTTTGGACTTCTTACCACAGCAGCATTAACACAATACACACACGACACGATTCGTGTCTAGTTTTAGTTAAATAAGGTTTTTTATATGTATTAGTTTATTATTTTATAAGATTATTTTGTGTATTTTTATCTGTGGGCCTCAGTTGCCTGACAATAAAATGATTGATTGATTGATTAACGTTTATTTTCTGAAGTTTTGTAAATGTTGCATAACCAGCCTTTAATGTTCCCACTACTCGGACACAAACCTCTCTATGAGAGGGAGTGGAGGGTCTGTGATCCACTACGCGGATCCATCGCGAGTTGTAAATTAATTTCCGTTGAAATTTAAATATTGCTAGTCACAATTGAGTAAATTATTTCCATGTTACAGATGCATGAAATTGTTTTAAAGTCTACTAATTAAAAAACATTACCCTCCTTTTGGGTTCGCCGCAGTCAGGTTAAAATGTAACGAGAGCTTTTCAGCTTCCATTCCTTTACAAAAATAAAATATAAAACAACAATTTGCAAGAACGACTCCACAGCCCACAGCTTTTCCCCGAAGCCAGATCAATACAAAAAACATCCATAACAACATAGTACGTTCTAGGTTTTATAAAAATGGCGGCGAGCACAGCGCCTATTTTTATCTAACGGTTGCTATCTACGTATTAAGTTTAGAAGATGTAGGAAAAGGTCAGAAACGATTGCTGGATTGTGACAAATAAAGGTCAAAAAGAGGTGGCAAAAAGAGAAGACGGCGAAAAAAGATGTATGTGAAAAACATGTTGCGCTGAAACGACCCCAAATTCAATGGAACAAAGGCAGGAAGATAATGCCTGCTGACCTCAGTAAAAAGAACAGGATCCATAAAAGAGTAGGCTTTACGAGAGTAGGACAAGGAAGCGCAACGCCGATGGCGACTGGGTCGATGAAATAGTTTAGTTTGGTGCAAATATCGGCGAAAAACATAGTACCTACATGTTCGTATAACTCAACAAAATATTGGAAAAAGCTGTTTTTTGGTAGATTGATTAATTTGTCTAAAAATTCCTTTCCTCAATAACATAAATAATATGAATGTATGAATATTGTTGAACTGTCTAAACGAAAGACCTTGCAATAAAAAGCGTGTGTATGTAATTACCGCACTGCGAGAGTACATTCAAAATATTTAAAAATGGCGGAAAGTAACTGGCATGATCTGAGAGAGAGCTTTGTTATTACCAAAATAACAAAAAAATACTTCAGCCACGAATGACATTACGGAATCCTTAGTTTTGACAGATATTTTTAATTGTAGCTAACCTGCGTTGGTTAATTTTTGGCCATGGACTTAAGTGTAAGAAGTTTTCACAAGGAGTTTCGATATTTGAGCTATTGAATGGGCTCACGCACGTTAAATAGAAAAAAGTACATAATCAGGTAAAAACACAGAACTTGGTAAACACAAACTGGAATAAACAGTAAAACTGTGTGATCATGACGAGCGAATCGCGAATGGTTTGAAACAGCGCGCGAAATTGTCGTACACTAGCGGTTAGCTCTGCGGGTCGCGGAGTCGCGGGTGGTGTTGTCAGCTCCTGCCGCCGCGATAAGGGTGCGTCCTTACGAAATGTTTTTAAGGCAAAAACGCACTATCTGCTTGACAAAAATCTTAAATGCACTGACAGTTAAAGCAGAGCCTAAATGATGTGACACACTCTCTACAGCCAGAACTGCTGGGTCTAGAAGCATGAAATTTTAAACAGGTGTAAATATATACAAAGGTGAGCACTAAGGAAAGATTTTTGATAATTCATCCCCTGTGGATTAAATAGTGGTTGGGAGTTCGTTATTTTTGAAGTTGGTAAATCAATAAGCGCATGGCTTGTGTAAGAAATAAAAATGGATGACAGAATAAAAAACTACACGGCTTGAATGGATTTTTTTTTACAAAAATCTCCATCTTTGTTGTGCACGGTGAGTGACGTCAGCATAGATATCTCTAACTAGCAAACAATTACAAAATGTTTATTACTGAACGAAGCACATTCTGAAATATATAAATCATTTCTTCGTTTATCATTCCACAAATGAGTGACATTGTATTTTTCTTAAGTAAAGAATGTGATTATACACGGTGAAGGGACATCGATGCACGAACGGTTAACGTGTTTAGTACATCATTCAGAATACCTACAGGTACCTACAGTGTTGCAGTAACCTGTCCCCATTTCATTCCCCCTGAGTTGGTCCGGTGCGTTACGTCCCGGTATACTTCGCCATCCCCTTGGACAAGCGACCCCAGGTGACGGAAGTCGGAGCAGATCGGCATGTGCGTTCCGGCAAGAGTTATAGGGCACAGGACTGGAGAGACCGCCGAAATCGCAAAACAAGTATTCCGTTTTAGTTCTACTCAAATTCAGGCCTACGTGCTCCAGTCTTTGCCACCACACCTCCAGTCTGCTCTGGACCTCTTGGCCGCTCTCGGTAACCAGCTCAATGTCATCGGCAAACAACATACACCAGGGTGCCTCTTGCTGGATGTATGACCTAAGATCGTCCATTATCACCAGGAAGAGGTAAGGACTGAGAGCCGACAGCCACATTGAAGCTGTCGGTAGTGCCCGCTGTAGACCGTACTTGGGTTCTACATCGTCTGTCCATCGCACGATGACTGCACATACTTCTCAGGTTCACCTTTCTCCTTAAGAGCCCACCACAGAACCTCACGGGGTAACCGGTCGTATGCCTTTTCGAGGTCGACGAACACCAATTTTTATGTGCACCTCTGTATTTCTAGCACAGCTAGCGGATAGCGAAAACGGCATCCGTCGTTCATCGTTCGTCATAAAACGAATTGGTTCTGAGAAATTTAGCTCTGTTCTCTGTCGTTTTTCAATGACTTTATCCCAAAATTTCATACTATGTGAGATTAGCTTTATTCCTCTATAATTGTTGCACTCACACTTTGAAAAGAGTAACCGGTTCTTCTCCATAGGAAACGATCAACTTGAACCGTGCACCTTTTGGTCGACGTTTTATAAGTGCCCATCTAGGCCTATGTGAAATAAAATATTTTGATTTTGACTCCAGCACATCCCACACCTTTCATGAAATTAAGAAGATTATTTAAATGACAAAATAGATTTTCTTTAAGAAAAAGTCTTTCAAACTGTTTTTTTAAGCTTTAAAATTGGCTGGCACTTCTAACAAAAGGGTAATTAAACCACATGAGACGTCACAATTAATTAATTCGTATAAAAAAAAAACCAATAGATTACAATAGAATTCTATATTGTGCTAAGGTGGTGGACACCTATAGTTTTTAAGAGAGTTAAATGGGTAATCTGTTCGGAACGGGTTAAATTAAGACATTCAAAAGGGTCATCCATATCGTATGAGTTTTGATTAAATGCTTAAGAAAAACCCTACCAATCATCATCTTCCTGCCCTTGTCCTATGTTGCCGGCGCAAACCGTTATTTTCTTCCATTCTCCCCTGTCAAACGTCACGCAATCATTTACACCTTTTTCTTTCATATCCTTCCTCACACAACCCATTCATCGTTTCATTGGTCTTCCTCTCCCTCTCCATCTATCAACATTTATATTCATCACTGTGTAAGTCACATGCGATTCGTCCCTCCTCATCACATGGTCGTACTAAGACAGTCGATTCCCTTTCAACTTTTCTGTAACTGACGCAACTTTCAAACTTCCTCTATTCATTCATTCCTCACTTTATCCATTCTTATTACACCACACTTCCACCGCAACATTCTCATCTCTCAAAAACCCTACCAATGCGTAACCAAAATCCTTTTACATAACTTTCGGACATTTTGTATGAACCATCGTTCATTACAACCCCTCATTGCAAGGAGGATCACGGTCCGGACTGGATACCATACAAATTCCAATTCGAAATCTGAATCCGTCTGAAACGATCGCTGAGTGGCTAAGTGGCCCGAAGCGCTTTGGCGTAATTTTGCAATGCGGCGCGCTGATACTAATATGCACGCAGGTTTCCGCAGGTCACCTTTGAGGTTAAAAAATACAGTCCTATGTGTTTGACGGACGTTTTCACCCTTTGGCTAGGGAACACTTATTAACACTTAATTACTCGCATGAGTAGTTCCCGTAATAAGTACTCTATTGGACACACAGACAGAAACGATGCGTTATAGTAAGGGGAGAGGTCGAGCCAGTGTAATTTTGTTACTTTTAATTTGTGGGGCGCGTATTCGGTTTGATATAAAAGTTAGCTCAGCTCTGTACAATATAAATTTCAAAGTCGAAAATATTGCTTAGAGTTAACTTGAGTAATCTATGGAATATAGCCAGGAAGACACATAACATTAACTTGCACTAAAGCACGGATGTAGCTTGCGCCCTTTTTATCACCAATCAGAAGTTGCCATGGCTCAATAACGTTCAGAGTAACAAACTGATGTGGCGCAGTGGGCTGGCCATGTCTGTCGAAGGAACGATAGCCGATGGAGCAAACGAGTCCTGGAGTGGAGACTGCGGATTGGCAAGCGCAGCATTAATCCCTAATTTATTTGGGATCGGCGCAGCATGTCTTTTTCTTCCATACTTCTCTATTACTCGTCATCCCAGCAGTCACCTCCTTTCTAGCTATATCATCCTTCACACAGTCCATTAATCGTTTCTTTGGTCTTCCTCAACGCTTATAGCCTAAAAACTTTCCTCACAACACGTTCACATGTCCATACCACGATAACCGATTACCACACAACTTTTCAGTCCCGGCGCTAAGCGTGCAGCAACTTGTATGTATATTTTTGAGCAAATTACAGGCATTGGACATACCAACAACTTGCTCATTAGCTTAGCTTATCTGGTTCGTTTGCGAAATGTATGCTACGTAATAATGCCACTAGTTTAAATGATACGCAATGGAACAATGAATAAAAAAAACAATAATAGAAGGAAAAAAATGCGCACCTGTACAATTAGCATAGGATCGCTTCGGGCCAGTTCAGATTGTACTTGTACTAATACTACTTGTACTTGTTTTTGGATTTTATATCAACGCGACGTCCAAATCGAAGTGATCCTTATTTTTGTTGCAATAAGGTTTAGGCTGCTACCGTACAGCGTGCTGCTGCTGTGCAGTTTCGTGCAAAGGTAAAATAACTGTCAAGGGACTGTAGCTTGAATTAGTCGTGCGTACAGTCTACCTACACTAACGGATCTTGTCTGTCAACGCGAGCAAAGCAAAACTAAAAAAGCTTACGAATTGCGGAGGGAGAGGGGAGAGTTGCCATATTGCAATTAGGAACATCATAAAATTATACATATAACCAATATGTATAATTTTATGATGTTCCTAATTGAGAAGAGAAGAGAGTCTGAACACCAAAGAAAAGATGGATGGATTGTGTGAGAATGGAAGAAGGAGAAGTGTGAGAAAGTCGGAATAAGAGTAGCATCTCTAAAACGGAGGTGGGCAAGACGCTTGGCTAGTCATACGGCATAATAGCAGGAGGAGTAGAGAATGAATGGTTGCTAAGAGACATTGGAAGAAGTGTAGACAGGCCTACAGTCAGATAGGTTTACATTCAGAAGATCGCGGGTAAGACCTGGTTGAGAATCATACAAACCGAGGGAAGCATGGCGGAAAAGGGAAAAGGTGGGTGTGATCATCAGTGGGTGATAAAATTCTTCTTCAAAATGAAGATGAAAGAGGACTTTTGAGAGAGTGGAAACTAGTTAAGTTGGAAGCGCCAGGGTGACCATTTAAAACTAAATTAAAAGCCTTCTTGTTGGAAAAATGCTTTTACTCAGTATCAGAATTTATGTCAAATGATAAAAATAGTCACTTAAAATAATAGCAGTAAACAAGCTTTAATTTGAATTATTTTTGACTTTAGCAGTATGCTCATCTAGGAGTTGTTCTCTGAATATTTTGAGATTGAATTTGACATTAAACCTGCTATTAATTTGACATTGTATTTATTTGTTGACATATTTTAAATGAATTGACTCTTAAAGTGTACGTTGTGTATTAGTGTCGTTTCTGCATGTGATAATTTTATTTAATATGTACTGTTCAACACAATATAAATTGTTAATGAATAAATAAATAAAATGAAATGACCACCGAAATTTTTTTTTAATATCTTTAATCAACATACAACCTTAGACTGACCTGCAAAAATTAAGAAAAGGGGAATGCCGATTTTAGACCCAAGAAATTTGATTTATTAAAAAATCTTATGTAAATTTTACGTAACTCACGACGATATAGAAGTTCGAAACATTTATGAAAAAAATAAAAAAAAATAAACAATAACAAAATTCTGTATCTGTGGCTGTACTGAATAAAGTGAAATTACGTTTATTTGTGCAAATAGGAAATATCAGTTTCATTTAAATAGAATCCTAAACAGCGAATAATTAAAGAAAAATTTTTCACACATTTGTACTTTACTTATTTGTGTAAAGAAATTCCAATGCATTTTATGTATTAAATATACATATACAATCGACTTACAATACATAATATAATAAATCCAATGATCTACATACTGCGCCGATCAACAAAAAAAACCAAACAAATTAAAAAAAAAAACTATTTTGGAAACTCTCGAGTTTTTTCAATAATTTTCTTTTATCAATTAATTATTTGTGGAGTATACTAATATAAGCATTAGGTCTGACATGTGGGCACTCAGGACAGGGCCTAAATCACTATGGTAGCCTGGCATTCCCCTTTGAATTTCACGAGCTACCCTGGCCCTCCACCATAAGGCTTTTGAATATTATTAACCTAGATAGGTTAATTAATAGGTACTTACATTGAAGGAAGATTCCTTCAATGTAAGAATCTATAATAAGTAAGGCCAGCAATAGAAAAAACTATTTTTTTTTTGTTTACAGCAATTCAATTTTGTATGGAGAAGAAATTAATATTTTAGTGCACTATAGAACAATATTTTAGCGAAATAAAATAAAAATCATTTTATTATCAGGCAACTAAGGCCCATATACACGTTATTTGCAAATTGCCATCAGACCAATGACCATTCTCTTCAAATTGGGTGTGGTGTAAACTGCTAGATCAAACTAGGTGTAGCCCTGGCTTTTCTAGCATCGTCCATTTTGAAAACAAGGGATTTTTCAGATCAGTGATTCTTTTCTTAACCTATAAGTACCGACGTGTGGTCTGACAGACACCTCAACCACTCAAGTTTGAAGTTTTTTTTCATGTTAGTGTTAACATATAGCCACTTGCGTCTGTATATCCCTCGAAGTCGCCCAGCTGTTATTGGAGAGTGGTGGTGAGGTAGCGTGCCTCAACAGTAAGTTATGACTATTAAAAGATTGCGTCTGGTCTCACAGACCACTTGTCAGTACTTATGTTAAAGTTTTAACATTTTAATTGTTGATTATTTATATGCTTTTCTTCATTATAATTGCCCTTCTAAATTGAAATGTTTAGAAGATAATGAATATGATTTATGCATGAAACCTATGTGCCTCCAATGCAGCAAACCTATGTGTTATGCATGTTTGTAATATCCAAATTAATTCTTAAGTTAATGCCTTGTAGATTCTAAAAAAAGGCTGATTATTTATGTTTTGTAATTATTTTTAGTATTAATATTTTGATACCTTTAATTTTCAAAAGATATTTATTTTTTATTTTTCAGGAGTTAACAAATACATTTTCACCAAAGTTATTTTACATGCCAAAAATTACACATGATATGATTAAATGTGATCTAATTAATAAAAATACTAAACAATATTTAATTTCGTTTTCGTTTTTATCTTAGAAAACATGAATTAAAAGAATTTTATAAAAAAAAAAATAATTATAATTTGGTGGTCTGCGAGACCATGATTCGGTACTTAGGTGAGTAAAATGGCACCTAGGTTAGTAACACTATCAGTCAGAGATATGTTGCGTTTTTTATCATTTCAAAATCCATGTGATGTGTGTCCTACTTATCTCATCTAGGGTATAAACTATTGACAAAATTTCAAGCTTTTTAGACCCAGCAGTTTAGGCTGTGCATTGTTTGTGTGAGTGAAAGAGTTAATTTTAGATTTTATTAAGTAGACAACTTTAAGTATGTTACATATTGAGTTTAAAATGAATCATTTTAGAAAATATCCTGTTGTTACCGCTGCAAAAAATACTGTCTTGTGTCTGTCTACTCTGTTCATTTGAAAATCTGTCCCCAAGGTATTGTTGTTCTGTTTGTGTACGAATTCCAATTATTCATTTCTAATCAAGTGTTTTTTACATGGCGGACAGGATGGTGATCCCCAAACTAGATGTTGTCTGTATCTTGCCAATCTGAGTAGTAAATTTTATTTTTATTTTTTTTATTATTTAAATTCAAATAAAGCATTGCCTTTTTGAACATTGTCCTATATTAAGGAGCAGAAGTATCTGTGTGTATTTCAGCTTAAAATTATAAGAATCAAGCAACATAAATTGCATGGGATGTCTTATTGCAACTTGGGAATGAATCCCTAGTTTTGTAGAACTTCAGTAAATGAATCTAAATATTAAGGATCACCTACAAAAAAAATTGGCAATATTCAGATATGTGTTACCTGTGCAGTTTTACTTTTATATAATTATCTTTTCCACTAGGAATCTAATTTCTGACAGAAATATCATTTTCCTATAGGTCATTACCTCCTTAGTCCTTTAAAAAGACAAATATTACTCAACTCTACTTAGTCTAACTTACTAATAGGTGTTGCTACTGACAAAATAATCACAAATTTAAAAAATTCACTTAATTAAAAAACAAATAATAAAAGCATTTGTGTGGTTAGTTGGGGTACATTACATGTGACGCATTTTATCTAACACGGGTTGGACTAGGCTGGAGATAATGCTAACCCAGCAGGTGAAACCTTATCAATTATTGTTGTTTACATAAAGAAAATTGAGTACTTACTAGTTATTAGTGCCGAAGAAGTAAATGCATTGTACGTTCATCGCTTTCTTGGGAGGCTTTAGCTCCGGAGTGGGGATGGCTACCTGAAAATCATCACAAACCAGAATTAGGGTCAATGTTTTCTTTCACTATTATGACATTTCTCAACTTGTTTATGAACTCTGACAGCTTTGAATACTATGCTGTAAGATATTTAGAGTGTTTCTCCGGCCTTTTACCCCAGCCACGCAGCATTAAAGTCAAGCACTCCTAATTATCAGGAAATTTTCCCGCCTTAATTGCGTGAATCGAATCTGTCAATTTTATCAACAACCGCTCCAACAGTTGTTTACTCTTCTAAGTTATGTTATTTACTGATATAAAGTGAGTGTTTTATTATTTTTAACTTCAAAAGTAGTAATGAAGGCGTCTTACCCGGCCGGGCCAAGGGCTGAATCCCTTCATTTTGGCCCTGAAACAAACATAAGTCATGTATTACCAACACTGCAATCGAGTAAACAGCACAAAAACCGTCAATTAGCTCCACTATTCAATACATACCACACAAGATCACCAAGTTTAAAACTTTCGGACATGGTACACGTCTGCTCTGTTCAGCTTTCCACAACGAACTAACCAAAGAGAAAATGTATCCATCATAGAATAGAGCAACCTTCCGCGTCTTTTGGCTTGTCTATGGTCGTTGTAAAAATCGTTATTTTCCGGTAAAAAATTGAATTTATTAAGCCGGTTCCACACGCCTGTTACTAAAAAAATTTTCCGTGTGGTGTCCGGACACAAAGAATAGCACCACCCCATCTCTTCTAGTGGGTTGTAAAAGGCGACTAATAGAATTCGGATGATCCCCAACGCACACAAGTCTGCTTGGTTATGATAGGCGTTCACTATCTTTTCGCTAGCATGATCAACAAAATATTAGGGTAATGCGAAACACCTAAGGCCGTCTCCCAAGATCAATACAGTGGTTTTCGGCCTTTTGCTGCATTCCAACCTTTGCCGATCGTACTGGTCTACCAGTCCATTGGACAACAGAGGAAGGGACGAGAGAGTGGATTTGCACCTGCGCAACTGCTTATCCACTGTAATCCAATTTGCGCGCAGATGACCCTAGCTAACGTATTTCCGGATCTGAGCGTTTAAAATTCCTGCGGCGATGGGATGCTGCGATGGGGCTGAGGTATCGATGTACCGAGATTTTAGTCAGCATCCTGCACGTAGGCGGCCAGGGGAGAGTGGTCGCTCCTAAAGTCGATTGAGTCGAGACTCTGGGTTCGGCAGCACAACTGGTGACAAAGCAGCCCTATTTAGGATCTCTCTGCTTTCTTCTGCACTCAGGCCTCGTCCGCATTTAGGGACGCTCTAAGCTTTTCAGCCAGAGCGTCAGCGGACGAGCCACGGGTTTCGCCGGGCATCTCCAGCACTCGAGCCCCTGTCGCGGTGACTCTAAGCCGGAGGCCCCCAGTGATCCTAAACTCTCCGAGATACACCGTCGACCTAGCCTTAGCGAGCACGTCGCGATAGCTCACGCGAGAGGAGGGGTCTAGAAAAGGTGGCCCAAAAATAGTCCGTTCACCCATCATCCAGGTGCCAAACCGCGGGCGCTTGGACATCGACAAATGTTGTCAAAAGATACGAAAGGAATCTAATAACAAGAACGTACAGACTATGCTGGACAACGATCGTAATTTATGACCAGAGAGAAAAACTGCCCTCATAGCAAGAGAGTTGGCTCGCTATAACATAGATATAGCTGCAATAAGCGAAACCCACCTGAGTGACAGTGGAGAGCTTCGTGAAGATCTTGGAGGCTACACTTATTACTGGAGTGGACGTCCTTCCGATGAAAGAATGGGTAGCGGTGTAGGTTTTGCTATTCGCAATGGTTTGGCTAGAGATCTGAGTGAATTACCTAAGGGTGTCAATGCCGCAAAATCGCAAAACCGCCTCATGACTCTGCGCCTTCCAATTTCCAATAACAAATATGCCCATCTCATAAGTGCCTATGCCCCCACTCTACCTTCACCAGACGAGGATAAAGAAGCTTTTTACCAAAACCTAAGAAAAACTCTGGAGAACATCCCAAAGAGTGACAAAATTATACTGTTGGGGGATTTTAATGCTGGAATTGGAAAATGTAACGACAATCATAATCATCATAATCATAAATCTTTATTTATCTCAACATCAGAAGTAACAGGTACTGGTATATGCAAAGAAAGAGAAAGGTGTCTGAAGTAGGTATGTCCAGAGGTACACATCACCTCTCCGGTTCAGATATACTATTTTATTTACAGCAAAATTTAAATCAAAATTCTTGAGTTAAAATTGGAAGTAGGTAAACAAGTGCTTAAAAATAATAATTTGAAATTTGACATTTAAACAAAAAATATAAAATTGACATAAAAAACAAACTACTGGAACATTAGGTATGAAATACTAATAGCTCAAAAGTAAAAACATAAGAAACAAAAAAATAAATTTATATAAATTATGCTTGCAAGCATAATAAAAATATGTATTGTACAAAAAAGTGGGATAGGATGTTAATAAGTATGCATGTACATACTAATACACGAAAACAAAAATTAAAATCAAAGGTATGGAAATGGGGTGATGAAAGTGCATTGATGCAATGCGTGAGTAGATGTGTGTGTAGATGTGTGTGTGCGAATGTGAGTGTAAATGTTTGAGTGTAATGGACTAAGGCTACTGTCGTTATGTGCCGAATTCGAATTTAACATCAATACATGCTTTCGACTTGCTGAGAAATATAAGAATTATAAGACCTCGTGGATGCACCCCAGATCTGAGCACTGGCATCTTTTAGACTACGTTATTGTTCGCCAAATAGATCTGCGTGACGTTCTTGTAACGAGAGCAATGCGTGGAGCTATTGGATGGACTGATCATCGTCTTATTCGTTCAAAGATGTACCTGCAGCTAAAAGCACCACGACGAGCTCCCAATAAGATTCCAACTAGAGTCGCCTTCTCATCTTTAATAACATCATCAGAGTTAGGTAAAGCGTTGGATTTACAATTTGCTGCCTGCGATCCGCAGTCTGAACCATCAAATTGGTTGTGTACATTGTGCATTAAATAAATAAATCTATACTAATATTATAAAGCTGAAGAGTTTGTTTGTTTGCTTGAACGCGCTAATCTCAGGAACTACTGATTCGAATTGAAAAATTCTTTTAGTGTTGGATAGTCCATTTATTGAGGAAGGCTATAGGCTATATAACATCAAGCTACTACCAATAGGAGCCGAGCAAAAAGAAAACAAGTCAGAAGAGGCGGGTGAAACCGCAGGGCACAGCTAGTAAATAAATAAATATTGATGGTGACTGGAGATGTTTTTCAAATGGCTTCATTAATGTGTTCTGGAAACTGTAGGTAAACCTCAAAAAATTAACCAAGATTGTTCGATGCATCTGATCAAGAAATTAAAACACTAGTGGACAGACATAGACATGAGCTAAACTCGCCGGATGCACGTAGCAGTAAGGACACGCAACAGAAAATGAGATCTCAAGTTCGTAAACTGAAGTACAAGTGGTGGAAGGAGAAAGCTAATGAACACAGCATTGCGGTGATACTCGCCAAACTGGCAAGACACGAAAACGAACTTTCTGAGGAGATCCATATTACAAGTGGAGTAAAGCAAGGTTTCGTTATAGCACCCACACTCTTTGCCATTTACTTCGCAGTTGTTATGAGAGACGACCTGCAGTACTGTAGTGACCGAATCCAGTTAAACGTACGGACTGATAAAGTCGTGTTTGATGTCACTAGATTTAGGGCAACATCAAAACTGCAAAAGATCTCAATTCTGGAAATACTTTACGCCGAGGATATGTGTCTCATGTCCGATAGCATGGCGAATCTCCAAAGCTATGTTGACGCACTACACCAATCTTGTCAACAATTCGGCCTTGTGATAAGCGCTTCCAAGACGCAAGTCCTCAAACAACCACCACGAGGCTGCCAAACTCATGATGCCACTCTGAATCTAGATGGGAAACCACTAGAGGAAGTCATGCATGTTTAAATATCTTGGGAGCAACATTATGCATGATAACACCTTGGCTTCGGAGATACCATCGCGCATTGCAAATGCCGCTGCGAACGACGGCTTAATGATCGTGTCTGGAGATATTATGACCTAAAAGCCTCTATATAAACCAGACATTAGGAAACTTGACAAATTTCACCTAAGGTGTCTGAGATCCATCCTAGGTGTTAAGTGGCACGACCGTGTTGCTTTGTAACACGCCGCATTGATACTGAGGTTCTACGCCGTTCTGATATGTATGGCATAGAAGCTCTACTGATGCAGTGCCAACTCAGATTGTGTGGGCACGTCCTTCGCATGAAGCATTACCGTTTGCCCAAAGTGGTTTTCTACTCTGAGATGGCAGAGGGCAAACGGAAGCATGGCGGTTAACATCTCCGCTATAAGAACGTGATCAAGAGGCATCTTAACGCTTGCGCTATTGATCCGACCGGTTGGGAGAGGCTCGCTTTGCATAGGTCGTCTTGGCGCACTACTATCTACAAAAATGTAAAAACCTTCGAAAACCAGCGACTCGATACATTGAACGAAAAGCGCCAAATACGAAAAGAGAGACCTAAGCCCTCCTACACCTACACTTATTACTCCACCGGTCAACTCTACTGCTTTAGTTGTGACCGGGTATTTAAGAGCAAATTCGGTCTGGCCAGCCATATAAGGGCACACGCAAGGAAATAGCATTAAAAGGTCACCGATACCGAAATCGGTAAGGAGGACTTTATTATAAAAACAAACAAATAGCAAAACTACAAACGAATAAACGATGACCGGTCGAGCAATTTTTGTAGATGCGTCGTAAGCACTTAGAGCAAGTTTCCTTTAATATAAGAGTAACACTCAACGAAAGTGCTTGCAAGCCAGACATTCGTCCACACGTTTTAATTTGTGTCGTGATGGTCTATTAAATCTAAAATAATGCCTTATTCACACTGCTGTTATTTTTCAGAAGCTTGAAAGACCATGTTCCGTTTTACAATTTATTTTTTTACGCAGTTGACAGTTTTTCATATTTTTATCTGTATTTTGCTATTTTCTTTTTCTTTGCATATTTGGCGCACGTACCGCCAAAATTAAATTTTTACTTTGTTTTGGAATGAATTTTGTATAAAAATGTCCAAAAGATTTTATCCGCAACATCTAGGAGAACGAAAGAAAGCTAAACTCGATATCAGCATATCTGATCACAACTTTCCGTTGAGTCAAAACAATGAATTTAACAAAGGTAAACTTTCTCAAACTGCATAATTACTGTATATTCTTTAATTATTTACGTGTTACACAACAAAAGTGAGTTATTAAAGTGTCTCACAATAGCTACTAACTGCAAAACAAAGTATAATTTCTCAAATTAGGTTATGTATAAACACTTTTGCCATAGAACCTAACATCGATGACAACTGGGGAGACGACAATGATGACGAGATCCTACTCCTCGCTAGTCAGGCTTGCGAGCAGGCTTACAACACCAGTGACATCAGTCAACTGGCCGACTACAGTATGTGCATGAAACCAGGATCTACCAGCACTCAGCTGACTTTCGAACCCACACCTAGCACTAGCTCGTCAAAAACCGAATTTACGTTCAAAAAACCGTCATTCCACACACCCACGGCCATATCAACGCACCTCAAAGAAAAATGCCACCGAATATCCTCACCATTACCTGGAATCTCATCAAAAGTTATACCAAAGACTAATGGACAAGTCAACATGTCAGATGACTTGATATTCAGTGACAAGGTGTTCAAAACTCATGACTCGGACCAAGTGTATAGGCAACTACTTCAGATGCAAGAGGAGAATGCCAAACTGAAGTCTGAAAATGGGAAGTTGTTAGAGAAATGTGTGACGAAGGAAGGTGAGGCCTCTATACTGCGGACTCAGCTCAAGAGTTGTCAGTCAGCAGTGGATAATGCCAGGTTAGAGAAGATAAAGGCCCAGGAGAAAGTTCAGATGGAATGGCAAGAAAAACTCAGTGCGGTTAACAGTCAGATGCATGATCTGAGGACACAGCTGGATTTCAAGGTTAACATTTTTTTTAACTGACTATTACACTATTTAAATTATTATGTTTTTGTAGATAGATAAATAAGAGATCCTGAGTACTTTATAAGATAGTTGCTGATTGCTGAACATCATATAATTGTATTTTGTCATAATAATATCCAAATAAGTTCAGTGGATTCCAAAAGCATCTTCTATCTAACTCAACCAGTTAGCTAGAATTGCTAACAAAATTGATAGAATCTTGGTAAATAAACATTGTATGTCATATTAATTTATGTGTATATTTATTTTAGAATCTCGAAATAATTAGTGTTAAGGAAAAATGTAAGAAACTGGAGTCTTCAAAAGTGAGACTAACACAAGTTACTGTTGGAGGAAATGATATATCACAAAGGTTTGAAAACTTATTAAAACTAATTAACGATGCCGAAAGGCATTTTTTCTCCCTGTCATTGTGATCAGATACTGGGTGTCAAAGTTGGAGCTTTTTCACAAGTTTTTGTTTAAATACTTGTTTTTAATGTAAGATTTTTACTCTAAACACTTTCATGACCCCAATATTATTCAATCCATCCATCAGCACAATGTATTGAGTGTGTTGCATTGTCCTACCATAAATTGTAATTAAAATACTGACCCTGTAACCCTGTTCTTTTTACAGGCATTACAACAACTCATTACAGAATGAATCAAATGTAACTCAAAGTAAGAGAGTGAAGACAGCGTCCAATGCAGTACAAACTAATGACAAGGCTCACATGTTGAATCTAAACAAGACATGCAGATCAGGTACAGCAACTTATTTGAGCAAGCTTTGTTTATAATTTACAGTTAGAACTTGGTTTTCTTTCTTTACCAGCTTATTACATGGGTATTGGGACTTTCAAATATGGCATACTATCAGAAGAATATATGGCAAAAAAAGATCGAAAGTCCACATCTCGGTTATTTTGCACATCTCAACCATGCCCACACTTTTTGTGGGGGCAAAACCTTAATCTGCTTGTTGCAATCACAATGTGCAAGCTGTCAACTTTTTTTGTTCCGTCATGTTGTATTTATAAATATTTGTTATAAGTTGAATATTTATTGCTTTTTTTTTGTCAATTTGTATGCACATCATGTCCCTGCAACAAATAAAAATTTGTTCTCCTTCTTTCTTTAAAAAACACTGCATCATTTTGATAACTTTTTTGTCTTCTCTTACAGAACCAACAAGCAACCCCTCCATCCTCCCCTACATATTAGAACCCTGTACACACCACCAACACTCCATACTAGACTACAATGAGAAACTGCAGAAGACCACAGATCTTTCCCAGAACAAATGCAGGATATACAGCACATTCCACCGTCTACCCACCACACCTGTGCCTAAGGAGACGGGGAAGAACAAAGTGATGATGAGTTGTGTTTATGAAGATGTTACCAGCGTGTTTACAGGAGATGGGGACAGGGTTGAGGAGAAGTATTTTAATGTAAGTATGGTTGCTTTCATCATGATCATTTTGTAGCTAACAGGCTCGAGCTCGTAATTTGAGGCGACAGGTAATCCCAAAACATTCAAGCAAGCCTGCTTGTGTTTTCAAGAACTTCACGCTTCCCACTTTTGGCTCATACCTACACGGATAGGCCATGGAGTGATGTTGCAGTTGTGGTAATTTTGCTTGGCATCATATTCTAAATACCCTAAACATGTTTCATAAAGTTCATTATGTATTAATAGAGAAAACTTCTCACATGAACTCAACAATTCTAACATCACATTCCAGATCTTCAGCTCTATAAAGTCCATACTATTGGAAACTCGCAGTCGACTGGAGACGGTGTGCCAGCGCGTGACGACGTCCTTCCAGAAAGAGATGGATGAGAAGTACATGGAGGTCACGGCCAGTTACCAGTATGTCAGCAGAGAAGAACTGTTGAGAGGCAGGTTGGTATTAACAAGTTTTTACAATTAATAAAAGTTTTATTTCTATTTCCTTTTTTATTTTCTTTACATATAATTTACATTTTTAACTATTTCTATACAAAGTAATATAAGAAAACAACATATTTAAAAATATAAAAAAACAATAGTAGTCTACCGGCATCGGCAACAGGGTCCGAGCTACCGGTGGTCAGGGCCCTTGAGAGAGGAACCTCCTAACGATACGCGCCATGTCCAGAAGTACTGCTTTCTGAATCAAGCCCTTGATCCAGCTGCCAAGCGAGAGCCTCCTCAGATGTTGCTCAAGGCTATTGGCTATTAAACCATTGGCCGACACGACTATCGGCACAATGACTGCTGTACTTTACGTCCCGCATGTTATTTCTATTCTAGTTATTTAAAACGGTATTATAATACCAAAAAATTGTAATAATTAACATCATCATTCATCATTCTCTTGCCCTTATCCCAATTCATTTGGGGTCGGCGCAGCATGTCTTCTTCTTCCATACTTCTCTATTACTCGTCATCTCATCCGACACCTCCTTTCTTGCCATATCATTCTTTATACAGTCCATCCATCGTTTCTTTGGTCTTCCTCTACTCATATACCCATCCACATTCATACTCAAAACTTTCCTCACAACATTTTCCTCATTCCTCAATGACAATGACACAGAAAACAAAACAAAATTAGTAGAGATTTTTGCCCCCCCCCCAATCGAATTCCCACCAAGGAGAAAATACAGCATAGTATAAAAAAAATCCATTCAATTCAGTAAGCCGTACTTGACTAAGAAAGACCAGGAACTTTCAGATTATTCTAGCAGCAATACTAAGATATTGCTAGCAGTGAACATTTAGATCAACTTCCATTTAAACTCAAAATTATAAAAATGTATAGTATCTGCAAATAAAAAAAATTGCTATTGTTTCCTTTCAGAGCACTATTTAAAGAAGAACAGGAAATCCTCTCCAGAAGAATGGTGGCGACACTATCGTATGTTCTAGACTCTTCTATTGGTATCTACTGGTTCTTCAAACATGAACAAATGCCTGACGAGGGTACAGAGAAAAGTGGACAGTTCCTTGATATTATGTACAGGATATGTGTGCTACTTGACAATGCTGTAAGTTGCCTACCATACTTATATTTCCATTATAAATAAGTACTGGGTAACCAACGCGACCCTGTTACTAAGCCTTCGCTGTGCGTCGGTCCGTCTGTCTGTCAGCGGGCTGTAAGTAGCTCATGCTCTGTAATAGGCTAACAGTTGAAATTTTCACAGAATGTGTATTTCTGTTGCCGCTACAACAACAAATAATAAAAATAAATTAAAATTTAAAGCGGGCTCCCCTAATACGACTCGCACTCAAGGACTGTCCTAAAATCCTTGTCGATCCTTTTGCTGCAATGAACTCAAAAGGAAGAGACTAATAAGTCGACGATAAAACATTAAATAATAGGAGTATTTGTAGCTGTACTTATATTATTTTAGTTTAGGAGGAGATTGTGGCTAAAGAAGAGCTTGTTAGCCACGAGCTCTTCTTTAGAGCTATAATATAATAATAGCAGCCGTTGGGGTCGATCTTCAGGTACGGCCGCGCTTGTGTAGATTGGTCTGTGGATGGGTGACCACCCATTACATACCGAGTTTCTTCCGTGCCTCAAAAGCACGCTAAGCCGTTGATCCCGGCTGTCTTTTGTGGATCTTTGACAGACGTTACAGGCCGTGGCCCTAAAGTCTGACAACCAGTCTCACCAAGGGGTATCGTATTACCCAGTACTACCTGGGTTGTGGAGGTCAGATAGGCAGTCGCCATATAAAATACTGGTATTCAGCTGCATCCGGTTGGACTGGAAGCCGACCCCAACATAGTTGGGAAAAGCCTGGGCAGATGATTTCCTATGTTCCAAACTCACCGCGTGATCAACCCATGCTCAAAGACGGAATTTACATATTTACAGAATTTACATATTATGCTAAAAATCTCAATATATCAAATTTAATTACGGAAATTCCTAACTTTGTCTTTTACTTTCCAGTCCTGCGCCACTCTTTACAGCGGCCTCCTACTATCAATAACTTCCCTCATCGAAGCCCTAAGCACATCAGAAATCAACAAATCGAAAATCCTAGACATAATAAGGACAATACTGACATCTAGGCCGATGCCTTTTGTGGTCACTCAAGTACTTAACTTATTAAAGTCTGTGGCGCTGTGGGATGGTTTTATGAAGACTTTCTGCCCTGGAAATGGAACGGGGAACCTGAAGACTGATTATGATCAAGGTGTTCTGTTGTATAAGAGAGGTAAGTTAAATTTGGCATGTCAATGAGATTCAGGAATCTTTTAATGCTTCAGCAGCAAGACAACAGGGGGGTGCTGTCGGTAATTTGTGAAATTGTATTGAAGAAATATTAGATGGTGTTGTTTGTTTCAATTATAGCCAAACACCAAAAAATCCATGAACAAATATAACTCTAATGGCACTGTGGTTATGCGTTTAGTTTCCTGTTTACAAGTTATGCGTTAAATTCTCGCATGGAATGATTTTATATTAGATAAAGCCTTGTAGCCTAAAAAAATAGGAGTGTTTTAAGGTCGTTAACTAATTCTCCTGAATATCGTCAATACAATTTTTTTTAACATCGAGCATTATGATCATTATACTATTTTTATATCAACATCCTAAAAACTGACTCTTTGGTAGAGTGCTGAGTATGAGGTGCTAGGTTTGATTCCCGGGTCGGGCATAGTGTTCTTGTGTTTTTGCATCAGGAATTTCTCATTAGCAGTTACGGAGTCTAGATTTATGCTTGGTTGATAGCAATAGGTTCGCCCCTATTACATGCCGCAACTAGCGGAATGTGGATATACTATTAGGTACAACTATGCCTAACCCTTCGCGGATTACAGTACAGGCCTGATGTTATGTTGTGTTCTAAAAAACCTTTTCATTTATTTTGCAGACTCGTGTTACATACAAGTGCTTCTAAAGCAAATAGAAGCATGTCTGAAATGTATGGAGAAACAGATGCTAGCAGACAAGGCGGCGGAAACCACACAAAACCTCATCATATTGTTTAGCAACATTAGTGACAATACGACTAGCAGTTTGGCCAGAGAAGCATCTAGGTATTGGACCATTTTTCTTTTTTCCTGTGAACTTGAATACGTTTTCCTATACTTAGACAAACAATTACTATACTATAGTAAATAGACCCTTAACGAACCCAAAAGGCACTTGTTCTCCCCGTCTTTGCGATCATTTTTTTTTGTTCTAGACCATACCTGGGTACCTTCTAGTTACGGAGATATTGGGGGTCAAAGTTCTAACTTTTTCACAACTTTTTTTTTAAATTCCTGTTTTTAATGTAAGATTTTTACTTTACACACCTCCACGACCCCCGTACTATTCAATCCATCCATCAGCACAATGCTTTGAGTGCTTTCCATCGAGTCCTACCGTTAAACGTGATTTTTCACCCCAAAACAAAAAGTTGTTTCCCAGCAATAATTTTTGCGTAAAGTTACTTAGTTTGATATACAGAATGCTTGGTTGACGGCTTCATGAAGGGTCTGTTTTGCTTTTTTCTAAGGAATATTTAAAAATGTATAAAATTTGTTAGACCTATTGCAAAAATTCCGATTATTTCAAAAACTATTGAGAAAATTCTCTATAACTCTTTATACGCCTATTTCGAAAAGTACAAACTATTTTTCAAAGAACAAAAGGGTCTCTGTAAGAACACTACGATTGATATGGCACTATTTGACTTGTTAGCTGATGTACCATGGACTGGTTGCTTAAAAGTTTTTTTGGTATTGCCCCATGCATATACAATATTAGTTTTAGTACATGCGAAACCTGTGTGTCTAGTATTTTTATGTAAAGAATCTATGAACAAAATTTCAAAACTGTATCATGAAAAATCACAAAGTTATAAGTTTGTTCTGTTACCTAGTTGTCCGCACAAAAACGCGGTCACCACGCAGCACGCGCCTCCAGCGTCCCCTTGAGCTCATTGATAATAATAATTTGGCAGCAGGTACCTAAATTATTGCGATAGGTACTCAAAGTCGCTCGGTATCCAACTTTTAACTTTTTAAATATTTTTGGAAATAAATATAACATGGTTAAAATTATTGGAATCGATTTGAACAAACTATATTCAGGTTTCGCATATACTAAAAATAATGTTGTATAATAAAGTGCCTAATGTTATAAAAAACTTGACTGTATTAAAATTTAAAAGGGCGCTAAACGATATTATAATTATGAAAAGCTATTACTTAATTGACCATTAAGTAATAGCTTTTCATAATTATAATATCGTTTAGCGCCCTTTTAAATTTTACTTTCTAAATGATGATTCTTCATTAGACTAACTAACAAAAAAAAATTAAAAAGAAATAATTAAAATTTCGTTCCTACTTACTGTTACTCTAATTGACATAATGTTATTCTAGTTGGCATAATGTTATTCCGTTTCACATTATTGATATAATATTTTTTATTACTTTTAGATCATGTTGATATTTGTAAGTAATTCCAATGACATGCCACTTATTTAAATTTATAATGTAAACCAACTATTTGCATGCCCATATGACAGCAAAATGTGGAGAACCTTATTATAAAACAACTTCAATGTATCTATTACCCATGTTTGCAAAGAAATAAATGATTTCATTTGATTTGTAAAAATAAATAAATAAAGCAAATAACAACATTTTGGATATAAATTCCTAAGATAATGGCTAAATTAAATAATTTATTGTTCCAGATGTGATTGCCACCTCGTTCTAATCCAAGTAATAGTTTACGCTCTACGAATATGTGCTGTGATGCTGGAGAATTTAAAACATAGTTTTATAGGTAACTTACAATTTGCTTGTCTAGTCAAACGATCTTTTATTAATCATGGCAATTTAAACCTTATGTAAATGTCAGTAAAATTATGTTGCGCGCACTAAGCAACAAGGGACTAGTTTTTACTGTTCGACCGAATGTTCCGCTTCGGCCACTAGCAAGCGCCAAAATAGTACGAATTGCCAAAATTACGAATACGCCAGAGAGCGATGGAAAAGGCGATGCGCGGGGATCACAGGTCGTAGAAAATTGTTAATTACAGTCAATATGAACTTTTAATTCTGATTGTTGTTGTTGATTAATTTTGATTGTTCTGTATGGTGTCCGGACGTAAAGAATAGCACCATCCCATATCTTCCCGTGGGTGTCGTAAGAGGCGACTAAGGGACTTACCAGAGAATGGGCAGCAGCGTTCTCTGTGATTTTTTATAACAAACATACTGCGATCGCCAACCCGCCTGCCAAGCGTGGCGATTATGGCAAAACCCCCCTTGGGGAGGCCTATGTCCAGCAGTGGACGTCTTTCGGCTGAAATGATGATGATGATGATGATGAACTTTTAATTCAGTTTTAGCCAATCATGAATTCTTAGAAAAAAAGAAAAAAAAAGGGTTTATTAAAACCTGCTTTAGCTAGAAATTGACCTTCGGTCTAACACTGTTTATTTATTTAAATTTCATGTACACACGGCGGCACATCAAGCTATACATAACCAGTATAACCTGACTTCGCTTTGTATGAGCTTCCCGTACGAGAGATTAGCTTAATTTGGTTAGGCATAGCTTGATTAGCCGCCGTGCGTACAGACACCAGCACATCAAGCTACTACAATCTGTCAAATTTCTTTAATAGAATTTCAACTTTATCTCTAAAGAATTAGGTTCAAGTTTGATTGGGAAAATTTTAGTTTTGGGTAGCTTGATGTACAGGTGTCTGTACCAGAGTCGTACATAGGCGGACTTAATGCCACAAGGCATTCTCTACATATCAACCAAGTATTTGGGCAAGGTTTATGCGACAGCATTTATTCCGTAAGAATCTTTTTCCTAAATCACTATGAACAATGGCCTGGTACTGTAATTCAGTTCATTTTATTGCAGGCGATAAACCAACAAACAAGTCATCATTACTATCAGTGTGTCGCTGCGGCATACAAGTGCTGTACCAGTGCGCCGTCCGCGACGTGGAGTTCAGCACGCAGCTGGCGCACAACGAGGGACACCTCATCGAGTTCTGTGAGCTCATGAGGACTGCGCACCATACTGACACTTACAGTGAGTATTTCAAGAAACTACTGAGTAGGTCAATAATATTGATTTAATAAAAATGTTCCTTTTCTAAATTCAATGAATTGGAAACTACATTATAAACCCAGTTCAAGTGGACTCTGATCAAAGAAGGCCAAATCAAAGTGTGTGCTAAATAACTTTCATAGACCACTGCCTTAAGTTGTCCTAAGAATATTGTAGCAGGACTTCCATCAATATTGTAACTTGTATTCATTTATTGTTACCACACTAACAGAATGCCCTAAGTATCCTACAAGTCTGCCAAGCTTTGTATACAGGTTTTACATAAGGGCTAGAGCATCACCTTCATACCTTGCCAGTTTGCTTGAGCTTATTTGTCCATAACAAGGTTACATTACTAACATTCAAATATAGCTGCTACACCTAGATTAAATCTTATAGGTCAAATTAGATTAATTATTAGATTTATCACCGGACAAGGAGCTGAAATATACCATGTGTCAGTAACTACACCCGCCGCCTCACAGTGGATCGTCTCCATACAAGGGTTGGACATAGAATCAAAAATTGAAAAAGAATTTAATTTAAAAAAAAAAATACAGTTGCATTCCTCTAATAAAGAACAACAATAATTTGGTACTACGCTTTTTTATTTGACCAGCACTTTAGGAGCACATCGATGAAATCTGTTATTTTTGTATGGAAACAAACACAAAAATGTCTTTATCTCATGATTCTCTCCTTGTTTCGATTTGCGGTTTTCATTACTATTATTTACCTATTTTATGCCACATTTTCTTCAAGGACACATGGTGCCCCCAGAGTGCCCCTTCCGAGATATTTTGCCTATAGAAACTATATTTGTTATTGTATTACTGATGGAATAGAGGTACATTTAGTATACTTATTACTGAGAATTAGTCATCACTAAGCAGTTTCTTAAATAACAGGTGCATTAGTGAGTACTTTAATGACTTATTAACGCTTTTGTTGCAATTTAACACAAAAGTTAATAAGTCATTAAGTAACGACTACCAGCACTTGCTTAATCTAATTAGTTATTGTAAATAATGATGATTACAGATAATTAAGAAGTTAAATGAAGAAAAGGCACATTAGTGAATTCAATATATCGCTAATTATTTGTAACCTCGCATTATATAGCTAATAACAAGTCGAAAAGAAAAAAAAGAGTAGTAACAATTTTTGTTGTTCTTCAATTGAGGAATGCAACTGTGCATTTTGTATTTTTAAATTAAATACTTTTTAAATTTTTGATTCTATGTCCAACCTCTTGTATGAGGACGATCCACTGTGCGCCTGCCCACACCGAACTTAGGTAGATACTTCAGTACATTATCTGTAAGTCTGGGGTCAGATTCACAATCAGTCTTCAGGTTTGACGACACTTTCAGACTTCCTATCAGACAAAATTCTTTCAGTGCTCAACAAAGGTCTCCCATAAGAAACATATTATTGTTAACTTAACCCTTCATTTACTCAAAAACAACTTATTTTTCAGCAAACATGCTAACAGAACTCGCCGGTACCCTCCAGTCCTCACCAGAAGATATGCCGCCATCATTCCATAGACAACCATGGCTGAAAAGCTTCCAATCATTCTCTCTGGTCGACTAAACTCGAATTACATGCTCCTTGCATGAAATTACCAATAAAATTCTATTTTTAGAATATCAATGTAAATATTGTAAATAATCGAAACGATTTTGTATGATTCTGTGATTATTTAAGAAAGAATACAATTATTATTTATTTTATACATTTATTTGTTTTGTTTACATAAATATAAGACTTTTTACATTAGGAATGTGGAAATCAAGAAATACATCTTATTATAATAATTTTATAAATCCGTATAGTACATGTTAATAATTACACCTAAAAAGTGAAGGGTGACTTAGCTCCAAATATACAACATGCATGATTTTCAGTTCTCTCTTATAATTTCACTAATCACTGATGTGAGGCATGTACTTTCTTATTTGAAGTGAGGGATGCTACATGTCTGTCCCCCTAAGTTTTCAAAGAGAATGTGCATCAACAAGTTACTTGAATGGACAGTTTTAACATCGAGATAAACGTGTAAATATATCACTGTACCCAATACTACAATATTAAGATGGTAAAAAGTGGGCTGTGACATTCACTACCCATCACAAAATCCATAGTGCCTATATTAGAAATAGTTGCTATACTTGGGCCAAAAACTTAATGTTTGTCACTAAAACAAGTAGTACTATTTATGGATAAAAATATGTCAAATTACCATGTTAGCAGCAACTTATGTGTACAATCTATGCCTGGCCTTGAAGCCTATGTGTGAAAGGGAACAATATCTCCTGTTTCTCTCTTACAATTGCATTGAGTTTTTGGCCTAAATACCAACAAAATATATAAAAGTTAAGGGCTCAAAGGCTTCAGAGTCGACGCAACAATAACATCAGGTGTACTCGGCTGATGAAAGAAGTACAACATGAAGCCAGCTGCTAAGAGAAAATGGAAACCCAGAATACATCCAATAAGAATCACAAAGTACTTCGATTTTCTTAGGGCTGGCATGAGCCAGAATATGAGGACTGCTCCGGAGACGAATGCGGCCATCAGGACAAAGAGCCATTGGAGCCAGAATACTTGGATGGTCCATAATACGGCTACTGGTATGTATATTGAGAGAGAGTATCCGTAGAGGCAAAATAAAGACATCATTGTTGGTGATTTCGCGTCCTGAAAAGAGAAAGGTTTTCCATTATATATTTCTATCATAATATTTTTAAGGATGAAATTAGTTTTCGAACTCGTTAAACGTTACAATGCTTCACTAACCGAACGCAAGCGTACGGTTGTTACGCATCATGTACTGATGGAGTCCGTCGGACGAGCGCATGCGCAAGCCTTACTTTAGTCGACCGACACGCTAACTGTTCACCGATCGTTTTCGGATTGATTATAGCAATACTCAATTAAACCTACAATTGACACTATCTAGCGACCTGGATACGAAAATGCAGCTAATAAAGAAAAAAAAGAATTAGCGAAAGACGGTGTAGCTCAATGATATACAGAGAAATCGAATGGTACGTAATATGTAATATTCGTACCGCTTCCTTCTTAAAGTGTCCCATCACTTGTGGGGCAGCACCACATTTACACTCACAATTTCACATATCTTAGATAGGTTTTGCTCATCCAAAACAACGATTTCTACCTTTTTGAACATTGATAAATGTTGCATGGTTGGATCCACAGAAATAAATCCGCACACATGCGCATGAGTAGTAATCAATAAACTCAGTAATGCAAATACTCGTAGATTGACATATAAGAACGCTCATTTTTTGAAAGAAATGAAATGGAAAAGTGTTTGAAAACAATATTTTTAAATTATCTGTTGTTATTTTCTAAACAGTCGAAATAAAATGGCCTGAGAGTTACGTGTTTGTCTCAAACGTTGGAAACTTCATTACACAACCATGAACGGTATCGAATCGTTATAAATTCTACTGTAATGTTTTAAGAAAATAATGAATAAAAAAAGAATATATTGTTGCATACATGGTTTCAACTTACGGCTTCTCGTTCACTGACCAAAGACGATAGCCATTGTGTCAGGGTTGCTATGGTAACATTATGCAAAATATTATATCTCCTTCAGTATCATAAGTGAATGATGACTATATATTGGTATATGGTAATTGATATACCACAAGCACACTAATAAAAACCGAGCTCGCTCGTTTTATTTAGTGTTTGTGTGCATAACTATGACTTCACCCAAACATATTAACTGTAAATCAAATAGTTGGTTCAACTGTACATTACATTAGTACTTTTTAGCGCATTTTATTTAATTTTTATCGGGGTATTAGTTTTACTTGTTATCCAAAAAGGTACCTACAACACAGACACGGGCGGCGCGGAGTTCGCGCATCAAAGCAATTGTTCCACACTTTCGGTCTAACAACAGAACTCGCTACCTATTGTTTATTTAAAACTACCTGGTTCAGGTGACAATGCCCGCACCAGCGGTTTTACAAACTAATAAACGAAAAAAAATCTTAAGAAATACAGATTATGTTGACGAGTGCAGATAACAATCTTCGCTTTACATTAAGACAATAGATTTTACTACGAAGCTGATAAGGAAGTACAATGCGTGACTTACAGCATTATGTTGACGGGTGCAGATAATAATATTCGCTTTAAATTATTGTCTAATAATGTAATTATTAGTTAATAGATTTTACTAAGAACTAATTTACATACCTCACCTGGTTAACACCACGTAAGGAATGTAAGTCACGCATTGTATTACAACACACTATCTACAACTAGAATATTTTATTTGCTAAGAATGTAGGTATTACAGATCAGGTGTTAAATTACTTAGAGATTCCATGTACATTTTGCTTTTTAGGCATGCAACATTAATATAAACATTACAACATTAAAAACAATATAAAAATGAACCAAATATAAAGAAACACGCAAACTAATTTCTAACAGACATTTGTTTAAATTTGTTACTTTAAATAAATCTTTTGGTACATCATACACCTAAGGCTACAATTTTTATTATTCAGTAAATCTTTAAATTTCAATCATTTCTTAATTAAAATGTTTTAACGGCTAAAAAATCTGTCACAGAATAATAACATTTATCTAGTAGTAGTGTGGTAAGTCGCTTTTAAAATATTCTAAATGGTTGCTCTTTAATGTCGTTATTAATTTTATTACACACACTAGGCGCCATACAAATAACACTTTTTCTTAAAAGTGCTGTCTTATATACACCTGTATACAATAAGTTTTGGTACTGAGATCTCATGCTCGTACTCGTAGTTCTTTTCCTAGTGTCGTGCAAAGAAGGAAATAAATATTTGTTAGTTTTAACAAATATGGCTAATTCTAGTATATAGAGACATGGACGAGTTAAAAGTTTATAGTATTTAAAGAATGGGACGCAGCTATCTGTTACTTTTAGGCCAATCATGGCTCTAAGACAACGTTTTTGAGCTTTGAAAATGCTTTCTCTTTCACTACAATTGCCCCAAAATATTAAGCCAAATCTCAAAACTGATACAACCAAGCCATGGTAGGCAACAAGTATTGTTTCATGATTATAAGCAGATTAAAATTCCCAAAAAATTGGTAACTTTTGTTCTGTTCACAGTTTGTTCGTTGTAGTTTATTTTCATGTCTTCAGCATACAGTCGTTGGAAGAAGTGCATTTCTTTTTTGTTTTTTGTAAATTCATAAATAGATTATTATTATTTAGCCAATTAATTACTGTGTTAACCTATTGACCGTCACGGACGTCTATGGACGTCAAATCGTTAGCGTTTTAAAAAAGTGTTATTTTCGACGTGCCATGCCGTCCATGGCTTCGTGAGTACTTTTTGATTTGTCGTCCATAGACGTCCGTGACGGTCAATAGGTTAATCGTATTATTGATGTCACTTTCATATGATTCCTTGTTGAGATATTCTATTAGTAGTGCAGTCGTCGGCGAATACTACCTTAAGTTTGGGAGTTTGACGTGGAAGGTCATTAATATACAATAAAAATAATAATGGCCCCAGAATGCTACCCTGGGGGGACACCAAATTTTATTATTCTGTAACGATACGTTTGATACGTATTTTCTTTCATTTTTAGATTTTAGGCAAACTTTAGAAATCTCCGTATACTGGTGCTAACCAGGTGAGGTATGTACGTCACGCATTATATTTGCATAACGGCTTCGTAGTAAAATCTATTAACTAATAATTACATTAATAGACAATAATTTAAAGCAAAGATTGTTATCTCTCCACCCGTCAACATAATGTCGTAAGTCGCGCATTGTACTTCCTTATCGGTTTCGTAGTAAAATCTATTGTCTAATAATTACATTGTTAGACAATAATGTAAACCGATGATTGTAGGTCACGCATTGTTCTTCCTTATCGGCTTCGTAGAAAGCGAAGATTGTTATCTGCACCCATAAACATTATGTGTAATTCTTTAGAAATACTTTTGTCACCTGAACCAGGATGTTTTCAACAGTTTTAAATAAACAATAGGTAGCGATTTCTGTTGTAAGACCGAAAGTGAGGGAACAATTACTTTGATGCGCGAGCGCCGCGCCGCCCGTGTCTGTGTTGTAGGGAGTAACGATAATCTACTATATACATATATGTATATAGATTCTATTTATACCACTTTTAACACTAATGAAATCTAAAAAAGTTATGAATTTTTCAATGAACGATTATTGTGTTATTTTAATTGGAGAAGGAGATTTTCGAAGAACAGAAAACTATATAGTAATTATAGAAATGAGAAAGGCATTGCAAAACATACAAATGTTATATTGTGCTTACCAACATTCAAATTAAGCTATTACTCATCAATGTTCAATTGGCGTATAGAAACTTTTAGCAATTTAAAAACTTAGATATGCAAACATACAACTATGTAACAGTTCTGGACTCTAATTTAGATTTATTTTATGATTTTAGTATGTTCTCAAAGTACAGCATAAAATTGAGCTACAGAGGAATGCAAAACGTTTTTCACAATTTACTATTACCCATCTCGTCACAAATACTGCACTATCGCAATCTGAATTCATAACATATGATAATCCATCGACATCACGAACTGATTTTTTTCGATGATCATATTTACGTTTGCATCAAAATATTACCGGACTTATAAACAAGTCGGATCCATTGACTGTATATATTCAAGAATTGTTAAGTAAACAAAAAGTTATAGACGTTGTATGTATAACTGAGCATTTCATTATATCTGGTCAGGAAGTTTTGTTACTTATACCAAACTATAAATTTGCGGCATGTTATGCAGAGAGTAATATAAAACGCGGTGGAGCCTGTATTTTAGTCAGAAAGGGTTATGAATATAAAGAACTACTGGACATAATGAGACTCGATAGCAGGAATCATAGAATGTTGCGCCGTTGAACTCACTTCTCAAAAGCTAATCGTCTTATTTGTGTATAAACCCCCCAAGCTATCTAACTTAAATAAATTTTATGAAAACTTGGATGCTATCTTAAGAAACATATGTACTAAACACCACACAAAAATAATCGTATACCGAGATTTTAATATTGATATTTTGAAAAATGATAGAATTACTTTAGATTTTAGATTTAGACCTGTTTAGATAATTTTGCCCACAACTCTAAACAAAAAAGTCAATCTGAAGTGTATGATCTGATAACCCGAAGTAATAAACTTCGGGTTATCAGATCATACAGCTCAAATAATGAAAGTGAGTAAGTTTTGTCAAATAAAATCTTGGAAAACAAAGATACGAGATACATCTATAGAACATCTTATGAAATTTAAAACCTATCCAAAGTTTATCATTTTCTGACGTATACAACTCAAAATCCTAATAAGCCGTATGATAATTTCTTAGATATATTTTATACTCCTTTACGATTTATGATTTCCCTACAAGTTAGTTACAGTAAGATCTGAAAATAAAATCAAATGGATATCACGAGGCATACGAAATAGCGGAATCATTCAACAATTTTTTTATAGATATATGCCCCCAGTTGTTCCTGAAGATATTGAGCGCATAATTAAATTTTTAAAAACAAGAAAAGCTTTGGGTATGACGGCATTTCAACCAAAGTTATTAAATTCGTTTCATTTTAATTGTGTCTGTAACCTACTAATACTAGAAGTTAAGTAAAATTGTTACTAACCCTATGAACTCCGGTCTGAAATAAAAAAAATATATTTTATTCTATAGCCGACCTTTATCATGACTTAAGCATACACACTGGAATATTTCCTGAAAGTCTTAAAACAGTTTTAAAAAAAGAACTGTAAGGAAGACATGACAAACTATAGACTTACTTATTCTCTAAAATAATAGAAAAAATAATTTATGAATTCATTTATGCATTTTTGTCAAAATACAATATATTATGTGACGAAAAAAAGGGCTATAGGAAAAATAATTAGCCATATTCGATTTTTTAAATAAAATATTGGCAAGTGTGGATGCTAGATTACGGTATATGCAATATACACAGACAAGTCGATAGCTTTTGATTATGTAAATCATGAGACTCTTATACAAACTCCATGCATACGGCATTCAAGGAAATGGCCTCAATTTGATAAAAGCTTATCTTGTTGGTCGAAATCAGTATACGGAGATTTCTAAAGTTTGCCTAAAATCTAAAAATGAAAGAAAATACGTATCAAACGTATCGTTACAGAATAATAAAATTTGGTGTCCCCCCAGGGTAGCATTCTGGGGCCATTATTATTTTTATTGTATATTAATGACCTTCCACGTCAAACTCCCAAACTTAAGGTAGTATTCTACTATAGAATATCTCAACAAGGAATCATATGAAAGTGACATCAATAATACGATTAACCTATTGACCGTCACGGACGTCTATGGACGACAAATCAAAAAGTGCTCACGAAGCCATGGACGGCATGGCACGTCGAAAATAACACTTTTTTAAAACGCTAACTATTTGACGTCCATAGACGTCCGTGACGGTCAATAGGTTAATCGTATTATTGATGTCACTTTCATATGATTCCTTGTTGAGATATTCTATTAGTAGTGCAGTCGTCGGCGAATACTACCTTAAGTTTGGGAGTTTGACGTGGAAGGTCATTAATATACAATAAAAATAATAATGGCCCCAGAATGCTACCCTGGGGGGACACCAAATTTTATTATTCTGTAACGATACGTTTGATACGTATTTTATTTCATTTTTAGATTTTAGGCAAACTTTAGAAATCTCCTTAAACTGATTTCGACCAACAAGATAAGCTTTTATCAAATTGAGGCCATTTCCTTGAATGCCGTATGCATGGAGTTTGTATAAGAGTCTCATGATTTACATAATCAAAAGCTATCGACTTGTCTGTGTATATTGCATATACCGTAATCTAGCATCCACACTTGCCAATATTTTATTTAAAAAATCGAATATGGCTAATTATTTTTCCTATAGCCCTTTTTTTCGTCACATAATATATTGTATTTTGACAAAAATGCATAAATGAATTCATAAATTATTTTTTCTATTATTTTAGAGAATAAGTAAGTCTATAGTTTGTCATGTCTTCCTTACAGTTCTTTTTTTAAAACTGTTTTAAGACTTTCAGGAAATATTCCAGTGTGTATGCTTAAGTCATGATAAAGGTCGGCTATAGAATAAAATATATTTTTTTTATTTCAGACCGGAGTTCATAGGGTTAGTAACAATTTTACTTAACTTCTAGTATTAGTAGGTTACAGACACAATTAAAATGAAACGAATTTAATAACTTTGGTTGAAATGCCGTCATACCCAAAGCTTTTCTTGTTTTTAAAAATTTAATTATGCGCTCAATATCTTCAGAAACAACTGGGGGCATATATCTATAAAAAAATTGTTGAATGATTCCGCTATTTCGTATGCCTCGTGATATCCATTTGATTTTATTTTCAGATCTTACTGTAACTAACTTGTAGGGAAATCATAAATCGTAAAGGAGTATAAAATATATCTAAGAAATTATCATGCGGCTTATTAGGATTTTGAGTTGTATACGTCAGAAAATGATAAACTTTGGATAGGTTTTAAATTTCATAAGATGTTCTATAGATGTATCTCGTATCTTTGTTTTCCAAGATTTTATTTGACAAAACTTACTCACTTTCATTATTTGAGCTGTATGATCTGATAACCCGAAGTTTATTACTTCGGGTTATCAGATCATACACTTCAGATTGACTTTTTTGTTTAGAGTTGTGGGCAAAATTATCTAAACAGGTCTAAATCTAAAGTAATTCTATCATTTTTCAAAATATCAATATTAAAATCTCGGTATAAGATTATTTTTGTGTGGTGTTTAGTACATATGTTTCTTAAGATAGCATCCAAGTTTTCATAAAATTTATTTAAGTTAGATAGCTTGGGGGGTTTATACACAAATAAGACTATTAGCTTTTGAGAAGTGAGTTCAACGGCGCAACATTCTAAGATTCCTGCTATCGAGTCTCATTATGTCCAGTAGTTCTTTATATTCATAACCCTTTCTGACTAAAATACAGGCTCCACCGCGTTTTATATTACTCTCTGCATAACATGCCGCAAATTTATAGTTTGGTATAAGTAACAAAACTTCCTGACCAGATATAATGAAATGCTCAGTTATACATACAACGTCTATAACTTTTTGTTTACTTAACAATTCTTGATTATATACAGTCAATGGATCCGACTTGTTTATAAGTCCGGTAATATTTTGATGCAAACGTAAATATGATCATCGAAAAAAATCAGTACGTGATGTCGAGGGGTTTGGATTATCATATGTTATGAATTCAGATTGCGATAGTGCAGTATTTGTGAAGAGATGAGTAACAGTAAATTGTGAAAAACGTTTTGCATTCCTCTGTAGCTCAATTTTATGCTGTACTTTGAGAACACACTAAAATCATAAAATAAATCTAAATTAGAGTCCAGAACTGTTACATAGTTGTATGTTTGCATATCTAAGTTTTTAAATTGCTAAAAGTTTCTATACGCCAATTGAACATTGATGAGTAATAGCTTAATTTGAATGTTTGAATGTTGGTAAGCACAATATAACATTTTTATGTTTTGCAATGCCTTTCTCATTTCTATAATTATTTCTACATAGTTTTCTGTTCTTCGAAAATCTCCTTCTCCAATTAAAATAACACAATAATCGTTCTTTGAAAAATTCATAACTTTTTTAGATGTCATTAGTGTTCGCGATTTTTTAAAAAGCGGGTCAGAAACTTCCCAATGTCCTTCTATGTGTATGTATGTTTGTCCGCGAATATCTCAAAACTTATGTGTCGAAATCATTGATTTATTAAAAAACCCGTCGAAATGCAAAAAAAACCAAGCTCGCTCGTTTTATTTAGTGTTTGTGTGCATAACTATGACTACACCCACACATATAAACTGTAAATCAAATAGTCAACTGTACATTACATTAGTGTTTTTAGCACATTTTATTTATTTTTTATCGGGGTATTCTTTTTACTTGTTATCCAAAAAGGATTACATAAATAGAATCTATATACATATAGTAGATTATCGTTACTCCCTACAACACAGACACGGGCGGCGCGGCGCTCGCGCATCAAAGTAATTGTTCCCTCACTTTCGGTCTTACAACAGAAATAGCTACCTATTGTTTATTTAAAACTGTTGAAAAAAACCTGGTTCAGGTGACAATGCCCGCACCAGATGTCTTACAAACTAATAAAAGTATTTCTAAAGAAATACACATTATGTTGATGGGTGCAGATAATAATCTTCGCTTTCTACGAAGCCGATAAGGAAGAACAATGCGTGACCTACAACATTATGTTGACGGGAGCAGATAACAATCATCGGTTTACATTATTGTCTAACAATGTAATTATTAGACAATAGATTTTACTACGAAACCGATAAGGAAGTACAATGCGCGACTTACGACATTATGTTGACGGGTGGAGAGATCTTCGCTTTAAATTATTGTCTATTAATGTAATTATTAGTTAATAGATTTTACTACGAAGCCGTTATGCAAATATTATGTTTGATATAACGGTTGAGTCGTTTTTGAGATAGAGATTTCAGTAACTAGGAAAACGTGTCGCGTTGGCTTAACAGCGTAATTCTAAAAGGTATCTTTATGCATGTTGTTTCATTGTTGGCATGCAGTTACGCTGTTGACAATGATTTGTGTTAGATACCACAACTAAAGGGTAAAAAAAAAAGACTTTTACAAAAAAAAAAAACACAAAGAAGTGGAAAATAACTTAACTTCCGGAAGTCGGTGACTTTGTTTGTTTCATTGACTCTTTTGTGTTTTTTTTTAAGTCGGTTTTTTTTTACAATGTTTATGCAAAATTTCGGGATGCTCGATTCAGTGGTTTATTTGTGAAAAGGTAACAAACAAACTTACTTTCGCATTTATAATATTAGAAAGTAAGTATGGATGGGTTATACTGGTTGCAGTCTGACAAAGGTGTTGCCTTCTATTTTAACATTTAATCAAACATCTTATTAGTGTATCGCCTTATTAATCTATTTACCTGATTCTCTATCTCATCATGCCCATCTGTATTAGAGGTCCACTTCAACGCAGCCCACAGTGCAAGTGGCACAAGCCATACATAGCATGTGATGGCCGTAGCTGCAATGGATACCAAGTGGAAGTCATAGCGCCATACGAAGCCTGTCTTATTGGCATTGTGCAAATAACTCGCTATATTACCGCTTACTGCTATAGTGAATATCTGGAAATAAAAGATGGAAATCATTACTCATGTCTTATGTTTTTCAATTTTGTGAATAAAAAATCAGAGATTGGAATACCATGTCACCACCTTAAGTTCGTCTAGTAAGTAAGTCTAGTAAGTAGAAGTAGTAGTAGTTTTTTGGTCTAGTGCTCGCACGCAACTGTTGAGCAGGAGGTCTTGGTTTTGTTTTCCAGGTCAGGCAAAATGTTATTAGGTTTTTAATTTCTTTGGGGATTACAGGCGTGAGGTTATGTTATGCATAAAATGAGAATAATAGGCAAAACACGTCTAATTTAAGTTTTTATATAGAACTGTTTTGAAAGGCTATGATTTTTGATGGAGATAACATTATTCACATTAATAACATTCAGTTTAGCTGTCTGGGAAATTAGACATGATAGGATTTGATAACTCTTGGAGAAACTCGTAGCTAAATAATAATACCTACCACGCTGATCTTCAGGTTAAGCCGCGCTTGCCAAGGTTGGTCTGTGGATGGGTGACTCATTATATAGCGAGTTTCCTCTGTGTCTCGAAAAAAAGTTAAGCCGTTGGCCCTGGCTGTCATTTGTAGATCTTTGAGAGTTGTTACAAGTAGTTAGTGGCCCGAAAGTCAGACGTCTTACCGAGGGGTATCATATTATCCAGTAAATACCTAGGTTGTGGAGGTCAGATAGGCATTTGCTCCATGTAAAATACTGGTATTCAGCTGCATCCAGTTAGACTGGAAGCCGATTCCAACATAGTTGGGAAAAGGCTAGGCAGATGATGATGAGAATTTGATAACTCTCAATACAAGATAGAATGATAAGTTGTGTACCTACCAGGGTAACAGAAATCCATATAGGTCCATATAGATCTGGCTTTCCCTTGATTCTTTCATCAAAGTAGTTGCGGGACACCTTCTGTGGCAGCACCGAGGATATGATCCTCTCCACAACCTCATTTGTGTGGACGTCAAAGTACTTTTGATAGTATTCTATAGTCCAGAAGTTGTGATTAGCTGGAAAACAATACATAGAAATATTAAGATGCATGAATTATGCAGAACCCCAACATAGAGAGGAAGAGGTTAGGCAGATGATGATTGGGATTTGCTTCAGGCAAAATATGAATAACAATGACCCAAATCAGTAGTTCATAACTGAATTTTAATCAAATCAGGAAGAAAGTAACAGATTTCAGAATGGCAAAACTATTACAAAAGTTCCCATATTACAAAATTGCAATGCATAAACCACTATTTATTGTGCCTGATGTCAAGGTCAGTCTTTCAGGACGCACACAGGTATCAATTGAGTACCTATCTGTTTATCACAAGGAATTTTCTATGTTATTTCAACTTCTTTTGAAATCTCATGGACTAGGTTAGATTAAAAGTTACTACATTACCCTGTCGATGATACATGCTAATGTAATGCATGAGAATTTGTGAGGGTACAGTAAACCACCACAAACTAGTACAAATGTACTAAGGCAAACTTATATTAACAATATACTTAACAAGTAATTATTACTCAGAATTCAATTAAATAAAAACGTTAACAGTGCTACTAATGCAATGATTAGATTAGAATCTAGTTAAAATCTACACTAATTGGTGATAAACTTAATTGCTTACAAAACCAATATGTTGTAAATTAGTAGTCTTTCTTCTTTTACTAAAATCTTTTTATGACAAATATTATTAAGTTAAAGTAGGTTCTTACTCTGTGGTGCGGCCTCTGGTTCATCAATCGCTTTGGGTTCTTCAAAACTATAGTTTGGATTTGACATAGTATTATTGTATTGATTTGTGTGCACTGCCTCCACGTCGATACGGGCACTACGATTGTTGTGGTCAGGGGAATAGTCCTGGAAGTCTAAAAGTTCACCCGTGTTTACGTTCGTCATAGTTATTCACTTCATTAAACAACAAAATAAATAAAATCCACTCAATTTTATTAAATTTTACTTTTTCGAAAATGTCACATTAGTCATCTATAAATAAACTGTCAATTTTGACAAAATTCAACAAAAGCGTATTTTCACCAATTTTGAAAGGCAGCTATTCTCGCCACTTTTGAAAAAAAATTCTAAACCAAGAACCGGTTTTTAGTTAATATAACAAAATCCGGCGTGATATGCAGAAGGCCGCATTAGAGCCAAGATAGCTCACGAAATTTTTGCAATTCGCTTTTTTTAATTTTGCTAAATTTAATTTATGCAGCCTGACACTGACTTGCAAATTGCAAAAATCCTAAGAAAAAAAATCTATGAAAACAATAGTGACTAATTTGTATGAACGTCGCAGGTAGCGGTCTGTACTTTTTGTCCAGACATGGGAAAAAGGCGTGAGTTTTGTGCGTTGTGATCAAATTTGATATGATTTAAGCAGAATGGTGGTGACTCCCTATGGTATTTTCCAGGTTTCATTTTGTTTATAACTCCAACTATCAGGTAATTTACTGAACGGATAACAAATTGATCGTTTGTAAATATCCTATCAGTTACTACTTGGTTCACTATTACTTTTACACCTCAAAATCTGAGAGACGTTGTGCCTGCCTAAACTAGCCAGGGTTCGGCTTCAAGAAATACAAAACTGGTTTTGGATGCAGCTGGAAATCAGTATGTTTATTGGGAGTGACTGCCTTTCTGACTTCTACAACTCGTAATTTCTGGTTCTTAATCTCTCCATGGTGTTTGTTGCCAACCTGCAAGTTTTTTAACATACATACATACTACTCAACACCCATATATACTTATAAGATAATCTACCTCGTATTCAATAAAGTCGGAAATGGTGCATCAAGTTTACATCGAATCGAATATGGATGCTACTGGAAAACTCTTTATCTCGCTGTACCTACTTACTGTATTAGTTTATTAGGTAGCTCATTTTTAGTAAATACATAAAAGGAATTTATTTTATATACCCTTCCCTTGCCCGAGAATTATTTTTATTATGGTTCTTTTAATAATTACGAGTAGGTATCTAGTTTCGTTTTATAACTCCAATATGTAACGTAAACCACGCACTAAAACCACGTTGATAAAGTTTAATAAAGTTATTAATTCCGAAAGCGTAATTCGAAATTATCGCTGTCACCATGAAGTGAAACACGATCTTGCTAGATAATGACTGCTTTATTAAACTGTACGGTATGCGAACTAAATATTATTATGAGGCTACCCCTCAATGTATGATAATAACATACAACAATACCTTAGAACAAATCCACCTCTATTAGACACAGATTTGTCCACAATGACCCATCTCCATCCTCTACTCAATGGACCGAATCCATTTGATTTGAAAACTTCTTCCTTTTTAAAGTCGGCTAGTTAAAATTGCTACTAAAAAAATTGCAATGTGACAAACAATACTGGCAAGTGAAAGTGGCAACTGGCAACCCCGAGCTCAACCCCCACTCCTCACGCACCGACGACGACGTCGTCGTCGCGTTATCGCCATTTTATTTTCAACTGGACTCCGTTACGTCAATACGTATTTTCTGTCGGGTTGAAGAAAACTTAGCTGTACGTGATTTAGTCGTAATAGATGTATTCATTCCATTGTACGTGAGGTGATTGCAGTAAATACGTGTGTTTATCGTCCTCAGTGCTGTGATTTTCGCGATAACGTAAGTTCAATACGTGTTCATTTCTAAAATCTCGCCATATTGGTTATCCACGTAACGAATGAAGTTATAAGCGTAGTGTTTGGTTATTTACAGTGATGTGCAGTTGAAGATTGTGCTTGGCATGGTGATATCAACGACTACGGTCGTCGTTCAAGATGTCAAAAGAAATAGCGGAAGAGTATGCGTCGAGTTTGGCGGACCTAACAGTCAACAGCAAGCCGCTTATAAATATGTTGACAATCCTCGCGGAAGAAAACATCGAGCACGCCGGGGTTATCGTTGAAACAGTGGAGAAGCATTTGGAGAAGGTGAATTTCCATTTTTAAAAATTAACACGTGTGAGGTGCCGCGGAATTTATGCCACAGTCACGTGAGAGTCGGGGGGAATAATGGGAAAGTGTTCTCTAAACGATGACGCATGCTCCTCGTTGCGTGCTTTACGTGTATACCATGACAAATGTGACTAATTCGGCGTCGTTGTAACCAAGACGAGAGAAGCATTGACAGGTATCTCCTATCTATACATTTCTGTAAATTGTTCTTATCAAGTCTGCAGGTTACAACAACCTTGTTTTGAGACAATTTGCTGCTTATCTTTTTTTGATGTTTGCACAAGTATTACAATACATTTCCAGATGCAATGTAGGTTTATTTTTACATGTTCCAATTCTTTTTCATAAATAATTGATTAATTATTGGAGTTGTTAGAGTCTGTGAGTGATTCACGGACTCTAAGGAGCACTTGACGCCTACTTTAGTTTAAAACATTGCAAAATTTTACATACATTCAGATGCAATCTTGCCTGCCAGCCAAGCCTTACAAAGTGGTCACTAGCATGTGTGCATCTGGATTGAGGGCACACTTTTTAAATCCTTGAGAAACAAAATAAATTTATAGGGAAATTAGTTAAAAATAGTAAAAACTTAAAGCCTTTGGCCATGAATTTCTTAAATGTAGCTTAAACCTTTTATGATCAAATAACTGGGGCCCTCAATCCAGACGCGTGCGTAAAGTGGCATAGCCTTAATCTCAAAAAGTACTATCTCTGAGTTAATCATTTTTATTTAAGAATTTTGTTAAGATTTTCATAAACATTTTATGAAATTCCCAAATCTGTAGAATATGACATTACAAATTTATGGCAGTATATCTAGGGCCCTCAATTCATTAATGTCTGGACTGTTTAATCTGCAAAACATGAATTTATCTGAAGAAATACATAAATACTTCTTTAACATATTTTAGTTAAATTAAATACCTCTGTGAATTAGTTTAAAAGAAATAATGACACAAAAGTTAATTGTTAAAAAGTAAATTAAAGTCAAATTTTACTAAAATGTTACATGTTACTGAGAGCCCAATATTTTGGGCTTTATTGACTAGGCTCAACCTCATAGATTAACGAAAATTAGAATAAGTTGTTTAATATTTTTTAACTAAAATGTAACATATCATCCGTTCCTTTAATTGTCATACTTTACGAGAAAATTGTTTTTATATTTTCATAGGACAAAATGTTGTAGGGTATTTTTAGGCTATTTTTCCCCAAAAATTATAGCATTCATAAGTAACTTCGCTTACTCGCTTCACTGAACTAAATCATTTCCGATTTAAATCGTTTATTTGAATAGTTGTTACAAAAACTTTGTAAGTAAATTGTATTTTTACAATTTCAGATTATTTTAAAGTTACATCTATATGGAGTAAATAGTTTTCTTATATTTATACAGATTGTGTTTTATTTATCGAAATGAATTGATTGATTTGCAAAGTGTCTTGCAAATATATAACTTTCCAGCCAAAAAAGTAACAATCATATCCACCCTACAAAATTTTCTCCTATAAAAAATATAAAACCAATTTAAAATATGTTAAAGTCGTATTTCTTCAGATAAATTCATGTTTTGCAGATTCCTTGGTCCAGACATTAATGAATTGAAGGCCCTAGATATACCGCCATAAATTTGTAATGTCATATTCTACAGATTTGGAAATTTCTTAAAATGATTAAGAAATTCTTAAATAAAAATTATTAACTCAGAGATGCCACTTTACGCACACGCGTCTGGATTAAGGGCCCCAGTTATTTGATCATAACAGTTTTAATTCACATTTAAGAAATTCATGGCCCTTAGCTTTAAGTTTTTATTTTTAAGTAATTCCCCTACAAGTCTTATTTTGTTTCCCAAGGATTTAAAAAATGGGCCCTCAATCCAGATGCTCACCACTAGCATTACCACATTGTAGCTAGTTTCCTAAAGGGACATAATAATAGCAAGTATGAAACTCATCTAGATTAGAGTATTTCCTTGTAGACCTGGCTAATGTCCAAATTACAAAACTTAACAAAGTTTAGGAAACATTTATCAGATTAAAATCAGTAGCCTCATGTTATTTCTTGTTGCAAACTTACAATAAACAGTTAGGAGATACCTGTATCAAAAGATAATTACAGATAACACAATTGCCTTCAAGGGTATGTAATCCTTATCTCTTTCAGTTGTATATTCAAGAAATTGTTCACAATAAAGCTTTTTGAAACTGAATTCTTATTTATTTTTCACTTATTATCAATTAAAAAGGTTGATAAAGCAAATTCTTGTCTTATTCTATCCCGTACCATTATGAACAGTGGGTGTGTACCTTTGAGAGAGTACGTCAAGTACGTACTTGGCCAGCCTGGGGTTTGGGACTAGCATTTCTTTTTCCTCTACACAGGTGCACCCAGACATCAAGCTGCCTCTACTGTATTTAGTCGATTCCATAATCAAGAATGTTGGCGGAGCCTACACTACGAAGTTTTCACAGAGCATTGTCAATATGTTTACAAGGACATTCAAACAGGTAATTGTGAGTTAAATTGTGATATAAATGCTCTGTGAATTTGTTGTTGATTTTCCAGACATTCTCTAATATCAAATTTTTTTGTAGGTCGATGAAAAAATAAGGTCACAAATGTTCAAGTTGCGGGAGACTTGGCACGATGTGTTCCCTGCCACAAAGCTGTACCAGCTGGATGTGAAAGTGAACTTGATTGATCCAGCTTGGCCGATACAAGCACAGCCGATACAGCAGTCAAACATCCATGTAAATCCAAATTTTCTGAAAAAGGTGTTTTTTAGTTGATTATTGTTTTGACGTTGATTTAGTTTATGGGCTAACTTGAGGGATTGCATTGGCAGTGGTTGGTTTGGGGCTATTATACTTGCTTACTGCATAATATGTCCTTCAGTAAATAATCATTTCATATGCTGTAATGCCTGCTGCAGTATTTCCATTTGGCACTAACCCATGCTTAAGTATTCTGCCTACTTTCCACCCTGTATTATTTTAACCCAGTTTGCATTGGAACCATATCAATACTATAAGTTCATATTATTGAATGCAAGTGGTGGTTGATAAAATATGTGTCATGTGAAAATATTATCACAGCCTTAAGGAAGATATAATTGAATATTCATGAATGAACAAAAGATATGGCTTTGAAAAGGCTGATTAGCCATAACATTCAACAACTCTGTAAGAGGAGACCTTTGTTCACCTATAGGATTGGATACATGAAAAGAAAAAACTTAAACAACGGCACAGTAATGAGATCTCATTCATAATTCTAATCTCGCGTTTCTCTCAACAGCCTGTAAATCCTACAACAAGTACAACGGTCACACCAGCCCCATCAATTCCTCCTGAGGAAGATGAAAAGATGAGGACCATCCTCGCCAAGAAGGAGCAAGAGCTTCTCATGCTGCAGAGAAAGAAGGTCGAAATGGAGCTCGAACAAATGCGGCGGCAGGTCGAGATCGCTGAGAAAACTGTCACTAAAAAGGTAAGATTTATTTTGTAACCAAACTTTTACGGTTTTACCCGCGGCTTCAATCTTGTGGTATTTTCCACAGAAACCCTGATTTTTTGGGACAAAAATAGTTGATTTTTTAAATGTTTTCCACCTACAATAAATATGATTTTTTTTTATCACAAAACCAAGAAAATGCTTTCAATTCTTCTCTATTAGTTAATTACGTTTTACTTTCTAATAGCCTTATGGTTCCATTGTTCAAAAACTAATTATATTTAGACAATAATATAATGATAGACATTAAAGTCATTACGATAGTTATAATAATAGCCTTTATTTACGTGGAATATAATAATAAAATGATAACATAAATTACTACTTGCAATTTGTGTTTCCCGTACATAATTAAATATGCTAATTAACCGTAATTCCCATGTACATTTATGCAGCTGTTAGTCATAAACATAAAAATTAAACCTTTACCTAAACTTGCAACCATTGCTGATATAAATTTTGATGGCCAGTGCAAATACTGTGAATCAACAAATATTTGAATACTTGCAAGACACATTTGCTCACATTCGTATGAAACACTTGTGAATCAAGCATTTAGGAGAATAGCCAATCTTGTCCTCTGCTTAAAAATACAAAAATATTTATTTGATTTCAAAACATTGTGTCATACACGCGTAAACTGAGGCTGCTTCAGTAAGTTACAATAGTACTTGTGTTCGCTCTATTTCTGTTAATCGCTTGAAGATGAGAGAGACAAAATGATGTTTTAAATACTTTTAGAAATAAAGGCTTTGATGATTTGTGCTGCAAACGTGCTCCAATACCCGTACTACAGATCGCGACAAAGTATATACGCATTACAATTTAATATTATTTATTAATTCATCAAGACAGAAGTTCATAAAAATCTTAACTTAAGAACTTATATCCCACAAAACCGCTTTCGGACAACAAAGCGATAGTTTCCAATCGATTGTCGCATTGTCTGACTCATTTAGCATATTAATTGATTAGTGCCAGCTCTGTAAATGAGGTGATTAAGAGTCGTCGTTATCATAATTATTACAAACTCATTACGCCTAGCAACATTCTATTAGTACACAACTGTCGATTGAACATGTGATTAGTGCTTTTAAATAGCAAAATCTTTATAATAATAACCGTGGCTATATTACGTTTTAATGTTTCCTAATCATTCATTATTTGATAAACACTGAACGGACATAAGCTATCTCGGTGATACCTACCAACACTATGTACGGCTAAGGCAGATAGGGCACGAGTCAATAAACAGTGAACTTTATCAGCTAAGATAATACGAGAGTGAGACGTGCCATTACGTTATAATATGATAGTATTGCTAGTTCGTTGGGTTTATTACCGCAAACTGATTATGGTTTATTCAATCAACAGTTTTTTTCCCTGAAGTAAAGAATTCTTTTATTTCTAGAAAAGAAATTCCAAAGACTATACCAGAAATCTGAAATACTGACTCTTACTAACAGAAATAAACTTGTATAATCAATTAATCATCAAGTAGATTATTATAGACACAATAGGACACAAATCGTGTGTAATATCCTCTATTGTCCCAATTTATTTAAGTCGCGAGTTAATAGGCTTCTTTTGGGTTAGCTCGTTCCATCGTCGACCTCATCTCTGTCCCCAGGACAAGATTGAGGTCAAGAGTAGGCCCATTTAATAAAAAAAAAAAAAAACTGAGAAATTGGAAACAGACACGCCCTAGGATACAACCTAGTGAGGCTCTACTAAATCTCAATGATATTATTTTAACGGTAACACAAGTTCCATAGGCCCTTTTATACTGATTAATTTATATTGCTACATCTGTATTGATTAGATCTATAAAATTGTCATTAGAAAGTGGCCTTGGCTGGGTAAACCTACTTGTTTGTGTTATATGTCCTTCGACATTTATAAATAAAAGAGTCGTCATATTGTAGGTCATAGTTATCATCTTATCGTTCATCAATGTTAGCGTCGATTTCAAGTTTAACCGCATGCAGCTGTATACCATATTTTTTCTAACAGCATTTTAAAAGGGACTATATTTCTTGTCACCAAAATTTATATTTGTCATCAAGTTGTATCACCTAATAAATCGATCTATAGCCACGAAATATTTTCGTTATCAGATAAACAAAAGGTAAACTGTTCCCAGGTATGAATTATCAAATTAATGTTAATTATATGTGCAAAATAAGAGATGGATTACCAATAAAATTGTAGTGCATTAGATGAATATAAACTTCGTTCTTATAATAATAGTTTTATTACTTAAATAATAGCTTTGTGCTCAGAATGGTAGATTTGTCACCAAATAAATCGATTATCGATCCCTGACTGCGACTCCTTTTTATTTGTTATTTTGTCACCAATACAGTAGTTACATTTTATTTCGTTCAGTTATTAAAATAATAGTATTCGTTACCAATTTAATACATCAATTTATAATTTTAAAGAAAATATGTACAAAGAGGTGGAGGCAAATTGGCACGCTTTCCGTCCTCAACGATGGGTCGTAGGTAACTAGGTACCTACGATCATACGGCGACAGAAAAGAAAAAGGGGGCGCCCTTCAAAAGCCAAACCAGCGCTGGTTATTCAGTGATTATTATTTTTAACAATAAATATTGATTATTTTGACTTTAATTAAGTGTTTTATTTACTATTCTGCTAGAAATTGTATTTAAATATTTTTATACTACCTGTGGAAATTAAGATCCTTGGGGGAGGCATATGTCAAGTTAAGTAGTAGAGTCTTTTGGTTGAAACGATGATGACGACGACAACCCTAATATTTTTTTTGGAGTTTCTAGTGACATAATGTATAATTTATTGGTGATCTCTTTAAATTAGTTTGCTTAAATACTTATTAGGACAAACCTGTTATAATACATACAAAAACATTTATTTGGTACTAGACCCTATATCTCCATGATTTTAGGTGATTTATTGTGGAATTGATTTTATATTGTTTGGTGACTACATTTTGGTGACAAATCTACTATTTTGCGGGCAAACCCTAATATTTAAGAAACACAAAACTAATTAAATTGGCGATAGCTTAAATGATAACCCATTCTAAACATAAATTCTTAATTTTCCAGTATCTTTGTCAAATGTTATCAAAATTAGTTCCATTCAGCTTAAGAAAGAAATATCTAGACAAACTCATTTTGGCGGTTATAGTTGTAGCGTTTGTTGCGAAGTTGTTGGTATAATTTTATTTACGCAATGTTTTTCCTTAATCAAGTTCTTGGAACGCAAACTGGTATTTACCATCACAATAATTTATGTGCTATTTTAGACATTAATGTCTCACAATTTGTTTTTTGCCCGACTACGGCAACGAGAAAGAAAGGATTCTGATTGATCATTGACTCGATTTCTCATTTATGTTTGCAAAGATTCTAGACTATCCTGTTTTCATGTCTGAACTAACAGTGTATTTTGACAGAAACATACCATTCACGTGTTGTACCCTACTTAATCCCTAACTTGACTTGAAAAGACTGTCCATGGAGTCTCTTTCCGTATCATCTCTATGAGATTTACGGTTTAGAATGGGAAGCTAATCCTTTCACAGTACGTAATTATGCCTGTGGCTGATTTGTAGGTTTATACATCTTGATTCTGACTGTTCAAAAGTGCCTGTAACGGGTCTCATCATCATCATGCTCCTACCGTTATCCCAATTTATTTTGGGAGTCTTATTATCGTCGTCATCGTCTCGCCATTTCATCGTATACTTCTCTATTACTCATCATCTCATCAGACACCCTATCTTGCCATATCATCCTTCACACAGTGCATCCATCGTTTCTTTGGTCTTCCTCTACTCTTATACCTAGGCAAATTCATAGGTACTCATGCTTCCATGCATGAATCCTATCATCTCTGAATAATTAAAAACTTAATACGATGGGGAAGCAAGTTCTATCCAAGGACTATACTATGATTATTTATGAATATTCTATCATTTTTATCGACTATTGCAAAACAGTACGGTTGACAGACGACAATAATTTATCGCAATTGTTTCTCAACCTTACACGAAAGGAGCCTTGTTGCGACGTAGCAGTAATTTGTCGAGACGGTTGTAGCTAAGATTGAAGAGAGAGTTTAACACTAGCAAACTCAAATCGATGTATAATTTAACGATTGTTTGTTTGTGCATTTTAGAATGTGAGGTTCATGCTTACCTATTATTAGAAACATTGAAATTTCTACTCGCAACGTTATAAGTTTTATTTAGTTACACATAAGTGTCAGACTTTAATTAAAAAACATAATTATGTATGTAGGCATTGCTGAAAGAAAGTATAGTCGCTTGCGCTATGGCGACTGGTACCATTATGTTTATACATTTTACTAGAACAGCCGGTTTTTGCACAATATTACGCAATAAATACACAAATGATTGAAATTCTTGTTAATTCGATTTATATAAGAAGCGATAAGCTTATTAAAAAGAGTAGACTTTATCTGGTTATAAACACGACGCACTAAAATCATTACAGTTTTTGTTCTCTCTCAGTTTCTACTGTCAATTTTTGTCTATCATGTTCCTCGGGTAAAAAAAGCAAATAGCGACACATTGTATGACACACTATAAACAATGTATAGTATACACATTGTTCGAGGAAAACATGTTTACCTTACAACAATACATTGAAATGAAAAAGCATTTGTTTTTAATTTATTTATTTTTGTGATAAGTGGGAATTCTGGGTAAACAATTGATAGAGTAGAGAATGATTCAGTCTAATCAAACTTGAATAATCCTGATAAAAGCTTATCAATATTGATGAGGTACCTGCTTTCATAATTTCTTTCCCAATGGATACGATTTTGGAGATGAAGTTAAATGTTCATTGCCTAGACATAAAACTTAATTCCTGTTGTATACTTGATGAATTACATTATACCGACAAAAAGTAAAAATTTCCGATGTCCGTGAAATGAAGATCTGTCGACTTTACTAAGAGCGGTATATTGTTACAGGTGCCATCAACTCCAGTAACAAACAGTAACTCGAGCACTGTGGCGATGCCCGTGCCGCCGGTGGTGCCCGAGGTGACCAGCATATCTGTCAAACAGCGGCTTGGGCCGGTAAGTTAATGTTTACACTAATTTTACTACAGCTACTAGCTAGCATTAACTAGGGCTAATTAGTCTCTTGATTTAGAAAATATCAGGATTGCTGCATCGTTTTCTTTATTTACAGCCTGTGAACAAGCCAGCTGGTCGCATCGCGCCCGTCAGCGCTGCGCTAGCAGCCGCGCGTCGTGACCCGCGCCTCGCGCGCCACCAGCCGCCCGCTGGCACAGCGCCGCCCGCGCCTCAAGTCGCCATCGTGGCCCCCGCACCAATGTCCGCGCCCCTCGCTCCTATCGCGTCCAACGTATTCGACATTAAACCGCTCGAGCGCGTCACCAAACGAAAAAACGTCATCACCATAGACGTAAGGCCTGACGGTGAGGCAGCCAGACCCAATTCTCGAGATCCGCGGCGGCACGCTCGCGACCTCGAAAAGCGCGACCCGCGCCGCGCGCGCCCGCGGGAGGAGCGTGAGCGCAGGCGCGAGGAGATGCGCCGCGCCGAGCTGGAGCGTACCCACGCTGACGGCAAGCCGGAGCCAGAACGCGGCCCCATGCCCGCATACGTCGACAAGATGCCCGACGCCAAGAAAATAAGCAAAATGCCACCGATACCTAAAATCTCGCGGACTCACCCGAAGCGAGACGGTGAAGCCGTGCCAGCCAAGCGCAAGCGAGACGCTATGCGTGCCGAACGCAGGCGGCGGCGCGACGAGGAGGCTCAGAAGGAGCCGGCGCGCGGCAAGACTGCCTCCGCCCCCGCCCCCGCGCCCCCTGCGTCCCCTGCGTCACCCGACAAGAAAGCGGCGGAGATGGTGACCTTCAAAGAGCTGCGTAACTACAACCGCGAGCACTACATGCGTCGCAACCGCCAGAAGTCTGACAGCCCGGAGCCCGGCGCAGTCTCAAGTAAGATATTCCTCTCTGTAGCCGTGCGCGCCCAGATCTCTGTGATACTAGATATAAGCCGGAGCGTGCATACGCTTGTTGTGTGGAAAATAAAATGTTTTTTAACTGTTGGAGTATTCATATTGACGTGTTTTCTACGGCTCTTCTGTACCCTACTCTACACCTAAGATTTCCAAGTTGACAATCGAGAGTAATTAGTTTTACTTAAATTGGTTATTCAGTATTCGTTGCACTTTACAAGAATGACTCTAGTCATTGATCTTACATTTTGTCAACTGATGAGATAATTCATGCACAATCACATTTCCTTCTTGGTGTGAGACAAATATCTAACCTGACGATTTTATTTACTCTTACAAGTTTTTACTGAAGTAGCGTTTAGTTTCGAAGTATTAATAAAAACACTGGCATTCAATGTCAACAATAATATTTTTAAATACGTTGGAACACTGGAACGTTAACGTTCAAACGTTGAACAATGGTGGACTCTCATTATCAAACTTTGGACTGCAACCCGTGGACTGGACACCCAATCAATAACTGAGGACATCGCTGGAATCTGTGAATCAATTGAAGTATACATATAAGGACAAAATAAGTGATATTAAGTGAAATAAAACTCAAAACTTGTAGCCGTCTTTCAAATGAGACTTTAGTTCTGTTTGCAACAGAAAATGGGGATTTTTTAAACAAAAAGATAATCTTAGTGAACTTTTGAGGATTTTTTGGGAAATTTTAATTAAAATAACAAAACAGCAGCGTAGTATAAGTGAAAAAGAGTGTATGTCGTAAGTATAATTATCAAATAACTATTAACATTTTTTATATTTGCTTATTGGTGAGTTAACTTTTATGTAAATCTATTTTATTTGCCAAAGAGTATGGAACACATGGGGTGCATATTTTGCTAATCTATAATGGGAACATAGCATTATACCTGTTATCCCTGATGTGTGAAGGAAAAGTGTACCTATTAGCATATACAGTACACCCACATAGCCAGACAGTTTCATAATTTGATTGAATGAATTGACGTAATTCCCCTATTATATGGGACTTAAACATAACTGGCTAAATGTGGGTGACCTTTTAGGTTCACCTCCTCCTAATCCTTCAGGTGTGATAGGCGTGACGTTATGTTATAATAATAATAAAACGTTTAATTCAAATACAATCCATAAAGCATAATAGTTACAAAATAGTCAGCATACAAATACAAAAATTAACAAAATTAAATAGTTCAATCAATAGCAAATACAATAGAAATGAAGATGCAAAACTATTATAAAGAGTGTAAATAGACCCTTAACATAGCCGAAAGGCACTTGCTTTCCCCGTCTTTGCGATATTTTTTTTGTTCTAGATCATATCTGGGAACCTTCTAGTTACAGAGATATTGCGGGTCAAAGTTCCAACTTTTTCACAAGTTTTTCTTATATACATGTTTTAATAGATTTTTACTTTACACACCTCCACGACCCCCATACTATTCAATCCATCCATCAGCACAATGCTTTGAGTGCTTTCCATCGAGTCCTACCATATTGCGGGTTAAAGTTCCAACTTTTTCACAAGTTTTTCTTAAATACATGTTTTTAATGTAAGATTTTTACTCTACACACCTCCACGACCCCCGTACTATTCAATCCATACATCAGCACAATGCTTTGAGTGCTTTCCATCGAGTCCTACCATATTGGGGGTCAAAGTTCTAACTGTTTCACAAGTTTTTCTTAATACCTGTTTTAATGTAAGATTTTTACTTTTCACACCTCCACGACCCCCGCACTATTCAATCCATCCATCAGCACATTTGATTGCTTTCCATGGAGTCTTACATTATTGGGGGTAAAAGTTCCAACTTTTTCACAAGTTTTTCTTAAATACATGTTTTAATATAAGATTTTTACTTTACACACCTCCATTAACCCCAACTATTCAATCCATCCATCAGCACATTTGATTACTTTCCATCGAGTCCTACCATATTGGGGGTAAAAGTGCCAACTTTTTCTTTCTTAAATACATGTTTTTAATGTAAGATTTTTACTTTACACACCTCCACAACCCCCGTACTATTCAATCCATCCATCAGCACATTTGATTGCTTTCCATCGAGTCCTACCATATTGGGGGTAAAAGTTCCAACTTTTTCACAAGTTTTTCTTAAATACATGTTTTTAATGTAAGATTTTTCCTTTACACACCTCCACGACCCCCGTACTATTCAATCCATACATTAGCACAATGCTTTTTTTTTTAAAACGTTGCCCCTCTCTAGGAATTTCTCCTGTATCGTGGGTGCGTTTACAAACATTTAAACTCACATACACAAACAGCCAGACCCGGAACAACTACATGTAGGCCATACAAATATTTGTTCCGTGCGGGGATCGAACCCGCGACACGCAGCGCAGCAGTCAATCGCTCAGCCACTGCGCCAACCGTGCCGTCTTTGAGTGCATTCCATCGAGTCCTACCATATTGGGGGTCAAAGTTCTAACTTGTTCACATGTTTTTCTTAAATACATGTTTTTAATGTAAGATTTTTACTCTACACACCTCCACGACCCCCGTACTATTCAATCCATCCATCAGCACATTTGAGTGCTTTCCATCGAGTTATTGGGGGTAAAAGTGCCAACTTTTTCACAAGTTTTTCTTAAATACATGTTTTTAATGTAAGATTTTTACTTTACATACCTCCACGACCTCCGTACTATTCAATCCATCCATCAGCACATTTGAGTGCTTTCCATCGAGTCCTACCATATTGGGGGTCAAAGTTCCAACTTTTTCACAAGTTTTTCTTAAATACATGTTTTTAATGTAAGATTTTTACTTTACATACCTCCACGACCTCCGTACTATTCAATCCATCCATCAGCACATTTGAGTGCTTTCCATCGAGTCCTACCATATTGGGGGTCAAAGTTCCAAGTTTTTTGCTAGTTTTTCTTAAATACATGTTTTAATAGATTTTTACTTTACACACCTCCACGACCCCCGTACTATTCAATCCATCCATCAGCACAATGCTTTGAGTGCTTTCCATCGAGTCCTACCGTAAAACGTGATTTTTCATCCCAAAAAAAGTCTATTCCCAACAATCATTTTTGCGTAAAGGTACGTACTTAGTTTGATGTACAGAATGCTTGGTTGACGGCTGTGTGAAGGGTCTGTTTACGCCCTGTATAGATTAAAATAACTAATTATGATATGAATTGACGTTTTTCGGATGAAATGAAACACTACCATGCAAATAAACCATGAATGGAGTGCTGCCGGTGAATTTTGTGAAGTAATTGCTATCCATCATTGGGTTAATTTAAAAAGCATCGTTTCTACCAGGATTACGACCATCAGCTGTTGGATCACGATAATTGCGGCGGACGCTTTATTTTGGAAGGTGCGGGTATTATGCGTTCGCCTAAAAATGAGCACTCCATTTGTTTGCGACTGTGGTTCATCTAGTAGATTTCCATCATTTCAAATTAACTCTGGCATTTTCTAATCTGTCGATTTCTTCTTCTATATTGGTGTTTATTTAGTAGATAAATAGTAGCTCGCGTTACTAGGATTAAATTCTGATCCGTGTGCCTTTCATTCACGACGACTACTGAGACTTTGAAGCACGTTGTGTCTAACAAAAAACCATAGCAGAATTTTGTTCATATTCATGAGTATCCTTAATTAATATTTATATCTTATTTTGTTGTACTAGCTCTTCAGTCACTTTATGGATGGACATCATTTACCCGGATAAAAGTGTTTTTTTTTTTTCATCTATGATGATGGTGTACAGGGTGGAAGGGACACCAACGCGAAAACGGTGAACACGTATTCCGTACATCATTCTGAGCCCCTCCACATAGAAGTTTTTCACCAGTTATTAACACATACAGTTGTTTCCTACATATGTGCAATACCTACACGATCAAAATGTATGGAACAGCTGTTTTTTTTTTTTAAATAACTGATGAAAAATTTTTATGTGGTTCAGAATGATGTACTGAATACGTGGTAACCGTTTTCGCGTCGGTGTCCCTTCCACCCCGTATTTGTAGTACTAATATTCTCGCTTATAACCGAAAACCTATAGTCAATTTATTGTCATTGATGTATTTTGGGGCACAAGGTTTGATGATACGTGGAGATGTAATTAAATAGACCATTTTATTAACAATTTGATTGATAAAAAAAGATAAGTACTCCATAACATTTTGCAACAAATCAAATGCTTCACTCATGAAGGACGATCGACTACTGAATCTGCCTGGTCGTCTGTGCCTTCGTGGGCTTGCTCAGATCTACCTGATACTGTTCGTCCGGATAACCAATCGCCGAATATCCGCCTATTAAGCGGCCAAACAGCTAATCCGTTTCATGACTATTGAAGTGACAGGTCAGTCAGGTGGTCGGTAGTCAGTTTTTGTGACTTAGTTCGGTGAAGTTATTTTTCAATGTACAAACGGCGGCACATGAAGCTGTAAATTTCCAGTATAACTTGGCCTCGCTTTGTATAGATTTCCTATACAGTGAGAGATCCGCATAAACTGTTTTGTGTTTTGAATAGCTTGATTGGCCGTCGTGAGTACACCGGTTCACAATCGTTATTATTTTTTTATCTGTAGGATGTCCACACGCACCTGCTATGCTTATAATGTTGTAGGTGTTTTATGAAGGCGATGTCCATTTACATCATGGCGGGAGGCTTGCTTGTTTGCCAACCAAATAATAAAAACTTTACATTTCTAACTAAAGGGAGGTGAGTTTCACTACAAGAGGCGGTTAAAAAATTGTTCTGAGGTCTATTTAAGGGTATTGTTTTTTTTGTTAATGGGAGAGGCTAGGTGAGGAAGTGAATAGGTCCGGCAGAAATTTCATTAACTTTCATAAACTGGTGAAGTATGTACTCCGCTATTGTCGCAATCGTGCAGTTGAATTTTCGACTTTCGGCTCTGAGCCAGTGAGCCCAACAGCGCAAATTTTTACCGCCGATATCTGTGGATACAACAAACAAATATTGGGACTAAGTTACATTTACGTAAAAGATATCGACCCATGACAATTATTGGAAACAAACCTGTGCTTTTTTCGTTTAACCGACTTAAAATTAAAGAGACGTGTTCGACGCTTGTGTTTTTTTTACTGGGCTTGATGTATAATCTTAGTGAACCACCATTTTTGGAGTGTGAGTGATTTCACTTGGGTATTTTTTTTTGGACCTACTCTTGACCTCAATCTTGTCCTGAGTGCAGAGATGAGGTCGATACACAGAAACGATGTTTTATATTACACTATTTTACTGAATAACTAAATTCTTACTCTCGGTTGTCACTGGACATTCTTAAAACAAAAAAACTACGTCATAAAAGGGCTGGTTAGAAATACTGCCTATTTCAGAATTTATCGAGTGCAATGCGTTGTGCCTTGAGTTGAATGTAACTTTGTTGAGATTAAAATATATAATTATTTTTAAAAATACCTCTAAGATATTAGCTATTATTATTAATAACCTTAGAAGTGTTTCTTTTGTATTATAGCATTTTTAAGTACCTACTATTATCTTATTATTAAAATAGATTTAGTTTTTAGAGAGTGTGATCTAAAATAACGGATTTGTAGTGTTAAAAAGTTTTGATACGTTGTTAAGTTTTGTTGGGAGTCATAATTTTAGTGTACCTTCTTATACAGTTAAGTTTCCTAGGCAGCTTATAATTTATATTAGATAACCTTTTCCTATTTTTTTTCTGAAATCAATTTAGCCGACTGTTTGAAGTGGAATGATTTTGATTTTTTGAGTCAATAGAATGTTTTCTTTGGAATCGATATTTTCTAAGTAGGACTTGTAATTTATTGTTAGTTTATAATGTAAAGTAATAACATATAGCTAATGTAACAGTAGGTAACATTAATTTGAATGTCGCCATTAATATTAAAAAAAACCTCAGATTTGTAACCAGTTATAATTATTCTAAGCACCTATTTAATGTAACTAAATAACGGAAAAAGTATGAAAACCTCAACAAAGTTACCTACAACTCACACATTTAAACAAACACATCGCCAACTACAAAATAGCTTAAACGCCAATCTAAAGATCGCATCTTGATTCTGAACAAAATATAGCTCTCAAACGAATGAGACCAACGAAAATGATCCAAATGCTAAAGCTATCTACAACGGCTTTCATATTCAAATGTTACAAAACATAGATATAAAAACAATAAGTTCTAAAAGCGACATTCAACAATAACTTCACACAAGTGCATTTAATATACCACTACAAGAGATGTCTCTTCTTGCATCACTGGATGACACCTACGGACCGTCCTATACCTCGCTTATTGTACTGCACCGAGAAAGCTGGGTCGACAGGTAAAAGGGACACGGTAAACAGTACATGCCAAAATAGACCTTGAACACGTCATTAACCAAAGTGATAAAGATAAAGTCGTCTTTGCAGGTGCTCCGGAAGTCGTGACCGAGAATAAGGATGTAGATCTTAGAGTATTGCCGGCAGTGGTGACTGAGGCCAAAGCCGCCACAGTTGCGCAGAAACGTCCTTCTACTGAAGCAGTTGAGAATAAAGCCAAAAAGAATAAACTGGATAAATTTGATGTGTAAGTGTATTGTTATTGCAGATTCCTATAATTTTGTTAACATTATATTTGCGGTATAATATACTACTAATTACCAGATAGATAACATCTAGCTCAGTAACTATTATTGATAACGTCATTTCCTCAATCATTGCTACATGAATCACCCTCACTTCCTTGAATGCGCCGTTGCTACTTTTAATAACACTTACATCTACAAGCTTCTTTCCTCTTCTTGTTTTAAACGTGTTTATACAACTTATTGATATAGGTCTCATTCAGTTTCACTCTCACTCCATGGATCAAATAAGCTTAATTCACATTATTGCTCAAGAAAAACAAACCACAATTCAAGAAAACTAACACACTACACGTTGCAGACTATTCGGCAACGAAGACGTGGACTTACGTAAATTACCGCAAGTGGACGAGCTCAACGCTCCCCCGCCGCCTTCCATCACTTCCTCGCCAAAGTCTGATAGCAAGACAGACGACGTCGATGTAGCCATGTCGTCACCACCCAAGGGGTCCCCCAAGAGAGACTGGAATGAGGTCAAGAAAAGAGATGATAAGAAAACTCCTACGAAGTTGGACCTCGTCAGAGCCAAGTTCGCTGAAGTGACGAAGGGTAAAGACAGACTGGGAAGGCCGCTGCTGTTCAGTAAATCCCCTAGTAAGTATTGTTTTTAATATTTTTCGTGATGTCGAAGTGATTAATTTTGTTATGTGTTATAATCGTGACTTATAAAAATATAGTCGATTGCTTGACGCATTTCATGAGACTTGACTCTTGCCCAGTTCAAATATATGTATATGATGTGTGTGTGTGTTGTGTGTGTGTGTGTGTGTATATATATGTTTATGTTCTTTTGTTCTAGGTATAGAAAGAGAAAGACGTCGCACAATGAGCGGCGACGATGGAGACATCAGAGAAGAAGATGAACAAGGCTTCGTCGAGAACAAGAAGTCTATCTCCATCATCATGTCACAGGCCAAGGAACACTTCACAGACGGACAACTAGACAAGAACCAGTATAACACGCTCATGTACCAGATTATACAGCTCAATGAAAAGCTTAAACTGAAGGAAGCAAAACAGAGAGAATCCTTGGAGATATCTAAGAGAAGACTCAAGGCTCACACGTTGGAGGAAAACCATAAAGTAGCCAGCCCAAAGTCCTCTCCAACTGAACGAAATAGATTCGGAGATATTGATGAGAGAATCACCCCATCTGTGTTCCTCGACACCCCGCCAGATAGCCAGGGAATGTTACCTACTATAGGGGCTGATTCAGACATGAGGGTCAATTCCGACGGCGTCGATGGCGGTCTCAAGAAAGGTTTGCTACCCCTTCCGCCCGTCATGCCAATGTACGGACCTTACAACCAGCCGATGTGGCGAGGACCAAGGCCGAGGGGTGAAGACTTTGGGCCCAGGAGGTTCAGAGGGCCGGTACCACCGTTCTACAGAGGGAAGTTTGATAAAAGGGGTCCTAGACCACCTTTCGAGCCTCGAATGCCAATGCCTCCTTTACCCACTCCCAAACTGGGTATGTGTCAAGGAGAATATCCTTTACAACCTTATGAAAGGAGTGAGTCCCCGCCATCTCTAGGTGCTCCGGGCTTCGCCATCCCACCGACAGACTTCAAAGTTATAGAATACATAGACCAGGATCCCTTCAAGACAATCCAAATTGACGGCATTCCTAGAGAGATCAGGTTCTACAATGATACCGCCGTCATTATGTTAGACTGGGACGATCCCAGAGAAATCAAGTTCCTACCCGGATGCAGAAGAGTTACGTTCGATAATAAAGACTCAATAGTTCTTAACTTCAATGAAAATTATAAGCAAGTAGAGATAGATGATCAAGTATTTGATATAAGATTCGGTGCGCCGACTAGAGAACTGTACATCAACGGTAGATGGTACGAGTGTTTCTTTGGTGGACAGCCTTTAGGAGTCATTATAGACGGGAAGCCGAGATTAGTACATTTGGAAGGTCCGATGCCTCAAGTGGACATTGGTAAAGCAAAGCGCACGGATTTAGTCGCTGGAAAAATCAACCTTATTGTAAACGCCACACAGATGCATCCAGTATACTTGGACGCGAAAGTGCAAAAGATCTTAGTCAATGGCAATTTCTTGACGGTTCGCTTTGTGGATTCGTTGCGAACTGTATTAATAAACGGTCAGCCTTTCAAGGTTGAGTTTGGAGATCTTCCCAAGCCGATCGTGGTTGGCAATGACAAATATTTCATCAGATTCTCTGCCTTGCCTCGGAACATCAAGCCTGGTTACATTCAGATCGCGAACATGGAAGGTGTGGGCTTGCCTTTGGTGTCGAACGTCAAGAAGTTCGAGGATGTGAAAGAGGAGACAGTGAATCAAATGGAGGTTGATCAACAGGAACCACTCACAAGGTCTTTGAAGACGCCCAGCCCAGAGATCAATACAGAAAGCTTAGGTAAGCATATTTTCTAGTTTATTTTACCTATTAGATCACCTCATATTTTATGTAAGTGTAGTGGTCGCAGGCGCCACTGTTAGCATGACATCTTGGGGTCGATCCCCATGTCGGGTAGATTTATTGGTTTTTCAGTTACACTTATGAATTTCCAAACACACCAAACACGCATCCCAACTGGGTGTAAACACCTCTGCCTTATTCCTCAGGAATACAAGCGCGATGTTATGCTCTTTACTATTCCATCTAAACTTGAATGATCAATCATGGCACGGTGGCTTGGCATAAGCGTGTTCTCCAAAATCTTGTCATTAAAAATCATGATCTGATAATTGTCTTTTCATAATTTTAAAACACCGCTTCTCATCCGCCAGGTCTCGACATGCTAGCAAGTGTGATGCCTTCAAGTACAGTACCGGCTTCCGGATCAGACTACAGCACGGCAGAGCCGCTGTTCTCCAAACCAGATAAGATTCCTGGTCTAGAAACACCCTCAGACGAGAAACCACCCGCCCTGCCTGCAATACTAGGCAACATTAACGTCAATGATTTATTTGCCAAACTAGTAGCCACAGGGATCGTGCAAGTCAAACCGAACACGAAGGATGAAAATAGTGGAGGGCAGGAGGAAACTAAAGTGGAAGAAAAGACTAAACCGAGAGAAGATAAAAATGTTATTCATAAAGTTGACTTTATGAGGAGCGAGACTTTGAGAGTGTGAGTATTGTTTTATTCGACCATGGTTTCATTTGAGATGCCTTCATAAACTCACATTTACGTACGATGAGACGGGTAGTGGGAGATTTGTTTAGAGTTGTCTCTGATTTTTGTAAGTTAATGGGCAATAGTATTCTTACGTGCTATGATAACGGCTGCAATCGCTAGTAAAACTTGAAGGTTTTCACATCGTTAAGCTTAGTTTACTCATGCGCTGGTGCACAAATCTTTTTGATGTCCAACTATACCAAAATCGTGATAATGCGAATGACAAATGTTCCAATTACATGCGCCAGTAGGCTGTAGTCATCTAAGGGCTAATTTTCACAACGAAACTAAACGCAATTATATAAACCTTTTAATTACAATACTTCGCCTTTCTCCTAACAGCAAACAGCCCGGTCTGGTGGCGCGCCTGTACGGCGGCATGCAGTGCTCCGGCTGCGGCGCGCGCTTCCCGCCCGAGCACACCGTGCGCTACTCGCAGCACCTGGACTGGCACTTCCGCCAGAACAGGAGGGACCGGGACTCCGCCAGGCGCGCGCACAGCCGGCACTGGCACTATGATCTGTCCGACTGGGTGCAGTACGAGGAGGTGGAGGATTTGGAGGAGAGAGGTGAGATATTTTTGTACATGTTATACATTACATTATTGCACAGACATGAAGATGTGGTAGAAATGTTACGATTTTTTTCGTACGCCCATAGGAAAAAGTCATATGTTTACATATATGTGTTTTTTGAAATTTTAACTCTGGCTTCATTAGTTGTGTTAATCTCGTTAGAAATGATTTTATTTTTAGAAGGAATTATATTTCTAAAGATTTTTCAGTAAGTTTGATGTTTTATTGCTGCTCCTAGTTGTTGTAACCATTGTGAGGTTATTCTCGGTCGGTTAGATTAGTATTTGTGAACTTCGTATCATTTTTGCCAAATAAATTCCTACATAGATAGAGAGGTTTGCAAGCAGAAAGGGGAGGCCTTTGCCCAGCAGTGAGACACATGATAGGCTAGGAAAAAATAACCTACATAAGGATACATTGATCAAATGATGAACAAATGATCAATCACTAGTGATTATAATAATAATAATAATAAAGCTTTATTCATTCCACACAATCAAACAATAATCAAATCATAATGAAATAATAACAGTAAATATTAATAATAATCAAACAAAAATTAAAAAAGTAGCCTTAATTATAAAATCAACAAATAAATTACATTAGATAAACAAAACATTAATTATCATTTCGCTTTAAAATTATATTGTAAATTCAGATATAATGATATTTCAGGTATATAATTATCATAATTTATGTGATCACGACTAACAATCAAACAACAACAATTAATATTTACAATAATCAAATAAAAATAGACTTAATTATAAAAACAATATTTAAAATTTCATTACTTAGGACAATCATTGTTATTTCGATTTAATTTCTTAAGAATTATTGAATTTCAAATAATAAAATTGATCATGATTAAAAAATTATAAAATAACATTATTGTGTGGACCCCCTTCGGGTAAAAGCCTCCTCCAAAGAATTCCACTTTTCTCTGTTCGAGGCGGTGGTTATCCAGTCTCGTCCGGCATTCGCTATGATCTCGTCCTGCCAACGGGCGCAGGGCCGGCCTCTATTTCTGGTGCCCTGTGGACCTATCCATTTAGTTGCCCTGATTGTCCAGCGATCATCGGAATACCTTGCAACGTGCCCGGCCCACCTCCATTTTTGGGTCTGCGAAAATTTGAGAGCGTCTGCCACTTTAGTTTTATTGCGAATCTCTGAGTTTCGTATTTTATCGCTTAGTTTGATATTTAAGCAGCTTCTCTCCATAGATCTCTGTGTAATTTGGATCTTGGTTCTCGCCTTGTTGTCATATATCCAAGTCTGGCAGCCATAAGTGAGGCACGGTAAAATTGTAGAGTCTAATATGGTCTTTTTTACTCTGATCGGAGGGTTGATTTAAATATCTCTTTGTGAGCCCAATATTTTTTCCAGGTAATAGCAACCCTTCGATCTATTTCTTCAATGTTCCTATTTTTTCGGAAGGAGATTTGCTTGCCCAGGTATATGTACTCCTGGACGTATTCTAGCGGCATGTCATTGACAAAGATAGGAGTCATTTTGCTGTTGGTCATGACTTTTGTTTTGCTGAGGTTCATCTCTAAACCCACATATTCACTCGCTGCTTGTAATTCCTTGACCATAATGTTGAGTTCCAAAGGATTTTCCGACACAAGAACAATGTCATCAGCAAAACGCAAATGGCTCAGATGTTTTCCATTTATATTAATGCCCCTCTTCGACCATGGCAGATCTGCCATTATATTCTGTAAGACAGCTATGAACAATTTCGGTGAGATCGGATCACCTTGCCTGGCTCCTCTGTTGATACTGATTACAGGCCCGACTCTATCCAGCTTAACTCGACTTGAACTTTGGGAGTAAATATTTTTTATAATGTTTATATATTTAGAATTGACCGATTGGTTATTTAGTGCTTCCCATATACTGCGATGCGAGATAGAGTCAAAGGCTTTTTTATAATCGATAAAAGATATGTACAGAGGCTTGCGATATTCGAGGTATTTCTCGATTACTTGATCTAATACGTGTATATGGTCTGAAGTGCTGAACCCTTTTCTGAAACCTGCCTGTTCCATAGGTTGGAATGTGTCTAATTCCGAAGATATTCTATCAAGAAGGCATGAAGAGAATAACTTGTAAAAGCTGGACATTAGGCTTATCGGACGGTAATTACCTATGTCTGCTGGGTCGCCTTTTTTGTACAATAAAATTATTTCAGATTCAGTCCACTGCTCTGGCACTACTTCTTCGTCTAGGATCTTGTTAAATAATAGTGTAAGAGGTGTTACTAGAAGAGCTCTGGCGTGTTTAATGCATTCGTTCGCAATACCGTCTGGTCCCGGACTTTTTTCTGATTTTAATTTTAGTATTTGTTCAAAGATTTCAGGTTCACAAAACATCTCTATAGTCGACGTATTCTTTGGTTGGTTTGACGTCTCTATGTTTTGTGTTGAGTTTGGCTCACTATATAAGCTTGTGTAGAAATCTGAAGCTATTTTTATAATTCCACTACGTGATTTACTATTTGTTGAACCATGTTGAAGAGATGGAATCCATGTTTTTGTTCTGTCTAGTTCTTTAAATGCTTTTTTAGCCGATCTTGTGTTTTCTATGTGTTTTTTATAGTGTCCATTCTGTGTGTTTCATAACATTGTTTTATTTCTTTGTCTATCTGCTTATATAGGTTTTTCAGGTCTTCTCTGTCTTTTTTGTTTAAGTAGGATTTGTTTTGTAAGGCGGCTCTTTTCTTCATTAATTCTATTGCCTTATCTGTTAAAATAGTTGATTTCTTAGATCTTGATTTGTGTCACTAGTGATTACGATGTGCAAACTACAAAGTTCGTCGATGTTAAAAATTGCTATTTCCTCCAACAGAAAAGAGTTGGTTTGAAACCGGCGGTCTCCCGGCCGGCAGCACGGCGGAGGGCGCGGCCGAGGCGCCCGCGCCGCCCCCCGCGGCCACGCCCTCCGCCGCCGCGTCTGCGCCCGCGCACCACGCCTGCGCGCTGTGCGGGGACGCCTTCCAGCAGTTCTACAACGAGGACAAGGAGGAGTGGCATCTGCGGAACTCCGTCAAGCACAACGATGATTTTTATCATCCGCTGTGCTATGAGGATTATAAGGTGAGCTGTTTGGTGAAGTAAAACGAACTATACAGGATGAAAGGGAAATCGACGCACAAACACCAAACATCGACGTTAAAATCGTGACTAAGGTGTAACTTAAAGGTGAGACCAGACGACCGTAAACATGCGAGCTGTGAGTCGCGACATTTACGCTACACTTCCATTGGGCTTCACACAACAACCTGGTTCGTGTTAAACGACAACGTAAAATGAGTCCAGACTTTATAATATAAAACCGAAGTTAGCGTGAATTACACATCACAAAATCACCGTGCGGTGTACTCAACCACTGCGCAAACCGTGCCGTCAAAACTACTCTAGCTACTCAATTTAGATAATATTTTTAGACAGTTACATATGTTGGAAAGCCACGTAGAATCTAGCTAATACTTATTTTACAAGTAAAAACAAAATAAATACCCTGTATAATTACTTAGATGAGGCAAAATAACAGATTTGTATACAGTAACAAAGCATTAAAGAGTTTTTTTTTTGGGACCTCGATAAAAAAAAATCAATGGTCCCTAGCTAAACTACTTTCCGACCCCTGGCTTAGGCTATTTAATAAACATACTCCTAACAACAACCAAATTTCTACAGGCATCCCTAACCAAAGCAGAAGAAGAACCATCACAGTCTTCCGATGACGTGACGCCCATAGAGAAGGCAGATGAAGAAGAGGCCATAGAGATCAAAGATGTGGAGGATGACCCGGCCGAGCAGTCCGACAACGAGTCGGTGGTCGAGGTCGTCGAGGAGGCCCATGACTTGGATCCTGTTGAAGTGAGTACTAGTAGATTTTATTATTAGATTTATATTACGGTCAGTTTTAATCTATCGACAATACGTTTTTCAGTCAATATAATATACAAATGGACGTCATCTAGTGTTCACCAGCTTAGTTACGTGAGAAATAAGTTTTATAGAATTTATGATCTTTTTGGTTATTTTCTGAACGCGCTATTCACACTCATGTCGGTCTCGGGTAAAAACTGCTGTACATTCTGATGATACGACTAATATGGTTCTTTACCACACAAAAGCTGGTTAGCAATCTTCCACAATATCGCGAATTCTGCCACAGCTATCAACTGTGTGCTGAAAGTTGCGGCGCAACTTGGTAGACGCCTTGTCTAGCAATGGACTACGATAAACCTGAATTGATTAATTGAAAGTCACTTGCCATTCTGTACTAACATAAACATTTTCTTCTCCCCCCATAGATCGACGAAGGCGAAGAAGACGACGTGGTGTTCAAAGCGGAGCCTGTTGAAGAAGTAGTGGTGGATGATGATGTGGACACGGACGACGAGACGGCCGCCGAGCGCAAAGAGCGCGACCGGCTCGCTGACATCGATTTCAGCAAGATCAAGGTCAAGCAGGAGCCGATGGATCCTGGTGAGTTAGATGGTCTTACTCTGCTTCATCGATGATCCCATATTCCATGTATTCTTTCGGAACTGCCATTTTCGTTTTGCAATACAAAACTTTTGTTTTCCCAAACTGTATGTACTAAATGTTTTTCTTTTATTCGCAGACGACGAACCAATAGTAACTGCAGAAGAAGAGAGCATCCAAGCGCGAGTGGACAACACGCACACCACAGTGGAGTCCTCTATCGACGGCAACTTGCAACTAGACGCGGCCAACGCTCCCGCGACCACCATCCCGCTCGGCGGTATCCGGATCAACATCTCCAAGGCTCTCCCCACCTTTGTCACTAACAACTTAGACGACAAGTTGCTAGAGGATATCAGTGCTGATGATGAACCCTTGCCACCTGGTGAGGAACCAGAGATGGAGTATACGTTAAAGCCAAATTTAGAAGGTGTTCAGTTCAGTAGACAACCACCAATCAATAGAGGTAGTGAGCTCTCCGGATTGTGCTCTATTATGTAAGCACAATCCTACTACACTGCACAGTACTTGTTATTGTCGTAAGTGGTGAAATGAGAGTGTGCTATTAAGTACACCTCTGCCTAAACCTTCAGGGATCACAGGGATTATTATGTGATTTGTTTCGACGTATCCAGTCTTTAGTCGAGTTTGGTTTTAAGTTGCCAGTATATTCTCTCGAGAATAAAAGCAGCTGAATTGTTTGTCTACTTGGTTTGTGTTACTAAATATTAGTATTAAAATACTCTCTAAGGACTGGACCGTCTGATCGGAATAGGTTTTAGTAAAACCAACTAATTTAATCAAGAAACGTTTGGAATTACCGCATAAGGCATATGTTTTAGGTTTTAAAAACGTTGAATGGTAAATCCATAGACTGATAATAATTATGTGTTTAATTAAGTTTAGAAATAATAAAAACCCAACGAGAGACGCACAAGAAATAGATTTAAATTAATTAAAATCGTTGCGTCGAGTTTCGACCAATCAAATTCAATCGATTATTATACTGAATTGGTTGGTTTATTGTTAATTTTGAGTATGGAGTTGGTAATTATTAGATACGGTTTTATGGTTCTAATTTCCTATTAAAGTAAGTTTGGGTAAGATAAACTAGTTTTGTGCATTCATTGGTGAACAAAATGATGAGATTTGTTTGATTGCAGTATATAACGATGTTATTGTGCGGTCTACATTGAGATGTCAGGTTTAGGTGCACATGTGTTAGTGTGTATAATGCACCAACAATACAGGGAAGGAATCGTGTAGGACAAGGCTCATTTGAAATATCTTACATATTACCGTAAGATTTATTTGTCTTTCACCCCTTGAATCAAAACTGACGAAGACTCCAAACAGCCGCTACTAGTTATTTCTTGCTGATTTTTTTACCTTATTTCTACAACAGTTAAGTCTGTTTTTTTTGTCAATAAATACTGTTCTACTTTTCGTCAGTTTCATGCTGATTTGATTCAAGATTGAGAGGCTCAGTAAATGTTTTAATGTCTAGCCAATGCATCACGTAAATTATTGTAGGATTATGTATAATTATAAAGATTTAATGTATAGTTTCGAATTGCTATTTGTATGTGGTTGTGGTGGGATAAATATGGAACTTGTGGGATAGATATGGAATGGTGTGTAGATTGTTGCTATATATCTCTGTATTTTTAAGCAAAGCAATATATCTTCGTAAAACTTCCACTTATATTAAATGTATCTTTATCTTCTCAGTTATAACCTAATATAACTGAACAACCTATATTCTGAGAAAGAGAGTAGGTGTCAACCTTTCATAATAAAGCCTCGAAGAATTGTTAAAACGAAATGTGATATTAAACTTAAGTTAACGACTTATATAACTGCGAGTATGCGTTTTGTTTGACGAATTAATTGTGTATATCATGTAGTAAATGTAAATATTTGGTCAACTTGTCTATGTAAATATTTAGAAGTATTTTTAAGGGTACAAATTGTTACTGCATTTGTATGAATTTGTATGACTGAATGTGAAATATTTAAGCATAGAGAATCTCTGCGTTTGAAGGGTTTTTATTTCCTTAAGTTTTTTTTTTCTTTGCCACATCAGTGGCATCCCTTTTATTAAAAAATCTTTGAAATATAAAAACAAAAATTGAATAAATAAATAAAAAAAAGTGTTAGGTTTAATTTTATGGTAATCGGAAAGCAGTCTAATATTTTCTTTTCTAAATCAATTGCGCTTCACTATCACAGATGAAACTTGGATCACAATGATTTGTTTGTTTAGTTTACAACTTGTAAATAAATGTTTATATCAACTTATTTGTGTTTTTTCTGCTCAACCCTACCCTGAAACACTATTGTCTGTTTTCTCTAACAAACAAACACTATAATACACGATATCTAAATATTTTTGTTGGAATTTCGATCAACTTTGAAAAACCATCAGCGGGCAACTTAGAATATGCTTGAGGGTTGAATCTCGTCTATCAGCACGGAATCACATTTTTCCATGCTCTTATCCTTTTCCGTCGCTCAGAACCGTCATTTGCTAGAGCGAGAAACAGCGGGAGTGCTATCGCAAGCGGCAGCATTGACGAGGCGCTTGGTCGCACGATAACGCAAATATGCGATTCCGTGCTCATAGATGTGGCGCAACCCTCAAACATCACATTTGGGATGAATAATATACAAAAATAACACTTATATCCATTTTTATTTACAATATTAACTACATAATTTATAAATATGCTATAGGTACTGCCTAACCTAACAAAGATCAAGAAAAGTTCAGTGACAGCTTACACCCAAACACAAGAGTATGAGTTTATCAGCAATCATGTTATTTCCTCAAAAAGTATGTCACATCAATTTGTGATAGCATTATTATACTATAGCACTTCAACACTATACAAACAATATTGGGTTTGCGCAGAATGTACACTTCGCAAAATGTGCACTTGACGCAAAATGTGCACTTCTCAAAATAGCACTTCTCAAAATTGATTCATAACACTTCTCTAGTGCACATTCTGCGACAAACCCACAATATTATCTATACAACAATCTAATCCTTTAGTCTATTGTAGGTGATTCCCCTGAACATAATATACAAGTTCAGTCCATCCATCAAAAAGTTTACTGAAAGATATCAGCGATAAGATGGCCACAGAATTAGTAAAATAGTAAAAGAGCTGTTTAACAATTTTGGTGTACAACAAAGTATAATCTATCTTCATAACTATGCATATAATACAACAGTCTAAGTACATAACAGAGCAACATCTACATATCGCAATTATGTGGCCACCTAGGAAAAGGCAATGTATCCTTGATATTATTAACATTACAGACAACTTGTAACAACCTCTCAAGGCCTAGACCATATCCTCCAGTGGGGATGTTACCAAACTTCCTCAGGTCTAGGTACCAGTTCAGTCTGTCTGATGGTAGCTTTGACTTGAGCTTCTCATAGTTATCTTCTCTCAGGCTTCCACCTACTATTTCGCCTGTGATGGGTGTTAGAAGGTCTAATGCATCCACCTGAAATAAATAATGATTTTGATTTTAGTGAAAATAATAAAATGTGGTTATCTCTGCCTACCCTCCTGAGCAAAAGTTTATGAGCTTGTGTATAGTGGTTAATATTTTTTTCTGGAGACATTTTAACAATGTATAATCCTTAATATTACTTATTGAACTCTTCTTTCTGTATGCGGGGGCAGGTACTCACTATTTAACAAAAAGTATTTGTTTAGTGATTTTGCTTTTTCACAGCAATTGCAATTAAAGTAAAGGTATTTTAATAAAGCTTTTTTAATGATTAAATTAAAAACAAAAACTTCTATTTATAAAAAAAGTGACATTCTATTGATCCTTTAATCCCTGAACTTATAAAGAAAGTTAATCCCCTTTAAAATTGTCAATAAATTGACATGTATATCTACATACCTTTGTGCTATCTTCAGAACTCTCTTTCATATAAAAGGACTTCATATCCTTGGGCCATTTCACCACAAACACTGGCACACCGTTGCAGTGTTCCACCAAGGTCAACTCCTGTTCCTTATTGATACCCTCATCAGTCAATGTTGATCCCTTCTTCTCCAGAATCTGTCTAGCTTCATCATAAGTTAGTGTTACAAACTCCTTGGTGACCCAACTAGGAGCTTTGTTCTCTTTGTCAATTAGAAAAAGATCAGCCTCATTGGTGTTTCTTGTCTCAATGAAAACATACTTCAGTAAGTCTTCTATTGCTCCTTGTAACTGGTCTAGGGTTTCACAGAAAGCTAGTTCAGCTTCTAGCATGTAGAATTCTGATAAATGGAGCCTGGACCTGGAGTTTTCTGCTCTGAATGTTGGACCGAAAGTGTAGACATTACCCATTCCTCTGCACACTGCTTCTAAATGCAACTGTCCAGACACTGTTAAGAATGTTTTAGAGCCAAAGTAGACAGAGTCTCTGTCTTTATTTTCCTGCATCATTGCTTTAACTGTCTCTTCACTATCTGGCTGTATTTTAAACACTTCCCCAGCACCTTCACAGTCATTTGAAGTTAGTATAGGTGTGTGAATGTTTGTATAATTGTTTGTAGCAAAATAGTCATAAATGTGCTTAGTTACTGCACTTCGTATTCGTAAAATGGCAGAAGTATAGTTAGTTCTGGAACGTAAATGCAGGTACTGCCTAGTGTATTCTGGTGGATGTGTGGTCCTTGGGTTAAATGGGTACCCATCTAGTACAACACAAGTTCCTAAAACTTTAACATCGTCAGCGACTAGTTCTAACTGGCCTCTTGGACTTTTCGACAGTTTTCCCGTAATATGAACCGAGGAACCATAAGTTAATGAGTCTGTTGTAAGTTTTTTTGGAATAACTATCTGTAGTTTCTGTGCGCACGATCCATCGCTCACATCAGCGAATATTAGCTCTTTCTGTTTCCGCAAATTCTTCACCCAACCCTAAAACACAAGAACAAACTTAGTAGTGTAATTCTTTAATTCTTACTTCTGGTTTTTTTAGAAAAAATAGTTACCTTTATTTCGGTAACATTGCCGACATTCGGATTCACCAAAACAGCAGCAATGACGCTGTATTTCCTGAAAGTCTCATTAATTCTTAAAAAGTTTTTTAGTTTACTATAATAAATACTTCTGTACATCATATTTAATAATTTATTTGGGTTTCATAAAATTCGTTTTTGGTTATAAAATATAATAACAACAGCTGTAGTTACTGACAGCTGTCAGTTAGCAGCCAAACGTACTTTGCCCATTTTTATCTATGACCAACTAAAAAAAAACTCTATGGTTACATTTTTTCACACCAAGCCAGCGTTTAAGAACATCGGTTTTCTCAACTCGTGGCTAGTCTGCGTAGCTGGCAAGTTTTTTTGTCTGTCAAATGTCATTCGGCAAATCATGCATGTTCGATTTGTTGCGTTGTGAAGAATTTTGTGGAATTTAATTTAAATATTATATTTATCTGTGTTTTTAAGTAATTAGTGTAGAACGTAAGTACACCAGAAAAATAATTTTCTCTAAAAGTTTACTATTTTTCTATGAAAACCATGATGACACTTTTTCAGTACTATTGTAATAATTTTGTTAATAATTGATGATTGAAACTGGTTTTCCGAGTTATTGCGTCCTTGGTCATCGCGTTATGTTAATACGGACATAGATCGCCATGAGTTTTAAGGCTATTTTTAATATTTTACTTTGAGTGAAGTGTCCAAAAACTTCATGCATGGCCTACTGCTCCACTTTTTTGACAAAAAAGTGTTTTTAATGGCACTTTCTACTTTGGTCGTGGTCACGTAAACGTATTAAGTTGGCGTTTAATTGTGGTTTCGATGATCCACTGTAGCCAATATGAGAATGTGTCGTTCTTTATCTCTTGTTATCAGATAAAAATGAGACAGTGAAACTAGGTTCTTCATGAATTACATACCTCTTGATACATGACATTGCAACTTTGTGGTCACTATTTTTCCTTATTCCTATATTTTGTTATGAGTTAAGATAGTATTTTCTAAAAGTTAGTTAATATAGTTGTAGTTTTATCATGACTTTAAAGTACCTATATTCAATTAAAATTGGTCTACTGCATGAAAAATGATGGAGTTTCTTACAAACTTTCATCCCCTATTCTACCACCATAAAGATTTTTTTTTTAAAGTGGTATTGAAATTAAAAGTTAAAAAAGTTAATTTCAATAATGATATGAATCTTACAATGTTTCCAGAACAATGCATTTCAAAAAACTTATTTTCTACTATCAAATGTATGAAAATGAATTTATAGACACAAAACAAGACTCTTGAGTTGAATTTTGTTTTTTTTTTTTTAGAAAATGGCAGATACAGAACCCCAATCTGGAGACTCAGGGCCCCCCAAGGGACTGCCCGCACTGAAAGCGCATGTAAATGCCAACAGAATAGATGTAGCTTTATGGGCTATCCGAGTACTTACTGTGCTCTTCACTATAGGATATGTACTGCCTATATTTAACAAGTAAGTGAAATCTTTAATTCTTATTTACAGATGTGTAATTATTATTTATATACCACAGTGTAACACAGTAAATTACATAGTGAACTGAACTTACATTAACTTACAAGGACAAAGCTTGTTTCACTTTATTTTCTTGTTATTCATAAGCATTCCAAAACACTTAAATAATATTAATTTAGACATTGAAAAAAGTGTTGAACCTCAACATTGATTCATCATTCAATTGACTTTGGATTTTGACTTAATCTGGGTTCCTAAAATTAGGTTTTGAGTTGCACAGTATTTTGGTTCAAGAAGAATTGAGAACCAATATGTGATCTGAAGGAATATTAATTAAAATGTATTTGTAATTAGCTAAATCAGTAAATAAACATCTGTCTCATCTTGGCAAGGTAATTGTAAATTAATTGTTTTTATTTTTGTAACAATGGATGTCAGGTGTAATGTTTCTGCATATTCAGCTAAATCAAGGTTACCTGTGTTCAGTATTTAAGACAATGAAGATTAAAATAACACTGAGGGCAATGACCTTAACCTCTTTGTTATAGAACTAACTGTTCAAAGTTTTCATTATGTGAAAATTCAACAAAAAAGGACAAGCATATCCTGTTACATTACATTCCCACTGATGGGGCACAAGTCTCCTCTCTACGAGGCGGAGTGGGACGAGATACATTGTTGGTTAGTCAACAGAGATAGTATTGTCTTGTTTTTTTTTTGCTTTAATTGTAATTTAGAAAAAAAACTCCCGTCACAATGTATTGTTTGTTTATCATTTGTGAGCTCATTTGTAGAAAAAAAAAAGAATAATTAAATCAAAATACAATACATTGGTGGAAACGAGAACAAAATCTGATAGATAAGCAATCTCTCAGATAACAAGCCAGACAAGAGTGGGATTTGCTTGTGATACACATTGATAAATAAATTCCTAATTGCTGTCTAGGAATCTTGTTGCTGACTGACTCTAGCTTTGCCAACAATTTTTATTGAATGGTTAGCCAGAGTACACCCACATTTCGCCAGTTAAAATCTCATGTAAAGGGGGTGACCCTGTAGCCATCAATTGGACACAAAACAGGCTCTGCTGCTGATACTGAAAATTTCTGATGGAAAAACCCAATAGGTACCCACTTTGTCCCTCCTGATAATAAAACCCAGGACCTGCAGCAGTTGTGCTTGAGACCACTAGTCAGAGGCAGTTAAACACACTTTTATTTATTAATTCTCAATATGGTGAATACAACCTTGAAACACATTTAGCTACTTTAAATACAAACATGCATCGCTCAGTAATGATTCCAAAATGATTTGTTTAGTATGTTACTCACAAAAAAGCTAATATAACTCCGAGTAAAGTGTTTGTCATCACTTCATCAGTAAGCGATGATCATTATAACATTTGATTTTTCTACATGAAATGGGTTTAAATATGACAACATATTATTTGAGAGCTGTAAGCATTTATTTACAAAATTGTTGTGTATATTTTGTTTTATATGTGTGCATATGTAAACTAGAAACAATATTACTTGGCTTTGCCTTTTCTAAGGTAAATACACAAAAATCAATGACATTGAAAATGGATTGAGTTTAAGGACAACATGTTTAAGTTCTTTAATGAAGCTGTCTTATGAAGCATTGAGTTTGAGAGAATTACATAGAAAATATTATGTATTCATTCTTTCAAGTTTATGTTCTTAAGAAATTATATAAAAATATTTCAAAACATCACTGACTTAGTGCACTATAGAGGTTATTTATTTTCAACTTTATTTTTAAAACTATTGTAGTTGATAATTTAAAGTCAGAGAAAGCTATGTGGCGCCAAGACTGTGCGCACCCTTTGGATAACATACTACGATACCGATACGATGTTGTATAAAACTGGGTTCAGCAGTGACTTAAACCTTTTTAAATCAAAATCGAAAGTCATTGATTCAATTTAGGCAGAGAAAGCAGTTCTCTCAAAAAGCCCGCCCTTCACCACGTCCTAGTGTTTTGCGTGCGGAGAAGAAGTGGCGAAACAAACTCCCGAGCAACACTACAGTGTCCTTACTACGTTTTTCCCCTACAGCCCTGTATCAGCATTCTACAAAGCGCTCCTAGCGAACGCGGCCACATCAGCCCTGCGCCTGCACCAGCGCATCCCAGCGCGCGAGATCTCCATCTCCAGGGAGTTCCTCGCGAGGTTCTTCCTCGAGGACAGCGCACACTACCTGTTCTACTCACTTATATTCATGAATGTGGCGCCCAACTTATGTATCCTTTTTAAATATGGTTGAGAAAATGTTTTAGTGAAGATCTTCAAGGTTTTGTAATCGATCTGTCGTATTTCTGCTAGGGGTATAGGTCAGGAGCTTCGTAACAGTCAAATGGTTAGTGCTAGTGAGTGTAATAGACATGGTGATCGAGTATTGCCAGCAGCCTTTCTGTTGGCGGCAGAAACGCTGCTGGCTCTGCATTTAAGAGGTGGGTAAAAACCTCATCCGCACTGTAGTGAAGAATGCACTATCACCAATACTAATGGAGCTTAGTAGAGGCCACAACAAAATGTTGCGCACTTGCGTTCCAAAGACATTGGTAGTAATTAAATATGAAAACATTACAAAACAACACTATCTAAGTGAGCTGAGTACCTTTTCAAAAAGTTATTTAAACACCTTTTCCTTAAATGAATTACTTTTTTTTTTTAAAAAAGGACATTGATGACAAATTATCTGCTATTCTCGTAGCTCATACAGTAACAGATACGAATTTACACTTTTTCCCCACGTGGTTTGTCAGAAACTACAGAACGGCACCTGCTACGATACTTACACACTTTTATAACATTAACATATATTTTATTATTAATTCTCATTTAAGTATTACGTCTACTTCAAGGTGAGCGGCTACGTCATCTTCCTCATGTTATCTTAACGCTTTAATAACTTTTTATCCTAGGCTAGCAATACGTAAAAAGCTAACCTTATCAAGTTCTCTACATAATATGAACTTGGATAATGTATTGATGTTCTATTGTTTTACGTCAATGGTATTGTTAAAGAGTTATCACACTTATCGGCTCGAATCGATCAGAAAAAAGAATATTTAGAACTTATCGATATCCATCTAATTCAATTTGACCTTTTATAGTTCCAGTCATTAGCCCAGCTGATTTAGTGCGATGATGCAATAGTTACTACTACTACGTCTAATGACTCGGACATTTTACTTAAAACACGAAATATGTGGCTCGCTATTATTGGTAAAAAAATATAGTTTGTGCTGGAAGTTTAATGATAACAGTGCAAGCAGTTCAATATTTTAGCTATTGGACTACTTTTTTTTACAGTGATTTTTTTTATTTAAACATATTGTTACAAAAAACATTTAAGTTTTTTCACATTTTGAAAAAACTTAAACATTTTTGTAACAATATGTTTAAACGATACGAACCATCGCGGGTTAAAATAGGCTTGCGTTTATCCGCAACTTGTCTCATGTGGATGCGGCTTAGATTATGTAGAAGAAGTTTCCTAAATACGGTATGCGAATTAAGATACGGAAAACAGGCCTACCTATATATAATTTTGACACAATCATGTTTTCGTTGATTCGACCTCCACCTTTTGGGTAATTGTAATCAGGTTTCAATATTATATTAATAGAACGAATTAATTAATTCTACATATTTTTATTCAAGCCATTATCATGTCTGATGGAATGATTAGCAACTTGAATATGTGATTACATGGGATTAGAGTCCAAATAATGTAATAATAAAATATGTTTTGTAAGTTCGCACGTAAAAAAACATTTATTTTTATTTTCAAACAACTTGTCTGCCCTTGTCACATATTACGTCGACGCTTATTTTTTATTATTTTAGAATCAACTATAATACTTATTTACATATATAAGAATCACAAAAAATGTACTTAGTATTAAGTTGCTGAAGCCCATTGCTTTTGTTGTCAAAAGTTTATTTATATTTTTTCCTGCCATCCAAATCAGTTAAGAATTCATATATGGGACAACATATCCTATATACCTTATATATTGGTGACATGTAAACGTAGCTAGGTATTTTTCCAGGTCATTTTCGCGTAGGGAAGGTCACATAAAATATCTTAATGTTAAGAATCTATTTGATTGCAATTTTATTATCTCGTTGTGTAGGGACTACGGACGGTAACATCCATTATAATTGATTGTAAATAATCTATCCATTTACCATTTTTGTTCAAACATAATACCTTGACTAGCATACAGTGATCCTGACGCCAATATTCCTGTTCGCGCTGCTGCACGCCGCGTCCTACTCGCTCACCATTCTCGACGTAAGTACACACATATTACAGCATGATCAGCCTGTAATGTCCCCACTGCTGGGACACAGGCCTCCTCTCTGTAAGAGGAAGTACGGACCTAGTGCGGGTTGGTGGATGTCACCATAGTCTTCGAATTTTGGTTCTAGGACATGAGAGTTTCCCTACTATGTTTTCCTTCCTCACCATGTTTTGATAGTGATTAATTAAACTACTCGAAGTAAAATGCTAGCTTGGGGTCGAACTTCGAACCTGGGACCTATGACTCAGGTTTATCATTTTAACTGAACGCGATCATCATTTAAAACATTCTTTACCGCGTGCAACAGCTGTCCATGTCTAGAAACAATGAGTTTCATCATTGTTCCGGTCTCGCTCTGAAATAGGCCTGACAGGACTTGAACGCGGTTTAGATGTCCTGATTGCTTTCAATGGTGAAATTCGCCTTAAGTCGGGCTCAATACCAGCCGGCCACCACTGGTCTACTCTCTGGATATTATTACAATTACGTTTAATTGTTTACTTCCTCCATAACAGTTTGTATGTGAAATGTAAGGGGGCCGCGTTGGAAAGTGACAGCCGTTAAATTTTTTAACGACTTGATTGAAGTGCGTAAAGCCATGTCATACATTTTTTTATGGCCTAAGTTTCTTTTCAAGACTGAGTATTAAAAATTGCAAGCAGAAACACTATCTTTATTACAAGCGTAACATTAGAAAAATGGTGGATAGCTCAGCTAGTTTGCGAATGGTCTAGAGTTGTATTTTACCCGACCCAGCCGAACAACATGCATATAATAATATAAATTATGTTTATTTTGCAAATACGTTTTTTCAAACACTGTAGTCGTCTTTTTTTTAAATCAGATGAGACCGGTGTTTCGTACCTTACTACCTGAGAAGAAACAGCCGAAATTCAGAGGTCATAATCTCTTTTAAGGTCCAGACATAATTGGTCAACTCACATGAGGACTCTAATTCTAATTGATTCTGTGGGCGTATGATGTCCTCGGCCAGTCGGTAATAGGTACTAACTATTACCTCCCTGCCAATATAAAAAAGTCATCATCACCCACATAATGTGACATTTATCACAATTATCACTATCGCGACCAGCACGCGTAGCATGACTACCGTGGAAACGGGTTTTGTCGACGGAAGAATCGACAAAATGACAGATCAACAAAAGAAATCTGTCATTTTGTAGATTCTTCCGTCAACAAAACCCGTTTCTACGGTGGTCATGCTACGCGTGCAGAAGCTAATTATTGATTTTATCAAATCATAATTCACAGCATAGTCACACACTCAATATTGATTTTTATCAAAAGTTAATTATAAATAAATACAGAGTTATAGATTTTCTTTCAATTTAAATCTTACTTTTTTCTTTACATAGATTGGTTATTTATATTTTATCTGCTATTTGTGTATTTAATTGTGTTTACACCAATGAACATTGAATAAATATATCTTAAGCAATCATAGCCTCACAAGTACAAAGGTACCTTATTTAATGCTAACAAGAAGTCAAATGACTTTTTCTACTCTTGCGTCTTTTTTAAATACATATGTACAGATATGCAGAAATAACAGAACTAACAGAACTAGCAATTCCCTAAATACTTATATTATTAACGAAACTACTGACACTTAAAAAAATCATTTAAAAAAAAAGGACAATGTAATATTTAGTCGTACAGTAACTGATTGACAAAGTGTTGAAACATACCGATAGTGTAGGTTTGCTAAATAACTTATTATTGACTGATACTCCATCAATCAATGAATCATTGAAATAAATAGAATGACCCGTTTTTCGATCACCAGACAAAGGCACTCTGTAACAGACGCATGCAAGCAATGTGAATCAACTGATTTGTGTGTTAAAATTATACAATGTAAATGCAAATATTCAATGCAAAGTAACGTGATTTTTCGTTGATGAATATGAAAAACGAAAGTGTTATTTTGTTTCTTGATTTTTTCTTATACTTATCAACATATACTGGATACAGAGCTGCTAAATGCTATATGTTGATTAAATATATTGTATTGTTAGATTTTATAGATTGATTAAGACATAAAACATATTATAACAATTAAGGGGTAGATACAATATATAAAATAGCTATGTACAATTGTGCAACATAATAAGACATAAGAAAAACGGACTAGTTCTATAGCTGCATGTGTTACGTTAATTCTAATTTAATTATTTGAAAAACTTGAATCATACCTGAAGTTTCTACATTGTTCTTAGAGTAATAGACTTTTCATTCTTGACCTTTGTGTGGCTCGCTTTACAGCCAACTATTAAAATTGGTGCGTATAGCTGCAAGGCCACTGTTTAACTATTATAATAGAATGCAATAATTGTCATAAGTAAACGTATATTATACATATGTATTTCTGCACACTCATGTATTCTTGACGCGAGCAGAATCTTAAGTAGCTAAATAATTATAAAATAAATACTTAGTTTTGGTTTAACTAACCGTAGGTACTTATAGAAAAGTCGGTCTAGAGAACTTGAGATGATTAATATCAATGTCAGAAATATTAGGGTATTCTGTTATGTATAACAGATTAATAGAAAAAATCTTGGGTATTAAAAACTTTTGGGCAAAATGAAACAGAAAGACTACTAGAGAATTTCTATAATAGACTCCTAACGATCTCACAAAAAAACAGACAAAATTCCTTTAGTTAGATCATAAATACTGTCAATAGAAAACTATGTCAACATACAAATTACAAGCAATAGTCATCTGAGGATAAGACAACAGTTCAAAGTTCAAGCACAATAATTATATACTTACTGCTTATGAATTAACAAAGCAAATGCTAAGATTAAGACCTCGTTGTGTGAGAGGGACCTACATACATACTATCTCTTTTGCACAGACACAATGGTAACTTAACACATAAAAACTCGTGTACAATTAAATAGAAAATGTTACACGAGTTATAAAAAGAAAGTTGAACATTTGAAAGTTATAAACTGCTGTATAGATGCTGCGGTGTTACTTATCACAATCACAGGTTCGGTGGCACAATCTAGAAAAGGAAACTTATATAATGTCTGTCAGTTTGCTTTGCTACGTTTCATCTTAAACTTTTGGACATAATTTTCACTTATTTTGGTAGCGTAGGTCATATTTGTAACGGGTTATTTTTCTTTAGTTTTATTATTAAATAAAAATCATACTTAAGTACATCACACCTGTAATCCCCGCAAGATAAGGCAGAGGTTTAGAACATTATCATAGGTCCCATGAAATAGGGGCGACCCTAATGCCACCAACCGAGCACAATTCCAGACTACAGGCTGATACTGAGAAATTCCTCAAACTTTATGATTTGCAAATGATATAATAGCTCAAAATAATCCCAGTACTGCCTGATAACCCGCACACAAAACAATACATACTTATCGTGCGCAATGAGTACCACACACCAAAAGTCCATTAAACCATGTAAAACACGTTTCTAGATAAGAAGGAAAACAATTGTATCGGTGAAATCTAGAAAAGTAATGCTAAATATATTGTTATCCTCCTATTTTGGTACTGGGCCTGCGTGGTGGACCAGCAGTGGGAACTCTACTTTTGCTAATTAATGCTATTCTGGATGGGGTGGCAAAATGCTCAGCGGTTCTTTAAATGATATATGATGCTCCGATGCTAACTGACTGACTGATTTGATATGAAGTTGTTTGTGCCTTCACCTTTAGGACATCCTTCCAATCGCCTGTCTGCTTTTTCGTTTCGCTGACAAAACAAGGTCTTAGTTTTTGATGCGTCAAAACTTCGCCAATTTCATCAGATTTTCGGTGGCAGCGCAGAAATCACTTAGTCTGCATGTGCACTGCATGGGCTCAATGTCCGGCGGGGTGGCCCAATCTAAGTTTGCGACACAACTCTGTACATACCCTGCTGCCGTTCTGCCGAGTAGCCCCACTTTACTAGGTTGGAAGATTTAAATCTTCCCGCTTAGGTTCGGAGTCTGTTCTTAGATTTTAAGATACTGTGCCAATAGCCACACCACATTTGAAGAAACATAAAAATAAATCTTAACTAACTCTTTACCCTTATCCTCCACAGACTCTGGGCCAAAACTCGATGTGGGTGGCCCGCCTTCTGATCTCGCTGGTGGAGTTCCAGTCGCGCAACATACTGCGCGCCGCCGCGCTCGCCGAGATCATCCTGTTCCCGCTCGTCGCCATCATGGCGCTCTTGTGAGTATACCTTGACGATCTTACAGGTCCAGGTCCTGGTTTCCAGAAGACTGATTAAATTAACAATCAGTAGATTATAATTTGGCTAACCTCGAAGTGTTTAGGTAGATCCAGAGTCTGTTTAAAAGTATTTTTCAGACTTCCAGGTTTGAGGTTGGCAGAAGCAAAGAAACCTGCTCAGTTGGAGATTTATTGATGAATCCTCTGCCCTGGAGTGTAGGAGTGGTATTGTTCCACGATCGATGGGACACTCGATGTCCTGTTTATTCTACACTTTGAACTAACGGACGCCGCTGAACATACCAAACTAATACCCGAATTCTGGACCCGCTCCAATTAGATTGCCATCGACACGCTTCGAATAAGAACCAGTGTTGTCAAATCTCGCTCACGTGAGCTACTTAATTTACAGCAAAACTCAGACGTTAGTGTTTTATAGACAATGTTAGTTGACCAAAGCAACAAAAATATAGACACGATACTTAGTGGTAGATTTAGTTGAACAAGCTTTAAAGTTATAAATCTTCATAAGAATCTGGGTTAGTTTACATCTACGTGGTTTAGCTTGACCAAATGTTTATGATTGTTAAGCAAATACATAATTTAAAACATAATTACTGCGAGCAAATATTATGAATGTGTGATGGTGATATCACACGCGATTTTATAAAAGCTGGTGAAAATAAAAAGTTGTAATGAGATCGGTGAATTTATTCCGAACCAAATGTAATAAGTTCAATATATTTATATTGTTACGTTTTATAAAGAGAACAATGTGTTTTCTTATTTTATTTGATGAACAGACGCCAGCACATTAAAGTTTCAACTTTATCGCTAATGCACTAGGTTGCAACCTTGAAAGGTTGATTGGGAAAATTTGATAATTTCGGGTAGCTTGATGTGCTGTCTGAGTTCTTAAACGCAACTGAATTTTAAGTAATAGTTATAGTCGCATGTATTTCTGTGTCTTATAGGTGTACGAGTGGCAGAAAGATTTCACTTTATTTGCTTACTATTTCTATGTCTTATGGGCGAATGAGATATGGGCATAATTAGCACCGCCATTTTCAATCTGTAAATGTCGTAAAGAGTAGGTAGCTCGCGAAAGAGCTTTGAATTATTTGGCTTCCTGACTTCCTCTTCCATTTTTAGGGTTCCGCACATCATTTTCAGACGAAAGTCGTCCACTGCTGGACATAGGCCTCCCCCAAGTGTCGCCACATTGACCGGTTCCGTGAAAAAAAGAAAAAAACGGAACCCCTTATAGGATCTGTCTGTCTGTTCGTCTGTCACAGCCAATTTACTACGAAACTACTGGACCGATTGAGTTGGTATTTGGTACACATATGTAAGTCGGTGACCCGAAGACGGACGTGTAACGTAAACTAATGAATTTTAAACATGGGGGCCACTTTTGGAGGGAAATTAGTAAATAAAAAAAAATAGTTTGGAAGTGTCGTGTTACATATGAAATCAAAAGGGCTCATTGTGAGCATCTCAATTGATACCAGCTAAGCTATTAATAAATTAATACATGTTTTTGCGTAGCCACTATTTTGAAAATAAAAAAAAATCGGAGAAGAGCGAGTCGTACTCACACGCACACAGGGTTCCATAGCACCAAACAATATACCTAATAAAACTATTTTGAAATCAAAACTAAATTTGTTTTTCATCATAGTATATTAAAGTCCTACATCTCAAAAACTAAACATTGAATCTCATTCAAACCAAATTTCGTTAAAGGTTTTTTTTACGTTCTCCTAAACCCAAATTTTTTCAGAATTTTCCTTCTCTTTTTTTAGAAATTAAAGACACTTTGGAAGTGTCTTAACTTTCAAACGCTGGGGAGCCCCCTTAATCTTTTATTTGTTTATTTTTGTATAAAAATCGTAAAGCTGTTCACAGAATACATGTAGGTACCTACCAAGTTTCAACTGTGTTGTCCAAATAGTTTCGGAATAAATTGGCTGTGACATACAGACGGGCAGACAAACAGACAGACAGACAGACAGACATGACGAATCTATAAGGGTTCCGTTTTTTGCCATTCGTCCGTGTCCCGACGTGTCGCCTCACGTTGATCAGTTAACCCTATCATACAAGTCTATGGGTACGATACCCATAGACTTGTATGATAGGGTTAACTGATCAAGCCCTGGACTGGTGGCGCACGGTCTGGCGCCGGTCGCACCCTGAAATAGGCCTAATCGTGACCACTATCGAGATCAAAACGCGTGACGGCCGCACGGTCAAGTTTAACGGTGAACGATATCGACATCGAAACGCTCGACCGACGCCGCCGGTCGCGCTCTGAAAAAGGCCTTAGTGAATTGTGTTGGAAGCAGCCTTAATCATGTACCATTCCATCCACAGCGGCTACTGCGGCCTCCTCACTCCCTTCGTGTACTACTACTTCGTGACGTGGCGCTACGCGTCGCGCCGCAACCCCTACACGCGCAACACCTTCCGCGAGCTGCGCGTGGCGGCCGAGCGCGCCGCGGACAAGCCGGCACTGCCCTCCGCCCTGCGCTCCGGGATACACTCCGGCGTGCAGCTCGTGTGCCGCATGGCGCCGCCCATGGAGCATGTGCAGCAGCAGTACGTATCCCTTACAGTACTACACAAGCCGGCACTGCCCTCCGCCCTGCGCTCCGGGATACACTCCGGCGTGCAGCTCGTGTGCCGCATGGCGCCGCCCATGGAGCATGTGCAGCAGCAGTACGTATCCCTTACAGTACTACACAAGCCGGCACTGCCCTCCGCCCTGCGCTCCGGGATACACTCCGGCGTGCAGCTCGTGTGCCGCATGGCGCCGCCCATGGAGCATGTGCAGCAGCAGTACGTATCCCTTACAGTACTACACAAGCCGGCACTGCCCTCCGCCCTGCGCTCCGGGATACACTCCGGCGTGCAGCTCGTGTGCCGCATGGCGCCGCCCATGGAGCATGTGCAGCAGCAGTACGTATCCCTTACAGTACTACACAAGCCGGCACTGCCCTCCGCCCTGCGCTCCGGGATACACTCCGGCGTGCAGCTCGTGTGCCGCATGGCGCCGCCCATGGAGCATGTGCAGCAGCAGTACGTATCCCTTACAGTACTACACAAGCCGGCACTGCCCTCCGCCCTGCGCTCCGGGATACACTCCGGCGTGCAGCTCGTGTGCCGCATGGCGCCGCCCATGGAGCATGTGCAGCAGCAGTACGTATCCCTTACAGTACTACACAAGCCGGCACTGCCCTCCGCCCTGCGCTCCGGGATACACTCCGGCGTGCAGCTCGTGTGCCGCATGGCGCCGCCCATGGAGCATGTGCAGCAGCAGTACGTATCCCTTACAGTACTACACAAGCCGGCACTGCCCTCCGCCCTGCGCTCCGGGATACACTCCGGCGTGCAGCTCGTGTGCCGCATGGCGCCGCCCATGGAGCATGTGCAGCAGCAGTACGTATCCCTTACAGTACTACACAAGCCGGCACTGCCCTCCGCCCTGCGCTCCGGGATACACTCCGGCGTGCAGCTCGTGTGCCGCATGGCGCCGCCCATGGAGCATGTGCAGCAGCAGTACGTATCCCTTACAGTACTACACAAGCCGGCACTGCCCTCCGCCCTGCGCTCCGGGATACACTCCGGCGTGCAGCTCGTGTGCCGCATGGCGCCGCCCATGGAGCATGTGCAGCAGCAGTACGTATCCCTTACAGTACTACACAAGCCGGCACTGCCCTCCGCCCTGCGCTCCGGGATACACTCCGGCGTGCAGCTCGTGTGCCGCATGGCGCCGCCCATGGAGCATGTGCAGCAGCAGTACGTATCCCTTACAGTACTACACAAGCCGGCACTGCCCTCCGCCCTGCGCTCCGGGATACACTCCGGCGTGCAGCTCGTGTGCCGCATGGCGCCGCCCATGGAGCATGTGCAGCAGCAGTACGTATCCCTTACAGTACTACACAAGCCGGCACTGCCCTCCGCCCTGCGCTCCGGGATACACTCCGGCGTGCAGCTCGTGTGCCGCATGGCGCCGCCCATGGAGCATGTGCAGCAGCAGTACGTATCCCTTACAGTACTACACAAGCCGGCACTGCCCTCCGCCCTGCGCTCCGGGATACACTCCGGCGTGCAGCTCGTGTGCCGCATGGCGCCGCCCATGGAGCATGTGCAGCAGCAGTACGTATCCCTTACAGTACTACACAAGCCGGCACTGCCCTCCGCCCTGCGCTCCGGGATACACTCCGGCGTGCAGCTCGTGTGCCGCATGGCGCCGCCCATGGAGCATGTGCAGCAGCAGTACGTATCCCTTACAGTACTACACAAGCCGGCACTGCCCTCCGCCCTGCGCTCCGGGATACACTCCGGCGTGCAGCTCGTGTGCCGCATGGCGCCGCCCATGGAGCATGTGCAGCAGCAGTACGTATCCCTTATAGTACCAGAAGGATCCGACAAGCCGTCGCTGCCCGCCGTCCAGTTGGCGCTATCCTGTACGATCTTTATGGTAAAACCGACCAAGACGGTGCATAGCAGCTGGATTCCGGTTGATCAACGATATCATTTTTGTTTTGTAGCGAGAAATGGTAATGGTGTGTATCGCGTGTTACGATCATTTCATCATTAAACTTAAAAAATCCTTGCAACACTCTTCTATATTCCCCAAAGGTGACTGACATAATTATTCTGATTATGAATTTGCAAACTTTTGTAATGCCTTGATGTTAACGTGTATTTTATTTTTATTTTCAGGTAAATATCTCGTACGTAAGGTCAGTTAAGGTGAACAGAAAACTTTCTACATCACTGTCGTTCTTTTATATCGAAACTACGCAAGTGTGCAGTCTACACGTCTGGATGTGTCCATGGGTTAGTGTACGTCAGTTGCGAATTGTTTGAATACACGGATTGTTACACGGGTTACAAATTAAATTGTCTATTTATTGCATTTTCTCTGTATGTATTTAAAAACATGTTAAACTGTTGTAAATCGTCACTAAAATCTATTTGAAAGAATGTTCATTATTTTTTATATAAAATTGACAGCTTAATAAAATCTTATTTGTTCGAAAAAATCATTCTGTGAATGTCAACATCCATTTAAAGGCGAACAAACCACCGTCCATTCGGACGTCACTAAATGTAAGAACAAAATATCCAAACCATTGCAGTACAAAAATTCTACCTAGCAGGCATATTATTTAGCTATGGCAACCCTGAAATGTAAGAGTTAGATAACGTTATATCACAGCTGAATGCAAATAAGAGTCGAAATACTTGGAAAGACTGCCATTGCTGAATAATCCACCCGTATAATGTATTCCAATGCATTTCATAGCATAATCTTTTGGTTGTTAACAAAGCAGTATATTATATTGTAGTTAGAAGATGTACTTTATGTATTTAAGTTTAATTTCTATTTAATGTCGGTCCAATTTTATTTTAATACATAAGAAATGTTTAAGTTTAGACTGATAAGTGATTTATTCAATATAGGTTTATATTATCTAAATAAACAGAATTGTCTGTCAGTATTTTTTGTCACAATGGAATTAATGTGTCGTTGAGGTTTAGTCGAAATCTTGTAGACATAAGTTTGCTAAAGCTAAGTATACCTCAATGCCTAAAACTCTTATAAATAATATACCAGTCATTTGGATACTATTTCACGGGTATGAATTTGACCCTGTTCACGGATCATTCCATTGTGTGTCGTTCTACTTTCGTCTGTTATAATATTATTCTCAGTAATGTTTAAAATCTATCAGACATCTCAACTAACACATATCTCTTTGGAATTGAAACTGGTATAAATATTATTTTAAAGTTACATTATTTTTGTGAATCGTGTATTCCGTATTATTTTGGTTTATGTTGTGTAATCGCCAGCGACGTTTTTGTATTTAGCAATAATTTTAATGCACTTGGTTTGGGGTGAATGTAGTCAGGTTTTTTAAATAAATGTTGGTATAAACGGTTATTGTTTTTCTTTTTATTATTTTCTTATACCTTACTTCAAGTAGGTTATGCCCTCGTGGAGTTCGGTTATTGACCCACGGGATCTTGCTTGCGGGATCAAAAATATGGTAGGGTCGTTTCGCCGGTATCGCGACCACCTTCAGTAGGCGACCATTTGACGGACTAAGTTTATTTAAATCAAGATAATAATATTTGTAGAGGTAATATAAATAAAGAAAAAATCTTACGTGCTTCAGAAATAATTATGAAATAAGAATTTACACAGTTTAAAACAAATGGGTTAACCCAGAGCCGAAAAAAAATTGCTCAATGCGCGTCTTGATTCAGTGGTGAGTGGAAGTACCGCGACTTAGAAAAAAAATAGCACGGCGCGCGGCGCTCAAAGCTAAGTTTTATTACTTATTTCATGTTTTACACACAAGTTAGATGTTAAATTGAACAATCGATAAGTTTTGGTCATTATCTTGTTGTATTTTGCTATTTTTAAACTTATTATTAAGATAAAATCAAGTGGTCGGTAATCGAAATGCTTATTTATCAAAAACGTTAGATAGCGACCACATGGTCGCAAACCGACGAGAACCGCGTTATTCTATTTTGATTAATATGATCCTAATGCTTCATAAAGGACTGTTACAATTTTGAATGTAGCATTGTAAAGGTTTTTCTTTGTAGTTCTTCAGTAAGCGACCACCAGTTTCTTTGAAAGAACTTTGTTTAATTTACGTACAAAATTGGATGCTAAACAGGTGGTCGTAAACCAAAATAATCGAAATAAAGACATTGGTTTCCGGCCACCACAATTTAGTATGAGAGAAATAACGGCCGCTAACAGAAATAAGTATGAAAGTTCATTGAGTATGCGACCAAAAAAAAGACTATCCAGTACACTGAAGAAGCCCTGAAAAAGCTCTCGATGATATCCGAAAAGAAGGGAAGGAAATAAAAAAAAAGAGAAACATGTAGACTGTTTCAGATCCCAAGGACCACGATATAAGATCGGCTTAATTATGAATAAGAAACGCGGAATATCATCATCGTCTTCCTGCCCTTGTCCCATGTTACTTGGGGTCGGCGCAACACTTTTTTTTCTTCCAATCTCCTCTGTCAACCGTCACGCTATCATTTACTCCTTTAGCTTTCATATCGTTCCTCACACAATCCATCCATCGTTTCTTTGGCCTTCCTCTCCCTCTCCATCCATCAACGTTTATATTCATCACTCTTTTAGTCACATGCGATTCGTCCTCATCAAACGTCCATACCAAGACAGTCGATTCCCTTTCAACATTTCCGTAACTGGCGCAACTTTTAAACTTACTCTAATATTCTCGTTCCTTACCTTATCCATTCTTGTCACACCACACATCCACCTCAACATTCTCATCTCCGCTACATGCAATCTTATTTCATCCATCTTCTTCACAGCCCAGCATTCCGATCCATACAGTACGACAGGTCTAATCATGGATTTGTATATTTTCCCCTTTAACTTGAGAGGCATCCGTGGATCACAAGTTGTTCCAGTGACCTGTCGCCATTTCATCCATCCTGAGTTGATCCGCTGCTTTACGTCTCGGTCTACTTCAACATCCCCTTGGACAAGCGACCCGAGGTACCGAAAATCGCAACAGATCGATACGGGCGTTCCAGCAAGTGTTATGGGCACAGGACTGGAGAGACCGCCGAAATCACAGAATAAGTATTCTGTTTTGGTCCTACTGACTTTCAGGTCAATATTCTCCAGTCTTTGCCAATTGTCTTTGCAATCTGCTCTGGACGTCTAGGCCACTCTCGGCAAACAACACAATGTCGTCGACAAACAGCATACACCAGGGAGGGAGCCTCTTCCTGGATGTCCGACGTAAGTGCGTCCATTATCACAAGGAAGAGGTAAGGGCTTAGAGCCAGGCCTTGGTGCAAGCCGACAGCCACATTGAAGCTGCCGGTAGTGCCCGCTGTAGACCGGACTTGGGTATCGACTGTACATCGCTCGGACCAACTGCACATACTTCCCAGGCATACCTTTCTCTTTCAGGGCCCACCACAAAACCTCACGAGGTACCCGGTCGTATGCCTTTTCGAGGTCGATGAACACCTTGTGCAAGTTTTTGTGCGCACTTCTGTATTTCTCCCACAGCTGGCGGATGGCAAAAATGGCATCCATCTTTCCCCGACCAGGCATAAAACCGAATTGGTTTATTGAAATTTCACTCTCTTCTCAGTCTCTCTTCTCTTTCAGTCGTCTTTCAATAACTTTCTCCCAAACTTTCATACTGTGCGCCATTAGCTTTATTCCTCAATAGTTATTGCACTCCAGCACATCGCCTTTATTTTTGAAGATGGGGGGCACCAGCGAACTGTTGCACTACTCGTCAGGTATGGCTTCTTGCAGCAACAACTTATTGAAACGCGGAATATATTTCCTAAAAATAATTTTAAATTGACTAATGATTGTTAATTCTATTACAACTATGACAAGTTCCTACGAAATCTAAGATTGTTATTTTTTAATTATAAGAAAACATTACACCAAAGGATTACCATATTTGTTTTTATTAAGAGGCAAATATTAAAATATTTTTAAAGCGATTATAATTGTTTTAATGACATATTTTTCATATTAAAATAGCGGTCGCATACTAGCTCACTGGTGGTCGTAAACTGATAAAAATGGTCGCATACCGGCGTTTTCGCTATATTTTCACTTTTTCAGCATTTTATAAATATTTTTGTATTAATGTATTTTATTTTATGTTTTGAATCCAAACTAGACTATATTTGGGACAAATTCACATTAACATATACTATTTTGCGCGTAGACAACATTTTTTTTTCCTCATCTTAAGTGGGCAACTCAGCTAACTGGCCGCTAACCGGCGAAATGACCCTATGTGTTAATCCAGGTTAATAAATATTTTTTTTTAAAAAAAAACGTCTATCGTGTTGTCGTCGTATTTGTCTCCTTCCGCTATTTTATTTTACTTTCAAAATAGTGGCCACGCATAAAACCTTTATTAATCAATACAAACAAGTACAACACAACCAAGTACATTTCCGAAAGAAAGAAATAAAAGATAAATTATTCAAGTTGAAGGTACTAATGGAGTGATGGCGAAGCTTGTCACTTGGATTGCAAAATCAAAATATTTTATTTCACATAGGCCTAGATGGGCACTGATAAAACGTCGAAAAAAGGTGCACGGTACGGGTTGGTCGTTTCCTATGGAGAAGAACCGGCAAGAAGCTCCATGGTTACTCTTTTAAAATCATTTGGTGTTACAATATTATGGATACAGCATTTGTACTTAAGCCTACGCTGTCCCCCCAGGACAGCGTAGGCCCGACAATAAGTCGTTGCTTACTACACAAAAAATGTAGAACAAAATAAAAAAATAACAAGCAGCTGGGAATCTACAAAGCCTACAATGTTCACACATAAACAAACAATTGATAAAAAAGAATGTATACAAAGGTAGAAAAAAAAAGAATTGTAAAGTACTAAATTAAACAAGTGACACAAATATTGTTATCAGTGCTGCAACTATTCTGAGCAAAAGATGTATAAATGATTTGAAAACTATTGTGAAAATCTGATTCGAAAGAGGAGAAAAAATGAGATTGAGAATAGTTAGAGACATCCACATATTTGTGCCGTTTATGAGCTACCAGGGAAGCCGCATGCGCAGAAGGAACTAAAGCCAAACTTCTTTATCTTCAACGTAGTTCTTGATTTTGTAATATGCTTTTTTAATAAGGACACGTTTGATATAGTTTTTGAATTTTCCATCGGTCAGTTCTATAACTGACTTTGGCAACTTGTTATAAAAGCGTATACTGTTTATAAGAAAAGACTTGCTAGTTTTAGTTAATCTGAACTTAGGTATTACAATTTCGTGTTTACTGCGTGTATTTATATTATGAAAGTCGCTTCTAATTTTGAAAAGCCCTCGATTTTTGCGGACATATAAAATACATTCTGAGATATAAAGTGAAGGCAGGGTCAGTATATCAATCTCTTAAAATTTTTCTCTGAGGGACTCGCGAGGACCCATTTTATATATCGCACGGACTGCCCTCTTTTGAAGAATGAAAATTGAGTCAACGTCTGCTGCTGATCCCCACAGCAGAATGCCATAAGACATAATACTGTGGAAATAAGCATAGTATACTAGCCTAGCTGTAGCCACATCAGTTAACTGCCTTATTTTCCTTACTGCATATGCAGCTGAGCTTACCCGAAAGAGTTCTAATGTGTGCGCCCCACTGAACATCAAGTTTTTTGCCGTCAAGATTCAAATCCAGATCCCGTTGTGGTACATTCGGTAAAGAGAACTTCAGACATTTTGTTTTGTTCGCATTCAGTAAAAGATTGTTAGCTGCGAACCATTTCGAGAGTACGGTTAGACTTTCGTTGACATGTAAGACATTCGTATCTTTTCTATCTATTTAAAAAAATAGCGAAGTGTCATCAGCAAATAGAATTATATCCGATAATTTGGCCATCATATAAGGGAGATCATTAATGTAAACAAGAAATAGGAAAGGACCGAGAATTGAACCTTGGGGCACGCCCATCTTGACTAGAGACCCGGAGGACGTCGCCCCATATACATTTACGTTTTGCTGCCTGTTAGATAAATAGGAAAGAACAAGATCAGCAGCTTGTCCATGAATTCCTAAGTGGTGTAATTTACAGATCAGTGTGTTGTGGTCGACGCAGCCAAACGCTTTTGAGAGATCACAGAAAATGCCAATGGCATCCTGGGATTTCTCCCAAGATTCCAAAATGTGAATGATGAGTTTTACTCCCGCGTCCGTTGTCGACCTACCCTTCGTGAATCCAAACTGTTGTCTATGCAGAATCCCATTTCATAAACGTGACGATTTAATAGATTTTGTCCCAAATAATTTATTTATTTATTTTAGTACATGGAGGACTTACAGCTAATAAAAACAAACAAAAAACGAAACCATAGTCAACAGTAAGCCAATTACAAAATCCTCACGTATAGACTTTGAATAAAATAATTATGGTATGAGCACAAAAACAGATAATACACCGCTTAATCAAAGTAAGAAGAATATAAATACTTGGCTTGCAATTATAAGACTAAAATAATAGAGAAAAAAGTAAAATAATAAAAACAATAATATAACCTACCGCTACTTGAAAAATTTGAGGCATAAGCACCTTCTGGCCGAATTCACACTAATTGTGAATGGATCTAAATCATATTCCCTGCATATGTCATTGAAATTTGTGCTTGCGCGCACAATATAACTGTTCTGCCTATAATTCGAAAAAGGTCCACGTAAAGGTGGATTAAAACGAAATGTTTTACTTGGCACATTAAAATAAAATTTTGACAATAACTCAGGGTTATCAATATTGTTATTGAGGATTTTGAGTAAGAATGATGAAAGCAAAGATATTTTATGAAACGTCTTTGGATGTTTTCAACGCGGTCAATATATTTATGATAACGTGGATTCCATATCTGACGCATACTCTAGCTGACCTCTTACAAATGTGCAATACAATATTTTTTTTGTTTTAGCATCTGTAAAACACTTAGATAAACGTATTATAAACCCAAGCAATTTAGAAGCGTTTTTTGACAATTGCATCAATGTGGGTGTCAAAAACTAACTTACTGTCTTGATGGACGCCCAAGTCACGAATAGTACTGCACCTTGGCAAGATCTGACCCGCCAGAGTATAAGTAGTGGCTAGGACTGCACGTTCTCTAGTGTAAGTGATCACCGAACACTTGCATGGGTTCAGATCAAGTTTATTAGCCCGATAATACTCTTCAAGCCGATACAAGTCAGCCTGAAGTGCTAGTACATCTTCGAGCGTTGAAATAGTGGTAAAGATTTTCATGTCATCGGCAAAGCATAATAGTTTGGATGAATGGAGGCACTGATCGACGTCGTTCACATAGACTACAAATAAAAAAGGACCAAGCAACGAACCCTGAGGCACTCCGCTGGGCACGTTTACCCAACTAGACATATAATTATTGAGTACTACTGCTTGTGACCTGTTATCAATGTAGGAAGAGAACCACCTCAAGAGATCCCCACGGATACCCATGTAGCTTAGCTTCTTTATCAGGGTGTCGTTGTCAATCCGATCAAACGCCTTGCTATAGTCTGTGTAGACCACATCGATCTGCGTACCGTTATCCATAGCATCCGTGATGAATTCGTTAAATTAAATTAAGTTAGAAGTGGTAGACTGTCCTTTTAAAAATCCGTGCTGGAAGGAGCTGAACGAGCTAGCAAGGGCGGGATACAAAGGGCAAAGAAGGGACATGGATGGGTTTTAGTCAGTACAAGTCTAACATTCCCTTCCGCTCCGCCCGGAGCGGGGGGCGGGGGGTCATTTGATGATTTCCAAACCTAAAAAAAAAAACAAAAAAGGACAATAGAAGGCGCGCATTTAATTAGAAATTTAGATGTTACGTTATCAGGGCGGCACCAATACTTGTTTGTATTGATGCCAGCAATTGATTAATACGGGATTTGACCGCTTTTTAGAAAATAAACTAAAATGGCTAAAGTCAGGCAGGACAGGACAGCCTTTATTCAAAAATCTTCCAAACCCATTCTCTTCAAAAACCGAATGCGTTCAGCAGTTTTTGCGTGAAAAGCCGTATACAGACCGCGAGGCATGCGCCGCAAACGGCGCACAGCGAATGCCTCGCAAGGTGTGTACCTACCTTGATATTCGTGGCGAGGCATGTGCTATACACGTGCGAGGGCGAGCCAACATATGTCGGCAAATGCTTCAAGATCAAAGTGCCTTAGTGTGAGCATTACATTAGTTGTGGACGTAGCCGCGCATGCACGTTCTAGGTGTGCACCGCGTACGATATCCACGCACGCCTCGAATGAGAAAATGAAACTGCGTTTGCCCGGGCCGATCCAACCCACACAGCAGCAGTCAAGATGGCACCTTTGCATCGCGTGCGCGTATCCGCTGCTGCTTTTATAATTAATATTAATATTGTAACAATAATGATGTTTTGGATCCCATAATAATCGGTTACTTTCATATAAAATTTCTTTCTCGTCCATATTGCGCGCGAAAATCACAGCGAGGTGGACACAACCGTCCAAAAACAACGCACTGCACCGGCCGACACACGCGCGCATCTCTGAGTAGCACATGCCTCGCAACAAACATGAAGACAGACAAACGACGCGTTTGCTTCTCACGCGATGGCTCAACCCAAGCATATGTTGGTATAATTTTTGCACGCCTCAAGCACAGGCATTCGTTGTGCGTCGTCCGTGGCGCATGCCTCGCAGTCTGTATCCACATAAAGAGTAACAAACGTCCTCACAAGTACTTTTGCATAACAATATTACCTACTAGCTTATGCCCTCGGCTTCGCCCGCGTGGATTACGATAATTTTCCCACAGGATAAAAAGAATCCTATGTGTTAATCCAAGTTATAAACTATGTATAGTATAGTTTTTGCGTGAAAGAGTAACAAACATCCATCCATGCGATTGGTGGAACGTCAATAATCCCGACGTTTCCCGATGGTTTCCGACGAGAACACACAACAATATAGCAGATGCATGAGTGTGCCAGCCGTGCCAGGTCATCATTACTTCCTTTGGAGAAGGGTTAGCGTTCAGCAGCTATCTGGACGTTCAATAAGCCTTTTGATAGCGTATATCACTAAGGGTTAACTTACAAAATTAAAACATTCCTTCTTATCAAATTCTATCACTTTAAATCAAATAACATCACGCCTATAATCCCTGAACGGTTAAGCAGAGGTGTATCTAATAGTACACCCCCATTTCGCCAATGTTTTCGAGGGGGCGAGCCTATTGCCATCCAACCGGGCACAAATCCAGACTCCGTGGCTGCTACTGAGAAATTCCTGATGGAGAAACCCAATAACAATATGCCTGACCCCTTGTAGTCTTATTTTTTCAGGACGACTGTTCCAAGTACAAGACGCACTTCTAGAACTAATGTTCCCGCAAGCGCCTACTGAAATTCGTATACCATTTAATGTTGAGGCTACGTAGATTATGGCTTATCGTTTTTATTTTTAACGTTCGTCGACCGCCTACTTACATCTGTGATATTGTCACAATAAAATAGCACGTTCACATCGAGCAACGTATTTTTTCATTATTCCTCTAATTATACCTGGATACAAAAACTAGTAAGAACGGTTTGGTATCTTTCAGCCCCTACAAGGATTGTGCATTTGCACTAGAGAAACAAAACATTTCATAAGAGATAAAATATTTCAAGAAAGGGTATGAGAGAGAGCAAAATAGACCTTTCAATATGTCTCATGTGAATGTCTCGCCAGTACGAACTCACAGGTAGTACACAGTAAAAGAAACAAAGAGGTTTTGTTAGATTTTTTTTATTAATTATTAGCTTAAGACCTAAGCCACGGGTGGCACGGGCTGGGGCAGCGGCGCGGGCGCAAGAGAACGCACGTCACTTGTGGGCTCCAGAGGAACAGGCTCGTCCTTGGGCTCAGTCACCAGGATGTGATCAGGCTGCGGCTTCTTGGGGCCGTTCTTGCCCTGTTGGTCCCATGGCAACATGATCTTGACCTGCAGAAGAATATGGGTGTGTTACTAATATATCTGGTGAAATGAGGTAAAATGATTCCATGTTTTATCAGTCTGGAGATTGTGTTTTCAATGGCGGGTGTTTTTATCCACATAAGATTCATCAACAAAGTTTAAATTTTAAAGATTGTTGAACAAATAATAATCAGGACTGCCACAATGACATTTGCATATCAGTAACAAACCATCTGTGATTTTAAATATAAATGTCCAGCTTGCACCGTACCAGAGCCTGTACAGACAAGCCCTCCAATAAACAAGCTGAGTCAATCTGCCACAAATATTAGACCTCAAGCCATTGAGAGGCGAGAAATCCCTGATATTGTGGCCTAAAGAATAAAGCACAACAAAAAGCGAATTTTGTATAAGATTTCCTCTCGAGTCTGTAATAGCACCCTTATAAAGATTTATTATTATTAGCCATGTGTTATGCACATCACATTTGGCCACTAAAAGTAAATTTCACCATTGAAACTAATCACAACCAGCACATCTAAACCGCGTTTGTGCTGTCCTTATAATAATAGCAGCTCTTAAACGCCATTAGTAGTCAAATTAAGCTAGTTTTAAATCAATCACAGATTTTTTAGTCAATAATTTGATCAGATTGTGTCCTCACCTTAATTCCAAGTACTCCTTGTCTTAGCAGGACGTGTCGTGTGGCTGTGTTGACGTAGTCATTGCACGGGTCACCGGAGTGAATCATGAGGCCGTCCACGAACTTCATGGACTTGGCACGCTGACCACGCAGCTTACCGGAGACCACCACTTCACAACCACGGGCACCAGACTCCATGATGAAACGGAGGACACCGTAGCATGCACGACGCACGGCGAGACCTGGCGAGTTGAAAATGTGGATTAAAAAAGCATACCAATTTTTTACACATTTAGGGATGCTATTATAATATACACAATATGACCTTCTATGAATGTTATTACATGCAAAAACCAAAAGTTATGTTAGTAATGTAACCTTGTTTAGGACAGATACCCAAGCTTAATAGCAAACTGCTTTGTACGCATGTGGTGCTCTAGTCCTTAGAGAAAACCTGAACACAAAGCTTGGCGGACATGTAGGTTACTTAAGGCATGCTGTTAGTGTGGTAACAATAAATTAATACAAGTTACAATATTGATGGAAGTCCTGCTACAATATTCTTAAGACAGCATAAGACGGTGATCTATGAAAGTTACTTAGCACACACTTTGATTTGGCAGTTGTGCAACAGTAACAGGAATAACACCCATTATGCCCAGTAATGTTTGTAGATCTCTGCCTCAGATAAGCACATATATTTGGTAATCATAAATACCTTACATGTAAATTACTGCATATTTGTTTGTATGTTTATGTCACTGACTCGAGTTACAAAACAAGTTTAATGGTTATATGGCATTAAACACCTTTCCATAAGCATTGTTCTATGACCATTACCATGTTAAGTTAATGAATGACTGTTAATCATCGCAAAGATTTAAATCTGGTTTAGTCTTTTGCAACAGACTAACGTGATACTCCGTCTATGTTATGTTCATTCAGAAACTGGCTAAATTTGTAAATAACATGCAAACTTGTTGGCTTTTTAGATTTGTAGTTAATACATATGCAAATATACCAACACCAACACCAAATGATTGGTTAAGATGAAGATGCTTAAGAATAAATCATTGGTCTCCTATATTCATGAATTACTGCAAATATGAGTGAAAGTAAAGTAACTAACCTCCAATGAGTTTGTATCTGAGCGACTCAGCCTGCGCGATGGCGCACAGACCGCGGGTCGCCACCTTCTCGGCGTACAGCTCCACGGACTGCTCGGGGATGTTGAACCTCTTCTGCACCACCGAGGTCAGCTCACGGATCCTGCGGCCCTTCTCTCCGAGCACGCTTTGTGTCCTCGTCGCCATAATGATGATCTCCGAACGAGTCGGAGTGACGCGCACCTCCACACCGGAGTAGCCATCTTCAGCAAGCTCCCTGGTCAAGAACTCATTCAGTTCCGCCTTGAAAACTCCGTCTCCGACGAACTGCAAATTCACCGAGAGGTTATGTTTTGGTCATCGCATTTTTTAACGAAAACTTTCCGGGCACACCGCTAGTACTTTGGCCACATCATTATTTAACAGATTCGGCACAAATACGTCACGGTAAAACCAGACACAAGAGAAACAACAATCCCAGTGCAGGTGACAAGTACTGGAATATCCGCGAACATCACAAGTTTCACAAAAATATAGGACCCATTAATTATGTTTATTGGCTTGTCAGTTATCGTTTAACAATTTGAAATATGTATTTCAGTAATAAACACTCGTTTCAACGTACTTTTCGCTTTTTAGAAATGTTGTTCACCGCCATGATTGCAAGTATTGCAACGGGGGAGCAAAAGAAAAGGCCAGATACAGATTATACTAACGTCAATGTCAATTTTTTGGCACGTTCGGAAACTGTAAAGCTGAGAAATCAAATTCAATCATATCGATTAAAATTAGTAATTTAAAAAGATAAAATATTTTAATTTGAGTTGAAAATAAAATAAGGTAATTTCCATGGGTTAAAAGAAGAAAGATTTTATAGTGCAGGGTGCAGCGTCTAGAGGAAATCGCACGATACTAACATTTTTGCATGTAAAATTAAGTGAGTAGTTGGGTCTACTCTTGTCTTAGACCCTTAGAGCTTAGTTTGGGTAGTGGCGAAAGTTATAAAAGTAAAAGAGTTGGGAGAATTAGTAAGGTAAAAAAAAAATCGATCTCAAGTCTCTTCACTGACGCGGCGCTATTCTCTAATTATACGACGTTCCAAATTATTCGTTCGTATTAACACGTTTGCCGTGGGATTTCTCTAGTGAGACGGACTCTACTATGAAGATTATACGTAGTTTTATTTTTTTGCTAGACACAGAGCCTTGTCTACGTGAGAAGGTGGAGCTGGAGCGTATGCTAGTCCACCTATAAGCCCCATAATATACGCACGTCTGGCGGCTAAACCAAACATGCACCCCTCTACACTAGAGTACAAACGCGGAGGACGCGCGGCGTGGGCTCGCGACCCACACAGACACTGGTCGGTGTTAAACATCACAATACCACCCACACACAAACGACGACTCTTTAGTCTGGACCGTTACCGGCTAGCTCTGGGGCCATACATCCACTGTAGGGGTGTCATAGTCGGCGTTCGGCACCTCTGTTGCTGGTCATCTCCTGGGGGTCTCACTCGGCGGATTGACCACCGGGGTGTTGTGAAGAAAACAGCGCTGTGGTGCGCCTACGGTAAACAACACAGTAACCACACACTTGTCCACTCGGCCCTAGCATAAACCGGCCGTCTAACGCAGGCACGGATACAGAGGGGTGACACAAGGGGTGCAATTGCCCAAGAATCCGACCAAATACGCAACTTCTGCATGCGCATATATTTGCGGTGCTACATGCACTCAAGCTTGAACTAGTTTGGCGGAATTAAAACGAAATATTCTAGTTGTATATCATGGGTTTCCGGGAAAGCAACGCCTGGTTGCTTAATCAAAATAAAAAAAAACAAATTTTAATCTATTAATTATCAAAAGTTTATCAAGTTATTTGTTTAAAATGTATTTTCTGGAAGATATTAGATAGGTAAAATCACACAAAAATTGAATCCTGTATCCACGCCTGGTCTAACGATGGACCCGTATTCACGGGTCAAGGTATAGCCTCCGCGGCCAGGGGGCGCTGTCACGTGACCGCCAGTCGCACACCCTGACGGGGGCGATGCGAAACTCTTCTTGTCTATATGCACAAGCGCAATGTTACTTGCACAAATTAAATCGTGTGCACAAGTAGAGCCCAAATGTTTGGATATCTTCTATCGATTACAGGCTTGATGTTATGTTTGTATCACACCTGTAAAGTCCGAAGAGTTAGGCAGAAGTTTACCTAAAAAGTATACCCACATTTCACCAGTTCAGTTTAGGTCTCATGTAATAGCGGCCGAGCCTGTTGCCATCAACCAAGCACGAATGCAAACGCCACGGAGTTTACTCATGAGAAATCCTTGTAGGGAAAACTCAATAACATTTTGCCCGACATGGAATCAAACCCGGGACCTCATGTTCAGCAGCCGGGGTTGAGATCCCTGGATAACTTCTTGGCTGCTGCAGCTTGCAGGTTATATCTTTCAGTCTTCTCTTTTAGGAAAGTGGTACATAGATTAATAAAAAATCTTTTATTCAATGCAATTTATTCATTACTCAAGATCTTTTCATTACATACAAACGCACCATATACTTAGCATAACAATAATTTATTTATTGGACATATTGCCCTAACGTGTAAAGTATTGAAAGAAGACATGTCATGCAAATTAATAATCCTGCACAAGGAATTCAGAATGATTACAAATAACAGTTAAACATTCAATAAGTTAAGTCAGTGGTTAGTTGAAAAAAGCATGTGCACATTATTTAAATACAATTTAAGGATCGTGAAACATTAACTAATGTTAATAACAATATTGAACATGTTTAACGAATCTATTCTATATTACATTATCTGTGGCCTAGCGCGGGAAATTCAAATATTCTGGACTGATTTCGTTCCAACTTCAAAACATAAAATGAAAAACTGATGCTTGATGTAGAAAACAATAGTAGATCTAATAATAATGCTAAAAATAACAAATTGTATCTAAATTCTACAACAAATTGCACCGTGTTTAGTTTCTAGGTGCTAAAAGAACAAACACTTACTAAAACTTAACGGTTTCCTATTCCCTTCGACGCTACTAGGACTATCAAGAGGACAACTTCAAGCAAGCTAAGCGGACACGTGGTCTGTAGCACTTGAATTACATATATTTACTCACCAAAACAATAGGGCTACTCTAATCCTTTCAAAATACTTATTAGAAATGCCGATCGCGGTCACCAAACTAAGCCTACTGCGAAACTACAATTCTACAAGTTTCTAATTCTATGAAATAACTATCGTACGCTCAACAACTTTTACAGTGTTAATTATAAAGTATTACTTAAATTCATTACACTAGGCGATACTTTTGTAAGAGCGAAGGCAGTTGGTAAATTTTATTACTTGTGTTTAACTCGGAACTATATTGAAAACAAGAATATTTTATAAAACAAATTTTAAATACAGTAACAGGATTAGTCAAATATTTTGTGAACTTGGTTTTTTTTAACGCGTGAAAAGCGTGATTAGTTTTTATGAAAATAAGTAGATGCAAGATAAATTAAGTTGTTCATTCAAATCGAATAATTTTAGCGACTTTTACAATTACAATGCTTACACTTGATGTAGCTTACATTTAAATGGACAGTGATAATTATCATACAAGGTGCCTTAACCTACTAAATAAAAACGTTATTTTTTATTCTAATCCAACATCCACGACCTATAACTATTTAATCTTATTAATAATGGACAGAATTGCGTGTAGCGTGTTTTTGATCAAACCAAACGTTTTGTGTGAGGCGTGATTTAGATTGAGAAGGATTTTTAAAGTGATTGTGCCAGGCATAGTAATATTTTGATTTTTTAAAGTTGGTCACACTGAATTTGTAGTAGAATATCTGTACAGATGGCGAGAAAAGTGTTTTCTACAACAATAATTAATTAAGCTTCTGGAAGCTATAGCATTATGTGCTAGAATATTGTGAGGACATAACTGAATCGCACTGATAATGGGTGATAGATAAGGACTAAGGCTTCAGAACTGAAAAGATAGTCTAAATTGCATCTAAAACAAAATTATTTGTCTACAATAAGCATAGATAGCTAGTGGACTATATCATAATAAATAGAAGGTACAATCTACGTGTAACTGGGTACGCTACGACTACAGAGGGACGTGAGATCAAGGGTTCAAGAGTCATTTGTACAATTATCTAATAACTACGTGAATAATTCGACTATAGAATTTTTCTAGAAAAACATTTTTTATCTAACACTAGAAGAATCCTCTTTACCATGACGTTCTGTTTTCTTGTTTAGAAGGTATGGGTCCAGTTCCCGATGTTGCGGTGAATCTGGATGGTAAGGAGGAAGTTCGGCTTAAAATTGAAGCAAGTTATGAATGTAGTTTCGTATTATATAATCACTGATCTGTCTCTCATATTGTTAACCTTAGTTTTGGCACAGAGATAGGAAAACGACGAGAAGAATAAACTTTCGTATGTCTAGGAGTGCATTTAAGCCTAAATCACAGAACGGAAGGAGCGGTGCCGGCGTAGTGATGCAAAAATATAGTTTATAATTGATTGTATATTAAATACAATTGTTACAAGACGTATGCGTAAAAAACTATGTTTTTTTTTGTAACGTATATGTGACGTCACTTAGGCGTAACACAACTTTATTTAGCATTACATTACATTAAATATAGTCTAAACTCGTCCTAACGTTATATTGACATAGTTTAATTAGCGAAAATGATACTTTATTGGCACTTTCGCGCTGTTGTCCACCTTCTCGAATACAATAATGCTTTATTGATTTAAATTAATGAATCTTCCAATATAGTAAGCAACGCGTGAAGAGAAGCACATGACAGGCTATTATGTTTCGCACTAAAATTAATTAACAGGCAGTCAAAAATCTCAACTACTAAAATCATAGCAATCAATGGTATAAGGGCAAAATAAAAGAAACAAAATAATTCGCTATAACCATTTAATAAAAACCAAAAATTAATTACAACAACGTCAATTATTTATCATAATATTCAAAATTAAGTACTTGTTTACCCACCACCATTAAAATAGCACAAGAGTGAAAAGTAGGAATGATTCAAATAAATTCTAATTCTGGAATGATAGAAAGAGAAAGCACATTGGATAATATAAATATAAATTGAAAATATATAAGGAATCTGATAGGTAGCTAGTGATCCATATTTGAAAAAATATTGCACTTGTAAATTCAATGAATAAATAACATAGATTTAATCTCAAAATAATACATTGAAAAAATTAAAATGGACGTTATTTGAAAGGAGATCTCTAGTTACATAAATAGAATAATAAAGAAACTATATTGCGTTAAATTAATAAACTTTCCCTATGGCACTACATAAATAATTTCTTGTAAATTAATTGATTCATTCAATAAAAATAAACTTTTATAATACATAGAATACTATTGGTGGGCCCCGGTTTGAAAGAATATGATAATAGTAAAAGATACTTCTTTAATTAAAAAAAAATTAAATATTCCTACAAACCATGGGCCTACACTTTGCTACGTCATCAAACTAAAGCTTCTACACTAGCATTTTTTATATTTCACATTGGCAACACTGAAGTGCTACAGATAAAGCCAGAAGTGTTGTAGAGTGTTTTAATGAAATATTAATAATATTTGCTACGACTTCATTTTTCTTTTACTTAAATTAAATAACAATTGATTAAGTACCGATAAAACATAATTATTTATACATTATCTTTCATCTTAGAAAAAATCTTAACAAAAAAAAAGGTCTTATTATAATAGTAATTTGGTAGCAAAATGTATGTTCAAAAGGAATGTTCTGAAGTCGTCTCATTTTAATGTCTTAGCATTTTAATACAGTTAATTGTTATTGAATCAAATATAATAAAAATCAATGGAATGTCAATGCAATTAATAACTAATTAAGTACTTACTTGCCAGTTGCTTAATACTTTTTATAATCCAATATAGCATTAATGTGTCGAAATTTTACAACCCAACAAGATTTTTTATAATTTAAAATTTTGATCGTGCGGTAGTTTAAACTCTAGCTGAGTTTAGCTGCCATTTTATTTAAAATACCACACTTTTTCATTTATAACGCACTGTTCTGTACAATTTAATTACAATCTTTTGCTCTTAAATTTATGATCAGCAACGCAACGAGAATATAATCCCATTAATTCATTTAGTTTACTTTGAGCAGCATAGATGTCCCTGTACAAGAACCTCGAAACTACTCTTAGTCGAGATGGTTAGTGAACATTGTAAAGAACAGTGTTTTTTTAAATCGTAATAGCAGCCATTACGTTCTATCGCCTACTATGAGCGTAATATCGATACCTAGATGCGAACGGTAAAGCCAGAGACAGACTTGTAACACCCAACACAATTGACACTATGCTTGGGGTCGGGTGTTGCAAGTGTGCGTCTGGCTGTTAATTGAATTATGTGTCGTAATAATAGGTAGGGTACCGCCCAAGCTCAGTACCGCTGTTGGTACTCGTGGTGCCATCTGTTGAAGTCTATGTGGAACACAACCAGGGAGCCGTTCTCTAGACCTGCTAACAGGAACCTGGAACGAGACGTAAGAAATAATTATTACAGGCATAGATAACAACTTAAGTTTCGCATAGGTCTTGAAAATAGACCAATTTTGTAATAGTTGTATGGAAGAGGAACACAAACTGATCCGACCAAAAATAAATTTGGACAACGATCACAGAATGTACCTCGTTTAACGTAGGGTTTATGATTTATGCAACCATTTATATTAAACATGTTAGTAAGGATTCAACTCCCTTTCACAAGTCCCAGCGATGGGAACATTTTGGGCTGATTATGTTTTGTTGTAAAGAACGTTAGTTGGTCTGTGTGAAAGAGTACGTGGTTAGAAAGGGGGGTGTCTCATGAGACGGCGACTAATATAGCCATGCTGCGTCAGCCCCAAATAAATAGTGATATGGGCAGAGGATGAGGATGCGTGTGCGTACTTCTGGTCGTGCGAGAGCGCGAGTGACGTCACGGGCGCGCCGGCGGGCGGGAAGGCGTAGAGCGGCGCCAGCGTGAAGGCACGCCACACCTCCACCACGCCGGCGTCGCCGCCGCACACCAGGTACTCGCCGCAGCGGGACAGCACCAGGCACTGAGGATATTGCAACTACCATTTTTAATACCTTATGGCGATAATTGAACATTTTTACAAAAATATTCTCTTAGAATTAAATAATTATATAGAAATAATGTACAAAGAATCAGTATAGCACCGAAGGCAGAGCCTTGTTGCGTGCCATCACTGGCTATACAAATAAAGCAGAAGGCAAACATGTTTGTACTACTATTTTAAATTTAATTTTAATGGAATGTGCACATAAACTCTGCCATGGATCAGTTACATTGAATATTGCAAACTAATAAAAAAACAGCATGGTCGACTTTCTCAAAGGCGCTACCGAAATCTAACGGTGCGTAAATAAAAATGTCAAGTCAATTTAAACGTACGTGACGGTTTTCCTTTACCCTTCAACTAGTTACATTTCCCATTTGAGATGTGTCAATATCTAAGATAGCAGCACATACCTGGAAGTTATCATTATGCGTCTCATGCCGCAGCCTCCTGCCATTGAGCGTGAAGGCGGCGAGGTGTCCCTTGGCGTAGGCGACCACGACCACGCCCTCGCGCGACAGCGCCAGCTGCTGCGGCCCGCACACACCCTCGGCCGCCACCAGCGCGCGCAGCACCTCGCCGAACGTCGTGTGGATCAGCACGGGGCCGTCTGCAAGGGGAGAATGGATGTTACTAAGCTGATACAATATTTTTTCGTTTTTGACCCACGCCAAAATCACCTTCCAACAAGTTTATCCTATTTAATCTAAATTCAAGATTTAATTGTTGAAACCAAATAATGAATGTATGTGATTAATGTAATATTGATGTATGTGTAATGTAGTAATATTGATGTATGAGTAATGTAATATTAATAAATATAATATTGATGTATGTGATTAATCGCGAATGTACGCTGCTGATAAATTACCATCATCATTATTATAATTGGCAGCATTATTGAGTTTGGGGATCCTTTTTACTGTGTGATGTTTCTCTGATCGATGCGAGAGCCTCAGGTTTAAAGTTATACTACACCTCTAAACAAGGATCCCAATATAAAGCTATATCAAGAGGAATACTTACTGACTGACGAAGATATGACCAAGCCGAGCTCAGCGGACACCAGCACCCCGTTGATGGGCGCGTCGTGTCCCGTCAGCGTCACGCGCGGCGCGGGCGTGTCGCCCTCGCCCACGATGCCGCCGTGCCGGGCCGACCTACGGGGCACGGATTATTGTTTTCCATCGCTCTGAACATCTTCTAGCGACCATGGACTGATACAAAGCAAGTTGGTTGGTGTTAAAGGGAACAGTCTTGGGAAGCCACACGGAGAATCACAAATGTGTGCGACACAATAATTATTATATATCTTGTTTAGTATTTGAAGTAGGCTGTGTAAAGGTTTGTAGCGACTACAAAGACGCAGGAAATAATTAAGGGTGTGTAGGAACAGCAAAACATGGCCCTGCTACAAATCGTATAACTTACCAATGCCAGAGCAGCACGGTGCAGTCTTCAGATCCTGACGCGATGTAGCAGTCAGACGTAATATTGCACTCGGAACGACACACGCACGTCACCACTCCGTAGTGACCGAAGATTATTTGTACTATTTTTGCTGTTGAACAAAAATATCGAATTATAGTGGGTAGTGATAAGAAAAATTCCGTTGAGATTGGTCGGCCATGACGGACTATTTTGTTCTTAGTAAATCAAGGATTAATTAATTATTAACTACTTTTCCTCATAGAATTCTCATTTTGTTGAGAGATAACTCACCAGTTTCCGTGCTGAAGACTCGGAAGCTGTTATCCCAGAAGCCGGCCGCGATGAGGAAGCGCGAGTCTACGGTGGTGACGAAGCAGTTGCTGCGCGCGCGCACTCGCTGCGAGAAGTTGTCGCCCAGCTGGCGCCGGGACAGCGCCTGGGCACCGCCGGCCGCTGGGAAATTATTATTTGATTAGTTAGGTTTTGAAGATCACATGGTGACGATGGCGAACCTAAAAGTTGGCATTTTTCTGCTTATTCCGAGAGTAGATGATGACGGGGAAGATGTTTTAAGTCAGTTGTAAAAATGAGCCTCGTTGAGTTATATTTTTGGTTCATTTGTGTTTTTATTTAGAACTAGTTGTACGCGTTGCAATGTCTTTTTTCAGTTTTTAATTTCAGAAGTCTTTCCTGACGTATGTAGAAAAACTGTACAAAATTTAATTTAAATCGGTTCAGTAGTTTAGGAGTTTATAAGATACGAAGGAACGGACAGATTTGAATAAAACTTTCATCAAAAAATCTTAAATTCTCTGGCAAACAGTGTACATCCTAATCGGTAAGTTATGGTTAAAGTTATGGAAGAGTTCCTTTTGTTTCGATGGTGAGTACTAAGGAAGGATTTTTGGAAATTCATCCCCCTAAGAGGAATCCGCAATAGGGGATGAAGTTTAGTTTTCCCACCGGCTGTGGGTCGTCAGTTGGTAACTCACCCCACACGGGGTCCATGAGCAGCGGGTGGTGCGGGTGGTGCGCGTGCTCGGGGTGGCGCGCGGCGTGCGGCGCGTGCGGCGCGTGCGCACAGCCGCCGCCCGACCAGCGGTGCGCCGCGAAGGCGCGCGCCAGGCTCACCTGCGGGGGTGCACGTTACTACTAGCTACGGTACGACCTAAATGCCTACTCAAAATTATAAAGTTAAACTGTGCTTCGAGACTTTGCTAGAGAACGAATCAAGTTCGCATATCTTTAGAGTTTTTTTTTAATTTAGATTTTGAGTATAGGAGACTGGAACTTTACAATAAAGTCCCGTTTTTAACTTCACAGTAAATAATACAGGTTAAGTTTTCGATATCGAAAGCTTTACCAATAAATGACCACCCGACTTACCGTGACGACGGCAGGCATAGCCAACTGCGGGTAAGTATTCGCGGAGACGTGCACCACGGCCGCGTTGGAGGGCAGCTTGAGCCTCAAGCAGACGTCGTCGGGCGCCGCCGCGAACATGAGCGGCGCCAGGTGCATGGTGGAGGCGCGCGGCGGGTGCGGCTCGCTCAGCAGCTGCGCAGGAGTCTGCCCGAAGCTGCGGATCTGGTCCTCGATGGCGGCGCGAGTCACGGGCTCCGTGATCTGGTCGAGACGGACCCCGCCTTCGTAGGTTAGGTAGTAGAATACGTTGGTGGCGCGGACCGCTTCGGGACCTGAGAGGAATGTGAAGTGTGAGCGTTCAGATTTCAAAAACAAATATGCTTAAAAACTACTTCCACAGAGACTATAAAAGTTATTTTTAAGCGTTGTTTTACATTTTACATGAAGACTTAAATAAATCTTAGTTAAACGTTGGCTTTTACATAAATAAAGGGCCATAAAACTCTATTTTTGCAGTAGTGTAAAAAAGTAAGACTAAGAAATTTCTGTCACCCGCATTATCAGGGATCATTTAATAGATTTCTGAACATCGTAATAATATTTTTTATCATATTGAACGTACGTTCTCATCATGACAACAACAACTTACCTCTCTGCTTATATCCGAATATGAGATCAATCCACTGGTGCAGCTGGCAGCTGACGAACTCGGACTCCAGCGCCATGCGGTTGATGCGCACGAACTCCTCGGCGGAGGAGGCCCAGGGTGGCAGGATGACGTCACCGGACGGCGACTCTGCGATGCCCAGCCGGAACCCTGAGCTGTTCACCAGCATTTCGGGTAGGAAGAACAGCTCTGGTATTAGCTCCTGCAAAATTTAAAAAGAAAAGGTATAGACTCCAAACAGGACGCAATTGTAACAACAATTCATTGCAATAATTCATTAGCACAGGTACAAGAGACGAATTACATTATTGACCTGTTTCACAACATCCAAATAAGTTCTAGCCTAGCCAACGGAGGCAAAAAGGCCCTTCACTTCCTCAAAAAGTCTTGTCATTAGAAATAACCAACATACTTAGATGCAGTATCTGTAAACTAATGATTTTTTACATAGGTATTGGCGATTTCAGAACCGATAAAGTCGATTGAAATGATTGTAGAAATTATTTTTATTAAGTTGGTGAGTAACCTGTAAAGACACATTCATCCAAATGGTTTACCTTGACATCAGAGGTGTCTCGCTGGCAGTTCTTCCACGACATGGCGATGGATGAGAACAGTCTGTTGGGGTGGTCGAATTTGCCGCCCTGCAGCGCTAAGAACATCGTCGTCATCGGCTCCTGGCGGGGAAACAAAAATTTGTCTCATTATTCCAATGATTAAAGATACCATATTTATGGAAGTTAAAGGTAAACCAAAACTCAAGTTTTCATTGCTGTACTAATTTATTTAGCAGTAGACTTTATACAGCTGTTTAAAGACATGCTGTACCGATATTAAATAATTTGGTGTAAGGGCAGGAGAATGGCGGTGACGTATGTATAGGTGCAGCTTTCTTTGAAATCTTTCAGGAGTACTTTAACGCCCTGAACTGAGAGTGAACCATTACTTTTTTCCACTAAAACATAAAAAACACGTGCTATTTCGACCCCCTTTCAACATCTTTTATCTTTTTCTTGTCGCGTACGATCGCGTGCCGCTTGCGCATCTGTCGCGACGTGTCTTCTGCATGTCTGAATGTTTTGACGCGCACGCTTTTAGTACAGACGACTTAATGCACTTACTAATTCACTATGATCGGTAGCAAAACGATCTCCTTTGAAGATAGCCTTTATAGCACCCACAGGACCATTGTTCAAAGACTTAGAGACTCCTACTTGAAATAACTAGTCGACGACTTGTAAATTAAGTGTTCAGGATAAATGGGTCCATTAGGATTTTGTGCGATTGAAGTGAACGATGTATGGTTATAGCATTCTTCCGTTTGTGAAGTGCTTAGAAATATTCTTGTTCATTATTTCTGCAAGTTGATTGCGCGGATTTAACAGAACAAACAGAACTAAGTTTTTTTTTAAAAGTAACTTAAACTTTATAGGTAGGTGCTATTTATTCGTTTTCAAGTTGTTCCCGATAATAACAGTTTAGTTTGCTAGCAAACAATTATGCAAACAAACAGACAATACTGAATGATAATGAGTCGTTAATTACAACAATTGACGCGTTAGACAGACCATGAACTGTACAAGATCAATTACATTGTTAATCTAAGATTGAAGAGCAGTCGTTGACACTGGGCTGTTAGCTAAGTTATGGTGCACCAAGACGATTTTAATGACGTCTTATTAGAGACACATCTACTTATTTATGACCCAATCATCAGAGTTGAAAGAGGTAACAACAACTAGCATGCCAACGTGTAGTGTGAAAAAGTAACTACTTAAGTAAATGTGAAAAAGTATCTAAGGATGGATGCAGAGTTTGTGATTTGATTCTTTTGTAAATACTTACCTTAATTCTAATTTTCATATTATGTTAAGTTGTTTTTATGACCTCAAGTTTTTTCGCCGACGGTTTCCAATTTAATAATGTTTTTCAAACAATCGTTGTTGGAAAATCCCTTTTAAGTAAGTGATTGCGTGAGAATGAAGCCTGAATCAGGGTTTTGTGTATTCTTGCATCAGATACTACTTTTGGAAAACATCATACCTACAGTACCTCTGTTTTTGATTTCTGTTGACTATATACGTAGTTATCTTCTCTTTATTTCTATCCAAACCAAAGTTACTTTTTGTAGAGCAACATTTTGCAAGGTGGTATATTAAGTGACTTTCTACTTTTGACGCTTTTCCTATAACATTTTGTTTCCGTTGTTGCCCAGCCCTTGCAAACGTTGATTGCACAGAAAGTAACTTCGTCATGGATGCACCTTAACTTATATTTATTTGGTTTTCATTATTTCTTTATTCTGTTTTGTGAAGCTGCAAAAAGTGCACAACAATATTTATGAAGTTATTTCAAGCATCGAAACTGCAATCAGTTTCACTCGGGTGACATTTAATTTTGTCGCCAAATGTTGGGTGAAGCATCAAAATGGATGTGCCGTTTATTCGCCATAAATCATACACGCGCTGTTACTGGCAACACTCAATTAGTATTTAATTTTACATGTGAACGTGTTGCCATACCGAGAGGAGACGTGTGTCGATTTCAGTGCACGTAATTAAAGATGTTGATTAGGTTTTGCCCTTTAATAAATTTATTTGTTTTAACCATTTTGGAAATTCCATTAAACCTTCTTGATGATTTATATCAAAATATAAATCATCAAGAAGGTTTAATGGACATTTAAAGAGTGTTTAGATTTTTCACTGATCGATTTACTTTAGTAGCTATCTACCAAAAAAAAAATCGATGAGTTTGACTGAAATGGTTCTAACTTAAGTAGAACGACTGCATTATGCATTCTCAGAGATACCTACTCATCGTCACAGCATCAGCAGGTAGGTACCTATAATTCTTTCCTTTCCTTTTTGTGCTTCTATAATAACTGAAAAGATAGTTTCTCCATCCCTACTCAACCCATTCGTTCCATCTGCTGAAAATCTCGAAACTTTACATGAGCTGACTTGGTTAACCCAGAAGTCTGTTAATAACTCCGGACCCAGGTTGGCCGGTCGCAAAGAAAACCTGCTCAACTGGAGATGTTCATAAATGATGGCAGCTACTAAACGTGTCATAGTTATGGTAATTAATTTTTATGAATGTACTCACAATGCGAACTAGCCAGTTGAGTACGAAGGCCGCGGTGGAGTAGTGCGTCCCGTAGTGGAAGGGTGGCGTGGACTCGTGCTCCCACGTGTTGTACCGCTCCTCGAAGTAAGCTCGCCGGCTGGGGTTCAATGCGCCGATGGGCTGAGGAAAAGGACGAAATAGTTAAATATTTATCTTGCGTTGCTAGCTGGTCCGCACGTTACAGGATCTGATGGACGCCACTGAAGAGGTTATAATCGTAGCCGAATTCTAGGTTGACTCAATTAAGATTGCCATCGACACTAACTACACTAACGCTAAGATAAAAAATTAAATATATTAGCATCTGACGGAGAGGAGCTTTAAAATTTGAAAAGGGTACTAAATGAAGAAAATACTGTTAATTCAGTATCACTGAGTACATACAGTGAACGATGTCGAAGCCTCTTTGTAATAAATTACGTTGGCGATAGCTTCATTAAAATCAAACTATTTAGATGCGGTTCGGAAAATCTTGAAGAATCGATCAATTTTAATTCATCACAATTAGTGCCGCATTAACTATGAAGCTTTTTGTGTGCATCAGTAATTACAAGAAATGAGAATTACTCATAATTAAATTAATCTGCGCAAACCCTTCAGTAAGGTTCCTTTGGAGACGAAATCTGTCCGAGATATTTCATCACATCTCGTGTAGGCAATGTACCAGGCAATCATAGCGCGTCAAGGTGTTAAGATTATATTTACCTTGGAGAGATCCCTGTAGTTTGAAGGCTGGCTCAAGTCCAACTCTTCGCTCTCGTAGTTTGTCAGGATCCATGGGAACACCGGGTATTGGTTCAAGTCGTTGTATGTGCGTCCTGTGAACAAAACATGATTTAGTACCAGGATAAAGGTAGGGGAGAAAGCCTAGGTGGTATATTGCAGTGGTGCACATCTTCAGAGCAAAAGCAGGCGTTATTTTATGATGAAGAATTTCAATTAAGATTGCCGATGGATAATTTTATGACAGGATAAGGGTTAATAGTTTAATTATTTGCAGAGGGCAAAGGAAGGATGTGGTTCCACAATTATAAAAAGCTAATAACTTTTTCAAACAAGATAATTACAGACGTACCTAAGACTTAGTCATAAAAAAGATAATATCTAAATTAATTAAATTCAACTGCCAAGTACACACGGCGGCACATGAAGCTGCACATTTCCAGTATAACTTGGCCTCGCTTTGTATAGATTTCGTATACAATGAGATATCCGTATTAACTGGTTTTGTATAGCTTGATTGGCCGTCGTGCGTAACAGAACAATAGGTAGATGAGGCGCTTACAGCAAACAATGAAAACGACTAAACTTTCTATAAATTTTCGGCCACGTCACTAGGTCGAGTTTCCCCTTTAACAATGAGTTCAAACCATGGCGCCGACCTCGCACCACAGTTGCGCAACAGTTTGCCAATTATCCTTCGCAAATAATTCGTTGACGTGACACTTGAATGATTTAGGTATTGACCCTGTTTATGCCTACTTGTTTCGTTCAGACGTTATTGTTTTAAGTGCCGACGATGATGAAATGATAACAATCAAATTGTTGTTTACAGCATTTTTCACGCGTAAAAAGATTGGAAACAGAATTAGGACACATTGCTCAACTTTGTTTTTGGTGTTTCGGTACTTAAGATCTGTTGGTAATACTCAAAGACACACGGTCTTTTAGTGTTTTTCAATCGAAGATTAAATAAAAATATTTTATTTACATACGCCAACATGGGCATATAAAAAAAGATAGGTGGAACCTATGGAGAAGAGCAGGCAACAAACTGCATGGTTACTCTTTAAAATTATTTGTTTTTACAATGTTAGTGTGTTATAGCGTTAACACTTACCTAAGTATGGGAGGATAATTATGATGTTTGAAACAATTAGCAATGTGTTTATTCCTATTCTAAGTAGGTATAATTGTATAAATTAAACTGAAGACATTTTGGAAAGAAAAACAATTAGCAATTTTTTTATTCCTAATCTAAAAGATTCTATCTGCTTAAGTCTTAGTAGGTATAGTTTGCATAGAAACCTAACAAATTCAACTGAAGACATTTTAGAACAAAAAATTAGTTTTTTTTGTTAGTGAAGATTCGCTCAGTTGAATAAGAATAAAGTCAAAAATAAACATTGCCACAATAACCGTACCTAGATGGTCACCTGGTAAAACATTATAAGAAAAAAACCACGGTATTTCAACTATCTAAGTTATAATGTATCATCACACAAAAAAACAAACGTTTGCGAATTTTTCCGAATATTCAAAACAACATATTTATGATGACATCTCATATTAGGTGTAAGCATGTGTATGTAATGACGTAAATGCCACGTTCCACGTTTTAAAAACAACGAGGACTATTCAAGATGGCAGCATACTTATATCAGATCTTTGAAAGAAGTATTTTCTCAGCAAACACACTCCATTAGAATATAAAGAAGATTTCTGTTCGGAAGGGTTAATTAGTAATATATCTAGATATCAGGAAATAGGTAAACAGCGCGTGTCTCTCATGTGAAGGCAATCAGACTGATTTATGTGAATGTTAAGTTTATTGGAATCTTGAAAATAAACAATAAAGTATCAATATACTTATACGTTATGTTGGATATGTTAATACTTCATTATCTTCCTGCCATTGTCCTATTTTACTTGGGGTCGGCGCAAAGTTTTCTTCGTCTCCCCTGTTCTATATTAATTCTTTTCAATCCGATATCCAGAAAAAATATTTTTCTAAGCTTTTTAAGCACCTTTAACAAAAACTCTACATATTTATTTATTTATTTTGGAAGTTCCAACTTTTGGACAGACTGAACACCGATTCTGCCTGATTTGTTGATCTGAAGAGCTGGCCCACTGTGGACGGTCGCACGCATGGTTTTAAGTCATAAATCTCGAGTCACAATAACCGTAGTTAAGAACGTCGGTTAACGTCTCGTTATCGGGTGAAAGTGGCTATAAATATCAATAGAGTAACAATTGCAGTGAGGAAAGAGTTACTTCATCTAAATAGGACATTATTATGACCGCAGTAGCTACCTCCTCATAACCGTTGACCATGTTTCAGAGATTGTGGGCTTGAGTAGGAACATTATTACTATTTATTTAATTTTAAAGGTTTCAATAATATACAGGGTGTAAAGAACAGGCCTCCACAAACTGACGGGGTGCATTCAGCTCGTTATTTTGATTCATATTCCACCGGAATTTTTTCCGGAAAATTTTACTTTTTTAATTATTTTTTTCAGTTACTATTCCTTTATTTTCGTGTAAAATTACATTCCCTGTACGCAGCACTCCATTTATATAAATAATACGGCTAAAATCAAAAATCCAACAATGGATGTTGAAATAATCTCAAATTCAAATTCATTTATTGTTTGTCACAGGTGAAATATCAGTTCTTATGATTATTATAAAGGATCGCTGTAACATACCTTTTTAAGGTGTACAATATTTAGTGTTGGTTCAATATTTATATAACATCGTATCATCATCTATCGAACGACATGTGAAATCAGCTGTCCACTTCCTGCCTAGCGTTTATCGAACTAATCGTCGCGCTTGCCGTTCGCTACGTGCGTTTTGCCACGGTAACGATACATTGCGTATGAGGAAATAAAAAAAATCAAATTAATTGAATTCCCATAATATTCCTGAAATAATTTCTTGTACCATCTTAGTATGATATACTGAATTCACCCCATCAGTTTGTGGAGGGCTGTCCCTTACACCCTATATAGCAACATTTTGTGAGTCGTGTGCAATTGAATTTGTGAAAAGTCATTATCATCTAGCCTTCTTCTCAAATATGTTAGGGTCGGCTACCAGTCTGACCGGATGCGGCTGAATACCAGTGTTTTACATGGAGCGACTGCATATCTGACCTCCACAACCCAGTTACTGGAATTCATGAAAAACTATAATCTTGACCAAGTAGCACAAAGAATGAATAGAATAGAAGCTTATTTTGGTATATAGTTAGCACATTTTCTGTTATCAGTATTTATATTAAGCACTAACCAGAAAGTCACGTATGATTTTGTTTAGTTTATCATCTGTATTGCCTATGGATAGAGCGAGCGCAGCATTGATCGGGTTCAACCTTAGAGCAAGGTGGATTACAAGCTGTTTCTATAAAGGTACTTAGAAGCTAACATGACGTTGGCTTCTAAGTGCCTTTAATTAAACAGCTTGTGACTTCAGGATTCAGAGTTAACTGAAGGGCTGATTGATGACCTTCAGCAGGATACACGAAAATATTGAAATCCTCTCTCTACGTCGAACAAAGTATGGTTTGAAGTTTTTTTGTTTGCCGGGACTAACTGGGCCCAAGAAATATGATAAGTCGTACCATCGATACGACAGAAGAAGAAGAGTTTGTTTTGGAAACTTTTTAAGAAAAGTTTGTCCAGGTCAAGTAGACCGTGGCCAGGCCTGTGCATTTAAAAAAAAAAGGTAACCGCATCAAATTGTAACAAATTAGTATCGTGTTTGCAAAGTTTTATGATGCCATTTACCAGCAAATAGCCAGTTTTAACGTTGCGAGCTGCGTTTAAATTACATTCAGCTTGGGAAACGAAAACTAGTAAACAGAGTTTAGTTTATTCTAAACGCCTTTCTTAAAGGTCACACATCGCCGATCTCGATGTAAATACGTATCGACGATCGCTTATCACTGGCCTGCGACCCCATCGTACAATTATCATTATATGCGTGTCCGTCGCTATTGTTGTAGTCACGTGCTCACTTTTCCCGTCTGCCAGAGTGCCAGCAAGCCGGCTAGCCAGTTCAAACGCCTGCCAACTTTCGAGACAACCGCATCTCCTGACAATGATAGTCGAATACAACCACGAAAATAAAACGAAAAGTTTGCAATACCGTTGAATAAAGTGACACAGTGAAGTGAGAGTTGCGTTCGCGAGTGAAATATTACCGTTGCGTTATAGATAACAATGGTACAGTGACTGAACAACACTGAACTAACTGTCAACATGTTGCGGAATAAGGCTGTGGAGCTTCTGAAGAGGTTTGTAGCGCTTACATTTCATGACATCCTGGTAGCACGATCAAGGGCACACTTATGGCGAAAATGCACATTGGAAAATAGCGTAGTTTTATTTATAAACGATCAAAAGGATGTAGTTATCTAATTAGAAATCACACCTGTTGCAATTACGTTTAAGCATATGTTATACGAGGTAGCCGCCACTGCCTCGCACGATTTTTACATCTTGACAAAACATCGATAATTCATGAATTATTGTAAGTTTCATTTTCATGTTTAACACACATAAAACTTCCGGAATAAATTCTCAAAATGTCGGTGAGTACTCTCTCAAAACAGAATCCGTGGCTCACTTTAGAAGATCGATGCGTTCAGACAGACACAAAACGAACTTTAATTTATAATATGCATAGAAATAGATGACACAATGAGTGTGTCAGTGAAAAATACCGTCTGCAATTCTTAGAAGGAAAAACAATGTCAACGAATATCCTTCAGTAATTGAGGCACACTGATATTTACCTTATTAGGATGTTAGGAAGTCAAGATAAATTATTATAGCTGTATATTTTTGGCTGTAGTTTGAGTCGAGATAAGCCGTTAAAAACCGGTTAAGATAACATGTCCCGGAGTATGAAGTAGAAATTGGAGCAAGTTTCCGTGATAATCATGCAGTTGGTATTATTTATGCAAGCAGAAAATGTGTTTCAATTAAGTAGCATATATTTGCAGCAAACCAAAATAAAAATGTTTTTTGTATAGATGCTATCGAGGAAAAGATGCAGATTTTTATAAATGAGGATTTGATGATCTTTTTACTGCGGTCAATAACTTTATGCATTGTGCTGTTGTAAAAAGGAAGGTCTATCTACTCGTGAAATCTGACAGGATCATAATTAGACATAACAAAAAATTACGTTTATAATCCCGAAGGGTTGGGCAGAGATGTATCTAACAGTACGGCCACATTTCGTCAGTAAAGTAAGTATGTTTCCATGTAAAATGGGGCAAACCTATTACCATAAACCGGGCACAAATCCAGACTCAGTGGCTGCTACTTAGAAATGTCTTATGGAAAACCCCAATAACACTTTCCCCGACCTGGAAATCGGACCCGAAACCTCTTGTCCAGCAGAAGTGCTTGGGACCAGTACACCATCGAAGTATAATAATTATATTGGTAACAAAACGTGGGGGCTGAACACATCGCTAATTATACGGTGTTTAAAGTATGTAATCATCAACTACCGGTAATGAATCTTATCAGTTATCAAGGAATGGATAATTGCAGGCGGTTGCATAAACATTGGCAATAGGAACCAATTATGACATTAGGGTAACCAGCTCTAACGAGAACAAATTAGGGACGTTAGCTAACCGACCATTAACTCCAGTTGTTTACCTGCGTATCCGTTTTTGACTTAATATGAAGGAAACGTTTACAAGATGAATGATATTCATTTCTGCAAAATCCACAGTTCACAATAGTGAATGTTTTAATTACGTAAGCGAATTGCAAGTGAAAGTTGAGTCATACTGTTTTTGTGTTACGCTTTTGATGCTTTACTTATACTCGTATCATCTTAAGGCTAATGATTAGCGTTTCGTATCAGAATAAGTACTTGACTTTATGACATGAACCCTCACCTCTCATCTCTTTACATTTTGAAATTATAACGTACTCTCATTAAACATATAACAGTTTAGTACATATTAGATAATCTAAAACATTTTAAAGCGCGGGGATCTAAGATAGCACAATATAGCAACAGCAGTGGTTTCGAATTGCAGACAAAGTGCAATAAAGTGAAAGAGCAACTCAACCAACATTTAGTTCAGAGGCTTTCCTTTTATTAAAAAAGTTATTGTAAGATTTAATCATTTATTTTCAATTGATTTTAGTAGTAGTACTTGCTTTGTTATTTACCGATAACTTGTATATGTGGTGTAAACTTAATTCTCATAACACAAGTTGATGTTTAATACATAAAAATAAAAGTTTGCTTTTCCTATCCAGTGCATTTGCACTGCACTACTTATCTATAAATAAATTAAGTTAAGGAGCTTGTCGTGTTTAAATTACAACACGCGGAGCTACAGATTACGACGATTACGGTGTTGTAAACAGGAGGCGTCGCGCTCGGCTGCTGAAATAAACACAATCAGGTGCTAACAGCTCGGTCAACTGATAGCATAACGCTTGCACGACTCTCCTGGAAAGAAGTGGCTAGTAACGTAATAAGGCGGTGATTCTAGTGATTTTGAGGAAAAAAAACTAATTAATTATTAAATATAGTCACAAATTATGTCAGAACTACAGAAGTCGCAATGAGTTATTGTAATAGATCTGTGGTTCAAGTGATTTTGAGGAAAAAAACAATTTGAATTACTAAATATTAGTCAAAAATTGCCTCACTGCAGGATAAATACCATTCTTTGGTCAACTTTTTTGCCTAACCTGACTTGAAGGTTCCTCTACGAGAAAATAATCGACATGGCACTGAAAAACCCATTGGTTTCTTTTATGAACCCATGACCTGCTATATCCCTACAATTACAGACTGTTAAATATATTTTCAAGTTGTAATTCGGTAATATAAATTTCATAAAAATTACCTGCTTTCACTTTGTGATTTCATAATTATCGATAAGTAGATATTGGAAATCGCGTGACGGAACTCAAATGGTGTTGGGCAGGACACCTAGCAAGGCGCAGTGATAACAGGTGGACTAAAGCTGAAAATGGCGTCCAAGAACGGGGAACAGAAATGTGGGTCGTCCGGCGGTGAGATGGGCAGATGACATAGTTGCCATCGGGGGAAAAATCTGGATGAGACTGGCACCGGAACGTGGAGATTGGCAGAAGAAAAGAGAGGCCTATACCCAGCCGTAGGTGAATTCTGGCTGTGGGCGATGATGATGACTGAATAAGTCCTGTCTTGGCTGTCTTGCCATCGTGTTACCCAGCAGTAACTGGGTTGTGGAGGTCAGATAGGCAGGCGCTCCATATAAAATAACGGTATTCCTATTCAGCTACCCCGGTAAGACTGGAAACCGAAATCCGCCGAAGCCAGATAGTTGGAGAAACGCTGGGCAGAGAAAGTACCGATATAAGAGAAAATTGTTATGAACTTTAAGTAACAGGCATTGTTTTAATAAGTGCCTAACTGCATAATTATTATTGTTATGACTGATAATAAGGTGCCCAGCTGTTAACCTAATCAGTCAGGTTATTTACGAGTATTAGACATACAATATGCATGCTTGTTGGTAACAGTGTGGGACAGCGGCGCATTATGTTTGTTTAAGGTTATGCATGTTAAGTAACGATATATTTAGAAAATTTAATTTTACAACTGATGCTCCGAAGAATACAGCCTGGGGCTTATTGCCTCACGATTTTGGTTGGCCAGTTTGATGTCAGTCATTTTCAAGACTTTTCAAGCAGTAGGTAGTTCTTGTGGCAAACAACTCTAATACACTATCAAAAGGTTTCTAAACGTAATCATCGTTTGAATAAATCTTTTGACCATCTTGAAGACGTCTTGAAGAAGTCGAGAATCCTGGTGTCGTGGTTTCTAAACCATTAAAGCCAACTTTCAAAACAAACCCATCAATGTCACAATCATAACTCAACAGGATTATCTAGGTAAACAACACAACTAAATATACAAATAAATACATAATTGGAGCAAACACATTTGTGGGTCATACAAATATTTGCCAGAATACGGAACCGACGTTCGGCCCTTAAGTACGGAAGGACGGAACCTCGCGCCACTGTGCTAATTGGGACCAGGGTACCAGCAGGGCACGAAAGGTACAATGAGCGACGGAATAAAATATGGTGATGTTGATGGCTTGAAACTGAAGACGGACGAGGTCCTTAAGCATGGAAAGACGGAACCTTGCGCCACTGTGCTAATTAGGACCAAAGGTATTACCAGGGTACCAGGAGGGAAGAAAAGGTACATTGGAAGCCGAAACTGGTGACGATGTATGTTGACATGGTCAAACGGAAAACGGATCGGCCCGTAAACATAACTGGTGACAAATCTCTTACTGGGCCTTTTACCAGTATATATTTCCATAATCACCATTTAGCCAAGACTGATGACTCTACGTCGCAAGATTAAAGGTGCATTCCCTACAAATTAGCCACATATCTGGCGAAATGTGGATTAATAAGGTACACATTAGTTATTCTTTGGAGAAAACACCATTTGCCCCGACTCCTAGAGTCATCTAAAAACGAGAATCAATACTATATTGGGTTATGTTATGAAAATGCTAGGCAAATAGAATATACTCGTAAATGCAAAAAAACAAGGTGGTCTTTCCACGGCAAGCGGAGATAAATGCAAACAGTAGTAATTTAGTATGCACACGTAACAATGATCGTGATCGTGACGACGACGCGCAGTAATTGATGCACTTGCGCTTACAAACGAGGAATTCCTGCTCATCAGCCGTGGCAGCAGATTGGCCATCTTGAACATTATTGTATGCTAATCAGGTACACTCGGGACATTATACTTTGTTTGGTTATTGATTAAATTCTTTGTTGATAATGATTGTCTTTTACGAATGACTGCCACACAATAACACAATTATTTTACAAAATTGTTGAAGTTATTCGAGTTTTCGATCGCTACTAAAATTTATATTATGTTTTATTATCTTCGTTGAATAGAGTTTCATTATTTTATCCATCCTTTCTTGTCAATTTGATAATGTATGCTAACCTTTCTTTTACTTCTTACAGCACGTGGTACTAGCAAAGCATAACACATGACTATATGAGTCAGTGGCTCAGTACGGCTAGTACCGGCATGCATGTGACCGATAAATTGGTTTATTTATACCGTTTGCAGCGACAACTCATTTTCTAATAAACGCCGTAGTTATTGCGCAAGTATTGTTATTCAGTCAGTCGTATAGCAGCGCTTGTCCCATTCCCACAATTTAACTGGCGAAGACTGTGGGCTAGAAACTGCGACGTGGTACCAGAGCTGTAGAAACACGAAGAGATTTGAAAGGCGAATGTATGTAAGGATAAAGATTAGATAATGATCTGGAAGCTGTGTCAAGGAAAGTTATTTTCTAGATACATAGCTTGAAATCTGAGAATCTAGATGTATATTCAACCCCAAAAAGATGTTAACATGAACTAGGAACTATTTCATTGTCTACAACCATTATTCCATAATTGTGTCTACAATATAAAGCTACAAAATAAAGTAACAATTCATGTCACCAAAACCTCCTACACAGGCCGGATACATAATAATATCAACACTCTATGTCCGAAACAGGGTAATCTACTTAAATCTCACAAAAATCGTTCAAAACAAGGTAAAGAAATCTAAAACGCTGTAAGAAATAAGTATATAATTGAAAATGCGGTATATAGACTACTATTTACTCTTACGCGTCAGACTGACATAATTTATTAATTGTCATCACAACGATCATGTCTTAAGGTAGAAACTCACTGCATGGGAGCATTACCGTGTTACAGTTTCAGTTTCGACCCGAGCGAGCGAGCGTTACATCAGTGAACTTGTATTACAACTGACAATGTCGATACAACTGAACCGATGATACGCATACGAACGTTTACTTTAATGCTTCCGGTAAGTGACCACTCTTAACTTTTTGACCACTATTGTCACATATACGTGACAAGTAAGCGCGTGCCCTGTACGCCAAACGACACAAATATGTGGCAAAATGGTAGGTGAAATTGTGGCGTGGCGTGGAGGGCACGCGCGTGCGTTTATGCTCAGGCGTTCAAAAGGTTAAAGGGCTAAGCATCATTCGTTAGATTATATGTATTTCAAGTTCAACAAAAAACAAATGACACGTCACTGACGTCATCCATGAAATGAAAAGGACAGAAATAAAGTTCTTGTTCTTCTATCAAACGAAGTACAAGACATGTCAATCGTTGCAAGTCGTATGACACTGTCAGTCTGTGTACCTAGTTTTGGCCATAGGGTGTTTGTTTGGTTATGTATCCGGCGGTCCGGCCTATGTAGGTTTTGGTAGAATGAATTATTTACTATGCTTGTAGCTTTAAATTGTAGACACAATTATGGAATAATGGTTGTAGACAATGAAATGGTTCCTAGTTCGTATTTACTGCTTTTTGGGGCTGACTGTATCTAGCTCCATTCACTGAGTTCCAATAATCTAAAATTAAATAAAAATTCTTAATTGAATGCACTCAAATACTCCTTTAGACGAAAAGTGCCATTCAAGCATTATATTTCGCAATTTCTCTGACCAAATTGCATGGCCGTTTGCTAATACACTAAAATCACATAATTTGGTCGTTGCCAGCTTCTAAATCGTTCGCAAAATGGTTTTAAGTTTGCACAATTATTGAGTTTTATTCGTTTTTCAATACAATTGGTGTTAAGTTAAAGTTACATGAGCGGTTTGCGCACGTTATGTCAGCACGGTATGTGTGGGGGCTGACAAGTGCTGGCATAATACTCAGGATCTTATGTAAAAACATATGTTATAACAAAACAAGTAAAAATACAACGTGGTTTCAATAGACTTCATAAATGCTGAGTCACTGTTCATCAGGTGCTCACTGCTACATAAATAAATGAATCAGTTAAATTATAGTAAAAAAGGTACAGTACAACTATTTCATTCGCCTACAATTATTTCATTGAAAAAGTTTTGAAATAGTAGCACTGAAATATTATGTACATAACAGTTTAATGACTTGGACTATGCCTAAGCCTATGATTAAAAATAGTTTCTATCCGTTAGATACGGTCAATTGGCTACCTCCACAGCTAATATCCTACCCTAGTACTTGCAAATAAACCTAGTTGAAACTGATATGCAAACTATTTTCTAATTTCGTAAAAACAATTGGTGCATCTTGCAATTATAAAGCTTATGATGGTGGGCATGAGAAGCCACACATATAATTAACAATTATTTGCATGCCTTTCATATTCAGAAACAATAAAATAAAAGCTAGTCAAATTAACATTTAAGAGCATAGTGTGGCACACCACACTAACTAACCACAAAATATCGCACAACAACCTTGCATCGTCCTAGTTCATTTAAGCTTTAGTAAGTAGATAGACATACCTAAGTACCTACACTTACTGAAAAAATCGTCTAAAGAATTTAGAAGGTCTCATCATTCAAAGGATCACCACTTTACATGTTATAATTAGTCTGTCACGTCCACGTCTGCGAGAGAGACATTTTTTGCACTATTACTGGGCTGAATGTCAAGGTCTTCACGAAATTAAATTAAAGAAAATACTTGAATCTGCGTATTAGTTTGAGTATTATGGCAGGCGTTTTAATAGTACATGTGTCGCCATCTAGCCGCGGCTGTCGGAGCTATGTTGGCCGAAAGTTTACGAATGTTTGGTGTTTTCTTGTCGAATGATGTTATTTTAAATGATTTGAATGTACCGGGTAAATTATAAAATGGAATAGCACATTTTCTGTAGCATAAGTTGTAAGCTTTCCTATAATGAGGTATAACTCAGTCAGAAATTATAATTGCTCCTAAACTTTTGACTGCCTTTATTAACCTCAACCTTAGTCAAATAAAAAATGGCGCATTAAATCATAACAAAACTTGTGAAGGCACTATAACCAAGTTAATAGGTCAGTTAGATTGTCCTCTGAAAAACTTTAGGTACTAATCTAATAGGTACCTGCAAAAGCTATTTACAAAGCAAATGTAAGTGGAAACACAAGGAGGCGGCCTAGAGGGACATGTCCTTATTCGTTATGTTATTCAGAAATATCAGGTGCGGTGCTCGCAACCGGTGTGCGTGTATGATTAGATGTATGAACGTGGACATACCAAAGGAGTATTTCAAGATCGAAGCAGGTGGTGTTCTGTAGTTTCTGACCCCACGGGAAAAGGCGTAAATTTATGTATATGAGCGGTACCTACGTCCTACATGCAAGCACATCCAGATAGTTAAGCAAGATTACGTTACGTTTGAAATGACTTGCGTTGACATTTGTGCAATTACCACGAGTAGTTAGCAGTGGTTAACTAGTTGTTAGCTTGCTCGGCTGAAGTGATAACATGATGGACGGGTTTTCCACTATCATGCTTTATAATAACGGTCACATAACTGTGAGTCTGAAGTTCAATTCATTTTCCTTTTTCACTCGTTTTTCTGACATTGTGTCAGTTTGTACCTTGATAACATCCGCGGTGGGGAATTCCGTAAGCGATATGAGCACGAAGCACCCTTGAGAATTCAAGAGTTTGGCTCAATATCACTTATGTTACTTCATATTTCCCCTATCAATATCCTAATTATTATTATCTCAAAGAGGTGCCTTTTCTTAGTCTTACCAAGGGGTATCGTATTACACAGTACTAACTGGGTTGTGGAGGTCAGATAGGCAGTCGCTCCATGTAAAATACCTACTGGTAGTCAGTTGCATCCGGTTAGACTGGAAGCCGACCCCAACCTAGTTGGGAAAAGGCTAGGCAGATGCTGAAAGAGGTGCCTTTTCTGGGTTTGAAACAATAAGCGGCATATAAATGTAATGCCTTAATAAAAGCTGGCTATTTCAAGGAATTTTTAAGGAATCGCCTAGGTATTTCATTTTTGATGTACAACACATTCAGGTAAGCTGGTAGACCGTTGTCTAGGAGATTTTGTGGGATAAAGAAAGAGTGGAGAGTGGTTTTCATGAAAAATCCATGTGTAGTTTTAATTTTACAACAATAATGTCCCTGTAAAATCGTCTAGTAACCATAAGCCGAAATTAGAGGTTTCCTTTTCTGTTCATTTTTGTCTTTAACTCAAAAGTAAATTGCAAGAACACAAAATGAACATTGCATGAAAAATTCACTGACCTGCAATAGTGTTGAGGAACATGAGATACTCGAAGTTGGAGATCTCACGGCGCTGCCATTTCTGCGTCATGTTGGAGTTGCGCATGAGTTGCCGCGGCGACATCATCGACGCACGTCTGGAACAATGCAAATAATTATAATTAATAGGTAAACACAGAAATAAGATCCAACCTGAGGTCTAAAACGGTACATAATCAAAAGTTTTAGTGAGTGTGAGAATAGACTAATAATAAATAAGAAAAACAAATTTGTAAAAAACACCTCTGTGACAGACGGGCAAACTTTTTTTTAAAGTAAAGTAAAATTATATTTTCATCTTATTTTTTGCGTGAACCGTTTTTAATCTACCTGCCTATAATTAGAACATGAATAAACATGAAACACTAAAAAATGTACATTAAATTTACATTGTATAAAATTGTACTCATGACTAATGTCTTGTATATTTTAGAATAGCGTACTTTAAACTAGATATAATTAAAATGCACGTGTTTTAACCATAGTTTTACACGTTTTAGGAGCATTTAATATCAATTATTAGGCGTAGAGCCATCAAAAGATGCTTTGTCTCGGTCCGGTGGTTAGCATAGAACATTTAAAGATAGCTTGCAAAAACTATGTTATCATGGAAATTGCGAACGATAATGTTGGGTAATTTATTTTTGCAGACTTGACCTTGATACTAGAACAATTTTATCTAGTTTAGAGGAACGCCCTCTTAACTGAGTCTCGGTAAATCCTTTCTGGATTGACAACGCTGCCCAATTTAAGTTAAACTTTTTATATTTGCAGTATTTTTATAAAAGATGTCGTACTGGTGCCAGGTGCCAATACATATAATACAGTGACCTTTCCTGGATGCAGCAAGATTTATAGATTCTAACTATTTTATTTTATTACCATTCAATAAAGTTTTATTGCACTTCGGGTCTAGTTTTCACACATAATCTCTTAGTAACTGCAGCCGAAGCTAACTTAAACCTTGCAAACTTTTGCAAGTTCATGTTTCCAAACTCATGAGCTTTTCATTTTGTATTAGATCGCTTTGGAGGTGTAGCGAATTTATATAAATTCTGTAGCAAGCAACAACAATATGATCATTTAATCTTATGATGAAGTAGATAATTCATTATCATCATCATCATTTTAGCCGAAAGACGTCCACTGCTGGACATGGGCCTCCCCCAAGTGTCGCCACATTGACCGGTCCCGTGCGTCTCGTATCCAGCGGATCCCTGCAACCTTCAACGTCTTTCTGTTCGCGGTCTAGAACATTTCGGCCCCATCGGCCATCCGTTCTGCGAGCAATGTGCCCTGCCCACTGCCACTTAAGTTTGGCTATTCATCGGGCTACGTCGGTAACTTTGGTTCTTTTGCGGAGTTGATAATTGGGGTTACTTAATTGAAGCACATAGATAATAATATGGCATTCTTTTTTCTGTGTACGGTTTCCTAGCTTTTCTGATTACAGATTTTATCTCATTTTTTACTTGCAACGTGAAAATTCATGTCTTAGTCTTAATATGGACGTACCTATGTACTTGTTGGGTGTGGTCGTTGACCCAGTGATCTTGACCATGGGCTTATCCAAAATATACCATTAACAAGAGGAAGTTAATTTTATCTGTATCGTAAACAGATTGAGTCATACGCTACTTTAGTGAAATTACGAGTAAACCTCAGTCGATGGTCGGTCACTTCCATATAGGGTCCGTCCAGTGTGGTCTGGCTTTTTGGTCCGAACATTTCGACGTAAAAGGGTAGTATTTTTTAAACAAAAACACTTGAAAAAAATTGGAACCCCACTACCGATTTATTTAGATCAGCTGCGCGGGTGCTGCTCTGGTATTGAACTGTCTGTCAGTTTCGAGTTTGTCACTACAGCTGTTCTAGGAATCTTTATCTGATTTCTTTGTTAGAGTTTGATAGGAATCTTGTTGTTTGTAGTTTAGGTATATGTTTTTTTTTTCCTGTACGCGACACTAAAGTTTATGCTTGAAAGTTGACGGTTGTCTTTGCAACTGTGTAAGTAAGATGACTGCGCTCAATTCTGGGAATGTTAACACATTTAAAATTATAATTGCAAGGTATTTTCAAATACTCGCTGTCACCTAACTACCTACATTTCCTACGTTAAGCGATTACCAAAGAATCAATGACTGAAACTCGTAAGGCGATGGTGTATGACAGTTTTGCGTGTAAAATAACTAAAGCCGAGATCGGACCAAACACAACACTTGCTTAACGCAGATTTCACCAATCAAGGGCTACCAGTGCAGTGTCTAAATCACTACAGAATATTGACACCGACAGCTCTTGAAAGCCTTTTAGATCTTGTTGATCGCGTTCAGTTTCATAGGTGAAATTTGCCCTTAGCCGCCAGACGGCGCAGCGGTGGTTAGCTGGCATTGTTTTTGTTATCTAAACAGATCGTCTTAACAAGATAAAACAGAAAAAAAAAGATTTGATGATTTTCATGGAGTCGAAAACGTAAGAAGGTAGGAAGTGTTATATTTTAGGTATGAGTTTAAGGTAAACCTTTTTTTTTTGTTTGGACATCGATACCCACCACGTCTACGAGTTTTGCTAGATAAAATATCAATTTCACTCTGTATGTTTGTTGTGAATGCGGCCTAATACCGCAGAAGGCGCCGCGTGTTCGACTAGTATACTGCGATCGGTGTCAGGGTCGGTGCGCGGTTGTCGACCCGCGCCGCTGCGTCTGCGACTGTGCTGTGCGTGTGCGCATGAATGTGAGGCTTTCTCATCTATCACTGTATGGGCTTATTACCTTTAACATGTTGTTGTTAACTTTTAGCGGCCCGGTATCAAGTTCGCGGGCGCTACTGTCCTGGGTTCGATTCAAGGGTCGAGACAAAGTATTATCGGATTTTTCCATTACGAATTTATCAGTAGGCGGAGTTTGGTAGTTGGTGGTGTGATACCCTCGGAAAGCAAGGTATGCCTTTGGTCCTGCGCCTGATCTCTCTCTGGTCGAGTCGGATTCGGATCGGATCGCAGGTGGAGGACAGAGCGCACACTTGTTCTATAATTATAATATCTTCCGCGTCAATAGCTGGTCTCCGCTGAAGTTTGGCCGCGCTGACCGAAAACGGCGAGGGCTACCTAGTATGTTGTTAATTTGGCAGTTTATGAAGATTATGCTGTCAAAGTTGATAATTAAGGGAAATAAGATGGGCTGTTTATTGCGGTGTCAAGTTGTACCTAAGACCTTGTAAGATGATGTTTTATTGGAGGACAAGGGGTTAATTGAGGTATATTATTACAAGAACCAAACATTTGATACATTTCTGCTTGAGCCGGTTTCTGTTCTGCAATGGTTTGGGATATTTTTTACGAATATAATACATAATGATATGTAGACATCTAAATATGTCATTGTGTTATTTTATTGTGTGCTTGACAAGCTAGGCTTAAAAAGCGTTTAAACGACTTATTAATACAATAAAACCAATAAAAAAGTTAAAAAGCTTCTGAACTTCATTCAACCAATTAGCAATTACCAAATACAGACAAAATTGCAAGGAAAGGCCAGCCTCGAGAGGTCAAAAGCCCACTTGTTTTATAAATACTGAATATATATTATAAATAGCGTCGGGACCGATACCGAGACCGGTGAGTGGGTGACCAAGTGATCTCGATACCGGACTACCGGAAGCGGACGGGGGCCGTAAGACCTTATCTTGTAAATAAACAAACAATTATCTACTAGGAACTAGGAGTTGATCTATTTTATTCGCGATTAATGAATTATTCAAGTCGTTAATCATATTTTGGCGTCATTTATAGAGAGCTATTTGTCACAGTTATTTATGAGCTGCCCTAACTGGGTTTTGATAGGGAATGTTTCTTGATAACTTTTGTGTGGGTGTTTCAAAGCTTTTGTAATGATTTTTTCGCGTTTTAAAGACATCGTTGTGATTGTAAAATAATTAAAATGTCGCAAAAGTGAGCAAGCGAGTGACTATTATGTAACAATTTCTGCGCACAGTAGAGCACTATTGCAATATATTTCCCTAATCGTTTCGACAACTAAGAACAGGAACTTGAGTAACAAACATTACCCTTTTCTCTCATACTTCGCTTTGCCACACCAACAATAATAAAAGCACATAAAGCAAATAAAATATTTACATTGCAACATTAAAAATATGAAGTTGCCAGCATTTACGAATGCCAATAACCATTTAAAAAATCAAACGAGGTGAGGTAAACCTCTGTGGTACCTTGTGACCCACGCTTGACCAAACTCTTGTTCCGTTCAATTTCTGACCAATCGGGGAAGGTCACAGATGATTTAACGATTGCCGACTTTAGTGAACAGTCCATTGATATATTGCGAAATTTACTACTTTTTTCATTGTTTTTGGTCAAAAATGGCTTCGCGATGGCGAGTCAGCTTTCTGTTGTATGGTCAAAGTTTATGATCATGTAAATTGTTGTACAACTTATTTTATTATTGTAAACACCATTGGAGTTTAATATGTATGTGTGAAAAGCTGTAAAAATAAGGTACCAAGGTATTTGCCGTCTAAAGATGGATGTTAGTCCTTTTTCGATTTCGATTCAAGTATAAAATCATTGGGCGTGATATGTTATGCTGTAATATCTACCTACATGGCATGTAATTTTACATCTTTTAATTATAGCCCGGGAACCATGTATTAAGAGGCTGAATTTAACCATTAATGAGAAATTGAATCCGCAGAGCGGAAAAAAATGGAACTAAAGATTTCTCGAGAAGATGACTTACATCGAATATTTAACAATACGGAAACTTCCCATCCAATATCATCTTGGACCATTTTGGTAGGTTGCACTTAACTTTGTCAAAAATGTTTCCCTGTCGAGATATATGACTCCAGAAGTTAGTAAAGCGTATTAAGACCCAAGTGGTCAGAAGAGACCCAAGATTTCATGAAATATATTGCTTCAGATAACGCGTTAAAACGTCAAACAATTGACCTTACTTTGGGATTTCGGCATCGTTTGGGAGGTTTGCGGAAGTCAACATTTTATAAACTCACGCCTTTTCCCCATTGGGGTAGGTACAGAGAGACTACAGAACGCCATATAACGAAAAAAAAGTTTTCGTACAAAAAGTTAATTTAGTAGGTATTCTTATTTCTGTTTATTAATCACAAATTACTGAACTACAGATTTGACAGCAGAATGATTGATCAGATTTGACTAGCGTTTAAAAGGGTTTCAGAATCCCAACTCACCACGTGAAAATCAACCAACTCCCATTTAATAGACCACCTCCTTGAAGATGCAGTTTTAAAAATGACGCTAGCTAACTAAGAGGCCACTTACAACAATTATTCGAAATAATTGCCTAGACAATGACGTCTCCGGGGCAAAAGAAGCTGCAGTTGTCAATCATTCAATTTCGAATAGAAACAACATTTTCGCGATGTAATCCTACATAATTCAGGTAATCATGTCATCATACTCAATCATGATGAGAGGGAAGCGGGGAGGGGGGGGGGGGGGGGGTGGAAGGAGAGGCAGCACGTCATTGCATGATTGTCTCGTCCACAATCATTGTTTACTTTCGTACACACGCTAAACGATTTTTTATCGTAACAAGTTTATCAGAAAATAGTAGCATTGTCAACCATGAGAAACAATTTTCGTAAAATCGGACGTTCTAAAATCGGAGGAGTTAAGTCATATCTGCGACCCAAGATGAAATAGTTTTTGATTTTTGGTCAAATCGATTTAGTTTGACGGAAAGGGTGACTGTGGGCTGTGGGTGGCTATAGTTGCTCTATAAATAAGACGTAATAAAGCACTTATACGTCTAGTAGGAAATAATAACACTTCCTATCGAAAAGCATTTATCTTCCGAGCGGAAACTTGATGTTCGCCTCGGCGCGCATGCTCGACAGAATGTTGCGAATGACAATTTTAGAAAACCGCACGTATTGTTTATTAGTTCCGCTATATCTTCATCTTAAACATTCGGTTTAGGTAGTACGTATATCAACATTTCTAGTTGCTTTTAAACACATGTACACAAAACTGTATAAAGATTAATTTGCTCATTTCATCTCTGCAAGACAAGAATGTAAATGCAAAATTCTTTGACATTGTCAAAGAATCAACCTAACCAAAATAACCAAATCAATTAACTTAGACATTGAACTTGATCTAATAATTCAACTCCATGAAGGTGAATGACCCAGAATAACTGTTAACTGTTATTTTTTAAGCTTGAAAGCATTGCAAACGGTTTAATTATCGACATAATTAACTACATATTAAATAGATGACCAACGGCGTGAATAAACGTACACGTGTATTAAATGTATAGGTGCTCATGTTAACATTCTAAATGTAACTAGTGTTCTCGTGCAGTAAACTATTCGTAATTAAATTAATGGTAGAATTAATTAGTATTCATCTAGAATAATATCATGGGTATTAAATCTATGTTAAATAATATCCAGAAAATCATTAATTTACTGACAGGGAATCATTTAAATGTATGTAATTCATTACTTAAAATGTTTTGTTTCTCGACTATATATATACTTTGACTATACTTGAATAGTTTCAAAAGACGCGACAAAGTCGTGAAGTTGCGACAGAGTCGTGTAGTCGAGGGTGTGCGCGGCTCTTTAGTCTGTGAGCCACAAATTGGCGAGCGATATGTCACACATGTCCGGTAAATATTGACATTGACAACTGTACTCTCGCGCACACAAATCATAGCATGTTTACATAAGTTTATTCATATTTGTATGGGCTGAAGTTATTTAGAATATAGATGCAAGTTTGCTAAGTTTTAGTGCCCAAAAGATTTCGATGCTATTTGGAACAGTGACTTGGCAAGACAAATATAGGATGATTAGGGCATAGAATCGAAGTGTTACACGCACACCACAACATAACATGATGACATGTAAAAGTGTTTTGTAAAACCAATTTACAGAAATAAATATGATTTATGATTTAACCATTTCAACTTTGTTTCCAAGTTGCGCCGTACGATAAAACTGTAATTTAAGGCCTCACTTTAGGACACCGTATCTCTGGACATTTGATGTTTAGTTTAAGTGCCCTCTATCTATAAATGCTAGCTTCATTTTGCGCCGCGATTTTGAATAACAATCAAATTGACAATGGGTGGTGACTACGCCAGCTTCCACAGAAAAAGTTCAACCCTTTTTCAACGTGGAACATTAGAACACTTTTCTACGTTTCGATGGAGTTGCAATGCTTGCTAGTTTACAATACGTATTTACAAAATATAGTTGATAGAGTTGTTCCCACGGGTAATTAGACACGTTTTAATTAGTTGTTATCGACTTCTTCAACTTAAACGCGTTTAAAATCATCTGTTTGTTTTCATAGCTTTAATGGATTTCATTATCACAAATGAGTAATGTTTTTAATGATAAATGTTTTAATTTAAGATGTGTTTTTAGTAAATTAATGGATGTTTTAAATAGGTATGCTTAGTTTAAACCAGAGGTTTACTTTGACTGTGATTGATGAACTATTCTGTATCAATTTCAAATATTTCAGTTTTAAAAATAAACAAAATAATTACTTAACATAATTGTTATTAATCATATTCATTAATTAACGACTAAAATTAAGTAATTGCTCAGATATAGGAAACGAATGGCCATTGTTTACCTCACCTAGTGAGATAATATTGTGTTTTGTCCACCGGAACTGATAACAAACATGACTTTAGGGCAAGAAGCTGTTTAGTTAAACTGTTTGTACTTGAGAATCTTTGTTTTTTGATTTAAAGTACCTCGAGTCTTTGTTTTAATAATACTGTAGCTTTATTTATTTCACCAAAAAATATCTAAAGTATCCCTTGTCCTTTTGCTTTTTGAAACCTCACCTAGAATAATAAAATTTACGTTACTTGATACAAACGCAGTTGGCTTCTTCGCGATTTTCTTTGAGTCGTCTAATCTGGATGGTTGTTTGCCAACGCTTTTTTGCCACCTTTTGGCAACCATTCCTGTAGGTTCGACAAAGTACGGAAAATTATCAAAATATTATTTTTTCTGCCAAAGGAGTCTTGTACCTAACAGTACAAAAGTCAACATTTACATACAAGCAATCAAGTATCTTTGATGTAAGATCAACGCACTTCTATGTGCCATTAGTAGCCACGATCTATTGTTTATCACGACCTATGTCAGAGGAACCTTCAAAGCTACTTCTTACGATAACTATAGTCCTGGTAATCGAGAATTACGAAGGATAGGTAAAGTTTACGATTCCGCCAGGAAATTGTTCTATTTACGGTCTTTAATTAATGTAACAGATAATTCTTAGTATTTTATAAAGCTAGATAGATAAAAAGTGTGTGAATAGATTTTCATGTCATTTGTGATTAATTCTTGAAGACGAACGACGACGAGGCCGACGACGACGACGATTCTTGACGACTTGTTGTTTCTTGACTTACTTGAGATCTAATTACTTCGGTGGAGAAAAGATGAAACCCAGAATTCCGCGTGGGGGTCGAACATTATCCCACAGGACCGTACTATCGGGATAAAAAGTATCCTATGTCGTAAGCAAAACCCAGGTTATGATGAATCCGAATGCCAAATTAAAATAGTAACAGATAGGCAGAGTTCCTTTTAATTTTACTACATCAGTAGGGAAGTATGAATTTTAAAAGCTCGTAAAATCATAGCGTACCTATCAAAAGTGCTAAATCACTAGCCAGACCCTTTTGTTAAATTCCGCCGGAACTAGAAAAGTTCACGTTCAGCACACTTTGCATTAATTAAAGGCACTTCATCCCGGCCCTTACTGCTAATTAGCTCATATACATTGCATTATCAGCTGTCCAAGGTGAGCTATCGACCCGGCAGGTACCCACGGAGCAGTTCCTACTTTTACAATAATCACGCAATATACCAGGTCAGCAGACTCTGAAAGAGTTTTGACCTTTTGTTTCGGTGTATCGGATTACGTGGCTCAATTGTTTATTTTTAATATGGTTGTTTTTTACCACAGTGGATCTTATGTTGTCCGAAATAAAGAATTTATTTATACATTTTATGTGTGGCTGAGCTTTATTCATCATCATCATTCGCATGTCTTCTTCCATAGTTCTCGATTACTCGTCATCTCATCAGACACCCGGTGGCTGAACTTTATTATGAAATATTTATAAATAACTTAAATATTAAAAAAGATATTTGGGGTTGTTAATAATATCCTGTCGGGTTTAATTATACTGTGTCAATGCTGAATGAAACATATTTCCCAAATTCACAGTAAAGTTTTTTTTTTATATTTTTTATTTTTTATTATTGTAAACGCACCCACGATACAGGAGAAATTCCTAGTGTGGGGCAACGTATGCCCCACACTAGGAATTTCTCCTGTATCGTGGGTGCGTTTACAAACATTTAAATTCACATACACAAACAGCCAGACCCGGAACAACTATTTGTAGGCCATACAAATATTTGTTCCATGCGGGAATCGAACCCGCGACACGAAGCGCAGCAGTCAATCGCTCAGCCACTACGCCAACCGTGCCGTCAGTTTAAGCATGTATTGTACAAATAAATAATATCTCTCTATGTCTCAATTATAATAAATTACCTGTTAATTACATAACGTCGCCATATTCCCCTGCAGGTATTACATACTCTTAAAAGGCAAGACAAACAAATTTACAGCGTAAAATGAATTGCTAATTTTGCAAGAGCTTTAGTTACTGTCAACATGCAATGTAAAATGACACTGAAAATTTGTTTTTCTTGCCTTTTAATAAAACTGAATTGTCACTTATCACAATAAAATAAGTAACACATCGTCAAAAGAAATAAATTAACAAAATTGATAACGCAAATAAAACTATTTGACCACATCACTTCTACAAATGGTTATATCCAGTTAAAGGCAAGACTCGTCATAATTTACTTTGTGACGACTGAACAATGGGTCATGAGCTCAGTTTTCCCAAAACCGAGTGAAAACAAACATTTAAACTTATATTCTGTCGTGAGATATAGAATTTTGTTTCGTATTTACTTGAAATTACCGAGTTAAGTATTGACATCTATGTATGTCGATAAGTTTATTAGCAAACAAAGTGTATTTATTTACTTAACCTACTGTGGTTATTCTAGTTACTTGAAACGAGGTTTATGTATACCACATTACTCAGAAAACTATGGGATACAATGGTCAGCATTATTTTTATAGACTATTCGATAGATCTCTTATTTGGAAGAATACTTTCGAAAAACTACTTCTTTGATATGTGTTCCAAACAAGAGGAAAATAAAGGACAAAATGTCTAATACATTTCACGTATGTAAAGCCAGCATAGATATAAATCAGGTACCAGGGTGACAGGAATCAAAAGTGCTGAATCACAGACAACCGCAGACCGCATGTCGAGCTTTCAAATCAATTGTAGTCAGTGACAAACGCTTGATTCACGCAATGCATAATATGAGTATGCCATGATTTACAACTTGTAAGAAGGAAAAACCCCGATTTTTTCGTCATATAGGGAAATAGGATTATGTTTTAAGTAGGTTGGCTTATTTAACTTATACGCAGAAGATAATTTGTAACAAAAGTCACGTATCACTTTATCCGTTTCCTAGATTGTTACGTATTTGTTTTTTTCTCAGTACAAGATGGACAGTACAATTTAATTTAAATTACAACGCTATTTTATAAACTGAATCGTGATTTATAATATCAGGATCGCAGAACACAACAAGAACGTAGACAGATTTGTAAAGTATGTATGTCATATCGTATAAAGGCTATAATAGCCGAGCTATTTATATTATTTTAATAACAATATTGCCCCGCATTCTCCACGTTACGGTTACAACCGGTCACTTCCGATTTCCGCGTACAGTTATAACTTGTGTTCGTGACTGTACTCGCAGTTTACACTCTCTTGTTTGTAAACAAACACATTGTCATTTACGATTTTATGAGATTCATTATCATTTCCTTTATTTATTTCTATACAAATCAATTTAATTTTTAAATATTCCTTACATTTTTGTAAGGAATATTTAAAAATATAATTGAATATATAAACAATATAAAAAAAAAACATTTAAAAATATAACAAATTGTAGCCCAACCGGTATCGGGAACAGGTTCCAAGCTACCGGTGGTCAGGGCTCCAGAGAGAGGAACCTCCTAACAATACGAGCCTTGTCCAGGAGTACCGCTTTCTGAATCACGCCCTTGATCCAGCTGCCTAACGAGAGCCACCTCATTGTGGAGAGTCTTAGCGTTTAAAAAGCCTCGACCCCCGCACCTCCGCGGGATATACAGTCTCATAACCGAAGAACGCGGGTGATGCATTCGATATGCCGTCAACAATGACGGACTCTCCTATCCTATTCATTATCATTTATTTTTATGAAAGATCGGATCAAAAATTTATTGATCATTGTTTTTGGGTATTTGTTTAGATTTTAGAGGTGTGAAAAATGCTGGACACTTCTGGTAGGTATAGTTGCGAAGGCATTACACTATAGCTGTAGTTATAGTTTCCTAGCTTTTAATAAGCGTCAAGTGTTAGGTAATGTTAATTACAAGCAAGTCGGCGCGTGCGTCATATTGAGACTTCATTCGATTCGCTGACCAGCAAATAACAACGTTGTAAATGCAGTAATTATAAACTAATAACTTGAATCGTGAGTATATAATTTAATTTAATTTTTATTTTAAACGATTGGCAAGCAATAGGCATTGTCCAAAAAATATAACCTGAATATTTACTTTTTTTTAGTTAAAATATAGTATTTTAAGAAACTAATTTGAATATGGCTAGTTTAATTTATATTTAATTTTAAAGTTGGCTGATGACGTCATCACTGGAAAAAAATCCTTTGCTCATTCAAAAAGAGTGTTACTCACATATTAATGTGAGTGACACTCTAATTACATGAAGCTAAGGGCTCGTTTAGACACGCAGGACCGCGCGATTGTTATATTCATATCTTAACGCAGGGTTAAGAGTATTTCACGATATTCTTTCTTTAGATGAACTCACTGGAGGTCAATTAAAGGTTAACCACATTTAAAAAGAAATATAGAGTATTTTTCATTATAACGAGAAATAAATGATTAGAGACCTTATTTCTCGAAATGGTTTTGCAATTAGCACAATTTTTGAAATCTGGACAATTTCCATTATTGATCACTGGCAGCCTTGCTCCTCCTGCTGAATATAGGCCTACTCTCTTTTGTGTCATGATCTCCTGTGGTCTAACACACCATTGAAGAAATATAAAAATAAACTTAAAGATAAAGATATATTTATTGCATAACTGTGTACCCAAGTCGGATATGCAATGGTATTTTAAGGAATTAGGTGCATACAAATATTATTTTTTCTCAAAGAACTCGTGCAGAGTATAAAATAAATAAGCTTAATAACATTTTCTCAATTTATTTTTAAACATTTAATTGCTTAGTATTTCATATTTCCATTTAATCACTTACCGCCAGCAGCGGTAAGTGATTGTACACATGAATAGCAGTAACATAGGTACTTTTATAATACTCACATTATTAATAACCGGTAAATTAATGTCATATTTATATTGTTTCCGAATGTTTCTTTTAGAATTTGATTTGAAATTAAAATATTGCATATTGTTTTTAACAATTAAACATAATTCGAGTAATACCAGTCAGTGTCAGGAAACCCCCGTTTTGAAAACCTCTCTTAATGATTCGGTACTATGTATGTTGTATATTGTCTTAAGACATTTCTTTTGAAGAGTGAATGTGGATTGTACGTTTATCAAGTTTCCCCAATATATGACACCATAAGTAAACAGTGGGTACACATTTATAAAATAAGCATTCTAGTAACACTTGGATTTTCTTTGATTGGAGTCTCTGCCAGAACTGACAATGCGTAGCATGCACTGGATATTCTGCTATTAATCTTTTCAATATGTGCCTTCCAGTTTAAATGTTGATCTATTGTAACTCCTAAGAAATTTGTGTCTTTTACTTCTTCAATCAGACATGGTTACATTCAATTTAGTAGAAGTCGCGGGCAACAGCTACCTAGTAATATAATTAATATATTTAATGTTACATATTGACTTGTTGCGGATTGGAAATTATCTACAAAACTGGAAAATCTACGTTCGAAAACCCAAGTTTGCCTAAAAATTAGTACAGGGTATCTGACGGTAATGTATTTGACAGGTCATTGTAAACTTAATCATTTGAATCAAGTAGATAATTTGCGGTAGGTTTATTTCCAAGATTGAAATACGGTTTTTCTTATAAAATACTAGGTAATGACAGGCAGTTCGCCATTAAACCAATATTACCAGGTACCCACAATCTCGATATAGCCGTAGAAATCATTACGAAAGAATTGATTGCACGTTACGGAATTGTACATCACGTACCAGTTATACAATAGACATCATTAATATAGAAGGAATGCGCTAATGATGTGAATATTCTCCATGTTATGTAATAACGCTGAATTCGGAAAATAGGTTAAGTGCCGCTAAACGACATAGCAATACCAATTCTGTAAATTCTAGAAAAAACTTACCTGTTGTAGACAAATGACTTTAAAAATTATGGATTGCCGAAATATAAATTAACATGATTTGTTAATATTGATGACTTTTAACCCTAATTAGGCAAACTAATTAATAAAAAAGATGGTTCAATGATACATAATGATTCTTTTAAGTAGAATATACTTGAGATTTGTTGGCTCTATTCGGCATTCGGTGGCCAAACTATGACATGTTGTTGTTATTTTTTTATACCTACAAAATTTGTACGCCGTTATTGGCAAAACATGGATGCACACAACATCTATCAATTCAATACCTTGCATGTCTGTTTAGTCAGTTTATGTAAACGCATGTTTGACAAATAAAGTATCCTTTGTCTTTTTTAAATGAGGAAAACATAAAAAATTGCTTCTTAGAAAATACAGCAGTACTAGTTTAACGGAAAGAGTACATATTCTTGCGGAATACTTATGTGTTGCCTTATTTATTAAATACATAATCACTTCGCCCGCAAATTCGTCCGCAAAAATTGTGATATCTCGGCCAATATGCATGATATAAATATAATTTATAGCCTATAGCACCCACGAATAATGTAGCTTTCCGCCAGTGAAGAATTTTTAGAATTGGATCATTAGTTCTGGAGGTTACACCTACATACAAACAGATTTTACCTATTTATAATATTAGTATAGATAGATGTCTACATGCACAATACATTTACAGCAGGCATCCTACCAGCCAGCCTTTCGGGTTCAAATCAAAGTCACCCTCCCTCTAAAATAATCAAGGGGTTTCCACAAAAAGACAGACCAAAGAAAATGTCAAGTAAAATTCCAGTAAATTGATTTACATAACAATTAGAGAATCACTCTCTAATTGTTATGTAAATCAATCACGCTGGCGACAGATCGCATACAATGTCGGTCATATCAGACCGATGGCAGACACTGACGCTCTTTAAAATTGCGCATTGTTGAGCCTGTAGAGCACGGAATCGGCGAGTGGCTCGAGATGGCAGAAATAGCCGAAAATGGGTTTAGCGTACAACTCCCGGCACGGATTGCCGTTCAAAACCTGGTCTCGTGGTCGCAAACGCGATTACTGACCGTGGGGTCCTGTCAGGCAGTGTTATTGTGTCTAACTGGGAACCAAACTCAGGCTTCCTCATCAGGGATTTCCCAGTAGCAGACCGGTCTGCTTGAAAAGCACGTTATTCCATTGGTGCGGCGCCTAATCTTTCTTTGGTAGCGTCGCATTGTGGTCCCATCGGACTATGAGAGTGAGGGAAAAGAGATTGCACTTCCTTTTGCCTACACACTTGTGTACTATATTAATTTATGCATCGAAGGCTAGTCTTCGCTGAGAATGGCCATCATGACCGAAAACAGTCAGGAAGACTGTTAGAATCGCAGTGCGAGTGAATAGTTACGCGCTTGGTTTGTTTGGAAGTGTTGAAAATGCCGATCCTAAGAGCGCCCGCCGAGGCGTCTCCGTGGTCTGTGGTCGCGCCCTACTAAGCAAACAATGGAGATATGGTACATCTGACAAGTACGTAGAAAGTAGTCTTGATTCCTCCGCGGTGATCTCAAGTGGGTAGGGATGGTGTTATCTTGTAGCCAATTTACTTGTAGCTGATTATTGCAAGAAAAATTGATACTGCACATGGAATCTTTCTTTTGTCAGTCCTTTTAAAAATTGGGCCAGCTCATTTGTTCTAATCAGTGAAGATCATGGAGGTCACATGTTAAAACGTAATTCAACTATCCAGCCATCCTATAATGTACTTTAAGTAAAACTTCGTGGGCAGAGCGTCATATTGCAACCGACACCTTAAGGGTTCAAGCTGCTGGACATAGAACCTCTCCCATTGACAAACATTCTCAATTACAGCTTATTATTACCAGACAAAATGAAACTGGTGAAACCGTCTGAATTTTTCAAATCCTTCCCATTTTTTCCTCGCCATACTTTTTTTTACATGTCCTCTGTTCTGCTATTATTTTGATTTTATCTGAGTGTTTACCTGTTATTGCGCTATGGTATACATTACATAACAAATAATTAGAGACATCAGTGTCGCGTGCCCACTTCCTGTGAAGAACGATCACGAACGGTATAAACTGCTCATTTTCTCTGCCGTATCACAATTACAGCACATGTCAAATGCAACCTATCATAATGAAACCTGGGGTTTTTCCTTTTACATGATATTTTATGTTTATTTTTTCCTTTTCTTGTAAAACCTATGGTTCCGCCTTGTGCACAAAGCCATCTTATTAACTCAGCCTATCGCAGTCCACACCTGGAGATAGGCCTCTCACAAGCTGCGCCACACCACCTTATTGTTCCGCCTCCACTCAGTCCCAGCCACATCTTTGATGTCGTAACTCCCTCTAGCTGAGGGGCGTCCCACACTACACTTGCCGATAAGCGGTGAATTAATAAGATGAGGATAATTTAATTTCGTATCTTAGGGAAAAACAAAACATTCAATCAATGTTTCGACCAAAAATGCGTCTTAGAATAAAATCTACGAAGGTCAAAGGAATACTTTTCTAACTTCTTAAAAACCTCAAATATTGTCACAATAAGCTAGAACTATGATTTTCTGTTCTGTGTGCAATCAAAGAGTACATAATCACCAGTATGTTTCATAAGCGTGTGCGCATCGCATTACAAACCGCAACACTTCATCTAGACCGATCTTTTACATAAGATGCGGAAACTATTCTTATGTCCCGTACCAGATAACTATAATACATAGCAGGCTGGCTCCAGAAAATACTATAAAATTAGTGTAGGAAAATGCTCTGCTTCGTTGGTCTAGTGGTCGCAAGCGCTACTGCCCACCATGAGGTCCTGGCTTCAATTCCCGGGAAGAGCAGTGAGCGTTTTTCCAATAAGTATTTCTCAGTCAGCGCCCGGAGTTTTGGTGTGTACATGGTTGATGGCAATAGGCTCGCCCCCTTACATCTATAACTTGCTCTCTCTTCGGAGATTACAGGCGTGATTTTGTTTTGATTTTAGGAAATTGTGGCGTAGTACCTCTACGCCGCTACGCCGTAGCTGTTCCCGTAAAGTATCGGCTACGAAGGTGCTACGAGCGTAGCCCTTCTAAGGGAACCTTCGTCTTTAGACTTCTTAGAGGTACAGATTGAAGATGCGTCGCTTTAGATGTCAAACGAAAGATAACAAATTTATTTAACGAGGTTAGGGAACATAATGTATTCACAAATAAAAAGGGAACTCTGTACTTCTATAGTTAGAAGAACAGGAAGACAAAATACCAAATACCGAATTCAGCAACATTTGTCTCTAAAAGGTTTTGTATTCGAGAGCAGTTCGTTAATTATTGTCAGTGCGACAGAAAACCAGACACAGTGTTTTAGGAGTACGATGTTTTGAAAAGGGTCCTTTGTTTTGTGCATTATAAATTATTGATCTCATTTAGTTAGCATTTGATATGCATATCGATTAGACGGTCTACTAAATAGAAGATTATCATTTCTGATGATCTGCGTATTTATGTTGCGGCGTTATTTCTTGTTGTGCCGTGAATATTATTTACAATTAAACGATAGGACACTTAATATCGTGTCCTGCATGTGTTGTTGCTTGCACATTCCCGGAGCTGCGAATGTTGAGCTGATTGAGTTTAGCCATCGAAACGCCAAGAAGAAGATTTCCAAATGACGTACATACGTCTCGCGAATATTATTTTATAAATGATTTGGGTCCACGTGTATCACAAATCACTAAACAAGTTTAGCGCTAAACTAATTTAATATTTAAAATATGTTCCAGTCAATTATTTTCAGTGAATCGTTTGAAATTGACAGAGACGGAATGATGTTTTAAATATGTTTAGTCTCAAACTCATTAGTGGTTGGTGCTGCAAGGAAGCCCTAATCTTACTGCACCGGAACGAATGTGTACTTTAGATGATTAATAACGATACTTTATATTAGATCCTTGGTTTAATTCACAGGTCAGTGTTATTTATTATTACTACCAGTCAACCAGTCAGTTATTGGGATTTTCCATGAGGAAATTCTCAGTAGCAGCCACGCAGTCTGGATTTGTGCCCGGTTGACGGCAATAGGCTCGCCCTCTATTACATGGAACTTAAACATAACTGGCGAAATATGGATGTACTGTTAGGTACAGCTCTGCCTCACTAACCCTTCGAGGTTTACAAGCGTTATGTTATGTTGTTCTTAATATTACTATTAAAAATTACCAAAGAAATTAGACGTGAATTTATTTTGAGTTTTGTCCGCTTAGGTTATTGGACCAGGAATTAACTCGTTGAATTTCCTTAGTACTGTTGAGAACGGGTTAGTCAACTTTTTTCAGGAAATGTGTACATGCTCGCTTAGGCATTAAGATATTATCAGTATCTAAAACTCTGGTCATTTAAGTAATAGTATTTTTGACCCCTCTCATAAGGAAAATGAGTTCGAAGAAGGAATTTTTCGCAGTAGAAGAAAGAATGCTGCTAATTTTCTTGGGAGGTTAATTCATAATCTCTATTTATAGATATTATTACTTTTGGTTATGACTGTGCCTAAAGTATGTTTCTCATAGGTAGGGATTTGTGACAGCTGTCATTCCGTGACATATAGTGATGACACCTTCTTCATTCAAAAATAAATTGTCGATGGTTTTTCTACGTAATATTCCTTTTAGTTATTTTTCACTTTATATGGATTAGTCCCAGCGTGGTACATGGGTTTATTAAACATACACGTATTTAACGGTATTTGTCTTTTCGCTAACCTTGTTAGCACTCAATTAAGTACATACTAAAGATGTTACGAAATACCTTTCCTTGAAGTCTAGACAAGGATTTGAGATCTAGGTTTGGTTGGCATGCAGATACCAAATACTTCGAATTCAAGAAGCCTATCAAAAATGCTTAGTGCAAAGCATTTTGGTATCTGCATGCACTTATAGTTTCAGCAAAAAACAAGTCCGAGAGGGACTTGCTGTTTGAGCTACCTATTACACGACTATGCTAAGAAAATGAGCTCGGTTGTGTGAGGTGGCAATTTACTTTACATTTTTTATTTTACGAAGAAATTCTTCTGAATCTACGGAGATTCGGAGAGCCACGTTTATTCGTCGTCCATATATTGATTATTGCCTACCCGCATTTTCAGTGCGTGACATTTTTCAAACAAGGAAACCTAAGAGGGCCCTCATATTAGACGTGAGCTTAGAAATGCAGATCACGGGAAATGTATATATCATGGGAAAATCCCATCGGTTCGGAAGTTGGCTTACGTGCAAAGATTCCCATTGCATCATATCGATATAGAATTAGCACTGTTTACAATGTTCAATTAACGATGTTTATAATGCCGAACTATTCTAGAAGCTGTCTACAACGTAGGGCTATGGGAAAACAAAGATATACCTACATCTTATTTCCTGCAAAACGACGTCACGGAAACGAAATATTGGATTACAAAATCGTCATGTTATTTTTAATTCGACACTGTAACGTAAGAAAAATTCAACAGGAAGGCTAATTATAACAATCAATAGACGTTTTCTTTACAACGTTTGAATTTATTTATAAATATCGATTTAATTTTCCTTATATCTGATTCCGACACGTCGATTTCCGGAGCACCCACAGCCCGCCGAGCTCGTCAGCCGTCATCCAGTCGACGACACTATTAGCATGTGGCGCACACAGTAAAAGTTATGACAACAATAATGCGTTATAAAACACGCGGCGTCAACGAAAAGTCGCTTCAGTCGGACCGAGCAGTCGCAAGGTCAAGAGCATATGGACTATTTCGAAAACAGTCGATCGCCGGCCTGAATCGTGATGTGACATACCCAGTAGTAACACAAATAAAAAAGAAACATTAATTTATTTAAAAAAAATAACCATAAACTTTAAATAAAAAAAGAACGTTTTGAATTTTGACAGTTCTTATTTTTAAAACTTAACGTAACAAAGACGCGCATGTGAGCGCACGTGCGGGTAAAATTAAAACTGAGCTTCGCGCGGAAATAGTTTCACGCACAACGACTGTGTTCGGAGAAAAGGGAGTTTGTGTGCTAAAATAATTTGTTTTAAAGAAAATAATAATTATTATAAACTGTATAAAGTGTGATAAAACGGAATTCAAGGTGCTTCCCGTAATCGGGCTTTTAATAGAAAACGGAGTAAGTATTTTATGTTGAACTTATTTATTTATGGCAAATAGATCTTTAATTATTTTATGTGTTCATGGTTTTTCCTATCTGATCGTACATTATTGAATTTCAATAAGATTTCGAAAAATTTAAGAATTTTTCATCTTAAAAAGCTGTTTATTTGAGAAAATAACTGAATTCAAACAATTGCATACATTCCCAGTGTATGTACACAAACTAGACAAATAAACGCTAACAATGATTGGTACAAGTACATACAGCAAATAATATAGTAATGTCAAAGAAATAATACACATGAGAGTGCATTGTAAACTGTGTCAACAGAATTGCACTATAATACACCTATTTACTATAAAATAATGAAAACAAAAGAAAATAATTCATTTATTAATTATTAAAGATATTATGATGTCAAAATTTGTAGGGCAAGAGTGCGTTCAGGGTTAGGAGAAATACAGAGATACTACTTTCGGTCGTTGTTAAAGATTTTTTTGTCTTCTTATTGTTTAAAAAATTATATGGGACCTAAACATATTTGGCGACATGTGGGTGTACTGTGTGAAGGATGATATGGCTAGATAGGAGGTGACTGCTGATATGACGAGTAATAGTATATCAATACTTCTCAGTATTGAAGAAGAAGGCATGCTACACTGACCCCAAATAAATTATGTGTGTAAGTGTGTACTATGTCTGCTTTACTCTTTGGAGAAAACAGGCGTAATGTTATGTTTTGTTCATGCTGTGCAGTTACTCAGTGATTGTATGAAGCAATTTCATTTGGAACGATTTATCACGCACAAGTCACGGGTACTTGATCAGATACGATAAACAAGCATTTTCATTTATTATTGTTTTATATTACATTTATATTTCAATTTAAACATTTCTGACGTCTGTTTCCTGTTGAGGTATCATACAAATTGTGGTGGCTTGTGGCTACATGAAAAATAAAAACATGAAACAAAAAGAAAAAAAAAATTAAAGTATTTTTTGTGCAAGTGACTCATTTAAAAATAGTTGTAATGTTAGCTTGTTCCAATTCAGATTTTCAGGACAAAATTAAAACTTTGGTATCGGGTTCACGAAGTTATTTTTATACAATATCATAATTAAGTATTATAAATTAAAGTCACTTTTCGTGTCTGTTTGTTTGACCGTGTTGTTCTTCTAAAGTTTGCCGTTTAGAGATTTTTCTCGGTAGGTTTATGTGTATAAGTCACATAACTATGATGAAGAAATGTTTTGTTAAGTCGTAAAACCCGTGCGAAGCTGGGCTTTGTAGCTAGTCTGTATCACATTCGTCAATTTGTTATATTCATTTATTGGCATGTGATAAAGCTTTATTAAAACTAGTGTCACTTTGTGTTGAAGATAATTTATAAACTCTAAAGAGCTTCGAGACATAAAAGCTTTGTTTGTTGGTATCATTATATTTTCAGAGCAAAATGTTGCATTTAGGTTCCTAAGGTATCTAAACAGGAAAATACCAAAGTTTTTTTATTAGAGTTCTAATACAGTCGAAATAATGTATGTATTTTATTAATTCCTTGCATTTCATGTTTTCCTGGTACATTCGTGTGGGGGTCAATAGAAAGTTGATATACATCTAGTCAATAAAGATATAAGCGATATTATTGGTATTATCAATGAGTACATCGCTTGTAGATATACGATAAGCAATCATTAACTATCTTGATATGTAAATAGAATAAACTAGAGCATTGGATACGTCTTGTTAATACTGCGTTGATTCTAAAATCATGTAAGTATGTTTGTACCTACATGTGTTTAAGATCAGAAACTGCTCGACATTTTCTGTAGATAATAAATGATCAAAGAACCAAAGTTACCGCTAATGAGTGTTATAGAGATTGTAATCAATTGACAGTGAACCAGTTGAGACTATCTGTTTGAAAATATTGAAAAACAATATAAAATGTTTAGAAAACTTTCGCATTGCGGACGTACTGTTTGAAAGATGTTTGGCGATAGGGTAGTATGGAAGAAAATATGCTGCGCCGACCATAAATAAATTGAGATAATAGCCGGAGAATAACCTTCCTACTATTCATATGTCTATTTATATTCTTAACCTAACTTTGATTCACACTGTCATGTCTTACTCACAAATAATTTCACTTTATTCATGAACTCGTAAAACAATTGCGAGTTTGTTTTCATTAGCTTAGCATATCTTAAAATAAAATCTCATGTAAGCCAGGCGGCCAGTGGGTTCTTGGCTGATAACAGCTGTTAATCTAGGACTCCTGTGGCAAATATTAGGTAAATGATCGTAAAAACTAAGATAAGTGCTGTTGACTGGAGAACTATTAGAGAATCAATGAATTTGATGAATTTGACGGCACGGTTGGCGCAGTGGCTGAGCGATTGGCTGCTGCGCTGCTTGTCGCGGGTTCGATCTCCGCACGGAACAAATATTTGTATGATCTACAGGTAGTTGTTCCGTAAAAAAAATATACCTTTAATATTTATTTATGTTAATTGAGTATTCATTTATACTTGATGCATATTTATAACTCAATCTCTCGTTGGTCTAAGCAAGAGGTTCGATTCCCCGGTCGGGCAAAGTATTATTAGGTTTTTCAGTAGCGGGCAGCGAGTCTGGACTTGTGCCGGTTAATGGCAATAAGCTCACCCCCTGTTACATGGGACTTAAAAGACAACTGGCAAAATGTGGGTGCACTATTAGGGTACACCTCTGACTAGCGCTATGTTATGATGTTTATGTTATTGTAATAACTACTATTAGTGTTTATTTATAATGTACATGTGTGTGTTGTAAACAGTTATTCTATTTGTCTGAACGGTCTCGATCAGTGCCTCGATAAAGTGTTTGCAAAGAACATGTCCTCTTATTGTTGCTAGAGGTGACTGTTAATTGCCTTTCAAAAACAAACATGTGTACAATAATGCTAGTTTATTGATCTAACTATTTTTATTTATTGAACAACTCATTCAGCAATTTTGGCTCTATCCCAAAATGGTTCCAGAAAAAGAATGCCTGGTCGAGACCATTTAACGATTGAATCAGTAATCCATCGTTTATTTAAAGCTACATTGGCATACCAACATTTACATATATTTAGCAAGAACGAAAGAAAAATATTTAAATTTTCCAAAAAGACGTGCCAACATACTGTGCTATTACTCTAACAATAACACTTCTAAAATACAATTGATTCCCGGATTCAGTAACACATATTTTATGAAAAAAAAAAAAAAAAATGAGATATTCAATGCCCATTAACTATCACTAGGCAAACATTCGGTTTTAGAGAAAATAATGCGCATACTGTAAATCAGTTCCCCGTAGTCACAATGCATGTTGTTGTTACCGCATTATAATTAACTTTACGATAATTCTCACACTTTATCATACATAGTTATATTCTGCGTACTTTGTTTAACATCGCCAACAATACGTTAATATATCAAGACTATACAAAGGACGACAATATACCTAAATAATCGTTAAATTATGACGACAATATACCTAAATAATCGTTAAATTATTCCACAGACACAAAAGGTGATATTATTTAAGTAAATAATGTCGGACAGTGCAATATATTTTTTCATCTGTGTAGTAACAGGGAAAAGCGTTTGCAAATTTTCAGCGATATATCAATTAGCAGCGCGTACTCGGGGTTTGTGTATAATAAATGCAGGCTCGCTCCCACATACGAGGACTTTTCAAAATAATTGTGAAATGTATGTGTAGATGTATACTTCTGTCCACCCTTTAGAGGAAAACATTCAGGTCAAACAAAAGTAACAGTTAAACTAAACTGTGATCAAAGCCACACGTAAATCGTCCAAGCGTCCGTTATCTTTCAAATTACAGAATTGATTGGACCCAAGCCTTAATACAATAATGCAGATACCCCAGATTTCGTGCAAAAACTACATATTTTTGGCGAACGCAGTGATTATAGGCTATTTGGCTATAGAAAGCCCATTGACCTGTAGGTCAGCGAAGTTAAAGCCTATGTACGGCCAGCAGCCCAGTTGTAGTTAGCTAAATAATATTTACTGTTACAAGTTGAACAATGGTGAATGAATGGTAATTATTCGTCGTCAGCTGTTCGTTTATATTTTATACCGTTGTATTTTGATAAACATCGGGTTTTAGGTATTAACATATTTGGGCTTTATTCTTGAATTGTGATTAAAAAAAAGCAATTTAAAAGTTTTATGTCGAACATGTAAAATGGGTTGGCAGAAAGATGATGAATGAATAGATCGGCAACCTGTCGCATCAGTAGAGACTACAGATTGCAAGAGTATTCCTAAGTCGAGTTCGTCTACCCATAATGAATCACGTATTAAAATAACAAGACAATGTACATTTTCAGGAACTGTTGAGTGTTTATATAATTTAATAATATCGAAAGTAAAATATTTTGCTTCGAGTGGCGCTGATACGACATGTACTGGCTGATTCACTTGTACACCGCTTTGTGTTATTTTTCGTTGTTATCAACATTTTATAATATATAAACACTCTTTAATAACACTTGTAACAATTGTTAGAAATACTTGTACTTAGACGATTTTAAGAAAATTCTGATACTTGTACAAAAAGTCCCGAGAAACAAAGCTTGCACTAGGTATAGTGATTAACGATTAATGGTTTGGTTCAATTAAAAACTATCATATCAATCGAAGATAAAATGGCCAAGTTAAAAGCAAAATTGTATTCCTGAAATTTCAGGGAGTTTTAGATGATAGCATGTTGCATTAATGGTGGGTTCTCACGTTGTATATGAAAAGAATCTACGACAAGGCAAATCAATCTATACGAGTATTCTTGATGATAGATCTAATCAATGCTCTTCCACTAGAATGCGTTCAGAAAACACATAGTAACGTCATTGTTTAAGATAACTTTATTTCAATCATTCATATCACTATGGCAAATTATTATAATACGACAAGTGTAGATTATAAAGATTAAAATGCTGACCATATACATAATGACTACGGTCCCAAGTCATCAATGCTCCAGTCCAGGTTACCAGTAGGTACCTATTTAAATTCTCCACAGGCATCGAAGTTAAACTCTTTTGTAACTGTGTGACTCAACATTTTTAACAGACTTTTGTCTTATTATTAATTCAATGCCAAAAACACAAATATCAATAGCAATTTCACGCAAAATCTCGAAAGATACACATACAAAGATACATAATAATATCAGCAAAAAACCACGTGAAAACTCACGTGGTTTCCATAAAATCAAGACCGTAACCATAAGGGCTATTTGACGCAGAATTATAAGATGCGTATTGATCGCAGTTAAGATATGAGTCATGTTTCGATGAGATTAAAATAGAAAAGTAGATCTATTGAGCTGTTTGTCTAAAAAATATTCCAGACTAAGATAAAAGATACAAAATGATCTATTATCTACTATATTATTTATATAGCACGAGTTTCGTTTGATGCCACTATCATATCGATACAGGAGTAAAAGCTATCTCACTACGATCTAGAATCGATCGTACACATGACTTATGTACATGTACATATACCGTTATGTACCCAGACGAGTACTTGTGACATAATCACTTTTAATATAGATAGGAAGTAATGACATTCTCTCAGTGTCGGCCGCGCAGTTCAACTATCTTATCAAAAAGAATACAATAATAAGAACATTTCCTTTGTAACACTTTGGATAGAAGATCGGTGTTGAATGTTCTAATATTGTTGTCGAGTGTTCTATAAATATGTGAAAATCAAGTTTAAATTAGCATTTTGTTACTGTATTATGAAATACTAGATTGAGTGTTTTGTGCGTGGTAAACATAATATTTATCAATGGGGTAAGGAGTCACGTCTACCTTTGTTCCAAATGTAACGTGCCTATTGGCATTATTCATTGTGAGCTTTCATAGAAATATAAAATTTTTTGACGTAAAAAAAGATGGCTAGGCTAGGTGTGTCCATTTATTTCGAACAAAGACTTATTTTTCGTAAAATATTATGTCGCTCTAGTTAGTATGAACGTCAGGTAGTTGTCACACATTTTGCATTTTAATTAATGGAACTATCAAAAACATTTTTTTATTTTTATGTTATTTATCAAAATCAAAACGATTTGCGAAAATACTACGTTTTTCAACACGCAGAAGGCAGTGTTCTGTATACTTGATAAATGACTGTCGAATTCGGTAGTCTAGTCGGTCTATTGTTAGTCAACAATGATAATGGGTGCAGTAAACCAAATAGATACAAGTAGGTGCTTACAAATACATTCAAAAGAATTGTAGCCAATGAAACAGTTTCGAACAAAAAAGGTTATGGGCACAGGTCTTTGATGTTAGTTAAATCATAGAACGACCCATATAGTCATGAGAGCCATGTTATTTCGTGAAATTGCGTAAAAAATAAATCTTCATGTAAAACATAGACAATAATCAATGATATGTTCAACAAGTAGGCATTAATGTTAAAATCTTGTCTAGAAAGAACATAATAATGTAAATGTTAGATATCATCATTAATATCCTTGAGGCCTTTTCTATTTATTGTCTCTTGTCCAGGATAGAGAGACTGATGATATCTTTCGGTTATCGTAACATCACGTCTGTTTTACCCCGAAGTATTTCTCATTGGTCATGTGAAATACCAGGACATCATATAGTAGTAGTCTTTTTCCCTAATTATAATTGTCTCTTGCGATTTTTCCCCCGAAGAATTCCTCATGTGAAATTCCAGGGCCCCATGAAACAGCAGTAGGTAGTTTCTTTCCCTAATTATAATTATTATTATCCGTGTTTCTAACAAAGGTTTTGAATTGTTTCAGGGGTGCTCGCGGAGCGCGGGCGGCGGCGGGCGCAGGCGCGGCCTGTTGGGGGGGCGACCGGCGCGCGCGCAACATGCTAACCAGCATCAAGGGTTTCTGGAAGGTGTGCCGCTATGGCGACCTTTATATGGTAATGTATCTTTCTAGCTATAATTGATATACAGAGCCTAGGTGTTGTTACCCTTTTCAAAGAATAATAGAGTGTAGAGTTCTGTGAAAGAATCGTGGCATGCTAATTCGGCAGTCATGATTTTTTTTATGCTACTGTCACATTATTAATAATAATGATACTTGTATGGCACATTTTCTGTTCAACGATAAGTATTATTGGAATATATTAGTACAAAATAACATAGCAACGTGTCATTGTAATGAATCCCGCATAGCTGTCAATTAGTCGACCGTTCGTATCAATTGCATTTTTTATTAATCTCTAAGGATGAAGCGAATATTCTTTTATATTCATACAAGTTTCAAGTGTAAACCTCTGTCTGAGTTTATGTATCGATCCTGGCCTTAAGCCCAGGGTCCTTTAACCGATATCTGAAAGTATGGCGAGTCGTGATGACTGCTACATCTCGATATCCTTTCAAATATCATGTTCTAGTTTCGTTTACGTGCAGGTCAAGGGCAAGGTGAGATGAATTTATTTGAAAACACTGAATTTTGCAATTGTATAGTCGTTGGGTTTGGCGAGAACAATCGTAAAAGGCAATTATACAATTCAAACGCCCACAGAATATTGCTTGTGATGTTTTTCACTTAACGTTTGGCAATACTTTAATCATACAATACTGTTTTAAAGTGTTAATAAAATTAATCGACAGTTGTAGGACAATTTCACAAAGTAAAGATATTAATTACGATAAATATTGCAGACTAAAGAATGCCAACTAAAATATAATTATTCACAATATTTAAAAGCACATTCATTTCATGATTATACAGGTAGTAGGTACCACTACATTTATTGCAGTTTATTTGCATAAGTACCTTTCTTAGTTAATAGTTCTAGTTTTTTGCATATTGGGAAGATTTATTTGTCTGAGTATTTTAGATTAGGTACGCTCTTAGCGTATTGGTTCTCTGAAGTTTTTCGTCTTTCGTCAGTAGGTCAAATATCGAAAATGGACCAAATATGAGCCAACTATATATATCGTTGGTCTTTCCGGAAATACGTAGGTACCAGTTCCTGTTCCGGAACTAAAATAAAACTTAATAAAATTTGAGATAATAATAGCGACAGAATTAACTTTAGATTAATTTAGGATAGGAGTACCAGGAAATAATGAGTATGAATGAAGCGGTTCGTACTCGAACTTTACATAACGTTAGATCATCGGTCCACGACTAGTGACGTAGCACTAGCATGTAACCGAAAAACCAGTATTCCTCACGAGACATTAACGTGAATAAAACTGGTTCCACGCCATGTGCGTGAACTTTTCTAGAAATATTTGATTTCCAGCAATAAAAGCTGAATATACGAATAAATAAAAAAAAAGTTAAATAGTTTTATTTTGGTTCAAGTTTTATACTTTTTAACTTATTTTTCCTGTATCGTTTAATGTTTAATTAATTAATATAATCTAGATGAAAAAGTAATGTCTAGATCAATTTACATATGCACCAACGCAATAGATAAAGTATTTAGGTGTGTAAATTGCCAAATAAATGATGAAACTTCAGACTTTATTTCCGACTTTTCTCTAACATTTTCATCTACATTAACAAACAGTAATGTTCCTAGGTAGGTAACTAAACTATTTTGATAATTATATCTTCATTATGATAGCTAAGAAGTATCCATGTATGTATAACAAAAGAAAAATAACTGCCAGAATATAATAAGACTGTCATCTTGACAAGTGACAAAGACTTTGGCACTTACCAAAATGAGGGACCGACGCGGACGTGCTAATGTTTATAACAAGTATATTAACTTACGGATAGAAATTACAACGTTTTTTACAAGTTTTTTTTACGATCCAGACGACATTTTTTGGAGTCTTCATTAGTTGCCATTATGAGGAACCTGACATGTAGACAAAGTTCAGGCGAACCTGGTCGAGGCCGCTCACCTTCTAATTGTGATAGATTTATTGCTGCACTTTGATTGGGGGTATCATATCAACAGTTTATATGAAGACGTGTTGCTATGGAGTTTGTTGTGCCAGATTTTCTTCCCAACTAAAACAGTAGGAAGTGATAATGACGAAGTATCAGGTATTTTGTGGATTTGACTATTAAACAGTGCTGTTTACCAGCCTAATTTGAATCGAAATAACATCATCGATTTAGAGCATCAGTAGGTACAGGACCTACTAACCGAACAGACAGAGACAATTTCCTATATTTAACCACAAAATTATCATAACCAAAAAAGTATCACGATATTGCACATCAGTTTAGCATATATAATCATAATAGCAGATACCAACAAATGTTGTTAACGTCGTTACATAAGAGCGTGGCCGTGGGTCGGTCAAACTTCGGAGCCGCCCGTTCAAGTTCAATAACGCGCTTCGTGAACGAATGCCCGGCACAATGCTGCGCCGGCGCACACCGAATTACACGATAATTATGCATCTATTCAACTATGTGTGACATCATAATAGATGGTTAATGGTCTGCCTTAAGCGATAATGAGGTGCATAAGTGGCTCATTTGGAAAAATTGCAGTTTTGAAGATGCAGTCAGATCCCTCAAAATTGTTTTGTGAAATCTAGCGGAGTAGATTGCTAAATTTGTTTTAATAGCCAAATGTGTGCTTCCTGTTATCAAAATAGAAACGGAAAAAATATATTTTGGTCCACTTCCTAATGGCGAGTACATAGATAGATGGACATAATATCGATATAAATATGTACCTAGAGTAGCTACATATGTAGTAAACAAAACGTCAATGAAAGTAAGCGATAATCAAGGTGAATTAAATCTGTCATTATTATTTAATTGACGGAGCGGAAGCGGAAGAAAACAGCGACATTTTATGTCACACAAGAAACTGTACATTGGATATAATTTTGTAGCCAGAACATACGAGAAACGTCTGGAACTGTAGGTTATAGGCAAACAACATTAAATGAAGTAGCTGGCTTTATAATTTGTTCACAGAAAAATACATTTGTGTTATATCAGATGGTGCAATATTTTCCGTAATTATACCTATGCGTATTTACATAGTTGGGAAAAGGCTAGACAGATGATCAACCTATTGTTTTATTAATTTCTGTGTAAGACTTTTTGCACCTCTTAAATTATTTCAAAAGTGTGATCTCACAATTATTTTTGATCAAAGAATTAAAAATCAATAATCGATTTCTGACTAAATTATTCGAGTTTAATTTTAGTTATAAACGTTTACTGAAATGACAGAGAACTTTTTGTTATTTTTATATTCTAAGCATACCTATCAACCACTCACTTATATTTTTGAATATTTGTGGGTATGATATAATTACGATCATAAATCAGAATTTTGACAAAGGTCTGACCATCGATCTCTGTCAGGAGTTAGCTTCTTTTGATTTTTAAACTCTAAACCGATGTTGATCATATCGCAAAGAAGACCATTATACACATACAAATATGTATTACTTTATAGAATTTGATCCTTATTAGCGACACTATTGAATGGTGCCTTAACACAGTGTGTTTTTTTTCCAAAATCAATGGGTTCGATTTCTGGCCAGGAATTCAAAAATCTAATGATGCAGTTTTAGTTTTCATCAAAATCGGGCTCAAGACTCTTTTGAGTATTTTTCGCTATTCCTCTTAGTTTCGAATTTGGTCATTCATGCCCACTTGAAAAACTCACTCTGTATATAGTTCGGTTTTAACGAGAGGTGATTTACCGATAACCAGCGTGATTTTATTGATATTTAACTTAGCCATTATTCACAGACATGCTCTGTTTATTTACTGGGGCTATTGTGGCCATTAAAATATGTATAAAAATGTACCTATTATCGACCGATTGCAGAACATGAATGCCTAGTACCGTAACTTGAGCCTTTGTTATTTCTGAAAGCGAGTAAAAATAAAGATTTTTGTTTGACATTGACATACATTTTCTATTACCATGGAGTCTTATGATAAAATGTATTAGACACTAAAGCCTTCTGAAATAACCTACAGAACCCGTAGGTTTTACACAATACTCTATGGGGGTCATCTTGATAGGCAATTTTGTTCTAGACCATTGGGCGGGCACTCAATGACAAAAGTAACGTCGTTCATTGAGGTGAAACACTATATCTCCTTACTATCGAGAAATTATTAACTTAGTGTAAATAATTTGTCGATAGTAATACATTTAAATGATATCTGCAGAGTTTTTCAATTTGATATAATTGAATTATTTACAATTCAAACGACTTGTTCTTGATTAAACCAACATGTTCTAATTTGTAGAATTATTTATGCATGGAGAGTCGCGATAGAATTATTTATGTGTGGTGTATTTTGTTCAGGTCCATCGATGTCTATGATACGATATATCGTAGGCACCTATAATACAATTCTAAAGGAGCACATCATACACATCATTCCGCAAATCCGCATAATGATAATGCGCGCGCGGTACTTGATCATTATTTTGCTGCAGAGTTATCCTAAAACTGCGATATCTTCTAAGATATTCATTTAAATGAAATGATGTTAAGGCATTAAATTATTAAATTAAATTTATGTGTGGGATATTTTGTTCAGGTCCATCGATGTCTATGAAAAGTAGATAGATACTTCTGAAGTTTTATATATTATTGCGAAATCATTATTTTTTCCCCAATTCTTCTTCTTAGCGAGTCGATGGCAAAAATGTTTGGTCCAAAAGTCAACTATTTTTACAATTACGGTGAGGTAAATAAAAAAATATTATGAATCTTTCGTTCAATAAAAGCAGAGAATAAGTTAGTTTTTGCTAGCCGGCATATATTTTAGACAACATCTGTTCTGAATAATTCTGACACATATGTCGCTCCTATTTACATTTAGCATACCGTCAGCAAAAAAGCTTAAATCATCCGTGTATCCAAGAGACTTTTTGTGACAATCGACTGAATCGACCCTGTATTGGCACGAAAAAATAAATAATATTAAAATAGAGTCGGTGACCTGTGTAGGATCGCAAGCCAAATCATTTGAGAATGTGGGTACGAATAATAATAGATTATTTTGGGTTCACGGCCACTGAAAATATACTCCGTAACTACATAATTGGCTGAAAACGCTGTGTGAACACAAAAAATCACTGTTAACAGTTAATGACAGAATAAACGAGGCTTTATTAAAAACTATAACCAGAATGGCATTGCTAATAGCCTGGTGACAGGACTTAGGATGTTTTTCTTTGTAAACACTAATTTTTATATCATCGTTATTAAAACTTACTGAAAAACATGCAAGCAGAAACGGTAAGAAAACTTTGATTTTAAATAAAGCTTATGGGTAAATAAAAGTTCGCAATTAGTTCACAAGTACCAGGCACATATAAGCTTCCAAGAAGTACAACTAGAGCTCGGTTGGAGTCGGAGTGAAGGCAACTCAGTGTCGGCACGGTCAAGGTTGGCTACATGCGGGTCAACCACGGTATCTTTGTCCATATCCTTCCGACATTATGTTAGCCTGGTACATGTATTGCAGAATTATAGATTGATAGATACATCATAATAAGCATTCAATAATTATTTTTATAATCCAATGATGATATTTGATCAATATCTTGACATTATTTTTTGCAAAAGAAAACAACAAGATAGTTAGCTACATACAACAAGATAGTTCATATCTATATTATTTTGATGTATTTATCATCTTGGACCTTGGTATGCAAATATGTGATGTTTATAAAAAAGAAACACCTGGTTCATACTTGTATGTAAATTAGCAGTATTAAAATAAGTTCAAAAGCTTGAGGCGATACAATTTCTAGAAGCAACAAGATAAATCAGTCTGTCTGTATACGATATGTATAATGTTACATAGAGAAAATATCACCCGATAAAACGGTATGTGAAAAACACACATGGCCTTACGTTCACTCGGCTTCGGCTGATTCGAGTTAAATTAAATGGAAGTGGCAATACTGGATGAATGGCACTAGTCGAACTTTGCAGTCTGGGAGTCTGGTTCTAATATTCCGATAAGGAATAAATTGGAGCTAAAATCTGGTTTCTATAAGCACTGCTGCACTATATTAATGAGAAGAAGTAAGAAAAACCAGTTCTTTCTTATTTATTTCTGATTTTAATTAATATTCGGAAAGGATAACGTAACATTATAAACTGGGTTCGTTCCGCTCAAAAGTTTATTTTAACACAATTATACTGAGCCTTATTAAATTTGTATGTAAACAAACTGAGGAAAACATCTGAAGAAATCGAGTATCTGTGACCTTTTTTACATAACACAGATTACCTAATGTTTTTTTTTTCTAAACCGGCTCTTCCATGATATTTTTATTTCATTAAACCGAGTTAAAATATAATATAAATGAACCGCAGAGCACCCGCACAGGCCAGTACGTACAAGGCATCGGGTACAATAGCCAGTGGGAATGTACACTGATACGGACAAGTATTTCGATTCCATTGGAGTATCCCTCACCGTGAGTATCTTTTGTAATCGATTTGGTCCTGTGAGAAATTACTATTAGCATAATGGTAACAGGTTAAAGCTTTGGAGTAGTACGATATTGAGTCTCAGTTTTACAAAAAAATATGTAGCTTTTCTTTTTCTCAATCAAACTTTGTTCATGTCGGCGTCATTCTTTTCACCGAAAGACACTGAAGTTTACGACAGTTTTTTCTAAAAATAATTTTCTTCTTAGGCTCGTTTCCAATGTGACAATGTGTCCTAGTCACGTGTAAAAACACATGCACAGAGGGTAATAATATCACACTACATAGGTTGAGGACCGCGGAAATCGTGTGTTAATGTATGATCAATAATTTGACAAACAAGTTTTCAGAAGATACTGAATCATACGTCATTCATTGAGAGATTTAACTCAAGTTAGCGTTTCTTACCCGTCATATAGTAAGTGCAGTTTCATCTATTTTCCAAACCAATAAATACAGCAGATTATGCCCTGTGTAAATGAAAAAGTGGTTCGATGCGGGCTATTTAGTAATTCTTAGTCATATGTTAGGTGTTTATCTCATATTTGAATACAAAAATGCTTTTGTTCTGCTATCGACAAAATAAATATACTAGTACCGTACAGTACAAAAGCTCAAGGGTTGGTTAGGCATGACCTGTGAATCTTCGAGCTTCGTGAAGTCACGCGAAACAATCAGCGAGTATTTAGTTATTTACGGTAATTAAGGTCCGTCCACACACCACGGTGTAATGGACGTTAGCACAATCACAAGAATCGTTCGCCAGTTATACTGTTCCGGTAGTTGACTGCCATTTATAGACCACTTACACGCATGTAAAGTCATTTTAATGTGCTTTGACATTACAGGAAAAAAATCTCAACAATGCACACAAAAAAACAAAAAAGAAAAACACTTGCTTTGTAAAATGATTAAGAAATAAGTACATCTAATGGTATGAAATTATAAGCGTTTATGAAATTCGGGGAAGACGTGAAAATGGCTCCTTCATATTTTCTTAGTAGGTACATAATCTTTTTGTATATCACCTAACTAGCAACGTTTTACAGTGTCGACAGTTTTTACACACTTAGCTGACAACAATACTGTTGTGCAAAGAATATTATGGTCATTTGAAAATGTTCATCTTATTTATTTTGAAAGACGCCTAGATCAACTGCAGACAATAGACACATTACGGTAAAATGTACAAATAGACATTACCTGACATTGACAGACAATCGTCAGTAATTAAATAGAGTGTTCATCTACCAGGGCGACATAAAACTAAGTACTATGTACTGCCTAGTTGTGCACGTGGCTACAGCAGTGGACTATAATTTTCCTTTCAGTCCACGTTTTAAGATAAACATCGGTGTTGATGATTACCTAGTCACTGTTGATGTTTTGTCGCTGTCGTTTGGGACAACTTTAATGTATATTGTCTTAGATACATTATAATTTTTATCGAGTTTTTACAGAGATTGTTAAAACAGATATTTATAACCATTTCTTACACTCACAAAGTAAAGTGGTACACGTGTCCACGTATGCCCATTTTCACCAACCGATACTCGGTTCGTCATATTTTTTCCACATTATATTTCGTTACATCATCTGCCTTGCCTTTTCCCAACTATGTTTATATTTCTTTACATATGATTTCTAATTACAAGGAAATTTCAAATATGGTCCAGTTTTCAGCTTCACGAACTATTATGAAATGTAGTTTGTTTCCTGGTGTCCCAATACCTACTATTAGCCCAGTCTGTGGTCCTAATGCTCTAATTATTTGATTGCTTGCTTATTGCCCCAAATGGGACGGCCTCTGAACCGGATTCTGTCACTTCCTAGTTAATAGCATCAGAGTCATTCGTGACAAAATAAAGTCGTTGACAGAAAAAAGCAACTACCCAAAAAACCGCAAATTTAAGTGAAAATGTAGATGTGTCTTAATGTTTGTAACACATAACATAACATCACGACTGTAATCTTCAAAAGACAGGCAGAGGGAGGTGTTTCTATAGCAAATCCTCATTTCTTCAATTATATTTGAGTCCCATGTAATAGGGGCGAGCCTTGTTGTATGCAATTTTGTCTTCACTTAAATCAATAACATACTATTAACCCAAGAAAGGTTACGCTTGTTGTTAATGTAGACATTCTAGATATTTTACAAAAACTTATGACACAAGTATGTACGGGTAAATAAAGTTATGATGAGTTTAAGACGGACTATTTAGCCGTTGAAGTTAAACTGCACCACGGCAACGCAATCACTGACTTGTACGTTTGGTAGTTTATCACGAGGTACCTATAAACTTACTAATACTTGGAGACATTTTTTTTTTTTTGGCACGTTTAAGAATAGCTAGTTGCACAAACTTCCTCTTGCGCGTACCTATCTTATATGTATGTAATGATCTTGCCCAATCTTTCTTAACAGACTAATGCATGTACCTATTCTGCAGTTAGATTGTTAAGAAGAGCGTATTTATATTCCTTGTGTCGTGACGTTATGATAAGTATTGATAATATTTTCCTACGTAGGTTTTAATTACCTAAGAACTACACGAGTACTGATTTTTAATGAAAACCAGGTTAGCGGAAACTAGGAGACTTCTAGGTTCATTTATGAGGTATCCATTATGATTGACTTTCACTTTACCAGAAGTTCATGTATTCCAGGTGTTGGCGGCACTGGCCGCGCAGTCCATCAACATATCGGTGGGGTTCTGCCAAGGCTTCTCAGCGGTCCTGCTGCCCCAGTACACATATGAACATCCCACGATTTCGTACGAGCAGAGTTCATGGATCGGTAAGCTATATTACTGCATATTAAAATACTTATGGGCTCAAAACTGAAACTAAAGCATTGAGACTTCTTTCAGAAAAGTCATCATACTTGTGACATTGCCAAGGCACTATTTATTTAACAGTATTGTATGTAATTAAGTAAATAGTGCTTGTTTTCAGAGCAAAATTGTTATATTTATTGAGTGCAGACATTTGAATACTTTGTTTATAATATTATAGTAACAATTACTTTTGATTAATTACTATGACGTCAACAATGATTCGTGAATGTGTGTTAATTATTATCTCAATATCACACAGTGAAAAGACAATGCAAACGTCTGATTTTCGTAAAAGAAAAACGCTTAGAACATGTAATTTACGCAAACTTTTTTTGATAGTCTTAGTACATATGTTTTTTATAATTTTGTCTTTTATGGCAATGATTTGACGGCACGGTTGGCGCAGTGGCTGAGCGATTGGCTGCTGCGCTGCGTGTCGCGGGTTCGATCCCCGCACGGAACAAATATTTGTATGATCTACAGGTAGTTGTTCCGGGTCTGGCTGTTTGTGTATGTGAGTTTAAATGTTTGTAAACGCACCCACGATACAGGAGAAATTCCTAGTGTGGGGCATCGTTAAAAAAAAAAAAAAAAAAAAATGATGGCTACGGTTGAAAACACTTTCGTTAGCTAAGGAAGTAGTATAATATTTCTGAGTATAAATAATAACATAAACAAAGAGATAGAAAGTGATGCTGCCGGCCAAACTGAATGGACAGTGCTAAAACAATGTTTACGTTTTATTTCGGGACGGCGAACGATGCCAGGGCGACGCGCCGACACGTGAGCTCGCCCAATGAGGTCGCCAAAAATAATGCTCTGTCACACAGCACGTTTTCATGAAAGAGAGTATTTCGAAATAAGAAAATATCGATGTTTTGTATGATAACCGAATGTCGAACCAAAGGGCCAAATACGAAATTCTGATCTTAAATTACTACAATAAAATATCAAATACAGTAGACAGATATTATTAATACAAACAAAAGCAACATTTGTTGACATCGCAAATTAAATATTGATTCAAACTGCCGACGTGAGCAGACAAGATAGCGTAGTCAAACACATCATTTGTACTAGGAGATAAGTGACACGAGGATAGGGCCGTAAGCTGAGCGCCTTATGGCGGGGCACGCACAATGTGAGGGTATGGGGAGTTACGGTAATGATTCGTTCAAGGAGCTCGTTCTGATAAGGCTAGGTTTAACATGAGGTTGGGGATGCAAGGCGTAGATAAGTTTGGTAGTAATGCGCTGTGTAGAGCAGTTAAAGGTAACTTGGTTATTGATACAGAATATTAGTTGGCTCGAATATATTAGAAAATCTGATAATAGTAACACTAAAAATTCTTGTGAAAAATCTCTTGTTCTCATAGCGTTCTATAAAAACAATAGCAGAGGATTTAAAAATGAGCAAACGTCAGTGACAAAGGTAGTATAAATATGCTATTCCTATTCGTATGCCCCATCTAACGGTCATTATTTTTCCCTTGCAGCAAGTTTGGGTGTGATATCAAACCCCATCGGGGCCCTACTAGGCGGCATGATGGTGGACGCTGTGGGCAGGAGACTATTGCTGCAGTCCATTGTGCTGCCCAACCTGGTGGGGTGGCTCGTCATCGCCTTCTCTGAGACGTACATCTTCCTATGCGTCGGAAGGTTCATCACTGGATTTACCATCGGTGAGTTGCGATTCCAGTAGTACCTAGTAAGATTCCTTGACTGACATATAACGTACGTTTTATATGATTTCTAGTTCTTAAGAATAGGAATTGAATTTCTGTGCCGTAAGACCATATCATATTTTGATTAGTCATAGACTATGGCGTCACAAAAATGCATTCGTTTTGAATATATTGACATAAATAATAGTAGCAGTTAGCTTATCTAAAACTGAAATGACGAAAGTCAACAACTGGCGAAAATTGGATGACTCACTAATTGAAACCTAGACAAACGAACCGTGGCAACTCTTCACACTTTAACAGCGTTCCTAATGAGATTAACTGCTCGCATTGCAGGCATGTCAACGGTCTCCTACATCTACGTGGCAGAGATCACAACGCCAGAGAAACGAGGAGTGCTCAGCGCTCTCGGACCTGGCCTCGTGTCCACCGGCATCTTCATCGTCTACTTCCTGGGAGCCTTCATACACTGGCGGAAAGTCGCAGCCATTTGCGCAGGAGTGTCTCTTCTAACACCTTTCCTAATGTACTTCGTCCCCGAATCACCTCTCTGGCTCGCATCCAAAGGACAGATGAAGGAAGCCTACAACGCAATGTTCTGGCTCCGACAGAACAACAGCACGGCGCAACAAGAGCTCATGGAATTTACCAAAGATAGAAAAGTAGGAGAAACTATGACCTTCAAACAGAAACTCAGCCTTTTCAAGAAGAGGAGCGTCGTGAAACCGTTCCTGCTACTCATCATCTTCTTTATATTCCAAGAGATGTCTGGTATCTACGTCATTTTGTACTACGCTGTAGACTTCTTTAAGTCTGTGGGGACCAGCGTCAACGAGTTCACGGCTTCTATCATTGTTGGTGGAGTGCGAGTGTTCATGGGCGCTGTGGGAGCATGTCTGATCAACAGCTTCAGAAGAAAAACCCTAGCAGCAACTTCAGGACTGTTGCTAGGCATCACTATGCTGGGCGCGGCGGTTTGTGACAGTGTCAACGGACCACCCCTAGTTAAACTCGCTTGCGTTCTACTGCACGTGTCATTCAGCATGGTCGGGTTCCTACAACTACCTTGGATAATGTGCGGGGAACTGTACCCTCACGAAGTACGAGGAGTCATGTCCGGCGCCACGTCGTGCTGTGCCTACGTCCTCATCTTCTTTAACATTAAGACTTACCCTCAGCTAGAAAAAATGATAACTAGTAACGGGACATTGTACCTCTTCGGATTCTGTGCGCTCCTGGGTGCTGCGTATTGTTACCTTTTCCTCCCAGAAACTAAAGGAAAAACTTTGACTGAAATTATGAGGCAGTTCGACAGTGAGAAGAAGGAAGCGGATCCGGAAGTTGGGTTCACGACGGAGAAGCCATTGACAATAGAAGGAAAACCAGTACAAAGGCGACACAGCGCTGGCGCCACAATATCTTTAGAAAAGAATTGGACGCAAGATGAAAACAAGAAGACAGAACACCGCAAGTGAACTTCGCCGTCTAATGCTAGCCTAGTACTTTTACAGAATAAGTTACCAATGAATTTGTATAGTTAACTATTTTTAATATTTTATTGTTTGTGAAGTTTTGTGATCAGTATTAAATTAGAACGAACGTTTTGATGATGTTACATTCCACTAGTGATAAATAATTTTAATACAAGGTGACGACATAGGTATTTAAAGTTTTGCCTAGTTTTAAGTACAAATATTGGTGTAACAAAATCGAGGTACTGAAGTGATTAATAAAGTAACTACTATTTTTATACCATAGTTAATAACTAGTTTAGTAGGTTTGTTATACTGCAACAAGCATTACTATTTATTCCTCATAGAACATCTAGGTTTACCTATAATATTTAAGAGCAAGAGCTGTATACAGGGTGAACGTATGTATTTTAATATGATAAAAGGGAGGACTTACATAATATAGATGAAAGATAAATGCTGTGATGAAGTGTGAATAAATGAGCGAGTTGTTTACAATGTTTGTTTCATTTCAATATCTATTGACCTGGATGCGACAAGAGATAGGCACCGGAGAAATGCGGTCAACGTTCAAGTGCAAAGATAGCACGCAAACAGTGTAAACAAAAACAATTATGTCGTATCATTCATCTACCACGGTAGATGGCAAGATCAGTATCTACTCAGAGCTAACACTTGGTACTATCCATGTCAGCAATAGACAATAGATCTTAAAATTATAGCCATACTGGTATTCAAATACTTAGTGCTTATTTTATTTCCTTACGTGTGATTATTTCTTATCTTTTAGATCTAATAGATTGATTGTAGTAAGAAAGTCAAGGCTCTAAAATTATTGCAATGAAAGTAAATTATCAAAATGTCATCTTTCATTATAGCATATTTTTTCAGTAAGTCAGGTTGACAATTTAGCAAATGCTTTACTGTGCTTTTTAATGTGTATAATAATGAAATTAAGTCGAATAAGAATTGAGAATCATAAAATAAATGAATTAATCCTATATTTAATAATAGTTTCGCAAAGGAACAGATCCTATTATTATGATTTCTACAATATGGTATAAGTAGCGCCATCTATCTACAGATGTGAAATGTCATAAAAAAAAGTAGGTCGCATCGAAGCCTTTTAATACGCTATGTGTTTACTAGATGGCAGCACATCCGATCTCCGATCTGATTGTCTCGGAGGGAAGTCCTTCACAAGTAGATGGTTTATTGGTATTTTTTGGTTTTGGTATCAACGTGCTTTCGTGGTTAAAGGATTACTGAGCGCCTGTTTTGTAGGCAGAAAGTATGTTATAAGAGTCACTAAACGATATTATAAAAGATTGTCATTGGCACAAAATTATTATCTCTGGCGGATAATATTATACAAATTCGGTAGCTATCCAATACCTTTCGTTGTGAAACTCGGAAAATCTAAAACATATCACTTACCTGGACTGCGGTATTCCATATTTGATGCCAACTCCGACCCTCGGCAGTGCCTTGATGACCTTCTTCACGGTCGCCTGGTCGGGGAACGCGAAGAATATGGACGCTGAAACATGGAGAACACCTGATTATTGACGTGTATACTTGTGTTCATTCACCGGGAACGGGCAGCTGCGTCACCGGTGCTAGAGGGTGGGCCTGCGATCACTAATCCTGAACCTATTTAGGTAATAGGCTCCTCACTTTTTCAGTGTTCAGTGCTCATTACACTCTAATGAGCTATTTATATATTGTGATAACACTGGCGATGATTTTCAAGCGGTTTTAGAATTGGTGCTTAGTTACGATATTGCCTTTTAATTCTTGCGCCTAACGGTGAAAAGAAATCCGAATTCTCTACTTTGCGTGTTGCCGATAGAATAGTTACAGGAACAATGTCTTTTTATTTGTTTTTTTTTTCGAGGCTATAGTTCTAGGTTGATCATGAAACTGCTCATCTATTTTTTCGCGCTGGAGTTTAGTAGCATGGTCAGCCCGTAACATGTCCACTGCCGGGGCACAGGCATCCTCTCTAAGAAAAGGAGTGTCTCATTCCTTGAAATTTTCAGTGTAGGTCATGTCGGTTGGTGGCTAAAAGGACCAGGAAACCAGATCTTCGTAAGAGTTATTCAATCAGCGTGCAGTGGGGGGGATGCTGCCGCGTGCAATGACACTCGCGTGCAAAACTGCAAACATTGACATTCCTACTTTTTGTCGTTGTTGAGATTAGATCTAGTTAGACTGGGGAGGCAACTCCTGAATACCCCTCCCCCCATATTTTTAAGAAAGCTCGGTGGATCTGGCCTAAAATAATATAAAGAAAAAAAATTGCATGCATTTTCAAAACTTTAACAGCATTAGAAAATGAATGAGTGACATTTTCGAATAGCCGCACTTTAAGTTTTATTTAGCCAAGAAGGCCGCACACCGAACAGACGTACAGCGAGCTCCCAGCACTATAATACTTTAAAATACTCTAGTCAACTTCTAATTAAATTATCAAAGGACTAAAGGTAAATTTCACCAATGAAACTGAACGCGATCAGCACATCTATACCGAGATCAAAGCTGTCAGTGTCATCATTGTTATGGAATGTTCTCACTGAGACCCAAGTGGTCTCAGTGATAACATTCCATAACGCGGTTTCGATGTTCTCATCGCAATTAGTATTCTCCCTAAATATGTCGAGGGAGTCTTTCGAAGGTTGTTGCCATTGAAACACCACTGGAGATGGTATTGAAGGTAGCTTGGTGTACGGTTCTTAAATGTACAGCGTACTATGTATTAGTGCAGTATGGTATACTTACTCCTGCTGGCGAGGAACATCTCGATGGCGACATTCTGCAGCAGATACCGGCGCGAGAAGATCGCGCGGATCTCGCTGAAGTACCATTTGCCGTGCAGGTGCTCGCAGTACTTCAATACCTGGAAAGAGGAAGGTTGTAAATCAGGCTTGTGAAAACAAAAAATGAGATATTAAGAGATCTTTGAGATCGTTTTCTGACAATGTGAAAAATGCTTCAAAATTACAGTGCTTATGATACGAGATTTCAGATGAGATTTCAGGTACCATTTAAATACATGGACTAATTTTAACACAGCGTTCAGTACGTCTAACCAAACATCCGAAGCAAAAAATAAACACGAATTAATGTGATTTTATTTTGACCTAAAATCAACATTTTTAGTGTATTTTCGTTAGCTTTTTTTTTCTTGTAAGTATCTAATGCGTTTTTCTTATATTTTTTTTACCATTGTGTTTATTTTGGTGGTCTGAATGATTTCTAAAAGTTTGTTCATCTATTTAAATGGGACATTTTACACAGGTGAATTGTTCAAAATCAATATTACTAAGCCGTTACTTCCCAGAATTGATCAGATTGATCCTTATTAGCGACACTATCGAATGGTGTCATAATATAATGTGCGTTTTTTTTCCAAAATCAATGGAATTGATTCCTGGCTACGAATATGTATTTTTCGCTATTCCTCATAGTTTCGGATTTGATCATCCACGCCCACTTGAAAAATGCACCCTGTATAAGCCTTATTGTTTAATACAGGAATTGAATTCGCGGCCTGAATACCGAATAAAGGCAATCGTTCAAACCGCAAATGTTTGCCGCAAACCAGCAACTTGTTTTGGGAAAAGTGGTTATGGGCACATTAACACCACAAAACTAAACAAACAAGCTGACAATTAAAACAAAACTGTCACTTGTCTCCATTAAATTAAGGCATAAACACAAGCACCTATATGTTAGTCATAAACTCGTCCGAAAGATGGCGTTGAAAAACGAAAATAGCCGAGTGTTTCCGAATACCGTCGTAAACGAAGAACACCGACAGTCGTAAAAAGTTCGTTAGTTTTAATTTATACGTACAATAATTGTGTAAATCAACGTGAGAGTATGTCTGTTATATTGTTTTAATGTGTGTTCAAGCGTTTTAAATAATGTCGTCGCAGACTTCTGTATATTATGTACGTTAGTAGGTACAAAGGTTTTTAAAGATTTATGAAATAGATTGGAACATTACTTGTCTAGAATTTACGGTCGATGGAAACATTTGCAAGCACGTCGCAAGTTGACATTTCTTCCCGTGTCTGAATATATTGCGCAGAGTACCTAGGCTATGAATCAGAGACATACTATACCTATTATACTATAGATTTGATCGTAAATCTAAACATCAGCAGAAGTGCAGACTTGGCAAACCGCCGACATATTAGCCACAAGATGACATGATGGTTGCAAGGAGCTATCATCACCTGTCAGGTTATCTAACCCTAGTCTAAAGTGTAAAATGTCTAAACTGGGCAAGCAGACTAATTAATTACTAAATACTTTGAGGTGACGATAGATTTATAACGTTTTGTTGATTGAGAACTATCTGTATACAGTGTGAGTCAATGAAGAAGAAGCTGACGCCTCTGTAAGCAATATCAGGCAGGATACCAGGGTAACGTTACATCCTAGTTATATTTAATTAGCGACCTGCCTCGGCTTCACGAATAGATATGCAGTCAAAACATCGGTATGTTTTATCTAAGTTAAACATAGTAGTTATTTTATTAAAATCTGCGAGGGTACCTAAATGTTCTACTACATGATGGAGAAAAAACCGCAGTTTAGAAGATCTCGAGAGATCTGACAGTTATTCACAAATAATGTCTTTCTTTTATGCTGTGTAGAAAAAGAAGGTTGTTGGTCCTTACGATCGCTTTCTAAAACCTGCAACCGTGGTACCTCAGTGTGAAAAGGTTACAAGTTTTTGTCTGATGATCATCATCTGCCTAGCCCTTTCCCAACTATATTGGGGTCGGCTTCCAGTCTAACCGGATGCAGCTCAATACCAGTATTTTACATGGAGCGACTGCCTATCTGACCTCCACAACCCAGTTAGTACTGGGTAATACGATACTTCTTGGTAAGACTGGTTGTCAGACTTTTTGGGCCACTGACTACCTAACGACTGTCAAAGATCTACAAATGACAGGCTGGACCAACGGCTTAACGTGCTTTCCGAGGCACGGAGGAAACTCGGTATGTAATGGGCGGTCATCCATCCACAGACCAACCTAGGCAAGCACGGCTTAACCTAAAGATCGACCCGAGTGGCTGTTATTATTTAGCCACGAGCTCCTAAGTTTTTGTCTGATGATATTACATCAATATTATTAACCTTACTCGTCTCATTTGCCTACAAAACATCAAAACAACCACAAATTAAAACAACATCTGATACGCCATCGTACCAAGACAACAGAACAAAAAAGGAGCATTCACATAAAAAGCGACCACGTGTCAGGTCCCCATACAAAGAGCCATGCACCATGCATGGGGTCACTAATTGGCACGCGAGATGGATTGGCGAGAGAAATGCACTGATTCTTATGGTGGAGTCTATGGGGTGTCCATTGTGTGTGTGAGAAACGACATGTGGTACTAATGTGAGTGCTGATTTGGTTGGAGATTACGTGTAGTGGAAGAGGTTAATTTGATTTTGTAAATGATTTATTAATGCTATTGCAAATGATTACACTATTTTGGGTTTTAGTCTCTTTGAAATACTAAGAGTTATTTCATCTTTGGGTCTCCACAAAAGCGGAGACAAGACGGGAGGAGAGGAGGTGATGTGTTGTGAATCTAAAATCACCAATAGAATTTCGTTATTTACACTTCACGTCTTCGCTTAGTTTTAGGTTAGTGAATCCGGGCATTCATATTTATTGTAGTACGTCGGGCTGGTGTCCAAACCTTATTCTTCTGAAACATCTTTATTGTAGTAATTCAGTGTTACAATATGGTTGGTCCTTATGTCCGCGATACAGTTAGGTTAAAGATAGTTCTGCCTTCTCATTTTTGTGTTTTTTTCTATAACGTCCCGTAAAAGCCCCAAAAATGTCTACACTCAAGTACACTACAACAGTTATTGCGCACTACAAAACATTCAACAAATAAACATCCGATTATCCCTTTGTCCAGTGATGGGTCTCGTATCAAGAGCACTCCAGCGCCCCCTGCCACACTGTACGTGAACTAATCACAACACAATATGACAATGGAACACCCATTGAGTATGCTTGTTCACACCATAATCATGAATTTGTATTTAACTGTGATATTCAATGGGGACGCAAAATAATCAGTTTGTTAGACTAAAAAACTGGGTGAAAATAAAACATCTAATACGGCACTAGGTGCATGTAAAATACTGGTAATTCAACTGCATCCGGTTAGACTGGAAGCAAACCCCAACACAAATGGCAAGGCTAGGCAGATGATGATGTTACATGCGGATAACTGCAATTTTCAGTTGGATATTCTCATTAGATTTTTCTTTGCTCAGCTACCAAAACAAAAGATTTCATAGTGAACCATATTAATACCAGGAACCGCACCCTCTCTGCAGGACCGCATAGGGGGTGCGGGGGCAAACGTCCACTTCAATTGTAACGCAATTTGTCAACCACCCCTCGAACATCTGATACTCTGGTACAAAGCGCACATGACGTTTAAATAAACAACGGGTATTGTTTTATTTCGGTTTGTTGGAAAGGAAAAAACAAATGTAAAGAGATCCTTTCGCTTACATTTTGACCCTTAAACAGATAATATTCTGAATTTTTTTTGTACAGTTTTTGTGTCCAGATTCTGCATGAGCAGATCCTATCTTGTTGTTTAACATTAAAATACTGATATTCGCTAGTAAATTCTTAAATCCGCATGGGAAACTTCCATCCCCTACTAAATCTCCAAAGTTATGCACAGATGTGGCTCCATCCACCCCTGACAAATAACGCTATTATCACCAAGTTCCCATAACTGAACCGAGATGGTAGATCAAACATTCAGTTTTAGATAGATCACGCCCCCGAGTGATCGTGCGAATATTATTAGGTACCTAAAGGCACTGCCAACTTTAATCCATCATCCATAGAGATACGCTAATAGACGGCCTTTTGGTCCTAAACGGAAGGCTGAGGAGAGCCAAGGTATATACAACGCTATTGTCAGTTTATAAACTGATATACGTCAGGACGTTAAATGCAGGTCATCATCGGGGAAAATAAGGAGACATTTAGGAAAGACTGTCTATTAAGCTGCTGCCATACAATTGTGCGTTTATAATATGGAGCGCTCTACTCCTAACCTTCGAAAAACAGCAGGCTTTCGTTTTTCCTTTGACAACATGTTTCCAAAAGGAACGCTTATACTCTATTATAATTTTGATTCAATGACAAGCTACCACACGGCATAACGACTGCATGTTCCTTTGTTATAATTCTATACTAAAACAATTCTTTACATATTCGTACATGTATTTAGTTTCCTATTCAGCGGGATGCTTCATGCAGTAACATCATTAGATGATAACGACCTCTTGTCACGACACCGAGGGATGCAGCCCGCCATCCCGCCATCCCGCGCGGTGGGAAGCAGACATATGTATTACTCACTTGATTTATTTGGTATAATACCATTATGAGAGCATTAAGCGAAATGATAGATGAAATTATGTAGCACTTAAGGTTTTTTTCGTTTTTGTTATCAAATGGGTGCTTTCTAGAAACGGATCCCTTCTGTCCCCTGTGTCGTTGTTTACCCACACACTACCGTTTTATTAGACATCTTAATAGGTAGGTATTCTACAATAGAACGGTTAGGTAGGTAATCAATTTATTTCCTAAGCTTTGTGCACTTACAAATTTAATGAGCAGATCCTATCAGCTGTTTTATTGGCGTTTGAAAACATGAAGTTCCTAAAACCTAGATTTCTTGCAAGATAAGGAACAATATTTTATAAAATAAATAAACGCTAGAGTAATTACAATCATACTTTATAAAACCTACCAATAAAATAAAGCAACAATGCAGAACCAATGGCACTAACAATTAACATCTATTTCAAATAAATCTTTGATAGAATAACCTCATAAACTTAATTTAGTTCTCTGTAGTTTTTTAGTTGCGGTACTAGGGACTTAGCATGAGCAGCAGGTTGGGTTGGCGATGGTTATCGGGCCCCGTAAATAAGGGCCCGGGCGCGTGACAAGCGCGGCCATTAAGGCAGCGGTGACGGCCCGAGTCGCGACAAGACGCGAAAAAACGCCGCGTCCCGCACCCCGCGCCCTTTCCGCGGGGACCCTGTACTGGGTGCATAATACAGCGAGTTCTTATTTTAATTAATGTTGCAAAAAATGTGGGAGTCAAGGTGTGAAGCGGCTAAGGGAACTTTGTAGTGTTATCGGTGAATTTAATTTGCTAGGTAATAATAAAATTGTTGTACTTAAGCTAATCAGAATACTGCGGGTTATTAGTATTTTAATTAAACTTGAAGGTAAACTAGAATTACACTCGGTAAAAAGAACTTTGACGCGCAATTTATAACCATGAATTCGTAACATGATTTGAGACCCATGAGCGCGCGAAAACTACAACCCTGAGGGGTTTACAATTAAGTATGATGTGAATATTGCACGTCAATGTCCGTCTACGTAATACACTATTTACAAAAATGATTTGTTTTTGTATTCACTGAAAAGCAACACACTAATTAAATCGATCGTGGACCGTCATTTTTCCTATCCCTACCATAACAAGGTGCGTCAAAAGATAGGAAATGTAAATAGCAGGCTGTCACCACAGGTCCTTACGTCCGGACTCCGACGAGCAGCCCCGATACAGTGTGTGTTATCTGTAACAGGCGAAAGGTGGCAAACAACTGCCAACTATGACTCGTGCCTAATAAACTACCAATTAACTACAAAAGGACATTTTTAGAACATGTTGAATTGAATTTTAATTTTATTATATGGAGATAACTTTTCCCCTTTATAACGCATCAGTTTTTTGCTTTTAACGATAGGCGCTTAAGTTAATGTTAAAAAATAATATTCTAATTAAAATAAATGAAAAGGGCGGGCGCTGGCGGAGAGACAGATAATTTTTATAAGTAATGAGCCGTCAGTTTACAATCAGTCCGCATCTTAAATCACGCTTTCCTGTGATTACAAGTGCGCAAGTTTATGATGCTAACAGAAATGAGGGGCTGGTTGCCGTGTTTTGTAAGTAATTGTTTAAGACAACAATACCCGGTAGATTTTATGAAGAGATCGAGTATATCAAGTGGGTATGTTCCCGTGAAAGATTGAAGTAATTCAAGTAAATTCTTACATAAATCAACTTTGTCCTAGAAATATCATAACTAAAACGTTGAAGGAGATCATGGGGTTCTTTGGTAAAAAATTCGGATGAAAGGACCGACGCTTTTTATGAAGCTGTTCTTTATTGAATTTCGGCAAAAAAATAAATAATGAGATGATGTCACTGAAGATCTAAGAACCAAAGTGCATCATAAGCTGCATTAGGTTACCATTCACAAAGCTCGCTGGAACATGCTGCATGCTAGGCATGACTATTTCTGATGTAGGTAGGTACACCATCAAAATTGGTGTTAGTCTACATACACCGGTGCTCATTCACCAATTTGGGACATTCTCTAACATTAACTACTAGCCAAGTTTATTTTTCATGTTTTCAAGTTGTATATTATTCGCGGCTCGCCTGCCTGTTACTAATTAACATCAATCCAATTAGTAAGTAACTAACTAATGTTTATATGTGTGTGCCTGTTGTACAAAACTCTACTTAATTAAACTAACAACGTTTTTGCTGTATATTTCCTTGGGAAAGTAATCTCTTTGTCTTTTCACGGAAGTCTATTTTTACGAGTGCTATTACACTATTACTACGAGTTATATTACACATTTGACTTAGTAATTAAAACAATTATAATACATATGTTATTACAAGTATTTAGGTACTCTAACACAGCAATCGGTGAGAGCTACTTACCTGTGGCGGCTAAGGATAAGATATTTTTTATAACCAACAAAATATCCCCATAGGCAAAAATAAATGGCAACAAAGTTTCGATACAACGAATAAGAGAATCAAAGACTATTAGAAGCTTAACCTACGCTTAAGAGCGAGAAAGAAGACAAAACACAATTCGACCTTAAATTCTAGGGCAAAATTGTCGATTTGCACTAAATCTCAAAATAGAACCCAAAAACATCCGCTATCCCATATAAAGTCTAACTGATGTACCAGGGATGCAGGACCTCAAAGGGTATCGCTACCCCAGGTATCTTGTTGATATTTATAGCGTGGGATCACCCCCGGCCCGTCGCTTCCACGAACCCGCTGGGACCTTACCACGCATCCGTAGCAAACGAACGATGGACCAACGTATTCAAATTAAAGGTTTCGGGGTCTACACCTACTATCGTTGTTTTTGCTTTATATTCAGAGATTCTTTTAAAACCTGACGCTAATTGATTTTTGTTTCTAATATTGATTTTGAACAACACTATTCCATAAAAAATTGTTTTAAAAATGATTCGTGTTACCTCCTTTCTATTTAATTTAAGTCCAGGCACAACCTTGCCTAAGAGATATGAGGACCATGCAGATTAGTGTCCAAAGTGGTCGTTTGAGGAAAGCTCCAAACAGATTTGAGCAGGTCTGTCCAATCAGCGTTTAAGTTAAAGTTTGGAAGACGTTCATTTTTTGATAGTAGCTTTTGCAGCTAAAAGCAGGTGCAATTAAAACTTCAAGAGACCACTCGAGTAGCAAAGGATTAATGTAACTCACATTTCAATCACAATAGTCGCTCGCAGAACTGAAGAATTTCATTTGATGGCCACAAACAATATCTAGTGCCAACTAAATAATTATTTCTCACAAACTTTTCAACTAACTTCCTTTGATCATATCACCATTACTGTTTCTTTTTAACAGAAAGTCTGTGTAATAGGAGAACATGAACATCGTACAGTTGTTGGTATTAATGCAGCGTTCGGTCGGGTGTCGGCGTCGTGTGAGGAAGGCCTAATTAAAACGCCATACATCACGCTCGTGTGAGGCGAGCATGCACCTCTATTACTGGTGGTACTACTATGGTATGTCGATGGTGTCTTAATACTATGTATTCGAATGAAAATAACTTTATCATTAAATTAAGGACCGTAATGCAAACATAATTTTAAAAGATGTTTGTTTGTGTATTTTTATATAATGTGCCGTAGTTTCATAGGAAGGAACCAATACATGCAGAGGTTTGTGTCAATGCCGTCAATGGCATAAATATGTAAACTTTTGCATTTTTGTTTAGTTTCAGAAATGCTGCCCTTCTAATTACATTGTTTTTTATGGACATGTAGGTAGTTCATCCCTCCTCATTTATTTGGTATGACACTGAAAGCCGATTTAAAAACTCATTTCCGTTGAAAATCTCACTTTTTTCTCGTTCCCCGAGAGTCGTAATCTCGTGGTAATCCGTCGGTTCCCTATTTCGCAGTTAGTCATCCCGAATGGTTAATAAATTCCCTGTCATCGCATCTCTACGCTTCACATACTATTTCTGGCGTTATGGTTTTTTTTTAGATCCTTGTGTTTTTTCTTTGGAACATTTTGAGGATAAATCTCTGGTGTTTTGTTAGCGGTGAAAGTACTGAATATTTATGTGTTTTTAATTTAATTCTTTGTTTGTGTATTTGTGACATGAGCGTTATTAGATTATTCCATTTTAAAACTGGTCCTTAGATCCTATGCCTTGAGTTCGTGTCTTTAGTAAAATAGGTAATTTTAATTAATCATTGAGTCAGTTAAACGCGTTGGCTGGTTAGGGAGCGGCGTGCTTACCTATAGAAAACCCAAATTTCGATAGTTATGATAAAGCACTATGTAATATATTATGTGAGCCTATTGCCTTCAACCGGGCATGACTCTAAGCTACGAGCTGCTCTTGTGACATTCTTGATAGAAAAACGCAGTAGTAGTAGGTATCGCATCGCCTGGCCTGGGAATCAAACCAAGACAATGAGGTATTGGACCCAAGACATCGAGATTGTTAAACTTCTTCCAATGATAATGAAAACTTTCCTTTATGAACGAACGATGAACAGGCGTTTAGTTGCACAAGTTACAGCGGCTGTCAGTGTAAGGATTATCAGCTTAAAGACTAACGGAACACTATGTTTAGATAAATATACTGAGTGGCGCATGCGGTGAGCCGGATTTGTGACACGTGGCACATGATCATCTTGACTGATCCTTAGCTATCGTGTTTCAAGTATTGATTACCATAAATTGTGAGCTTAGATTGACTTAAGAGGCAGTTAAGCTCGACTGCCGTATTGCCTGATTTGTGTCTTGGCTTTATAATTGAACACTGAAACAGTGGAGTCTGGTAACCCAGTTACTGGGATGGACTAGAACGGAGATTAGATTGCTCCATGTAAATACTGGTATTGGTACCATCCGGTTAGACTGAAAACAGACCCTAATGTAGTTGGGAACAGTCTACGCAGAAATATAATAGTCTAGCAAAAACACTCGGACGCCTCTGATCTAAAACATAGTCATATCGTTGACAACATGTCTATGTCGCCTTCTGTGAGTTTCTATTAACTAAATAAGATATTGTATTTATGTTCAAAATAGAAAGTTCATCCAAACCCCTAACAGAAGCAAATGATCCACTTTCATCTCATTTGAAGTCAGAAACGTAACATTCAATTTAACCACGATCACCTACAAACAGACATTCACACAAAAATAAACCCCTACGCCCACTGAATCGTACCAAACAAAACGAGATACAATTAGATCTGTCTCCTGCGAGCGTCACGTTCGATTACAGATAGCGTTCGCGCGTAATTCGCGACACGTGCGCACGCGCAGCGGAAGTACGGCATCTGTCGGCAGTTAGTGGCGCCACCGTCGCACGCGCTTCCGGATTACCGCGAATTTTGAATTAAGAAGGGTGGCGGTGTCTAAGAATTAGTTAAGTGGTCTTTGGAGTTGTCTGAACAACTGACAGGTTAGATTAAAAGATGGAAATGATAAGAGAGGGAATGATGTGTTTTTGATGTTCCTTTGATGTAGTCAGTGATGATTAAGTATCTAATGCGGTAAAGGCACTCTGAGAATAGTTGTCTGAGACTACCCCGAGGTAGTCTACGACAAATATTAATTTCAACCCCAAGTTTGTTAAAAAGACTCACCATTAATAAAAAATAAAAGAGTTTCTGAAGCCCCTGTTTCATGCTATCTGCAGTAACCTTTATCCCAAAATAATAGTAAACAGATTCTTTTAAACCGTTAAATAACCATCGATAAACACAAAAAAACTAAATCAAATTAAAAGCCACTAAATAAAATGCCGCAGCTTCTCCCAGTAACCAGCCATAAATAAGGCAACCGCCCATAGACAATCAACAACAAGTAGTCATAGATAAGAGCGCAGTAAAAGGCGCGCGTTATCTGGCCGGCGCATGCGCACGCACCATAGACAAACCTTCTACAAATTTTACGTTTCGTTAACATAGTGTTGGACTGTTTGTGATAACGGTGCCGGGTTGTTGTCGACTACTGTGAAGTTAGGCGGTAATGAGTTTAATGTGCTTTGTAAGTAGGAAGGTAGGTTAATGGTTACCTTTAAATGTAGGATGCTGTAAGAGCGATATTGATGTGTAAATTTCAAATGTCGTAAGGGTCAGGTCGTAATTTTACCGCCTAAGTATATAAGGTGTATGCTTAAATAATTGCTTAAGATTTTGCACGGGTATCAAAAGTTCATCATCGTCATTTTACTAAAACACGTACATTACAAAGCTGAAAAGAAGTTTCATCCTAACAAATTACACTAATTTGAAAGATGTGAATACTTTAATACTTCAAAAACTTTTTACTTCAAACATAATTTTGGTTAACATCTTCATTAGTTGCGGCCGCGCACAGAGCACGTTCGCAGAAACAATTCGTTAATGATACCAAACCGGCGCAGGAACTGCGACAAAACAAAGAGATCCGAATATTATCTCAAATCTTTATAATAATTACAAGAGACAAGTGTACGTCTCAATCCGGGGACGAAGCCGATCTCCACGCATGCTGAATCCAATTACCGAGGGCAGGCGACCGAAATATCTTTGCATTCGAGAAAAATAATCGTTAAAAAAACATATCGACTTGTTTTGTACAACCCTAACTTTAAGCCTCCAATTTTAAATGTAACTTTAAAGACTGGTCCACAGGGTCGAAATTCAAACGTAACATTAAAAGCACTTTGTACGTTTTGTTATTTAGTTGGTATCCCTGATTGGGCGGGGCGACTCCCCACTCCGCGCTCACCGAAGGGTGGGACAAACGTCAGTCGCGCGCCGGCGGTGGGGGATGACAGATGTCTGTCTGTAAGCATCGTTCATATCTCAACACGATAGCGAATTCAATTCTCAATAAATAATAAGTTTCTGCCCCCGACGTGTTGGTCGTACAATGCCGTCTGTCAGTATGTTTGCACACGCGTGGTGATGGAGCGGCCACGGAATCCAGCGGGACATTTCAACTGGTATTATTACACGAGTGACTCCTCAAATCCAAACATTTGATTTAACAGTGCTATTAACAAACCTAATGCTGTTTGTCATTATGATAGTTATAAATTCCGCTCCTCTGCTCCAAATGAGCGGCGCTAGTATATTCGTACGTGATCGCAATAGCGTCTGGTAGTGAATTAACAATTGTCCTTTGTTGAACAAAACGTATCGGTACGTGGAGCTGAAGTATTCGATCGTGTGAATATATTTTTTCAAGTAATAGCAGATATTATCATCAACATCAATTTGTCTGATCTTGATGTCTATCTACAAGGGAATCCAATTATGTTAGAAAATAAAAAAATAAATAAAATCTGGTTCTAGGTGATCACTTTGAAATGTGAAACCATTTGTTTTCTAGTAAACCAAGAAAATCATTTCATTTATTATTTTTTAAGGGTGGGTTTTATTCCAGTGACGCGTGTAGGAAAAGCCTGAAACTTCATATCTATGGATATCAAATGAATCAGACTTTCACGGTTGGAAGAGAAATAAGTGCAACCGTGTAGTTTCTTGCTGGTCCTTCTCCATAGGAAAGGACAATGTCAGCTGATGCGCACAAACCTTCTGATGTTACATAACTGCCCATGTAGACTTATGTGACTTGTACCTTTCTCAAACTTGCTATAACACAATTCTTATAGGTACACAGACTATCTTAAAAATGCGGCATTACTTATTTCTGTGGATTATGTTGGTCTGTGTTTTTGTAAATCATCTAAAGATATAAACAACACTTCAAAGTTTCTAGAAAGGACAATTAGTGAAGAAAAAATGGTCCTTCGAGACAACAATTGGTCCTTTCATTCGAATTCTTTATTACCTACACTTATATGATGACTAAATGATTAGTTTCAAATAGTTACGGTTAATATAACGCAGAACAATTCCTATAACGACAAGTACTTGGCCTTTAGCTTTGGAAATAAACAAAGCTTAAAGCTTATTTCTTTTTAATATTTTCTTGCTTTATTATTCCCATTTAAATTGAAACATGAAAACTGCAAACGCTTGAATAATAAATAATTGTAAAAAAGATATAATTCGGCATCAAATTGATTAAAAGAACAAGAAGGAGGCCCAACCAATTATATTAAATTTTCCTCTGCGGGTCCTAAATATGACCAAGATAGTAATAAATAAAAAATGTAGTTACCTACATACTGTATAAAAATAAAGTAATTCAATAGAAGGGTGGCTTCATCCGTCAGGGCGTACAGCCAGCGGACATCCGGCGGAAGTAGGCGGGGCGTAGCGGCCGCCATCTTGCGTCGCTAGCGCGTGCGCGGTGCCGACGGACGGCTTTATAAAATAATAAACAAAGTAGAATTACGAAGCGAACCGAATTTTGGGTTCTTTTTATATTCCTCAGAGACTTGTGTTAAAAAATATGGTGAATATTCTCTCACAGGTCGGTGTGGGATTGCCGTATGTTACAGAGGGAAAGGCTCACAGCGGTATAAATTAGTTCCTGGTGTTGGAAACATTAATATATCGTGTATGTGAAAAGCATTTATGAATATCATTCAGTCGCATGAAAGTCAGGGTAATATTTATTCCCTGTTCATGTTTAAACCAAAATACGTAATATGTTATATCCAGCGTTATTGCACAATTTGTGTTCTGTCATTCATTGCAGAAATGGCAATTACACTAACTGTTTTACAATTAGTAACATGCGAAAAGGAGATAACTTGACTCGATCCCCGAAGGGTTGGGCACCTCTAATTACCACCACCACCACCACCACCACCACCTTCAGGGATTTCAGGCGTGATGGGTAGGTAGAAGTAGGTACCACAGCACCTACCTTAGTACACCCACATGTGCCCCATGGATTAGGGGGTCAGCCTATTGCCGTCTACCGGGTAAGAGGACATGCCAGCGGGAATCTGGACAGAATTTGGTAGTTTTTCATTTACATATATTGCTCATCCAGTTTAATCCAACAATTGAATCGTGGAAGTAATAAAGAAGATTCTAGTTCATGCGGTCTTGCCTTGAACAATAGATTTCGATTTTTCATCTGAATCACTCATTAAAATCTCAAACTCTTTTGAGAAGAAAACCCTTAGCCCGCGAAGATTAATTTCCAAAACAAAAACCTCGCCACAAAAATAGCCAACCGTTATGGACTATGGTTTAATTTAATAAAATTATTACAGCGATTAAAATTCCTTGTTATTCCAAGTTTATTTCCTTTTCCGTCTCCCGATCTATCCCGTCCGTATACCAGGCTCACATGAATCGTCAGGACTGAGCCGGGACGTAAATCAAGCCGCGTCGTCCCATCCATCACGAGACTCCGTCCCATCAATCGCGATGCGACCAAAATAGCCGCGCGGTGTATAGCTAAACTTGGACATCTTCTCACCTAAGGGACGCGGAGAGCATATCGGAGAGGATTGTTAGCTAGGCATGCTACAGTTTATGAAGCCCTAGAGAATGCACAAGTTATTTAAATGAGTTTGTTTATTGGTATTCAACATTCTTGCTGCTGCGCGTGTTTATGTTAGGAGAGCATTCGATCAGTAGGTATTTACTACTGGGAAACGTAAACTTGCAAGCAGACTGCTTATTAGTTGAATTGAAACGATATTTTCCATGTGACTGCATCATGCAATTATGGGATCCATAAATTTTGCACTATACCTCATGGTAGGCCTTTTTGGACGATACTTGGACTGCTATAGAACCAGTAGATTGTGATCTGCCCCCTTAGCCACCACCACCATAACCACCGTAGACAAGGATTTCTTGGACGGAAGAATAGATAGTGCAAAGATATCTGTCATTGTGTCGACACAATCTGTCATTTTGTCGATTCTTGTCTACGGTGGTTATGCTACGGGAGCTGGAAAAATTTCCCAAACGATGACTAGAACGGTAGTAGGTAATAGAAAGAAAATGCTTTTCCCGTTTTCATATCTCCCAAAAACTGTCTTGTTTTGTCTTGCCATACGTTTCGGCTTAAGACCTATGTAAACTCACAGGTTAATTTTAGGTTTAGCATTATTAATTTAATTTTTTACTTGATATTGGTTACCTTTGTTTTTATGTTTTGTATATCTGCCCCAAAAAGTGCTGCTGCTTGCTTTTATCTAATCAATGACAGAACTATTATCAAGTTGATAAGGTAAAGTAGTTCTCAGATATTTTGCAGTAAAAAAATAACACCCAAAAGTCCTTGGTCTAACCAAGTATTCTGAAAAACAGGCTGATATTCTACAAAGCAATTGTCACAAGTAACAGGGTCAGACACTCTCCGAAACTGTGTTCTTAGTGTTGCTGAAAATTCTTTAAATAAAAATGTTTATATTCACAAAGTCTGATTCTTCAGATTTGAAGAAGAAGACTTCAAGAAGTGTTGACTATTAAATTCGTTTTGGTTTAAGCCCTGTACAATGAGATGAAAAAGGGCTCTTATCGGAACCTTTTCGTAGTATACTCTAAGCGTTCTCTCATCACGTCCTACTTAGTCAGCTATCAAGTTTTTGTGTTTTTGGCGCTGAATATGCTTCCTGAAAAAACCTCTGGGTGTGTTTTTTTTGTATTTTACCTACCATCATCACAACTATACAAAAAAAAACAAGTGAATCGCGTAACTGTGCGATTCTTTCCTCAGAAGACACCTTCAGACACTCAACTGCATGGTCCTCTCATAAGACTTGAACAAGATTAGGTATATGTTTGGACTTTAAAACAGACTGTGACCTCTGAGTTTGTTTTAGGCGTTTCTTCTCAGAGTAGTCGAATAAGGAACACCAACCCCATCTAGTTACACGTCAAAAATAAGTAATATTGTAAATATTACTTATTTTTGACGTGTAAAAATAATTTATAAAACGAATTTACACAAATAAATATCATTTACAATTTAGGTAGATATAGGAATCGAACATATAAAGACCAAAAAAATAAAGTGAAAGAAAATGTTACTTTTTCCTGGAAATGCTTATTGCTTCAAGGAGTAAAGTGTAACAATGAAACATTCCTACCAAACAACTACCTACTTACCACTGAATGTAGTAGAATAGGGGGTCCATGTTAGAGATTAAATACTTTAGAGGTCTGAAGACATGACTATCATTTTTTCCGTTATTATTCGTTAAGAAAAAAAAACTCTTGATAAAAAAATGCTAACAATATAAAAAATCTGTCTATCTCACATTTACAACATGAACTTTGGTAAACAAAAAGTTTAATTTACAGCGACCATTTATCCATGTAAATCACAATTTAGGAATTAAATTAAAATAACGCAATCATCTTGTTAGGTTGCCAATTCACAACATCCTGACCCGCCTAAAATTGAATTAATAGGCCCAATTAGAATCAAGATAACAAGCGGCTATAAAAAATATCCTCATTAATAGAGCCAAACTTGTTACTGCTACCGAATTAACGAGCGCCGAACTAACGCAATCATGTAATTACGAACACCTCACTACAGCCAGCCAACACCACTGGGATACCTACAGCCTCGCGGAGGCGGGGCCTCCCGCCGATCAATACGAGAACAATGCGCTAATGTTACCAAAGGGAAATAGCTGCGTCCCTTTCCGATACGCCTCACTCCGCCTCCGGAGTGAACGAGATAGAATCGGACCACCTCATTCGTTGAGACGCAACCCGATGGGCGTACTCCGGCCTTCACAGTCGGGTAATCCGACATGGCTCAGTCGGCAAAGAACCGCGTGCCGTGCGCGTGCGTGCCCGCCGCCGGCGTTATGCACTCCGCGTAGAGATAACATATAGTCACCATGCTCGTGCCTCCGGAGATGATGGCGGCGCAATCGAAGCTAGTCTACCAGATGAACAAGTACTACAACGAGCGGGTCGCCAACCGCAAGGCGCAGATCACCAAGACCATTCACGAAGTGTGCCGGATAGTGCAGGATGTTCTCAAGGAGGTGGAACTGCAGGAGCCGAGGTTCATTTCCTCGCTCACGGACTACAATGGACGTTTCGACGGTTTGGAAGTGGTTTCGCCTCATGAGTTTGAGATAGTTATTTACTTGAATCAAATGGGTGTGCTAAACTTCGTGGACGACGGCTCGCTGCCCGGCTGCGCCGTGCTGAAGCTGAGCGACGGCAGGAAGCGCTCCATGTCCCTGTGGGTGGAGTTCATCACCGCGTCCGGCTACCTGTCGGCGAGGAAGATCCGCTCGAGGTTCCAGACGCTGGTCGCACAGGCGTGTGACAAATGTTCCTACAGAGATTGCGTGAAAATGATCGCAGAGACGACAGAAGTGAAACTACGGATTCGTGAGAGGTACATTGTGCAAATAACGCCAGCGTTTAAATGCGCCGGCTTGTGGCCGCGCTCGGCGGCGCACTGGCCGCTGCCCGCGATACCCTGGCCACACCCTAATATTGTCGCTGAAGTGAAAACAGAAGGTTTTGACTTACTATCGAAAGAATGTCTCGCGTTACAAGGAAAGAACTCTGCAATGGAAGGTGACGCGTGGGTGTTGAGTTTCTTTGAGGCTGAGAACCGTCTCCTGCAGGGCGGCTGTCGGCGAAAGTGTTTAAGTATCTTAAAGACGATTCGGGACAGACATTTAGACTTGCCCGGGAACCCCGTGACGTGCTATCACATGAAGACATTACTGTTGTACGAATGTGAGAAGCACCCGAGGGAGCACGAATGGGACGAGGTTGCAATCGGGGACAGGATCAATGGCATCTTCCTGCAGCTGATCTCGTCGCTGCAGTGTCGCCGGTGTCCGCACTACTTCCTGCCGCACGTGGACCTGTTCAAGGGCAAGTCTCCGACGGCGCTGGAGAACGCCGCCAAGCAGGTGTGGCGGCTGACGCGCGAGATGCTCACCAACTCCAGAGCATTCGAGAAGCTGTGAGCGTCCGGACACTTGAGTGATGTGTTACGTGGAGTGGTGTAACCGTGTAACGCTTGTTAATTGGTCCTCCAGTCATTTTCAGTAGTATTAGCGAAGCATTTCGTGTTGATAGGCAATGTGTTGCGAGACGCACAGTGTAAAGTATACGGTTGTAGCGTGTGAGCTATCTGAAATATTCCATTCGGATCGGACAGACTGTAAGTAGAAGTGATACTAATATACGCTAGGGACGCAGTTTCGATATAATATTTTTGTGATATACTGTAAATAGCTTAAACGTTGTACAATTTTAGTGATATATTTAATTTAAAATCATCGTGTATTTATTTGACTGAAATCTTATAAAGTAGGCGCATAATCTACTTATAGTTAAAAATAAATAATTTGAAACTATAACTTTTACTTTGATTTGTAGACATGTTCCCACACTAACACACACATCATTATAAACACTTATTCATGTTTTCCAGTCGAGAAAAGGATTAACATATTGCATTTTTCATTGTGCAAAGTAGGCCTACAGATTGCTGCCACAGCGGAATGAGCACAGTTGGTTTCGCAAGCAACTATCTGTGTAACCTAAATAACCAACCATATGCATGCATTCCGATAATGTAGGTTTTGTGCTAGCGTTAATATTCTGCACAATTTGCATAAGCTAATGATCGCAGATGAATAATTATTAATTATAATTAAATCGTTGATAGTATGAGCCGATAAAATACCTTCACATGGAATATAATTTTAGAAGATTTGTCAAGAGCGATTCCTAAATCATAAGAACACGGTTCGGAAACAACTCACGTTTTTCATAAAAAAAATCAAGAAGCTTTTTACGAGCACATCTAAGTTGACAAGCTTATCTAAACGACCGCATTTTACACTGTAACGACTAACCCGAAGCGTGACATTCAAATAACGATATGTTAATTTTATGGATAGGTAAAACACAAACTTGTATGGAAGGTCGAACTTGAAGTCCTATCAGATATCATGTATCCGAGCCTACTCGGAGATATGCAGGCTATTGAATACAGTGCTACATAAAATAACAAAAAAGCACAAAACGTTGTGAAGTGACAGCGTTTGGTACGTCCTACGTAGACAGTATCAGGTTACAAGTCGATATTTTACATGTAAAAGCCCGTGGGCCGAGTCCGACTCACGAGCCTACGGTCCACGGATAGTCGGCGACCATTAATTTATACAGTGATATCTGGACGCGACACTCTGCGAATATACGACGGAAAAATTGTGTGTAAAGGATTTTAGATGTGAGATAAACCTTGGATAAGTTACTGACGTTCTGCAAGCTTGTCGCCAGAGATAGGAATCTTATTGATGGAAAGATAAGACGCGATGAAAACGGAATTGATTGGGGAATTACGTGCAAGTACTTGAGCAGATGCACAAACATAAATTATAATTATGAATAAAGTTAGGCGATAATCAGCTGCTTATCTTGATGGTCGAGCTTTAAGTCCGTATAGATACGAGTTTACAGGCTCCGTATGGTATGTGAGATGTCAATCCGATGTTTGCATAACGTTGCATTTACGTACTAACAGGCATCTGGTTAGACTGGACCCTACCTAGCTGGGAAAAGGCCCGGCTTATTGCACAAGATTAAATCTATAAAATATTCCCATACGCTCCTAAAAGTACGAATATACGTATATTAAAACGTGAACTCGTCTCAAGAAGGAAATGTAAACGAACTTGCATCTATACCTACACTGTAGTGCCTCAAAAAGAGCTAATAACAATAAAATCAATAACCTCAGAACATAACATTATTAAAACAAACATTAGTATAAACAATGCCATATCAAACTAACCCGGACGGTCGCTAGGTGTCCTCAAACCAGTTTGTCAGTTGGTCACCCTACGTCGACCGACGCCTACGCGCGCATTTGTTTTTAGTTTTTACTTAGCCGTGCAAAGACAAACAGACATACGGACACATTTATAAATAAAATAACCTTAGAATCAAGAAATAAAGGGAACTTAAGACTGTGACATGTGAGGAGCAGGCTGTAATCCAGTTTTCGACCCACACCTTAGATTTTGGATGACGATATATACAAGTTCTTTTGCTGTTTATCGGGCAAATGAAACATCTCCGACCGGACTGGTAAAAGACTGCTGCAAGCTGCGGTTGATGAGTAGAATCTACCTAGAATACTCTACTTAGAGCATCTGAATTAGGAATTTTGATCCGCAACCTTCCTTAATTTAATTCATTGTCATTTTTTATTTTTATTTTATTTATTTTGCTTTGAAACTAATAATAGATTGGATATGACATTTGTTTATTTCTTATATGTTTACATCATTTAATTAACTATAATTATTTAGTCAAGTTAACTACTTCTGCCTGTAAATTGACGAAAGTGTTGTTTTTTATCTATATGGGTAAATGACCTGAATTAAAAGAATTTTATGTATGTTAGAGGTCAACAGACCAAAGTATCAAAGGACCAATATATCTTGTAAATTAAAATGTAAGTCAGAATATGATAAAATAGAGAGCACTTTAGGGAACGAATACATCTGGTGTTTTGACGATGTTACAGAAATAGAGCACGAGTTTTTTATTAGTTGTTGAGTGGAGATACTTAATAAGCTGCCGATGACATTACTATTACATTATAATTAACTATTAAAGTATTTATATTAACTGTTTATTAGTTACTGAATGAGCTGATGATTTGAAACAAGTTGATTTTGAAAGTTATTTTGAAGTTACGTTTGATGCGCGTTACTGTTACGATTTTTGTCTTACAGGCGATAATCTGGACACAAATAGTATTTCTAGAAAAAAAAATGGTGTTGTATTGTATCTACTTAAAGTAACAGTAGATTTGAAATTACCGCTGGATCTTATTCTAATCAAATCTGCTCAGCTTTAGGTGAAGTATCTAGTTGTATCTATCTAAAATATCTTAATGGGAGGCCTAAATTAAACACAAGCCTGAAATCGTTTACGGACTGATAATAATAAAATAAATCATCGTCTACGCCATTCGCTAAAGAAAACGATTTTTATTCATTCACCACTTCCTTTCTGTACTTACTTTTATGATAAAAATATTAATAAACTTAATGATCCGTTAAGACAATGTTAGACAAAGCAAAAAATAAAATGCTTATTATGTAAAAAAAACACAGCCCAACACAAGTTCTTTATGACATCTAGGTGTGAGGTTCGATAAAAAAAATTAACTTGTTATTAAGCATTAGCAAGAATGTTTGCAATTAAAATTGTTCTATTAACCAGTAATTTATTACTACTATTTATCTATAATTATGAACATTTTCTACAAGGTGATAGTCGTACATTATTGCAGTAATTATATAAAGAACAATCCCGCAATAAATAGCGATCTAAATAGTAATAAATACTTGGTCAACTAATTATAATAAATTGTTACCTAGATAGTTTCAGTTGGCGAAACTTACGTTATTATAATCGGCCGTAGGTTTTTAAGGTTTGACTTTTTGCAATAATTTATTAATTAGCCAGTCTTTTACGTGCCCTTTACGAAAGAATTTTATAATAAGGGTGCTATTATCTTGATAAAGGGCGGTCTCTTAGCTAATAGAGATGCAATCAATCGATTAACTGTTTTATGTGAATTATTTTTACACCTTGTCATGATGGGTAACTTGAGCTAACTACGTACGCGGAGTAAACAAAAGTTTTTTTTTTTTTTTTAATATTAATTACTACTAAAATATTAAGGGAACCTTAATTCATTAAAAAAAAAACCATAGATTTCATACAAACTGAGAAATTGAAATAGGTATTCATTTCAGAAGATTCCTAAACAGTTCACGAACTTGGCTCGACTTTTTTCTCATATTTTTTTAACATTTAATATCCGTGCAGCTTTATAAATTACAGTGGGCGTTTAGTTTTCAATAAAACACGCATTATAGTTATAATGAAGAGGCGAAAGGGGGCGTAGCAGGCGCCGCGGCCGACCAAACAAATATTGACGTAGGCCCATTGTGATTAGCGCAGGAAAAAATGGTCCCCACAGTAGGAAATATTGAGGAGAATTAAATATAGTATTTATGGCAGTTATTATTTATGATATTGGTTTGTTACGTGTAAAATTTTAGTTTGTGTAAAATGAGGCCAGGAACGGGAAAAAGAATTTAGGTAAGTACTGTGGACTTATTGTCAGAAAATTTTAACGTAGCCTTATAATAACCATTTCTTAAATACACTTTACGTGCTGAAAATTGGTGGTGATGTAAGTTAGTCGTCCTGAAAGACGACATTTGCACATTATTAAATAAAATAGAATTAAATAGGAAAAAGAAACATAGGGGTGTTTCGTTTTCCTATTTAATTCTATTTTATTTTCAGGCTGCCTTAAATGTGCAAATCTGGTCTTTCAGGACGACTAACTTACATCTGTCTCTGAGGACCAATTTTCAGCAAGTTTCACGTTCAAGAACAACCCGATATTGTTTATTTATACACCGATAGCCTTATAAAAACTTTTGCAATAGTTAATATCTGACATAAAACGATAGGCCTTTCGATCTATTTAGTTACACGCCTTGAAAACTATGTATGTACCCAGATCGATTACCGTACATCATCAAAGGATCTCCACTTCTAGCAACCTCGCAAGGATCACTCACAACTTAACTATCCAGTACTTCAAAGCTGCTAGTTGAAGCCACTTGACGTCAATAATTGCCTATTAAGTACCAATTAAAGATACCAGGAGAGCACAGGATGGTTGCTGATCGATTATCGAAGATTTATAGGGCTATTAACGCAGCACAAGGAAATATGGGCGCTCTGCCGATTTATTTTAAAGGTTTTGAATATTTAAATTGTGGGAATTTAATTAGGGAAATTGTTGGGAATTGTGAAAGCCAAGTTTGACCTTTGGCAGGGTTTTGGAAATTCTATGGAAATAGGGAAATGTTTTAAAGTTTAGTATTTAGATTGAAAATAAAATGGCTCGCGTTTTGGTACCTAATAAATTTGGAACAGCTGGACAATTTTCAACAAGGCATTTATTCTAGTTCTTTTGCCAAAATACCAAGGTATCTAATGGAGTAAGTGTACCGTGGAGAAAAACCTTTGCATTAATTGGGTGGCATTTAATTCACTTGTTTTCTAAACATTTCAGTACTAAGTATAATATAAGTTTTATAATTTATGAGTTTTTCTGGGATATGGTCCTCACAGTTAGGACTAGGACTAGGACCAATATTAAAAGAGTAGTGAATGCAACCTTAAATGGATTGTGTGTGTTGGAATCCGATAATTAGCGTAGGGGAACAGCTCACTATGTCACAAAAAAAGTTGAGAAATTTTATTTAAAAAAATACATAGTTACTTATAGCTTACTAAATGCTGGCTTCTGACTGAAACCGTTCAGAGCTTTTTAATATTCTACGCTACCCCTAAATGCCATAAAATTAACACGTTCTATATCCCGACAAACCAACCGAATCTTACCTACCATTCCAGTAGTTTTTATAACAAAAATGTGCATCAAAAAGCTGTCTAACATTAGTATGCGACACGACAAAACGCGGCGACGCGCGGCGCCACCTCGCGACACACGACAATAATTCAAACAATACCGCTAGACTACGTGACTTTCACAGTACACTATTAATATACATTAATATGCGTCATAATCATAGAACATAATGAAGCCTATGTATTCTGCCTGAGCGTCGGCTAAGCGTTTCTTGTGAACTCTATCCTATGTAAATGAAGGAGGAAAAGTGGCGTCTTGTGCGACTGCGGTGTGGTCTACGGTGGCCGGCTTGTCGTACGTTGATCTGATAGGGATCAGGCTGTGGCTTTGTACCACCAAGTTTGGACTACCAAGTGATTTTGGCACAACTAGCGCCGCAGATATGGGAACTTTTCGTAATAGAGCAAGATCAGTGGAATAGTAGACGGTTAAAAATAATGTACGTGCTGCTGGGGAGTTTGTTCCACCACTTCTTCTTCCCAGCTAAAGCACTAGGAAGTGGTGACGGGCGGGCATTTTTGGGGGACTGTCTTATGTAACTTTGACGTTCAAAAAGTGCTGATTTTCAGCCTAGTTTGAATAAATGACTTTTGATTTTGATTTTTGATTTTGATTTTGAATGGCCAATAAACTTTACCGGAATTGATCACAAAATTTTCCCTGAATTGGGAAAATTTTGTGATCAATTCCGGTAAAGTTTCTGTTTAATTATCATAATCGAATCATTGCCACCAAATTCTGTTCTATTTCCAATTTTAATAATGCTTGTCCGAAGATGAGAAATTTTGCTATTAATTAAAGCTCTCAGCTATATTATTCATATTAAAAACTTAAAATAACAAAAAAAAAAGTGAAAAGAAAGCTTCTAGTCTATAAACCGAAAAACCTTTGAGAAACATAAAAGCACTAAACATTATAGATTAGGTGACAAAATTGCCACTAGCCCAGCGCGATATTTCCATCGGTAATGGCTTAGGCAGTTTGCATATTGTATTAGATAGTGTAACGGCTAACTGAGATGCAATATTGTAGTACATACAGATAGAGATCGCCGGAGAGAATATTATGTCCCGTCGGTTGCCATCTATTTAATTAATTTGAAGTCTATAGTACACTACAAATTAGCGGTGTGTGAATAATTATTTAAGGTTGGGAAATAACCCTTAAAATTGAAAAATAAAGAAAACAGGAACACCGAGATAAAGTTCATGGACCAAATCAAGAAAATATTAATGCCATGTATCAGCAGGCAAAAAAGAATAGAATAAGTTTAAGTAGAATGGAAATTGCTACATTGTAGTACCCAGCACTTAGATTTTAGTTTAGAATGGAAATAATCCTCTATAGAAGCCACGATTGTAGTTTCCTTCATATTATGTTTTAACATTTCGTCTAACACACAACGACGGCTACTCTTTTTAATTAAATAAATAAAACGATAAAACATTTATTAGTTTTATTAAAAACACGGCTATATTATATGTACAGCGATATTATAAAAATAAAATTCATAGTTGCTTCTGAAATAATGGAAAACTAACGGCGAGTTTCCAAACATAATTACAGGAAATATCACGGTTATGCATAAAGAAAGATCAGGATAAAAGTCTCAGTCTCGTGGATAGAGAATTATTATGTGTGAGTACAATGAGATAAGTCATCTTTGACGGTTTCTTAAAGTTAACATATTTTGAGATGTTAAAATATGAATGGCAGCTGGCAGCCAATCTTTCAGCGTAAAATATTGTAAACAGTGGTCAGATCCTTTTACTGTAGTCAGTATGGTCTTCGGACCGAGTGGACTCGGATACCTACTCGGACGCAACTCGTATTGTGGCAAAAATTATGGTTGGATAGCCGGTACATAGCAAGCATTAACCTAATGAACTGCTTAAATTGTAAGAATTTTATAAATAAAGGGTCTTCTAAGAGTCTGGGATGCAAAAGAGTTAGCGGAAAACGGATGACCCGGACCTGTAGCTAGTCTAGCTGTACAAAACACCGACGTTCCACGAACACGGTAATTCCTAACCGTACAAGGCACTTGCATAAACAACGGCCTATCTTTGAGTCTAATCCGCGCCTCGCAGGACCAGGAGTCCAGAACTCGTGCGAAACGCAAAATTTTCACGTTGCGATTGCATAACGAATGCGCAAACGCGTTCACGGCGACAAATTTCAATGTAATCTGTATAATATTACAATTTGCTGGATGAATTATTCAATATGGCGGACGGGGCACGATGTTTATTCGATTATAGCGAGATTTACATACATATTTATAGGTAGGATATGTGCGAGGCTGTAACCTGTTGTCATATCCATAATTTGAGCTACCGTGCACGGTGACCTGCGGGCTGGGTGAGTTGGTGCGAGGCAGTCGCCATGTTAGATCATCTGATGGTCATTAGGAGACTGTATTTAGGTACCAACTGCAAATTAAACAGTTTGTATGCAACTGGTAATGTAATCACGTGAAGCAAGATTCATCAGATCAAATTAAGGGTTTATCTATTTGCTTGGTTGCATTATAAGTATTGCATTATGTAGGGCACAAATGACCACGCGAAACAGTTAACTGCAACTAGGTACCTAAAGGTTTCTAAGTTCTCAGTAACAACTTCGTTGAAGAATAAGCAGGTCACTGCAGTAACATTATTTTAGGTTTTAGTATTATGGCAACAATACATTGGGGAAGATGTAACTCCAACGTTGTAACTGGGACTATCGCGACGAAACGGCAGTTGGGCGTGGATGTGGAGATGTGTCGAAGACTATGTTCCGCCTTCTATCCCGATTTTTGTGCCCCAAAAAAGACCGTCAAAATGACCCCTGTGCTGCACGCCGTGAAACTGATGAATTTCTGGCAAACAAAATTTGAATTGCTGTGCAGCCAGCGAGTGGCCATTTTTCAATACTAGGAATTTATGAAACTATCTGTTACATACTTTTAGAACACTACAAAGTGATTGGGTGGCCTACTCACACACAGGGACATTACGAGCTGAGCAATCCGAAAGGATCATTTAACTGTGTTTAATATCAAAATATTGCAATAGCTCACAGGTACAGACAGACAAACCCACGTTTATTAAGTTCTCGGGCTATTTATTAACTTGAGCTATTTCCACTGAAGCAATTTATTTACCTGAGCTATTTCTTGTTACACTTATAGCGATAGTTATTACATAAACTATGACATTTGCGTGTTTTGCGGTTAGAGTGTTACTTAATACGATGCCGACGTTTAAAAGGCAACTAGATATTATAAGGACGTTGCGTAGCTAAGGACCAAAACATGACTTGAAAAAATTGAAATCTCAGGATACTTACCTGAGATTTCAATTGGCTGATAGGATACATGCCTTAGATTCCACTTATGCATCTATCATAAACCATTGTAAATAAATTACAATGGTCTATGAATAAGCACCATTGAAATATTATTTTCCTTAAGTTGGGTTTTCTGAGATTAGCAATTGGCAATTGTGTATGAGATTAGATCACTATGGTCAGATAGGCAGCTACTTCCGGTTAGACTGGAAGGACATAGTTAATAAAGGTACTGCAAAAGATGATGAGTAGACCCCAATGGCATTGTGTCAACGGTGCTGAAGCATATAGGCTACTACTCGGTCTATCGTCGCGTCGTCGCACAATCGTTATGGCAGCAAATCATTTACAGCAAGATTCCCAAAACGCATAGAGCACTACATAGCAACGACCTAGTACCCTCCCAAACAAACATTTCAATAGGTAATCTCAATGTCTAGACAGCCAAATGTATTCTAGTATTTGTAATACAATGACTGAACACTAAATCAGCTGCAGACTTGTCCATAAGACCTAGGTTTTGAATACTGATGTCATCTCAGTGATCAGCCTTCGAAAATTCGGGCAAAGAGGCGGCACAGTACATAAATAGGTATATAGTTTAATCAGCATCATTAAGAGACATAAATATGTCTTTATATGGGCGTATGTCTCATGAACATGTAAATAAAATCGTTAAATGCAGCTGCGTTTCTTAATTAATTTAAATCAGTACATTTTGTGGGTAAAATGCGCATTTCTTGGTTGTTCCAACTTTGTAACTTTCATTAGTATTTAAATGTGGGAAATGTGTTTATTGCTTAATTTCATATGACGGGTAAATAATATAATATAAAGACCCGAAAATCTAGAAAGAATCGTGATGGCTTAGTAGTTTAGGCTCACTTTTCATGCATGAGATTGTGTTCAAATCCGTGCAAGTATCAATGCGACATTTTAATATGAAGGATCCTTCTATGTTTATCTTGGACCTCACTGATATCGTTGAAGGAAAACCGTGAGAAAACCTGGACTTACATTAATATACGACCGAAATCGTCAATCCGCCTAGACTCCTAGAGCAAGAGTGTTGATCAGTGCTCAATACTCGTACTTTCTCTTAATAAGAAGAGGCAGGAACCACAGAACATCACCTGGTACGATCCTTACATAATCCTTTTGCTTCGTCCACGTTGATACATGAACGTATGGCCGGTATTAAATAAAGAATAATAACCCAATAATTAAATACACAATAAACCTAAGACATTTCCTATCCTAATATTCCCAGACGGTTCAGTAACAAAAGCCGTGCAGTAAGGAACATCAAAGGCTACGACTGGCAAATGGCGGAGTAACCGAACGCTGTATACATTCGCTTGATATTTAATAATTCATCCGAACAGTGTAGCCGCTCGCGCGTGTAATGCGTTGCGACGTGTACGGCGCACTGACAGCGGAGAGCGATGAGCATAAGCGGATCGAACAAGCATTGTCTAGTCCGCTCCGCCCGTTTCAAACTGGGTCAAACTAGTCATTTCAAACTGGGCCAAATTAGCCAAAATAATCAGTGAAAGTGCAATGTTTTTTTTTATGAAAAGAAGGAATATTTGTGATAGTCAGTCCTTGAGGACACTAAAAATGGAATTAATTATAATTTAACAGTTAGACTTAAAGAAACGTACGGAACTGCTGCAGTAACTTTACCTTTGCAGCTTTTTACTGAAAAGCGCACTATGTATGGTTTTTAGCTGAAAGGACAATGCTTTACACTTTTCTCCACAAAGTTCAGTTTATCTGTATTTCGTGTATAGCCTGCAGTTCTTTGGGAATCAAATACGTAGGTTCGTAGCTTCGTTCTCCCCAATCGCTGTCACTGGAGCCCTACACAACTCATTGGTGCGTAAAATATAGAATTTTGTACAAAAACGGTTCTCTTTCGAGATGTTATTACGGTCTATTATTAATAGAGAATAATATTTATTTCTATAAAGACCAGCCAGTCAGGCATGTGATACACAATACAAATATGTTATTATTTATTTATTATACATACATCAGCGATTTCCTTGATGTATTGCTGTGACGTTTATGTACCGACGGAGATTATACACAGTGAGTCCTCAAAAAAATAACAATCCTTGTGTCAGATAGATAGAAAGTACTTTACTGTAAAAGAAAGAAAGAAAGAAAATATGGCACATGCCACAAGTACACCGAAATTGTTACACATCTCTTTTATGATGTGAGTCTTTGGTCGAGACCGATCTACGAATCTAACCAAGCTTTGAGAAATTTTCACAGTAAAGCAAGTTTAAAAATTAAACTTGCTTTACTGTGAAAATTACTTAAGCTTGCGTTTTGTGTTTTCTTATCGATATGAGTCACTGACTCCTAAAACAGAATCCAGATTCAGTTCAAGGATTAGGATATTCCTTGTATGTTATAAATACTGGCAGGGCTTTTTTCAGTATTCAGTTAATGCAATTCTAATGCCGATGATAAATAATTAACTAATTTTGTACCATAGGACCAATTTTTAAAATCGCCCGAATTGGTTTCTAGCATTCTTAAGAATTATCAAGAACTTACTGTATTACTGAAAAGGTTAAGTGCCAGTTAATCAGAGTTATGTCCTTTTAATACTGTGTTGTTTAAATATTCCTAACGATGAGTTTCCCGATGTTCGCTACTTCGCATAGGACGCAATGTGATGTTTTATTTATTTCGCGACATTGAATTAATAACAGATGCAATAATATTATGTTATTATGTAAATATGGCGATAAATGTCCTACTCAATTATCACTCAGGTGGTTACTTATAGTTACCGGATGTTTTTATATAAAAAAAACCCTTTGTATATTTTGCCTAGTCTGTTTGTATGCACCTGTTTTTACATACTCTTTAAACCACATTCTTCCTACTTATGTTTTAACTTGTAGAGTTTCATTTTTGCAGGGTTTTTTCAACAACAGCTCTGAGTTGATTTAATCCCCCGTTGATGGCAGTAGGCTCGCCCTCTATTAGTTGAGACTTAAACATAACTAACGAATCGTGGGTGTACTACATGGTAAGTACACTCTACCTAAGCTATTAAGGATAACTGGCGCATATGATTTAGATACAGCTATAGTAGTATGTATGACTACAACTAGCATACAAAAATCACCAACGAGGTTGCCGTTAAACAACGTGGCAAAAGTGAAGTTGTTGAGCTGACATTTTAAAAGAGTCTTGTATGTATTTGTTAAACCTTCAGAACCTGGAAACATGTTAGTAATGAATGACTAAACGACACGCGAATTATTTTTCGGTGAAATGATTAGTAGAAGTGGTTATTTTTATCGTATTCGCGAAAACGGCTGTCGTTAGCAATTAGTTAATGCCAGCTCGGTGACAGAATTCAAAACAAATGGCATATTAATAGTCCATAGGTGTTTAGTCACAAAATTATTTATAAGTGCCTAGGAACTTATTTTACAAACAAAATAAACATATTTTAGGTACCTAATTATAACTATCCTCAGTATACGGAATCAAAACAAACCCCAGACGTTATTTATATTATTTTAGCGAACATTTCGGCAATTTGAATACAAAGTCGAGGTTGTAAGCCGTTCGCTAACTTTTTGTGCCCGCACGATAACGCACGTCACACAAAAAGCTTTTCTGTGTCATTCGATGAAAAAATAATGTAAAAAAACAGTCGCAGCCCGTCAGTGATGCGTCCGACGACATTTTTCAATATCGAAACAAAAAAATAGGCAGAAATTAAGGTAAAAATAAATGCTATCTCGTACCGGACGAAGCTTTTACCGAAGAACCTTTTTGAATTTTCGCAAAAGTGAACCGGTGTTTTTTTTACTTCAAAAATGTGTTCTGTTGTTATTTATTTCAATATCTGAAGTGCAATCGGGTGAAATTATTTCAGTGAAGTTATTTTCGAATCCGATTTACGATTTAAAAATACCTACGAATCGATGCTAAAAGATAGTCGAAAATACAGTTAACAATAAATTCGAACCTTATTTGAATAGTGATGGGGATCACTATTCAAATAAGGTTCGAATTTCAAAAATAAACGTGATTGTTTCAAGCTATTCACGCATGGCTAGCCAGAAAGAGACAGTTAGAATATGCCGAAGTGCGAAAGGGACGGGATGCGCTATGATGGACGGGCACCGTCCACTGCTGGGACACCGCTCGTAGCTCACGACGTCCCGCATACTTTCTCATCGCCGTACACCAAAATAAACTCTAAACTTTTTATGCGTTCCTGGTATATTTAGATGATATTGTCGCTGCGTTTTCCAGTTTAAAAAAAAGTGTTAAGTGGATGATTTATATTAAGTGCGGCCCGTTATGGGCGGCTTCCGGCGTAATTATTTACTAAAAGAGTACGACGGTGGCGTTCTGAAACGTGTGACCTCTATTATGACGATGCACTGACAGAATAATTCATGTATTCCTAGTTCTACGCTCCCTTTGTCGGTGGTAGCAAAGGGCTATGTGAGAAGACTTCTTAAGTTGACAACCAGACTCTTGATAAACGGCAGGCATCAAGCGAGGCGGCTAAGGTATACGCGCACGCGCATAGTTTTGAAAATTGAGTTAGTGCATGCACACTGCAGAGCTATATCAAAAGGTTTAATATTAAAACGTGTAATGCATAAAGACATATTTCCTGTACTAAATGTTAAACAATTACTGAGGAACACCGTTATGTCACAGCCGAGTCGAGCATCATAGTGACTGCATAAAATTTCATTTTTTTTTTAATTAGCCCGTAATGTTTCGTTCTTCGGGAAAGGATAATCAGCCTATAATGTTGGCCCACGCTGGGACACACGCCTCCTCTCTATAAGACGAAATGGGTTGTGATCCACCACGCCTGCCCAGTGCGGGTTGGTGGTTCTAGGACATGCCGTGTCATCTCGATGTTTTCCTTCACCGTTTGGAGAACAGAGGCGATGAAATAAATTACACAAAGTAATGCAGTCCTGCTGGGCCACCCCTGTTCTCCTGGGAAAAGGCCTCCCCATTCCTTCCTCTTCTCGAGAGTTAATTCAGCAAATAATTACTTCTTCGTCATCATTGTAATATACATCAGTAAACAATTGGTCAGCATCTAGAAGCCTCTCTGGTAATAATCATTTTTATTCTAGAAAAATCACTGTAAATTAAATAGGTAATCATCGATTATTACTAATTATTGCATTTAAACTCGTTTATAAACAGTTATTGAACGAGACAAGCGATTCCGCTGATTAATTACGCATTATCAACGCATGACTGCGTACGCGCATGCATATGCATTGCTGTGTGCAAATACGTTTAAAAATGTGCATAAGTGCTATACTGTGTTTTTCTAATAGTTTTTGTTTTGTTTCTCTAACACCTGATAAATCAGGAAAGATTGAAGCTTTTTGTATTTGGATTGTAGATTTGTTAATTCAGATTAAATAACAAAATCCTGCGGGTTTCGTTAAAGATATTTCATTTAGATATTTTTCACACGTGATCAGTGAAAACTTTCGTTAATTAACTGTGGCTATTAATTTTTGCTTGTAGGTACACGGTCTATAGAAACAGAACTCTTTTAGACTCGATTTCACATGTAGTCACGAGAATCAGATGTTTCAGATGTAACTATCATAGGACGTGGAGCGCTGCTGTTTCAGCCCAGACTAAGTCAAAATTGATTAAATTATTAAACTTAATCAAAAAGGTCAATCTTTCTAAGGGACTGGGCGACTCAATAGATCCATAATGTTACTACTAGAATGCTTTGAATTCTTACGAAAATTGATGAAAAATCTAAGCACCTACTCCTACAAGGAGAAATTATCAGCATTCTGAAAAAAAAAAAAGATAATGACGTATCCATATCAAAAATCTTTATTTATTGAAATTCATATTAAATTGCCTTCCTCAGCTACTCTACCAGACGCCACTTGAAGAAATACTATACCTAATATTTTAGACACACGTGACGCCTAATATTAAATTAATTCATATACTTTTTTAGAAAAAATAACAAATGTCTACCTAAAGCTTATTTACTTGGAATTAAAACAGCCGTTTACAGAACATGGCTATTTTATCACCGATCGAGTGTAAAGATAAGAATTATTAACAAAATGGCAACTCCGAGACATTAACCTTAGTTCAGAAGAGCGAAATATTGCCTTCTTATCATTTAATTATTCATTAAAGTTATAAGAGTGAATATTTTTACGAGCTTAAAGTGCGTACCTAAGGGTTTTATTATTTTTTGACTGCTATTTTTATGATTGTATTTTCTTTTAAGGAGAACCATATGTATGGGTTTTATAATACGCACAATGACGCATGCAACATAATATCATCATCATGCATTATTTATTACATAGATAAATAAATTAGCATTCATCCTGTCAACGATGCGATGCAGAATAACTGTGAGCCGCATCTTTGTGGACCGCCATTACCGTTCTAATCTATCGCCATTTCCTGGTCGTGTAACACCTGATAATCTTCAAACTTTTCACACAAACATTACTTCAGATATTGAGGGCTTTTAGAAAATCATCGCATCGGTCACAGACACTGCGAATTTACGAGTAGATGAGAGCACATCCTTTGGCAATGATTACGTAATCGGTGAAAATTCGACTGTGTAGACTAAGCTTTATTTTACAACCTTATGTGTTTAAATAAATGCTCATGTACGGAAAAGACAAATATTGTAGAATGTTAAAATATACAACAACCTCGTAAGATTTTTTATAACAAATTTTAGTGGGTCGTTCAGCATAGTTTATTTGATTTGTGTAAAATTGTAATTGGGTACATTGTTTTTGACACTTAAATGAGCGCCCAGCACATAAAAGTTGGAGAGGTTGGGCATTTATGTACTAGCTGAAGTAAAACTTCAAGATTTTCAGAATTTTAAAATAATAATAGGTAAATAAAAATGGAATAGTATTTAGCTAAGTTGTGTTGCTAGCTGGAGTTTTTCGATAATTTATCGTCCTCCCACCTATTTGCCTATTTTATATTATGTTAGTTATCGGTGTATGTTTTATCATCACATTGCACGCAAGCAGCGTGTTTCTCAGATTGTTGTGCTATCTGTCATGTACTGTTAATGTACCAGGCTACCAGTAGTGTGTAGGTGTAATGAGAACTAATGGCCTGCATTTATATTCAGTTTATTAAGTGATAGAAAGTGACGATTGTCTGCTTAATTAGGCACGAGATGAATGGGGAAAAATTTCTACGTAAAATATACCTGTCTATCTCATAGATTAATCATGACTCGGAATGATCTAATAAAACCAATTTCTTAAACCTTTTAAGTTCGCGGATGCAACCCGTAAAGAATCTCGGCAGCTAATGAAAATTGTACCCAATTACAAATCTACAAAATGTATCAACCCTTCGACTTTGGTACTAGTCCTTGCTTCTAACAGAAGTCCTACTAACAATGAATTCATTTATGCCTATTTGTTAAATTAAATCAGATTTTCTTTTGTCAGCTTTTGAATTGCTGAAACTCAACATTGATTTCATTCAACATTTTTGTTTTCTTAATGCAATTTTTTTTATAATTATTCATCATATCATTATAGACGCTTCATCTACTAGGAATCCAGGAAGACAAAGATACCATCAATTATGACGGAACACAAAGAAGACACGATGATAGGTGCAATATTTATCTCTATAATCATTTACCGTGTTTTTCAAATGACACTTTATTAATGAATGCGACATTAGACGAGTTGAGTCACGGCCGGCCTTCGGCTCGGTAAACATGCCAATACTGTGCAGATGCCAGAGCAGATCAGTATTAATGCAATTACTATTGACTCGCTTGTGTGTTAGCAGACGGAAAGCGTTTCATCCCTAATTGGTTTATGTTATCCTGGTGTTAGATGTATTTAGCAATCAAACTTATGGAGTGTACCATTTTGGCTATGTTTTCTACAGTTCTCGTTTAATATTAAAGAAACCTACTTTTTGGTAGCTTGAGAACAAGTAGCAAGTTCTTGTTTTTAATATTTAATTCCTTATATTTTCTTATTGAAAAATAATTACAGGCTTTCCAAGGAGTTAGATAGAAGTATGTTTGGCTGCGCAACAATATTACTCGAACAGTAATAAACTAACCTGTAGATCACCTATGTCACAAAAGCTTGTACTAGGAACACTAAATTACAACTTCTTCTGGTTAAGGTAAGCTACAGAAGGTAATAAATGAAACATCCACAGTAATGTAATTCTATCTCTATTTTATTTAAAACATGGCTTCGCCGGAGGGATAGTGTCAATTACTATAAAGATCATCATGTATTGAAGGTAAAGCGCTCAGTTATAAATGTAACAATAACTGTGAACACAGCGAGCTGTGGGACTGAGTAATATCATAGAAACATGATCTAACAGGGAACATTACCAGTGAGTAGCCGGTGAGGTACTATGGGACCTACGTTTTTATGGTAAGTCACGGCAAGCCCCGCGCGGCATGGGGCAGGCGCCATGCGTACGGGGGTTCCATTCCACCGAACCTCTCTACACACAAATATTATATTTTTATTCGTTTCCTATCTAATCTTACGTCGTAAATCTTGACATTTTGTTTATACCGGATTGTCCCGTGAAGTTTTTTTAATTATCGCCCCAATAAAATGTTGATAAAAGCCCCTAATGCGACGTTTTGTTTCTGCGAATTCATTTCGGCGGTCAACGCATGTACATGTTGTCGATTTATTTATTTTGTTTATACTGTGTGTGTTTAGACAACTGGAAAACAATGCTGGTTTTACTCGTATATTGTGAGACTTATAGCTGATTATGATTGGAGCCATAAATCTAGATATCTAAGTATGCTCATAACTTGCTGAAACTCCCTGAAGAATTCATTATATTCATAGGTATTGTTTTATATTTTGACAAAAGTGAAAATGTAATATCATAATAAGCTCCAGAAACAGTTTCATCATTTACTTTTTTCTACTATTTCTGTGAGACCGAGGGCGAAATATACGAATGTTATGAATTCGGCGCGACTGAAGTCATTAGCGGTGATAATCACTAGGCATCTAGTTATTTTATTGTTCTTGTTCTACCATAAACTAGAGATACTTACATTTGTTTCACGGATTCCAAGCGATTTTCTTGGTGTTTTCATAATTTGGCATATGTTCAAGTCAACTCTATCGTGGGATATTAGGAAGCTAAGCTATTAAGTATTTATCATGCACAAAGGTATGTTTAAGAAGTGGCCAAAGCATGGAAATGCAGGGGCTTGAAAAATGTACTGCTGAAGTTGTGGTCTTTTGATGTAAAATGCTATTAATACACCAATGGATTGACAGGTGTCTTCATAAGTATAGGGAAGTTTGAACATCTCCTGCACATGAAAATATTATAAAGATCCCAAATGAAATGAAAAAGAAATTAGGCTACCAGGCATGCGTAAAATATGAGACGAATAATATCCTGAGCGTTCGAAATTCCATTTGGAAAATAAAGATAAAGATTATTGGCTAATATCTCAAATCGTTAGAGCTATTAATGTCACTGGTTCCGTCCGCATAATAATAACATTTAAATCAAGATCCAGCTTACATTCGGACGGCAAAAATTATTGTGATCTTCGTCAGCGTAGGCATACAAACTTTTTTCTTGAGGGGTGAAGCGTAATGAAAACAAATGACAGAGACCCACGCGCGTCCCATAAAAAATTCAATTCATGGTTGCACGAAAATAGTAGCACTGTATTGAATTTAATATCTGAGAGCATTTAGGGTTTTTTTTTGTCGTCACAGCGGCAGCGGTTAGCGGAGTGAAATACGACTGTTTAGATTGAATTTGAATATTTTAGAATCAGCTGTTTTTTTAATATACAGCTCGACGGGTAATTTTAAAGGGAACTTTTCTCGTAGTATTTCTATAGATACAAGATAGAGCTACTGGATGTGTATCAATCGGAAGACATAAGTCACACACACAGTACGCTATTAGCCAGTGTTTGACAGGAATCCCATGAATACGTCTCATTTACAGCAGTGGCGAAAGTACCAGGAACTCATAGATCTAAAGTGGATATAATTTACAACGTCGCCTAATGGAAGGAGCACATTAAGAGCGCATCTTTAAGCGTTTACGTATTAATAGAATAGAGGCAGTGTACCAGGGAGCCAGGTGCTACACTTGGGAGGTAATTGCTTAATAGCCGACGACTCATTAGAGGGACGATATTTTTAAAGAAAGCCCTCCGGTAATACAGTTTGTTGATATAAGCTAGTCAATTTATAATGAAGCAAAACCTGTTCTATTAAACTGTTCATTAATTTACGACGATATGACATTTATAACAGTCGTTTCATTAGTAAAGTTTTCAAGAAAATAATCTAGCAGCAACATTGAATTCTCCTACAGTATTTTGTATGTTTAAAGAATATAATAGACCTAAAAGAAGTGAAAAGTAACCCATACATTCTTTGATTTTTATGAACTCCTAGTAATCCCGCCCTAACTTCATCAAAGTACAAAGCAAAAGGGGTTGATAGTACACACGGACCACTCTGCAACCCCCAAATTGTTTCCCGAAAACAAATTAAAAAGCATAAAACATGATTCAGTGTTCACCTCACTTAACCCTTTGCTGCGTCGCAATAAAATTACTCTCGTGAATTAACCCTTCCCCCTTCGGAGTAAAACACATTTACTTGCAAAACGACCCCGAGCTTTTAAATTATGATAGATTGGCGGGTAGTGACAGGAATCATTTGAGTTATCGTCTTGTAATCATAAAATGAGTCCGATAGAAAACATTTTTGAAAAGTTTTGCTAGCAATTATTTGCAAATTAGGGAAAAATATTGAAAAAAAAAGCTTCTTTTCTAAAAAAAACGTAATTTCCCAATTATAACGAAATTCGCTTCCTACGAAAGATCATAGTTTGGATAATCGCGCAAGCTTTAGTACCTATCCACTTGAAAATTCTTGAAATACGCACGGTCCCGTAATATACACACCTGTACCGTAGATAATATTTTTTCGTTAGGAAGCCGATGCAAAAACCTACATCCGCTTACGGTAACGTGGAGAGCCCTTGAGATGAGATCTGCATCCCAGGGGAGGCGCTTCTGATCTCCCATGCATCTTCCCCAAATGAGAACTGTAGGGTTGCCCGGAAATTCGGAAGTAATAGTACTTATGTCTAATGCAGATTTAATACGAAAAGAGATGCAAAAAAATAAAGTGTGACGGGCTGATAGGAAATGTGAACTTGACATTATTTTCTTATAATTAATGTTAGCCTCGAATCACAAAAATGCCATATAAATAAAAACAAAAGAAAAGTAAGAAAAACAAAAGTCTTTAAATAAAAAGCAAATAAGGCAGAGAATAATATTGTGAGTACTAGTAAGCTGGTCTTTACAAAATTTTATCATTAGCAGCATCCTAGTAAAGTATGAAAAATTATAATTACGGCATTTGTACCGTATATCTTTACAATTGCTCATGAAAGTCGTGTGTGAAAAAAAGTGAGTAAAAATGCGCATCTTGTTAGCGTAGTACGCGTTAGGCGGGTTGTACACCGCGCGCACCCTGTATGTTTTGACTCCGCCGTTTCCCGCGAATACATCACTTGCTTAATGTATCGAAATGACGCACCAGTGCACAGACACCACTGTGTGTTGCCATCCTTATTTATGCAGCATACGAAAATGCACTCTGTTTCTTTTACCATAGCATAGAATTTGCAACTTTTTGTTTGAGATTAAAAAGCGGGGACTGTTATTCGGATTTCAACCAAATATTGAGAATAGTAAGGTCTAAAATTCGAAGAGACAATTGCAGTTTTATAGAACAAGAGTCTAAGCACATTGGTAGAAATACCACCAACGGATAAAAACAACGCCATTTTGGCAAGGAATAGGGTTGAAAATTGGGTGAATAACAGATTTTCATAAGCAAATGTAAGCTGGTTTCCAAGTAATCCACATGAAAGCTTTCGGATTAGTGTTTGATGATATCATTATTTTTCAAATGACGATCGTGTTGCGATTTTCTCTGCCCTTAAGGGATCGGGGGGTGCAAAAAATTCGTAGTGATTTATTATCAAAACGTAATCTTCGGAAAATTTATATTTCTTGAAAAAATTTAGAAGCTTTTAGGAAATTAGTTTTTGATATTCTCCGTGTTAGACATATTTCATATTTTTTGGCCCAAAACTTGGATATCTTATGATGTTCAAAATATTACCTAGTGATACATTAATGTGAGCAAAAAAGTTTAAAAACTTTAAAAGCTTAACTTTGCTCTTTGGAAGTGTTATACTTAATGTATGTATGCATGATACAGTATGTGAAAATGTACCTTTACATTTTTTATTGCTTACAATTGCAAGGCAGACTAAATTACCAATTTAAAAAAAAATAGCAAGCAAGAATCCCAATACCCCATCAAACATACAAAACACCGGTCGAATTATTTCCTAATAATTCTCTTAAATCCTTAAATCGCTTGGGACGTGGCAGCCCTACCACCATTTTGCCAACCACCTGATTTTCAAACTAACAACAATTGGAATAAGGGCGTTAGTGAATGCAGGGTTATGTTGTCATATAGTACAGTTCCCTTGTTTCAATTTTCCAGATCAGTGGTCCCTGTCGGCTCCGGATTGGAATTTGCGCGGACAGGAGCGCACATGTTGGGATATGCGCGTTTTTGATAATCAACATGTTGATTATCATGCTCAGGGGAAAAATGTTTAAAGGGAATATAGACACTGTATTCATAGTGCACTGTGTGTATAGTGTAAACTTTGTGACTCCATTTGTTTTTTTTAGATTCAGCTGTCCCATACAAAACTTTAATAAGTACCTACTCGACCCAAATGTATGGGACAGCTGATAACTTTTCACTATTACTACATTGACTTGTTCAGTTTAATGGTCTATGCCACGTATACTTAAACATGGCCAAACCTTTATGACACACGCTATTCACTCAGTATAGTCCTAAATAAACCCTAGTTTGCTATTCAGTAGAAGTGTACTAATTTATTAACAAAGCAATACACAGCGGCACATTACTTATCCCGAGGGGCAGCGTCCCGGGCATCCCGGGTAATCCCGGGTCTCGCGGGACTCGTAACGCGAACGCACGGACAAATAGATACATTTGTACTCATACATTACAATATGTTAAGAGGCAACCCTACTGCGACGCGCTTGCAAATATGTTATGTTATCCGAGTGATAGTTCATAGTGGGTAAGATGTCTCAAGTGAAGAAAACTTTGAAACTTTTAAAACTTTCCAATATTCTTGGTAATCGACAGACCCGTTTTCTTTTCCGTCGTATCTGAATATTTCCTAATCTAAAATTTCTAGTTAAATTATGTTTAAAGGTGATTTAGAAATATTCATGGTCCTTCGAGCCGGATGAAGACATAGTAATCAATGTAATTCAATAAAAAATTGTCTTATTTTCTACTACTCCTTTCCTAGATCTATTATAAAGTAAGTCCCTTCTCATGGTAGCTTCCAAAACAAACAATTCAGTTTTAATGCCGACCTCACCAAAACTCGACTCATAAAAATAATATCACTTACCTCCCGTCACCGTTATCGCCCCATCTCTCTTCCATACATACACTATCAGCGATCATCTTACTAAGTCGTGTGTATGTCTGTACGTCTGAAGAAACTCTCGGGTTACATCAACACTTACCTGCAAAGATACAAACAGATAGGTTACACACCGTTGGGAAAAAATACCAGGAATTTATGCATGGGAATGGCGAATTTTTTTGCGTAATTTATTTACGTAGCATTCTTGATGTTTGTCGAGATAATATTGTTTTGTCATATCATTTTAGTGTTTTTTTATAGTAGTCTACAATTGGTCTAACTTACATTGTGTTCCATATAGGTGGACAATGGGCTCTCCATTTTAGCACTAGGCAAGACTGAGCAAGAACGTCTTGAGTTTTTCAGGTCAAATTCTGATTGTCTACATAAACGGAAAATTCAAAGCTGTCTCAGGACAGGATATATGTAAATTGGGTCGATGGATGATGGTCGTCAGTAAATTGCTTAATAACTGCTACTACATATTCAAGTTCCAATAACAAGGGAGCACGAACCTGAGAACGTAAAATAAAACATCTATTTTACTACCAGGCTTGACGTGAACAATGTCGTTTCTAGAAGTCGATAAACATCGCGTAACTATGTAAACAATTCCACTATCTCCTGCTTCTGTTATCCTGGTACCTAACAAGCTAATTCAAATACGTCTAATAAATAACACGATTACATTAATTGTATCTAGTTATCTTACTCGGACTACTATAAACACACAGTTTTATGATCTGAAGGAGGCTGCATTCAAACGTGTGAGTATTTCGGTGTTATCTTCCTAACATTGAATCTTTAATTGATGTCAATTAAGTTAAACTTTAACGACTGGTTGGGTTGTGTCGAGGTAATGTTGGATATTTATGACTGTCTGCTTTAATAACCTTTGAATATAATAAACACTGTTATGAGATGAGAGACGAGTTCTCTTCGGGTATTATTAAAGATCTTTTCCGATACCGCCGATACCGATATCATACATCTCGGAGGCTTATAATTCATTATCTTCGTCTAACAATCACCGCTGAAAACACAAATAAATTTATTATTTGGACATCTCAAAGTTCCCGACTGAGTTAATCTCCATACAAACTACACAAGCAAGAGAAGTAGCTGTCAGTCTCCTAGACGTCCCCGAGGCACCGAGTCACCCACATAAATAATGTCAACAGTCGGTGAATCAGAACAATCGATGATCCATGATACCGCGTCACCGGCCACTCACCGCTTCCACGATCAAAAAAATACATTGGAAACACCACTCCCGAGAACACAACGCATAAATATATCAAATGAAAACAATAGGGCGACATCAGAGATATCGCATCACACACCACGGACCCACGGACATATTTCAAAAACCGGAGATAAAATAAAAACAAAATGAAGAAAAACTCAGTTGAAAAACCAACATCGAAAAAAATACGTGACGGGCATTAATTAAAACGGACCCACGACCAGGAATTCAGAAAAACAAAGAGGTTAAACAAACCTTCGCAGTGGGATCCCTCGCAATGATCATCATCTCACATTTTTAATCATCGAACATAAAATCTTTTTTGTCGATGGAAAACTGACCCTGCGCGGACGGATTAGAGATGGGAGTGGTGTCGTGGCCGATACCACATTTATCGACATAAAGAGCTGTTGAAAATTATTTTTTGGTTGGATTGTCACCGTTGTTTTAATGGTATTACGCATTGAAGAAGGGTTATCTGTTCGATCCGATCTCTGGGTCCAGGTATAAGACCAAGATTGATTGGACACGACCCGACATTTTTATGTCCGTGCTCTCGGGTGTCGTCGACTCCGTTGTTAAGGAATAGGTTATTAAATTAGTGGTATCGATCGAACAGAAACTCGTAATTATCGCGGCCGTATAACCGAATATGCATCATCATTCTTTTTGACGTTTTGTTGTTGGTTTAAGTGAATGAAATGTCAAGATAATTGATTTAGACGCTGCCGAATGTGGGCTGGCTCATGACATAATATTGTGTTTTGGCAAATAAGGTAATATTTGTTATTGAAATATACCTTTAGAACATGTGGTTTTATGAAGACATTTTTACGGCAGTTTAGACATGGATGCATGCAGTTATAGTTTTCTCAAAAAAACCCGATAAAACTTTTTTATATAGTTTTTGTGTAACTCTTTATCCACAAAAAGTCCACCCATAACATTTATTACGATCACTTAAAGTAGGGTTTATAAAAGTATTGAAGATCATTATTATGCGGGGCGATAGGATCGCGGTGCAGGCGCAGTGCACAATGGTTGTCAACACAATATCAGGGGACAGCCCGACCAGGGGATTATGACAGACGCGGACAAAAGCACAACGGCGGCGCTTAGCGGTTGTTCAGGGGAAACTAACGTACTTGTATGCTTTGTGAGTGAGGGTTATACAGTACTTCAATGTTTAATAGAGCTGCGGATAATGAATATTTAAGTATCTAAAAGTACTCCAGCTTGCTTAAGAGATTTTATTGACGTTCTATTTGAAATAACGATAATTTTAAACAAGTTCAGGAATTAAACCTAATGGTATTAATTGTAAAACATGAATTAATTGACTAACCAATTGAATTATATTAGCAGCATTTAATTCATATTTTGGAAAAGATATACGCCAAACCACGAAACCAAAACTTACTGAACATCACCCTACATCCAGGTGTCATCATCAGAACTAGACAAATAAATAAAAACATAACAAACAACGACCAGATGAATCGACACTCGATCCCATCTGGATAAGCAACAATGCCATATTGCATTACCGACGTTTATCTACAAAAAACTGTACCAAAAACGGCATTGCTGAAGGACTAACAATACTGAATAGAGATTTAAGAAGGGATTTGGATTCAAAGGGCCGTCGAGAGCGCGCTTTGTTTCTCAGAGCCTTTTAAATTTCACTTCTTGAGGTAACTGGACCGTGGTGAGGTGTGGTGCGAGTGTGAGGTGGGAGCGGAGATGGGTTTAGTGTTGATTTATAAGAAAGTAAGTAAGGTGAAAAGCGATGAACTGGTATTAATTGTGATGCCGAGAGATACGGTGAATTTGTCGATGACGGTTGATAGAGCATGGAAGAAGACGTGTTGCGCTATTTTTGATTTATAAGAATGTAAGTAATGATTGAGCAAAGAAGCGATGCACTAATTAATGACCACCATTAATTAGTGCATCGCTTATACATATTTTTATATAAGAGTACAAAGGAATTGAGAAAGTACTAAGGAGGTAGTTGATAAGGCCGTATGGAAGAAGAATATATGCAACGCTTATCGACTCCAAATAAATTAGAATAAGAGCTGGAGGAATATGATGTAGAATTCAATCTTAACGTTATCTATAGTACCCAAAGTCCAAAAGGACCAGAATCAATAACGGTCAGTCAGATACCTAAATACCTATAAATCCATCCTGAAACATCACATATACCTTTAATGCGTACACGGAATGAACTCGAGTGAAAAAAGCCCTGGAACACCTTCTTATGTCACTGTCCGCTTACACTAGCACTCAACCTTTCCGCGGATTTAGCGTACTCGGAAGGCTGCCGCGGCGTCGCTTTGTGCAAGCCCTAAAAGGGCGTGTGATTGTAGTGTCGAGTAATGGCCACTTTTTGCGCATGCGCTGTAAAAAGGCGGCGTTGCAAGGAGCGCGCGCGCATCGCCACATTGCGGATAGTGTTTCTGCTTAAAGGATTATTTGTAGAATTTCTGCGTATATTTGGAGAAATATTGTTTAACTGTGACGTTATGGGTGTAACTTTATTTATGTCATAATTAATAGTAACCAAACAAAATCGTGGAGCAGTGGTAACAGCCCCGAGGTCGTTGCAGGTCGTGGGGTCGAACCCTGGTAGATGCGTTACCTTGAGTAATTTGTTTTCTGGAAACCTTGAAGGCTACCGACAGGCTCTAGAACCAAAACTTTGAAGATATGTGAGTTCCACTAACCTGTACTGGGCCCGCGTGGTGGATTACGACATGGATTAGGCATGTGTCCCAGCAGTGGGCCACATGATTATGTTGGAACCAAATCTGCTTAGCATAATTTTGGATTCGGAAAGGACTGGTCCTAAGATGCAGTTCCTAGATAAAGAGACTTACTAATTAGCTTTTCGTGAACTATCTCGAAGGGTTGCTCACGCGCATAAAGGTGTGTTCGTAAACTAGGAGTCAGTCACGATTGGTTTTCGATTACTATCTTACGCTTGATAAGTTGTTGCCACAAGTTGCTGTGCGATTCCGACATAGTCGATAATCTATCTACTTATACTATTATAATAAAGCTGAAGAGTTTGTTTGTTTGAACGTGCTAATCTCTGGACCTCGTTGTCGGTTTGAAAAAATATTTTTTGAATTTGTCTAGTAGTAAGTACTATCAAATATTGTTTTATTTTTCAGGAAGGTCAGGCTATTTAACATGACGCTACGACCCTTAAGACCCCAGCAAAACGAGAAAACGGCGGGTGGAATCGCGGGACACAACTAGTAATTTGATAATACTTAGTTGATACCACATAAGTTATGTTCCAAGCTACTGTGGGTGAAGTGTACTGCGAGTTGATCGATATCGGATATAACTTTTATGATTCACTTAGATTATGGCAGTACAGTGGATGAAAAACGATGCAATTAGCTAAGAATAGTGTTAAGTATTAATCATAATTATAAGGGCCTGTTTTTACGCTTCATCGATCTAGCTACTGTGAATAAGAAGACATGTATCCTGGATTCCAGGTCTTATGCCTAGAATTCAGGATACAGGTCTTCTTATTGCATGAGGATTAGTTGTTGAAGAACATACTAAAATTATGTTTCCATAATTTTTCGTTCTTACGACCGTCAAAGTTACGTCACGCGGGTGGCCTATCAAAACCGGAGACCACACGCCATCATAGAAAGCATAGCCAAATATGAAACACGATACTAGGAACACATGAGTGAGATGAGTGTCTCAAATGATGAAATTCACTCATACGTAATAAAATGTGCACTTTAGCATAATAGTGTTGTGCAGTGATGCGTACTCGCGTAGCTTTCGATAGTCGAGTCGATAAGTGACGGTGACAAAGGTCGGCTCAGACAAAGCGGTTTGTAATCAAGATATCAGACAATGCATTAACAAGTCATAAACCAATAGCGGAATATCTTTTGTATGCGATTATGACACTGACAGTTATTGAACTCGGTTTCAGATGTACTGATCTCGTTCAGTTTTAATGGTAAAATTTGCCCCTAGTATCAAAATACATGATGAAAAATCAATGCTAAAAGTGGGTTATCCTCCTTTCCTCAGACAAAAGGTGAGTTATTTAAATTTTCAAATTTAGAAAATTAAAATACTCAGTGAGTGAAGTAACTCGTGTCTAATCTTAGCAATAAACAAAGTTACTGATATCTCACAAACAACCGGTAGAAAACCCATTTCAAGTTTAAGGTAATTACAAGTTTAGTGATCTACGGTAAGTGTAACTTGCATCATATGAAAATCAATTACAAGTTATTGCAGCATCTGTAACTGCTAAAGTAAAGCACCTCATCTCGCTGCCTGTTCATCTTTTGTACCTCTAACTACAAACGCAACGTGCATGCGTCTGCGCAGCGGATTAGTGCAGCGCAGCGGAGCGCACGCGCGCACCAGACCCAACGTAATGCGCGCGGCGCCAACCGCCCAACAATCATTTACATTTAGCCTTTTTTAGCCTAAAAACACAAAATTTTAATCTCCCTATTTTATGGAACTGTGTGACCATAAACACAGACGTCTGGGCTTGTATACCGGGATCTCATAATGACTGTATTAGTTTTGCATAATCAAGCCTGCGAAAATGAGTGACTCTGATTTCTTGAACACAGAAGTTCGTCGTTTTGTCCGTTTATATGTATTTTAAATTGCCTGAAATTCTTTGTATTATGAAGATTTAGGTACTTAAAATATCTAACAAAGGATTTAGATCTACTACTTTTTGACAGAGATACCTACTTCATATAACACCTGGGTAACACTAACCTTCCAGTCAGTCTAAAAAAATATGTTTGTTACTTTTTTCCTAACACAAACAAGTCCATAGTTTACCAGGTCGCACTTCAAATCATTGTCAAAGTATCATGTGAAGATCGTGACGTTTTATTTTATACGTTTTGGAAGACATTAAAGTTACGTATCGAGTTACTCGCCGGTACACGGTGCGCGGGATAATAGAGCGTGGCCCGTGTTTGTGTAGTATAGTCATAGTAACTACTCTGGTGGCCGCTGGGTGACGCAGGTCACTCTGTGGGCGGATGTCTGTACTGTCACATCGATAGTTGGTTCATTTTTCAAGTTAATCTGTATTGTTTTGATTGCAGAAATTAATTTTCAATGACAATATTGTAATCCAAACTAATATTTAAAAAAAATGTGTGAAAGTGAGTTTGTTTGTTTGACACACCTTCACACATTAACAGCTAGGCGGATTTTGATGAATTTCGCCATGGATCCAAGAAGAATTCCGACGCGGTCAAATACTAGTAATATGTTATTTTTTTACGTTAATTCTTTTTTAAACTTACTCTATCATAGATAGAACACTCGTTTCTGTTCTGACCTCTGTGCTCCTTAGGGACTGTATCACAATGCCCGAATAACCAAGATTAAGTATTTCCGCCAAGTAATTTCAAGTAAGCTGCCTCGTTGATCTAGTGGTCGCAATTGCGAATGCTGAGCTCGAGGTCTCCTGGGTTCGATTCCCGGGTCGGGCTAATTATTATTGGGTTTTTCCATCAGGAATTTCTCAATAGCAGTCAAGGAGTCCGGATTTTTGCCCGGTTGATGAATAGGCTCGCCCCTATTACATGGGACTTAAATATATTACAGAAATATGGGTGTACTATTAGGTATACCTAACCTTTTTTTTTTTTTTCAGGATGGGAAATCATCACATGACCCCCTCCGCTCTGGGCGGAGCGGAAGGGAGTGTCAGACTTGTACTGACTAAAACCCATCCATGTTCCTTCTTTGCCCTTTGTGTTCCAGGGCCGCGGTATCTCTTTCGAACAGTCCCGCAGCCCTGGCAGGCATCGGCCCGTGCGGACCCCTAAGTGGTTGCTGACATCTCTTTGAGGCGCGCGTGGAACACGAACGCGCCGTCGACACGGCCTGTCGTCATAAGACGGCCGGACGGCGAGCTAGCCCATAACTCGCCGTCCACAGGCCCGCGCCTACGGTGGCCGGGGGCCACCACGAGACCCCCGACGCCCAAGGCGTCTCCCGCGGCGGCTGGGACGTGAGGCTCTTTCCCTCTCACGTTCCGCCACCTCCTTCACCAGCATGACTGCTTCGCAGAAGGAGGTGACGGCTTCCCATTCCCTCTCGCTCCGGACCATGGCTTGAACCAGGGCCGGGCGCGAGAGGTCGCCGCCGCCAATCGCCTCAACGAGGACACGGCGCTGCTCCGCCCAAGCGGGGCAGACCTCCACTGTGTGCTGCACCGTGTCCTCCGGACGATCCTCACAATGGAAACAACCGGGCGTTTCCTCCCGCCCGATTCGGTGCAGGAACCTCCCGAAACAACCGTGTCCGGTGAGGACCTGCGTCAGGCGGAAGGTGAGGGCGCCGTGGCGCCTCTCTAGCCACTCCTCAAAGAGGGGACTTATCGCCACTATGGTGGCGTGCCCTGCACGGGGTTGCGACAGTCGCTCTCTCCATGTCACCATGAGATCGCGCCGGAGGTCTGACTGCTGAAGCCTTCGGGTTCACAGGCGTCATGTTATGTAATTTCGTGAAGGCTTAATTGGAGGCGCTGGCTAAGCCCTCAACGTAATCAATAATTTGATTTCTCGTTATGTAAACAGCGGAAAGGTGATAAAGATCAGGTATAAAGACACTCCAATTAAAGAAACCGAACAAAACGGAACATCACACAACTACACAATAATTAATGGCCCTCGCTTAGTTTCCCACATTCACTACAGTCCACAAACCTCCGCCGAGATCTAAGGAAACGGCATCCGCATATAAATTAAAGCTCCCCATATATAAATAATTTACAGAATATGTTCTAATTAATATCTTGTACTATTAAAGAAACTTGCGACGCCGAGTAATTTCTGCTATAGAAAAGCGCCCCGTTGTGATTTTAACGTTCGAAAGTTCCAGCCCTTTATCATTAATCTGGATACCAGTCGATAAAACTGTAGACGTACGAGGCGGTAAAATCCATCGACAAATTTTATGTGACATCACTAGCCGACGTAGGGCGTCGTAAGCCCCGCCCACTTGCGTACGTAGCTGGGTAATGAGAGTGCGTCCCTTTCACTCACTTCTATTGCATTACATTCATTGATTAAATACTGTTATTCTAATACTTGTAATTGAGTTATAATTTAGTTCGCTGTCAAAACTGCGCTGTATTAGAATTAAATATGAAGGATTAACGCAGATAAACATGTTGTGTTTAATTTGCAAAATCTACATACACAGCCTCGATGATTAGGTTGGTATTAATATCATTTTTCAATTCACATAAGCAATTAATAGTGTCAGTGAATCTAATTAAGTTATAGAATATATTCAATGAAGGTACTGCACTGAGTCTACTGGGGATTATTATTTTAACGTGATACAGCGTAACAGAGAAGTATGGAACAAGAAGACACGCAAATAAATTATGATGAAGGCATGATTAAAGAGAATAATTATGATGAAGATATAACAGTGTCCATTTTACAGGATTCTATGTGGACTTACTTATGATCACTTAGATTATGCTAAATATAGTCAGGGTAATAGACACCTTTCATTCCAAGGCTCGGAACCGGTTTAAAATATACCGGTTAATACTGGTTTATTTCGGTTTTCCTCCGAACTTTTCTTAAGAACGTGAACGTTTTAAGAACTTTATTTTAACCTAAATTAACCGGTTTATTCGATGAGCGGCATGTCGGCAAACGCGTTGCAACGTGTGACTTGTAAGGATGCCGCGCATAGCGGCGCGGTACTAGACGAACTTAGTACTTACGCTATTTCTTTTCATTCGATTCGTGACTTCGCAGTGGATTTAATTACCAGTTAATTTTATTATAATTGTGTTTAACATGGGTAGAAAGCGAAAGAATTTAATTTACACATACTTTGACTACAATGAAAACAATAAAACTTCAATTAGTATACATATATATTAATTATAATTATTAATATATATATTAATAATTTTTCTTTTTCCAAATATTTATAAAAATGTCAAATTAACCGTAAAAAAATGTATATCTACATTTGTATCTGAACATCCATCTAAGTAGGTACTAAGTACAGCATGCAAAATGGTGTTCACACATTAAGCAGATTACTAGATTCCTGAATTTAAAATAAAATTTCGCTCTTATTTTCCTTTATTTATTTTTATTGGTAACATTTCAGTACGAATGATTACATTGATATTTCGCATGTTCCTCCAGGCACATTATACAAATTAAATATTTATTTTGTTTGATTTCTCTCGGTGTTGATGTTTTAAAGCATCTATATACTTTAAAAAAATTGATATATGCTTCAAGCGCATAAATGGCGGCAAAAAATGTACTTCACCTTAATAGGTGAAGTACATTTTTTGCCGCCATTTATGCGCGTTTGTTTTTTTTATTTTTTTGGAAATTTGCTAATGCAAATTTCCAAAAAAATAGTTTCTTTTATCAAGGTCCTTATCAAATAAACATAAAACACATTTTTGACATTCGAAGTAGTTTCTTCTCCTGGTTTAGCACTGATATCTTCGCCTGATTTGTTTTTGTTACTATCAGAACTATTTTTTGAATCCTCTTTCAAAATTTGGGTGTTTATTTTATTGAGTTGATGGTACGGTTTTTAGGTGCTAGCAATGATTGGGATTGATCTTCATCATCAGAATATTCCTTTCTTCTTTTTCGTGGTTCACCTGTTACAAAATAATATAACATTCATTTAAATAAACATTCTAATAGTTTTTAACACATAGACACACAAAACGCCCGATCTAAGACCCAGTTTCACTAGTCGTTAATACCAACAGTGAAACTGGGCCTTAGATCGGGCATTTTGTGGCCTATTTATCCTTTAATTTTGAAAGTTTAAGGCCCGCTTGCACCACGAATCACTAAACGCGTTTAACGTAGAATGCATTTAAAACATCGTTCTGTTTTTATCAATCGTTTAAAGATGACAGAGACAGAATGCTGTTTTAAATATGTTTAGCGTTAAATGCGTTTAGCGATTCGCGGTGCAAGCGGGCCTTAATGTCGAATACAGAATTGAAGTGTTTAGGTACTTACCGAGATATTGAGAGTTTTCTTCTTCATTAAAAAATTACTGATTATCTAACTGATCCATAGGATCTGTGAAAAGTAATATGTATTATGTTTACCGATTATTTATCGTCATTATCAACTTAATTTCACCAAAAAAAATATTAGATACTTACCCATTTATTTTTGTTTTCGCAGCGGAGCTTATTGATGCAATGACATAAATAAACGTCCGACCGAAACTAAAAATTTCTTACTACGGAATAAAAACAAAACAGCGCGCGACATTGGATTATCCTGCGTCCGTATTAAACGGTTTTTATTGCTCTAAACCGTTTAAACCGAAAAAACCTTTATGTTAATACTCTTCCAAATACCGGTTTAATAATAACGGTTTATGCGAACGAAACCGAATATAAAGGTTTTGCGTCAAAGTACGTAATAACGGTTTGAAAATTTAACCGATATCCGAGCCTTGTTTCATTCATCAATATCATACAACCGTCAAAGGATGTGATGGTTGTGATAAATACCCGGAAAATTTAAGTCGGTCAGACAAATTGCTACACAATTAATTTCCCTCACTATACAGTCTTGGATTGAGACATGGAAAAGGCTTTAGAAAGATTAACCCCAGCCGTAATAAACTTCATAAAATAAATGAAATTAAAATCAATTTATGTAAGTAACTGATTTTTCTGAAGACAGCTGCAATCTTTTATTTCTTTAGTAGGTACCGTTTAGGGCGTTGACAGCTGCGGTTATTAAATCATGTTCCGTTGAGTAATCCCTGGGATTAGTGCACGCTCAGCGAAGAATCCTTGGAGCATCAGTCACATGGCAACTTGTGGCTCTGCGAGGTTAAGCAGAAGGATTAGTTTAACATGCTACAAGACACATTTGTCAAATGTTATACTTCCTTTTTACTGAGAACGATGAGGATTTGATGAACCGTTCCGATGCTTTTTAAATTCATGGACTTGTGGGTGACACTATTATGATTTAGCTAGTTCGTTGAGTTTTTATGAATATCTTCGACACACATCTTACCTTATTATAAGGAATGCAATAGCTATGAGTGAGAAACATGCAATATGCACATGTTAAATAAAACGAGACGTCTTCAATGTAAAGTGAAACCTTTAGGGCCAAAATAGTTCCAAGCAAAAACTTATAAGGGGATTATGCAAAAGTTTACAACGGACATTCAAGGAAGAATCAGCCATTTAAAATCATCGTCCATAACAACAAGGAAAATGTGTTTTGGAAATATAATCCATTGTCCATTTTCAGCAAAGTACACATTTTTTCTCAGGACAATTTTCTGCCTCAATCTCCACGCACTTTTTCAACGAACCTTTTTTCCATAGCCAATAAATTCATAGGGACAAACCGACAGACCGGCAAACTATGCATAATATTAATCGGAAAGGCATCAAAATCCTATTTCACGCACCAAGAGAGCAGCCAAGTGCAGGAATATTCGCGGGCGTGTCGGATGACGACGCGTGGCGACGCGTGGCCGCCTTGCCAATTCTGCTGCACTGGTGATCTTACACAATGGAAGCTGGAGTCATTTGCCGCTAAATAATGACTAATCTAATGATGGCATGATTAAAGGGTAACTTAACACTAATAAAAAAATATCCGTGTCGGTTTTGTTTGTTTATATTCCTCTACATCACGGAAACATAGTTAGTTTACAACAGGGTCAGACTTACCATCTGAAGCAATATTGTGCCCTTAGGATCTCGGTAGTAAACAGATCTAAAGTAGGATAGTACTTTAGATCTGTTCTTCTAAATCATTAAAAAGCAAAAATTCTTGTACAACTGTGTTACTAAAATGTCTCCGCTGTTATAGTCATCACAGCTAATCTATTATTAGCAGAAACAATATCTTCTCAACATAGGATAACACTCCACAGACAAACAAACGCCAAGAATGCACTTGCAAGTTAATTCGATAAGTATAATGTAATAACGTCCAAATGAAAACTAATGTCAGTGCGGAGCCGGTCAGGCGGAAACTTCCGAGCACAATCTAATTTGTGTCCCCCTCGCTGCCGTACTGGATGCTGTGGGGTGGAAAGATGAAGTTTTCATGTTTTCGTACTTCAATTTCTTTTATAAGTGTTATTTGAATTAAAGTCTGAATTAAATTCAGACTGAAAAACATATCACCTGAAAGATAATATTTGAATTGCCAAGGAATCTATCGGTCAGAAAGTTGATGCTACGGGCTGGTTCTACAGCGAAAATTGAAGAGAGAAGAACGGGTCAAGAAAATCCTTTTCACTTCAAGCCATCAATCAGGATAAAGATGGATTTTCTGGAAATTACAGCTTGCATCCACATGGCCGAATCAATGGTGAATATGATAAAGTTTATGACTGTTACCGATGTAAAAGCCTGCATGTTTACCAGTCCTACGCAAAAGAAACTTCTGAACAAATTCAAAGAGTTTCTTTGGGTATTGGCTAATAAATCGTCTTCAAAGTAACAACTTTGATTGGATTTGTAAACTTAGCTTTATGGTCTGACATAACATAAAACAATGAATCTTCGCGAAACCTAATTACAGAAAGCTCTCAAAACATCTCTGTTATATGATCACAGGACAATAGGAAGAAGTGCAAGAACACAAACAAACAATCACCAGGGGTGCAGCAGTAATGAAATCCGAACTCGATTAGTTGGGGGGCTAATGAGGCAGGGGTCCGAGGGGTCGTAACGAGATTACACCTCTGGAGAGCGAGCTAAAGTGATTACATGACAACCCTACCGGCCCCGCGACCGTAGTAGCGTGATGATTTGTGAGACAACACTAGAGTGGAATGCTGAATTAGTTATTAGGTATATGTTTGCTTATGATATTTTTCTCTTATTTTTGAAAATCTGGCCAGAGATAGCAAGTAGAACTTGAAAACTTAACCCTTGAGCTATTCAAGAAAGGGCAAGGGTCTCGATTTGAACGCAAAAAATAAATGTCCAGGAACCTAAAACTAAGTAGACAGACATTTCGCCAGTTTTCTGTCATTTTAAGTTCCTAAGGAAACTATACAGGAGCCATCTTACTATCTGCAAGGACGCATCCCTTTTACAGTCGTTTCGCCCAACAAAATAGAAAAAAGCTTATCGTAGCGCAGACCTCAGTAAATCATAAAAGAAAACGCCATCTCGTTTAACCTACAAATCCCACGAGCTCCATCTTTCTTCCCTGCCTACCTAGTACCTATGTACCTATAGCTCAAATATCTACCTACACTCATACAGCGAAGGTGATGGATGGTAATAGTGCCATAAGTAGCGACGGGTGGCGATCGTTCGCGGGCACAGCGGTGCGCAGTGTAATGCACTTCCTTAATAGACTTACAACGTGACTTAAAATGCATTTACACCTGAGTTAGGCTGCGTTTCCACATAAGATGAGCGAGGGACATGTGTGGAACTAACCAATAGTAAAGCTATGTGATTGGTTAGTTTTATGCACATCTCTCGCTGCAAATCCTTGCACATCTCTGGTAGAAACGCAGCCAGGCGCATACAGTTGACACAGAAGCACAAGTATGAGTAGGGGGTTCAGTTAGGCTACTCTAAAGGTGTTCTTCTACTGGTCAGCAATTGCAAAATGAAGTGTGGTTAGATCAGGGAACAAAACATAAAGGGTCTTTAAGGTTCTTTTCCCAATTTTGGCAAACTGTCGGTCAAACGTGAGAGGCGCCACTCATGAAACCAACAATTTAGTCTTAGCAATGAATTTCAAGGATAAAAACACTGATCGTGTGACTTCATTGTTTTTGATTGGATAGATGAGAAGGTATTTAATTGTATGCCGTGTAACAATTCTGGTGTACAATAAAGTATAGCCTATCCATCTATTTGGTCATCTTAACATGTTCGGTCACATTTACCTCTAGACTGTAAAGCAAGTGTTAATCCAAATATCGTGTGCAAAATTACAACCAAAGAAAATAACCTACCAAAACCGTGCCGACTTTGTACCTTATTTAAAATTCAAGAAGACCTTTAAACAGATACCCTAAATTATTAAAACAAACATTGCCTCAGTTGCGGCTCGCCACAAAGAGTGTACGGCTCGCGCAACTTGCCCGCGTTGATTTATCAATCAATTGCGCGCATCGTTAGTGCGCCGCGGGCCCTGCGCCTTTTGCCCAGCCGCCGATACATGCGGGTTATGTATCCCTAGTGCCTATATGTGTACAATGGTATATTGATCAATGGGTTCATAGCATTGTATTTATGCAAACCCTCATGGGCATATGTGTTGCAGTCGGATGAAGTGGTACGAAATGCAAAGCGTAAGTATTGATTGAGGACTTCTAGAATATTTAAAACAAATCTTCAGCAGGACTTGCTGCATGCAGGCGAGTCGGAGGTGAGGCTTCTAGTTAGGTGATAATTGAGGGTTGACATAAATATAGAAATAACAGATGCGTGTAGCTGCACTTTCAGTAACAATAAGGACAAACCAACATGTTCGATAAATCACTGAACATTTAGCAACTTGTCCACAGTTCGTTTTACATCGCGCATCGTACAGATCTTCAAACTCAAGAATCGATAACAAATGATAGTAACACGATTCTGAGAAGTAGAAAAATGATGATATGTTGATGTTTGATGTTGATTCAAGCTCTAAAACAAACGCAAAGCATTAGACGACGATGATCGCTGACGCTGCGGTCACGCACAGCTCTCGACCATGATTTATCGATACCCTGCGCGCGCGCCGCTCACTGCCTACCTACTATAAATTATTATCGGTAATGATCAATACAAGTGATTTATTATTACGATAAATAAATCGATACGCGCCCGAATAAAATATATATCGATGTGATTGAAATCTATAAAAAAATTACGATTTAGCAACGGCTTAATGACCACATGTTCCCTCGGAGTATGCGCAAGTCTGGCTTACGGTAAACAATTAATCATCACTATGTTCGAAATATAACGAAGAATAATTCGCGACTAAAAAATGCATGTAGGTTTTACTATGTCTTACGACGTTCAGAAAAATATTTATTGATCTACGAAAACAGACGTTTGGTTTAGCTAGCTTTTTAGCATTGTAGCGCAGACAGGACAGTATTGTTGCATTGATTATATTTTACAGTAGGTAGAACCTTCCCCGAAAGAAAATCCCCGACGAAGCAGATTTTTTGGAGATCAAACAGGCATCTTCATAAAAGGCTCTATAATTAGCCACTCAAACAAATTCATTTGACATAGCCGTCAACCATTAAAATTTCCGTACGTAAGATCTTAATTTTTGGCAAAGCTCTTGGTATCCGCAATCATTCCTATTTGGGGGTCCACAAGAACCCACATTGTGACGGTGGCCGTTTGTTCGACCGCGGCATTTTAACGAGCTGGACGCAGGACGCGACAATGAAGCGATTACAGGCCGCACCTTGTTTTTGTGCCGTTTGGGAACAAGCGTGATGATGCAGAGGAGAATTTGGTTGTTATATTTTCACGTGAGGAGTCGTGGCTAAATAGTAACAGCCGCTGGGGTCGAAATTCAGCTTAGGCTTAACCTTCGCTTGGTTAGGCTTATCCGTGGATGGTTGACCACCCATTACATAGGTACCGAGTTTCCTCTGTGCGTCGGAAAGCACGTTAAGTTGTTGGTCCCGGCTGTCATTTGTAGATCTTTAACAGTCGTTATAGGTAGTTAGTGCCCCAAAAGTCTAACAATCTATCTTACCAAGGGGTAACGTATTACCCAGTCCTAACTGGGATGTGGAGGTCAGATAGGCAGTCGCTTCATGGAAAATACTACAATGTAGTTGGGAAGAGGCTAGGCAGATTATGATGATTTTCATGTGATGACTTTCTGATTGTTTTTGATACCGAAAGTATAACTTTTCAACCCGTGATAGGCCAAGTCTCATTTTGTCAATAACTTTCAAAGAGTTTCGTATGTCTGCAGCGAGTTTCAAAAGGAATGACATTAGCGTTGCGGTAGCTTATGTCACTGCAAATAGATTTTCGACGTTTCCATCCTCAATCTCTGATAGGATCAAGCCCTCTAGGTTCACGAATAGATCAGAGGTCCACGCCCTGCGCGCCTCTTCTAAAATGTTAATTTTGATTTCAGTTACAAAACACATTCCAAGACGCCATGCGCCATTTTGCTGTAAGAAACGCAATAACATAAACCCCGTGTTTAATTTTCCATGTAACACTACCGACCGTGGAGGTTTTTCCACTGAGTGAGCGCGGGTCCCAACTTGAAGCAGTAAATAGTGGTTGCCGGGCAACCGGTGTGTTGTTAGTCCGCGGGTCTCCACAACCTCGTAAAATAAATCGTAAGATGGTTGAGATACCATCTACATCCCGTACGGTTCTATGGTAAAAATGCAATGTTTTAATTCCGAGCTTGGCCGGGAAACACTGCGATGCAGCCGACAGATAAACGTCCGAGAATATCCCCGACTTTTTATTTTTCGAAATATTCGAGGGACGGCCTTTTTTAGTTCCTAAGTTATGTGGACGGGCGCGGTAGTAAAATTTCATTGGCTATTCGAAAATTCCGAGATGGTGAAGATTCGAGGCTCTGAATGTTGAAATGAAGCCACTGCGCTTCTTTATTGTAGTTTTAATTATCGTTGAAATTGTAATATAAATTATCGTTTTAAGTTATTGCTGTTGAGTTAGGCGAGATATAGTTAATGAGTGATATATTCATTAAAAGAAAGCGTCGTCGTCTGGTAAGTTTATTAGTTTTGTTATACAAACAGAAATTCCTTTTGCACCATTAAAATACGTAGGAATTCAACGTAACCTTCCTTTGGGGACTAGAATCATTCAAAATGTTGCACAAAACCAACGGTCACTTGTAACAAACTCAAAAACACTACGAATCATACATTCAAAATAATCTATCGACCGCCGAGTACTAGGTTATCGACAACATCAAACAAGTAGTTTCAATCTCCCCAACAGTCAGGATACCGGCCAACGGTCACTAAACACATGTATAAGATAACAACAGATACGTAGATACAAGTGATGCTGTGTTCAGCTGATGATGTTAATTACAAGGGAACATGACTTGAGATATGCTTGTTAGAAGCCGACGATGATGAGCAGATTCTAGTAATTGAACAGCATGATATCGTGTTTGAATGACTGTTTTTTAAGTCTAAACGTTTGTGTAAATGTAATATAACTAAGGTCTACTTGCACCACACATTACTAAACGCATTTAACGTTTTGAAATCATCATTTGTCAGATGATTGACAGAAGTCACAACCAGTATAGAACTCGAGCAGGATACAATAGCGTCTTTCGCCAGTCTTAAACTCGTGGAATAAAAGTTTATACAGAAGCAGGAGAATTTTTGGTTCATACTTTGATAAAAAGAAATCATTGGCTAGTAAGGAGGTGACTGCGGAGATGACGAGAAATAGAGAAGTATGGAAGAACAAGACATGCAGCGCTGACCCCAAATAAATTGGGGTAAGGGCAGAGAATGATGAGGACTTTGATAATCATAAAATGGCAACTCAGAATAATATGGCCCGTTTGATGCCTTAGAATAATACATCACATTTGAGAAGTGTGTAAGTAGTCTATTCCAAAATTATTAGGCGAATTAAAACATACCCAGCAGAAGACCAACATACGTCTTTATATTCTCCTGACATTCCCAGCCCATAAACAAGAAACATCAAAAGCATATGACAACAAAAACATGTCTGCAATCCTACCCACAACTCATAACACATTACTTCTCAAGATTAAGATGCACCAACTACTAATAGATTCAACACGACATACGAGTGTTGCCAGTTGGAAAAAAACTGTCGAGGAATAAAAATCCGAGAGTAGTGGAGTAGTTGTTTATACATAATACATGATGGACATGTGTCATGGTGATTGGCTTGCAGCTTGCAACACCGAGCGGCTGTTTTTGCTGGATACTCAGCGAATTCCTAAACCGCGTCATTTTCTTGTGACGCGATTTTGAGATGTTCTGGTGATTGTGGACACCGCTTCATTATTCGGCTGCGATGAATCGGTGTTTGTCAATTACGTGGGTTTTTCTTGGATGTTCTTCAGGTTCAAGATACTGATCGCGTTTGTGGAAAATTCTGGGAAAATACACTTTTAGAGGTTTATGTTGGACTCGAATTGACTAAGAAAATGATTCACATACGGGGAAAGAAAAACTGCATCCATCATCGCCTAAACACTTTAAAATATTAAATATACGTTTTGTTTGTGTATAAACTACGTAATCGTAGAAACTCTTTTACCTACACCTAAATTATACGAACTTACTTAAATATTTATTTTATTTTTTGCTCTCTCCGGGTTATTTACTATCCTATCCCTGGAGATCATCAATATTAATCATGCCTAAATAACTGGGCACATCCAAGAACGTCTGAACTCCTAGTCGATGTCTAATCAAATCTTACACGCTGTGACAAAAACCAGGCATTCATAAGTGGCAAGCATCACGCTGTTCGCGTCGTGGTCACCGACGAAAGACGGTCACGGCAGACTACAAAAACAACTGCAGTACCACTATGCAACGAAGTGCAGAAGGACTGCTTGTAACAAAACAGGTAAAAGAGGTAGATAGATAGAAGAATTATTTACATCACACAAATTACAGGATTCAAAAAATACACTTTACATAGGTTTACACAATGGGCGGCCTTTTCGCTAAGACCGTTTTTTTTAAGACAACCTTTTGATGAATTACATATTTGTGAATTTGTTTGTTTTATGAATTTTTTGGCGCGGCTTCAAAATCGGAAGTAATTAATACTGCCATCATGATTTTTCGATTCAATCCCATGGAACAGATTTAAAAATGTTTACCAAGAACACCACGCTGTCAATGTCGTTCTAGCGGGAAAATACCATTGTAGCAGTGTTCATAACGAGGCACTGGATCACAAATTCAAAACACACTTCATCATCTGCGTGGCCTATTCCTAAATATGTTTTGGCCGGCTTCCAGCCTAACCGGATGCAGTTGAACACCAGTGAATCTAACAATGGCATTCAATATGTAGTCATACAACTAGATCGAGGGCCATAAAGCCAAACAGCGGTATCATATAGTTTCAGGATGATGGGTACGTACAATCTTCATTTTTGGGCTCTCCCAAAAAAATCTTAGTCTATGAAAAATATGGACCTCTCTCCATGTCCATATTGTTCATAGACTAAGATTTAGTATATCAGGAAGAATCTAAGATAAACTAGACTAACAATAAAGATGACTAAGAGCTCACTGTTAGTGGAAGGTATCTTCACCTGAGGAATCACTCTTGTCGTGCGAACTATGGGGCTTCTGTCTATAAACTCTTGAGCAGATAAGAAGAGAAACACAATGGTCCATAAATCATAGGACACTTGTCCCCGCAACCATTGTGTGTAGTCAAGTGGTTCCATTAGCAGGCGGCTAATTATATCGTGTCCCTTTAATTGTGCAGCCATACTTTTATACACAAGTGTTTGATTCAGCGAAAGGAAGGGGATTTTTTTCTTGTATTGCATTTGTTTTGTAAGATATGGCGTTGATAGTTGGAATCGGTGGGGGAGAAATGCAAAGGATCTAGTCGTTAGTCTCTTAATTGGACAGGTTGGATACGGTTTTTTCTTAGCAACTAATGAGATTAGTGATATTGTCGCTTCTTGACCGTTTACTACTTCATGTTAGGATATGAGGTTTCAATTTATAATTGTGTGTATTTGGCTACTGTTGGAAGAACGCATTGTCCAGCACGAGTTTGCGAGATTATCCGATTAACTTTGGACATTCATACTGATAGGAATAGGGCACGACAAAAAAGATGCATCACCTCTATCTAACCTTATTTTTTTCTGAAAACACATTCCCAAATTATTCATCAAGCCTTATTATTCAACCCTGGACGTATAATAGCCCACCTCTGTTACACACTTTGCCAAACGCCTTAAAATAGTACGACCTGCGAGACTGCCAATGACCTGGTCCCTACATAACAACAACAAATGATCTCCATCATTTGTAGTTGTTACGGAGACAGACCGCATTAGAATTGTCCTAGACGTGTATTAGCGCACCTCTGGTAAAGCCTAAAGCCGAAATGACTTCAAATAGCAAGACTGCAGCAGTCCCTACCTACCCGGTCTACTCCAGCAATCGCCAGTCCTCCGGTTACAAAGTCAGTCCGCGTAGGCCCTCATTTGGGGCGTGCCATATAAGGCAGTGTGCGGAGCGACGTCTTGGGGCGCGTCACCTGCGACCGAGCCCTTTTTGTGCGCCCGCGCCGCCAGCCGACACACTGCAGATTTACTGCCGCCGTGTAGCGAGGATGTGGAGCTACTGGATTAGTCGAGGTTAAGGTTGATGAAAATATTTTTCGATTATAGTTATATTATTTGGCTTTAGGGTCATGTTATTTTATGAAAGACATAACATTGCATCTCATGAGAAGGCTTAGGCAGTTATGTATTTATGGTATACCCACATTTTGCCAGTTGTGTATAAGTCCCGTTATAGGGGCCGAGCCTATTACCAGTAGCCAGCACGCATTCAGACTCCAGGCTACAAATAAAAATGCTAAAGACAAATAGAATAAATAAAGGATTTCTACAGGATCTCTGATGTATCATGATTCGAAAGAGACACACGGAGCCGTAAAGCTTGGTGGCCTGACCAGCAGTCGATGATTCCTGGATGAAATCACACCGGTTAGGCAGAGATGTACCAAATACCTAATACACCCACATTTCACCAGTTATGTTACAAGTCCCTTGTAAAAGGGGGCGAGCCTATTTCCATCACCGGGAACAAATCCAGTCTCGTTGGCTGCTACTAAGAAATCTCTGATGGAAAAACCTGGGAGCCTGAGCTGGGAATCAAACCCAGGACCTCATGGGTGAAACAATGATGTTGAAATTAACACTTTTGTCGAGTAAAAGCTTGTGGCTGACTTTTTTAATATTCCCTGTGTCCTACCCATGTCATTGTCTGGACTCTGGTCTACCGCTTGTTAATAACTAAGGATATGATCATAACTTCGGAAATTAAATGTAAAGGCTGCTATCAAAGCCATTACTAAAAAACATAGCTTAATCCATAAACTATCCAAACACAACCATTTACATTAAATCAAATGAAGGCATTTCCAGAAAGTGTAATTCCTTCCCCGCAAGTCCACGTGCCGCCTCGCTGCGCCGAATATGGGCTGAACGAAACAACAGATTTTCTTTATAGCTCATTGTGACATTTTTGTCAAAATTTTAATACGACGAATAAAATTGCTTAACGGTTTATAAATATCAGCTTGTGAATGTGCATTCATTCTTGAGAATTGTGATGCTGTACAAAGAAGTGCTGCATAAGGCATATCGTTCAGGTATAATTTTAATGCCAAAGTTGCAAGCAAGTTTTTTACTAACGCATAGTTTTTTCCACAACTCGTTATAATCGCATGATAGCTCTACGATTTACATAGATTCCTTAACCAGAAAGTATGACCAAAACAAACATCACCCATCAATAAGGCTACCTACTTTAAACCATTTAAAACTCTCCTCTGTAAATAGCCACAAGTAATTGCAGCTATTGCCGAGTCAAATCCATATTTCAACGCGAATTCAATAAGCAAACGCAAGTGATTCACAGTCAGCCATAAAAAGAGGCCATAAATCCATAGTTTGTATAAGATCGCGTGATCGCCCAGTATTTAACTTAGGGCGCCATGATAATTACAATCAATAATCGCTTACACGATATATAAACTGAATAGCAACTATTAATCTGATGATTTCGATGTGCTCTGAGCATTCCTTACGCATTCTGATTACCATACAGCCGCTTTATTGTTCAAGTGAAATCCGTTCTTAAAGTTAATGCCACAAAACATGGAATTGTTTGGTATTTTTCTGGGTTTGAGGCGTTTGATTCAATGGAAAGTATCGAGAGCTAACTGTGATAAATAAACTTTAAGTAGCTCAACTGCGGCGCGGGGGAATGAGACAGCGGTATCGGATTGAGTGTGAGAGAGAGAGAGATGGGGTGTTCTTGAAGAGTTAAGGGGGTGAACAAAACAAACACTGGGCGGCAATTACAAGCGCCCGCGGTGCGCGCGTCGCCGACGACACGCGCCGCCCGCCTGCGCCGAATTTTTACCCCAGACAAAATAAAATAACATTTATAATGTTTTTTTTATAAAACAATATTCCGTTCGTGTGGACAATCAACGGAAACCGGACGAAGTGCTCATGATATGAAATTATTAATATATGCAAGCAACAGTCCCTACTGTACTTAACTTTTCTTTGAAACCGCTAAAGGCAGCTCGTAGAAACTTCAATATTTTGTAGATGGGTGGAATATCTAGAGAAAGATGGTTCTTTACATAGTAATAATGTTCTCATCGTGCATCGGTAAATACAAACCAATGTATTTATAATATCTGCTAAAAATAAAAGGCAGTGGAGTAGTTCTGAGCATTACTCACTGATGTATTAGGAGTACAGCGCGGGTCAGAGGTGAGCATTAATATTCAATGAGGCTAATATTTAACATGAGTGACCGATCGACCGGCTCCCAGTGTTGGACATACGTGGGACTAGTATCAAGTTAGTAAATTAGGTCTTCAAGCTTTAATGGTTGTATGATCTAGAACTCTTGTGTTGCTATAAATTATTTTAATAACGGTTGGCAAGAAATTGATCTAGAAACGACGATAAAACATGGCTGAATGAACCTAGATTTTCATAGATCGTTTTGCAGAAGATGTATGCCATGTATGAAGTGTATTAAATGGTAGATATAACATGAGTTATTTCTAATACATATGTAGATACTGAAAACCAATTATCTGTTCTGGAAATCCAGTTCAGTGCATTCCAGGTTGAAATAAAGTTATATTTGACCAACAAAAAAGTAACCAAGACTTTCAGAAAATCACAGCTCGTCCCGTCCTCCAATTAGGAGCGTAGCACTACTAAGAAGTGTCATAATAAAAAAAAAGTGGAGCAGTAAGGAGGTTGAATTTAAAAACAATACCCACGATTTGCGAGGGCAACAGACGGGGAGCGCTGTTTAAGGCATTAATCGTCGCCTGCGAGCGGATTCCGCGAAAACGACCGATATCGCACGAACCATCTCGCTGGGACACGGAGCAACCACGCCAAAAACGTTAAATTAATTATAACACCGCGTGGGTAGAATGGTCACGTAGGTTAACGGGGACCAGGTCGTCAGAGGCGAAAGCAGTTTCTCAAGTATCGCCTTAGCAACAAACAATTTTAGATCAAAAATGTTCTGCGCATGGCCAAAAAAAATACAAAGAATCGAGAAAACTGGACAAGGCTAACAAAAGACAAGAAACTTCAAAGTCATCATATGACTTTATATAGAACGATTAGCACACTAATTAAACCTATGTTTGACGTATTCTTCTCGAGGATCAAACGCAGCACGTCGTCAATCCTAGGCCTTCCGTTTAAAACTAACTCTTAACCAGCGAGAGAGATTATCGACGAATTGGAACGATCGTTAAATCCATTATTCGCCGGCATACCGATTAACTTTTTGCGAACCATGCATTAGACGGTTCACGTAGAATCGAACGCCGATTCACATTCAGACAACATTCACGTGTGCTTCACTTATCGAGTTCCCACGACTTGCTCTAGCTACTTTTTATCAAACAATGCTTTCACACATGTAATAGAATCAGCGAATATGTGTAATAGGGCATCGAGAAATTGCGAACACGTTTCGGATTCGTTCGTGACATTCCAATACGGTCTGATTGGCCAGCGTTCGATATAAATCAGCGGTTTCACGTCAGAATGAGCTAGTATGTCGGTAGATATCGACAGATGCACATTTGTGTACACTATCTGCGTAGCTAATGTTGGAGATGTCGGCTGCAGCCTGCACGCGAGCTATGTTATCCTGGTGTGCCATTAGTAATTATTTGCATCGGCTTTTGTTTTCTAGGAGAAGCCAATTTACCGCGGGTGCTGTTTTATCACATAAATATTAATGCATTTATGGAATTTTATTAGAGATTTCGCACCTGGAGTTATGCCATTAAATCAATCAGATGTTGAATTAATTGCATTCCTGTAAGTATTCTAAGGCGTCTCGCACACGGGGGGTTTCAATGACTGCCGGGTTAGTGGGCACGGGCTGGTCGCACACGACGAATCACGCAAAAACAATAATTATGAAGATGCACGATCATTAGTTTCTTATTAATATACATTTCCTGTTAAGGACCAGTGACCGTTAGAAAGGTTTTCTAAAGATGGTTTTTTTATGTACGCCTAAAAGCGGTTGAACATGATGTTACTATTTATTTGTAAATTATGCTCGTTAACTTCTTGAAATTGATTTTTAAATACATATAACCAATCGCCTGTAAAAATACCGATAGAAGATTTAATCAATCAATAAGCGCAAGTTAAGGGCAAGTCCTAGTGATGTAGGACTTGCTCTTAACAGAGCCGTTATAGAAATAATTTCTGATCAGCATCGTCTGTAAATTAATAAATCACTATCATTATGTTTCTTGTCGACAGATGTGTTATTATTTCATCATAAAAATATGTTATTATTAATTAATAGTTGTGACTAAGAAGATTGTTTTATATGGGATTCATTATGAGTACAAAAAAAACTGTTTCATACTATTTTTTTTTAACCCATGTTTATTTTCCTAACCCAAATTATTAAATCAATCAACATATCAAAAACACCCGTATTAGTCTAATTCTAAACAATGGGCTAGGTAAGTTACAATTTACTTAGAAATATGTTGGGGCTTTAAGTGCATTTGATTCCTTTTGAGGTTTTACATAGTTTCGTATTTAATTTTAGTTTCTCATCATAAAACGTGCAATCTCAAGGGAATGTTCCTTCAAACAGCATTTTATTCAATTATTAAAGCCCAAAATTCTACGGCATTCGACTAATAAAATAGGGGTAGGATATTAAATTACCATAAATTAAAATGCCGAAAAACAAGAGCGGAACAAACGCGAATGCACCAGGCAAGCATAAAACAAAGGGGTTCGGATGGTGGCATAAATCAAAATGCGACCGTTTGTGAGGAGGAAGCGGTCAATCATCCCCCTTCTTATAAAACACACAATGTGCTATGCAGTGCTAGTTGCCGGGTACGGCTGGGTTACGAAGTGAGCGGGAAATAGACGCAAGTTTTTTAAACCTTATAAATTTATGCACGAAAAAATAAGAAAACAGAGGTTAATAAGCACCTTCAGCTTCAGTATTTGCTTATCAATTTCTGTAAGCACTGTAAGTAAACTCAGACCTTTCCTTTTAATAAGTTATTTGCCGCAATAAAATCGATAAGTATTCACACTTACAAAGTAAAAACTTATCTCTCAACGATACAGGCACATATCGCCAGCCGTAACATAAAAACGCCGTATCTCGCCGCTAATCTAATGGCCCTATTTGACATTATTATGGTACACCACAATGACATACAAAACACCTTTTGTGGTTAAAAAATTTTCGTTCTTAAATAAACGTTTGATTAGCATTAATAAGGAAAAAAAACCTTTTATTTAACTTTAACGAGGTGAAGTAGTGAGGCAGACACGTTTTGCAGTAAGCCTCAAGTTTCCAATGTACAAATAAGGTAATATGATAATTTTCATTAGACTTAGTTGCAAAACTACATCCAATGCGGCTCACACAGTAAGGTCAAAAGGGTTAATGAATACAATGGTAATGACCTACGTTATATTCACGCAAATTGACTTCGTGCTCCTTAAAAAGATATTCTATTTAAAGGTTTACCTTTACTTAAAACAAATACGCCATAAATTTAGTTTTAGTTCAATTACATGGGTTGGAAAAGTACCAGGTTGGAGTGAAGAGTTGTTAAAAACGCATCAAGCGTCAGTTCACTGGGAGCACTTAGACTAATCGACTTTTCGGAAATGCTCTACCGCCTAACGAGCTTAGTGCTCCCATACCATTTGTAATTATAGATATTTGAGTCAGTGATATCGTTAATGAACATGATGAGGAAAACTGTCTAACGACTTGTTTGTATTTAATAAAGTAAATTAGAAAATTGTAACCATTTTATTAAAAAATTGCATGTACAATACATGCAATTTTTTAATAAAATGAGACAGACAGAAAGAGAAATAGCGAGAGCGATTGCACAAATATGCTAAACTAAGACTCCACATCCACATGATACCGTTCACGAGTAACGTTTTACTGATTCAATAGAAAACAAGCAACCCAAGTTGGAGATTAACTTGCTTTAACCTCTGTGAAGTACCCTGAATGATGACAGAAAAAAGCCTTCTAGCTGCAAAAAAAATAGGCTATTACCAGAAATCAGCAAATAACGATCCCACTGCTGGGACACGGACCTCCTATCTGTGAGAGGGAGTGGGTCGTTTAATCTAAAACGCGGACCCAGTGTGGGTTCCTTGAAAACTTATCTTCGAAATATCCAGTATGTACTTTTGACGTGTATATGTAAATACCCGAGTGACATAAGGACTAAGGAGGCAGACGCAGGCACAGTCGGCTCATTAGCAACGTTATCAAGCGGGCGCGGGCCGCGGGCGCAGCGCATAAAATTATGCCGATGCATTAGTATGAGGACGGGCTTATATGGAGATATGGAGTTTTGAAATTTTTTATGTAGGTAGAAGAAAACATCACTACATAGTATAAAACAAAGTCGCTTTCTCTGTCCCTATGTCCCTTTGTATGCTTAAATCTTTGAAACTACGCAACGGATTTTGATGCGGTTTTTTTAATAGATAGAGTGATTCAAGAGGAAGGTTTATATGTATATATTGCACCCGTGCGAAGCCGGGGCGGGTCGCTAGTAAGTTATAATTTGTTTTGGATAACAACCCAATACGTGCAAGAGTTATTTTGATTAGGAGTATGTCTGCTTACGAGCATGAGACATTAAACACAAGCATGAACACAAGACGGGCTTTTCAATAGTATGATGATAGGCTGAAAAAAGAAACTGCCGATACGCTCGGCAGCAGGCCGTTTCTTGCTCTAGCAAATGTGGGTTGTGAGCGACAGAAAAGGATAGGAACATGCAAAAATGCGATTCCGTGCTGTTAGATGTGGCGCAACCCTTAAATTGTGATTTTCGGTAAGGGGTAAAACCTTGAATAGGTGTTTCTTAAGGCATTCGAAAAATATCATAGGAGCGATGATTTAACCAGAATTCAATTAGTTTTAATTCTAAACAACTATACTCAATTACACAATACACATCTCCAAATCTAGGCTTATTATGTGAGTGTTCTTTAATTTTTTCGCTATCCTGTTTTAACTTTTGAAACTTGCCAGCCATGTAAACCCAGCACAGTACAATCGCATACAGCGTTGCACCGGATGGATGTATGCTTTTAGCGAGGCCGCGATACCGTCGGGTTTCGGCGACATCACTCGATAAACACGACTTACGGCCGCGACACCAACAGCGGATATATTCCAACCATTGCAAGATAAAAACCCGACCCAGAGCAAATATCACGTTTTATCGGCGACTGTACTTGTTTATTTGCACTCTACGTTTTTTTTCCTTTTAATGTGGGTATTATTTCACTCCGAGGATCGTCCAAAAGCCGGCGCCGTTTGTGGACTACTACGGCAATAATTTAAACATTTAATAAACCTTTCAGGATAAACCTTTTATACGAGCTTAATGTTGAGAAAATGATTGTTTGATAGATTATGTAATTAAAATTATTTTATGAAAGTAAATAGAATTCGGAATGAAAGTTTAAGATGTAATTACTTATATCAATAAATTCAATTGACTTAATAGACTAAAAAGAAACATAAACAATGTTACTAAAATTAAATAACGTTTCTTACGGAGAAGCTGCATCCATAAGAAAGGTTTATTTCGGAGTACATTGATGTTTATAGACAAAAATGTCTTGCCTTGCCTTTTTTCTAATTTTATTGGGGTAGGGTCGGCTTCCAATCTGACCGGATGCAGTGTAGGTAAGTAATACCAGTATTTTACATGGAGCGACTGCATATCTTGCTCGCAGAACGGATGGCTGATGGGGCCGAAAAGTTTTAGAGTGGCGACCGCGAACCGGAAGACGTTGCGTTGGAAGGCCTCCCTCTAGGTGGACCGATGACCTGGTAAAGGTTGCAGGGATCTGCTGGATGCGAGACGCACGGGACCGGTCAATGTTGCGACACTTGGGGGAGGCCTATGTCCAGCAGTGGACGTCTTTCGGCTGAAATGATGATGATGATGATGACTGCATGTCTGACCTCCATAACCCAGTTAATACTGGGTAAGTGGGTAATACGATACCGACTTGGTAAGACTGGTTGTCAGACTTTCGGGCCACTAGCGGTAACGACTGTCAAAGATCTACAAATGACAGCCCGGACCAACGGCTTAACGTGCTTTCCGAGACACGGAGATAACTCGGTATGTAATGGGCGGGCACCCATCCACAGATCGACCTTGGCAAGCGCGGCTTAACTTTGAAGATCGACCCGTGCGGCACTTATTATTTAGCTACGAGCCAAAATGTCTCAATCTGACAAGATAATCTCATACATGTTTTTAAAAGCGTACAATCTATCTATTACCTTCATAAGTATGTACTAGTAGGATAAAACAAATCCCGTTTTCGAATTCGATTATCCGAATCCGATCTTTCAAACCACGTTTAGAACTTCATTCAACATCATCCAAATTCCACTTCCATTAAACAATCATCCGCTTTCATAAAATTACCCTAAATTCAATAAATCTTAACCCTTCAACTGCTTCGGTACCAGTAGTAGTTGTACTACTACTCCTAAAAATATTATCTTGGTATTTTATAAGTAGTGCACAAGTGTTAACGCAAACTCAGCTATACTCTCTGTTGCTATACTCCCGTAGACCGGTGGGACGGCACTCCGTCACGACTGGGGAGAGATCAGGCGCAGGACCAACGGCTTAACGAGCTTCCCGAGGCACGGAGTTGTTAGTGTTGTTACACTACCAACTTCGAAACCCCTGGCTGCTACTGAGATATTCCTCACGAAAAATCAATAACACTTTGCCTGGCCTGGGAATCGAGAAGAGGACCCCAGCTCAGCTCAGCAGTCGTGTTTGCACTACGAGACCAACGGGGCAGTTAAAACAATAAAGCATGTATTACCGCTCGCCCGCGGCCGGCAATATCCTCCGCCTGATTTATCGAGCTTTGCTTTTGTTTACTCAGCCTCATTGGCGCACTGTGTAATTAATATCAACGTTTATTTGTTCGATGCGCAAGAGTCGATCGTGAGCGGTAATGTAATAGACGCTGCGAGGTTCGTGTGCTTGGGTTTTATGAGGAATAGTTATGATTGTAAAGGTGAGCTAGAGTATGATTACAGAATTTGGAGTAGGTACAGTCTGCGGACAGATATACATCCGCTTCACCTACTAGTTTACTCAGTAAAGTAAAATTTTCCTTCGATCCACCGCCTGTTACTGATACTAGGAATCTGCATGATAGCAAAAACCTAAAAGATTTAAAGCAGAATACGCCTAGGATGTTCTAATTTGTGGTTGATCGGTCAACCAACGAGCATACTGCTTTCAAATTATCGGGAGCAGAACAAATATCGAACTCTTCACATAACGTTTCCCAGCCCGTTTCGTTGACTGCAAGACAGGCGGACTCAAAAGGTTACAGGACCCACCCTGATCGACACTGTAACACTTGCCTAGCTGCTGTCACCCAACCGTGGTTGGTTACAACAAGCTAAAGTCCACATACGAGTACGTTCCTTGGACAGTAATATATACTGATGGGCTCTCAAGGGTTAATCATTCGATGCATCCTCACGCTGCCCTTTTCAAACAACAGCATCTGAAGAGCAAAGTCCCGTTGCACGATTACCGCCCACCTCGCGATCCATCACCGCATCCTTACCTCGGCAATTAATATCAATGTATACAGTATACTGGCGAACTGGCGAATATCGCGATAGTTGGGAACTTGTGAGCCGAGTCAACAACCTGCGCACACGTCACCCCGCTCGTTTGCCCATCACTCAGAATGTTTATTTTTCAATTTAACCCGTCAGTGGCGCGGCCGTGCGGGCCCCGCTGAGTTAGGGCCGCCACACACCGCGCCGACAGGTTACCGCGCGCATAGCGCCGCCTACCGGCTCCGCCTGCAACTACACCACTTGCCCCACTTGCTATTAATTGCTGGTTGTGGTTATTAGTTGATTAGTACGTTGGGTTATTTATTAGATTTGTGTTAATGTTAATATGTTGTTTGAACATCAATTTTAAAACAACGATTATGGTCTATATGATATTAATCTTGTTTTATTATTGTTTAGATTGTTTTCTTGACAGCTGATGTTTATAGGAGAGAAGTGTATAATTATAGATGTTGATGACGTTCACTATTTGCTTAGTACTAGCTAATTTGTATTATTAACTATACTGTTAACCCTAGCAGACATTATAGCACATAAATAGGAGAAATAGGAGAAATTCCTAGTGTGGGGCAACGTTTTAAACAAAAAACAAACAAAACAAATAGCCAATAAATCAGCAGGAACAAGAACCAAGCATCTAATATTTTTATAAGTCGACCTCGATTTACTCACTGAGACATACAAACTCATCATCACAAATGTTAGTGCTAACGTGGCCACTGGGCAGCCCTACAAACAACCCGTGGCATACAGGCGTCGAGACCTACAATTAGGGCCGGCCAACACGACCACGACGAAACGCCGCTAATACGCACTCCACCGACTAGTTTCACACACGCCAGGCTTATTGGCACACAAAATGCGCGAAAATGTTCCTTTGCCACATCGGAACATGGCCTTATAAGCCGCAGACTGAAGTTTGAGGGTTAAAACATCACTATGATGCTTTACAACTTTATTACTGCCACCGATTTTAACGAAAACAACTCATGTAGAACTAGAAATAAGGGTGAAGGAGAGTGTAAGGTGGACTTGGTTTGTCAGGTATGGGAAAATTGTTCTTTATTGTTTATTGGCTCTACCATTCATCAATGAGTTATTACACCGTGAGCTGAGTAAAAATATTGGGTGAAAATTGATTTTTCTCAAGACGGATGGCACGAGACGTGCTTAAATCATCAGGTTCTTGGTTAAAATACACGAGTGTATGTGTTGTGAAGTTAATTAAAATTGATAGGAGAACAGGCGTACCGCCCAAAAAACAAAGAAATACTGTGATTTGTTCGAGATAATTGCAATATACGAGTGCTATGTGAGAAAATCTAGATATTCAGAAACTTTCACAGCTTATCACGGATGTCTCTAGTTTTACTTTTGAGCTAGTTTTCTACCTTTCTTTCTCACCAGCCTTTTTCACGTCCGCTGAGGAAAGTGTGAAGGGAAGATCCGCTACCTTCATACAAATTAAACACTTCTATCATAGGGTCCCCTAGTACATCACTCCATTCGAGTCACACCTCCTCAATAAAGTAGAGCACGGATGATGGGTGTGGACCACACGTGTGCCTGGCGCCGAGTACCAGGACCACACAGGCGGGAGGCGGTAGCCACCACTCTGTGGTTAACGTAGCAGAGGATGGCCGCAGGCGATAGCTACGGTGGTGCACTTCTGGTGTAGGTCGTTCTTAGACGGGGACCTTTTATTGGGTCTTATTTACTTTTGCACCGTTGGTTGCTAATAGAGCTAAGCATTTATGCCCCGGGAACCAAGCTGTTATTACGAATCCATTAATTTTGGCAAATTAATTAATAATGCGAACGATAACGAGAATGAGAAGTGACTTCGGCATTCATACATTTAAAAAATAATAATGCAACAAAGTGGCCTTCAATATCCCTATAAGTCTGGTCCGAATTGGAGAAAGTCGTAATTGGCTCGATTAAATAAAAAACAAACCAAAAACTAAACCAAACTGGTAAACTTATGTAGCGTTTCTCGTATATTTTCTGGACAAACTTGTGAACTATTTAATCTTTACTCAGAAATTCATTCCCAAACAACATTCTTCCTAACCAGTAACAGACCGCACGTCGCAAGCAATCATTTTCACAAGATATACGGGTTTCTGACGCGATGATCGCGATTACAGTGATTATACAGCTTCAATGCGTGCTGGACTGCTGGTACAACAGACTATTATCCCAAGCGCGCTTTATTGAAAAATTAATTCACTTCACTTATATCGCTGATATTTTTACAGGTCATTAATACAACGTAACGGTACACGTTTCGCTTAATTACGCCATAATGACTTTGCGCTTTCATGCAAGCCTGGTACTAAAAGTTTTACAATGACTAATATAAATTAAACTAACGCAATGAATATTGTTGAGTTGCCAAAATTATTTGCATTGGGATTGAGAGAGGCACAACTACCCCACAGGTTTAATTTCATACATATTATTAGCATTCTGGACAGCCAAAAACATCCATAAACAGTTATAAAGAGCAAGACAGTTCTGAGTTCTGTTGATCATTCATCAACTTATTGCTGAACCCAACCAAGGTGTTCATCACTCCATATTTGTGATCACCGGGCGTATTACTGACAGGCTGACAGTAAGTACAACCAACATAAGGGTTTCTAACCACGTACATGGGTTCGTGCCCAAATACTACGTGACGGTGCATATTCAACATTTACTGCAAGTTATGGAATTTGGGGAAACAACATCAAACTTTTTATTGTTAGTTTATCGTCATGTTGTAATACTTGATGATGGTATGGTGCCTGATCACCATCATCATCATGAAAATCTATTTGGTAACGACCTGTAAATACGAATTTCAGGCGGATTTCGAGTGTAATTTGTCATCATAGCTATGGTTAAGGCAACCATCGTGAGGAAACTGGCATGTCTAGCCAAAAAGTCGAAGACATGTGGCATCTAACCCACACAAGGTCCGCGTGGTGGATCAAGCCCACTCCCTCTCATAGACACGAGGTCTTTGTCCCAGCAGTAGCCAAATCTTGGGCTTGCTAAGAAGAGGGAGTCATGCCAACACAATGTTTTATAAGTGCATTTAACATTGTAATGCTCTCAAAATAGCTCATCACGTCTTAAACACAATTCAACAATAAATCCATGAAATCCTTTGTGGTGACAGAATGGGGCATCAACACCGCTGTTTGCAAAATAAAACGTTATTTAAAATATCTTTGGCGAAAATTAAGAGCACTGTATAGTGGGTAATTAAAACTATAAATATAAGGAGAGAGTCACAAGACCATTTAAAAGCAAAATGTCGCTTGCCAAGGAATGTTAAAACAATATTGTGTCAGTGTTAATTGCTTGTTTGTGGTTAACGCGCAATTATAGCTCTCTACGAGGAGAAATGATTATTGGTTTGTCTGTCTGTGGCTTTGGAATCATGATCAAGGTGTTGATTATTTCTTCAGCTCAAAGTAGCATAGTTGAAGCCTACTCAAAGGTTACTTACCAAAGTTAATCTAAAACTCCAACATCTTTCTTCGTGTTTCCTAGCCTCGAGTAAATACTCTAAGTAATGACGTCTAAATCCCATACCTTCGTGGAACCTAACTTCCTCTTGGCGATCAAACTCGTCTTCAGGCACTCTCAAATATTACAGTGGACAAGTTCGTCTGTCATACTTATTGCTCTTAACTCAAGACCTCTCTCTCACAGAAGAAGCCCGTGTGCGGGGAACTAATAACTGATTAGTTAACGTAAAGCTTACGTATTCATCGGTATACTTTCCCAGTCGTCTTTATTATTCCTTGTTCTTGCTCCTTCCTTCGTCTTGACGTACATATAAATGTACGTCAAGACCTCCTTATCGTCTAGGGTGAGTGATGTGTCTTTTCCTTTAATATTTCGAACTATAGTATTAACCATAAGGCATGTAACGTTATCATGTATTCAATTAAAAGAACAGTAAGTGACAGCTGCTTCTCATGGCGCCTGTGAGATTGTTCTATCTCTTATACAAATTGTTTACAGCGTATCATTATTAGTGCGATTTTAATTACGATAGCTTTAAGTAGCTTTATATTAGCACTTTCAGTAACATGTTTATTGCATTATACTTATCTTTGTTAATTTTAATAAAAACTAGCTACTTGTGACGATCATGAATACCTTATAAACGCCTTTAACTATTCTTGTTTTCTTCACCATAATAATTAATACAGGTGGGTCTTGAGATCGTGTTACATTTGTAAATCTTACGCCTTTATCATTGGACTATCTACAATAGTTTAATTTCTTCTTCTCCTGTCATCATCATTGGTGGCCTTGTTCCACACACTGCCGAGTAAAAGCCTCCTCCCTTTTATGTTTCCCTGGTATGTGTCGAGGGTGTCTTAACACCCGATCTTTTGCAAGCAAATCCGTGGTCTACCTCAATCGTTTAGTCATGTTATGTATACATAAAAAGTAGTCCTGTCACTTCGTACGAAGTTGTATGCAGTTACAACTCATTTGTACGAGAGCTAAATTATTTGTTTACCTCTTCAGTCGGAATTATAACCTGGTTTTTACACATTACATGCATTTTTGGACGTTTTACAAGATTTATTAGTATTTTCTCTGAATCAGCAGATATGAACGTTAAACACTCTTGTATTTTAATATAAGTATGTTTTTAAACTGCAGTAGGCTTTTAGCAGTGCATTGCCATAGTAGCAGTAAGTATGTTTTTAGGGCAATGTACTTAAGATTACAAGGACTTAAAACTAAACTTACCTGATTGGGAGAAGTTCGACGTTGTCAGAGGAATGGTGATGTTATCGGATGACTTACCTGCAAAAGAAAAAAAAAATCGTTAAAGATGCGTTTCATGGTTTCGGAAGTTTTTTAAAATATGAAAAGTTATACAAAGTTTCATTGAAAGAAGTATTGTTCCCAACACACGTAGGTCGTAACAATATGACGTAGATGAATGTTTCAATATCTAAAGATTTTATTACAAACAAACGTGCTGAATAAATCCGTGTCAATCATAAATAAAGTCGAACAGCCATATCCTTTTAGTGTCGACGGTAACAAAGTCGTGTCTCAAGCAAATATCCGCGGCAACTGTTGTTAGTCGCAATAAACGAGAACTATGTGAGAATGTCGTGACTCCGGCCTATTGCCAACGTACTACGGACCTTACACACGCACGCTCAATAAAAACTATCCAAAACACACGTGTTACTCATCAATTAAAATCAAATTAACAATTTGCCTGTCAAAGGCAATTTTCATTGTCCAAACTAGAATAGATACACGTATTTTTAGATCACGTGATTGTAAACTTTGTTTTTAATAATGTAAGATTGAAATTGTATCGTTAGTGAGTCAGTAGTGTTATAAAGATGAGTGGCTACGCGAACAAATTGTGTTGGACACTGGCCGCCTATGCCTTATTGTTTTTTAATGGCTCGTCCCGCCCCCGCCGAGCCTTCACCATCGATCATCCTCCTCGAACATCCACTTCTGACGTTTTTTCTCAAAGTTGTTCAAACAAAAAAGATTCGAATTCCCCGCGGCGTTCACTGACATTCCTTAGAAAGTTAAAACAACATATAAATTAATAAACGATCGTAAGGGTTAATGTTGTTGGTATAGTTGGGATAGCGTTGATTCGAGGCCGATTAAAACACGATTTCGAGTTGATAAGCGTGCTTAAACAGATTCCACTTTTAGTTTGAGAACCAAACTGATCTGAGTGGTTCAGTATGAAAAAATCCATGTACTTGTACGATAGTTGCTCTTGTAACTGGGTATCTACGTTATTGCTTTTAGAAACTTATTCTGTCACTAAAAGTTTGTGATAGCTTATCGTATCTAGATCAGAGAAGTATTAGAAGGGGTTCACCCTTCTGCGTGTTGCTGTGCCCGAGAGGGTCCATATTGATATTTTACCTTGTTACACTATCTATGTAATACATATGGAATGCAATAAAAACTTGAGTGTTGAGTATTATCGATACGCACATTTAAAAAAATAAACCAATATTTTGTCATCCCTCATTTAACAAGTACAAAGGTGACCTATTAAATATTCCACGCAGGGCAAGTGCCCCTTAAACTTGCTATCAGGGAGTACAATCGCGGACGATTCGATCGACCCATCTGCCGTCAATACCTACACATACGTCATGGGCTCCTGGTAATAACTTACGGGCTCTTTAATAGTAACCTATGTAAATGAGTGTCACCCTAATGAGACGTATGGGACATTCAGTGGGGTTTTTGAAGGGCTATCTAAATGAGTGAATATATTAAGGACGAGATAAGTGAGGTGCATTAATTTGCTGTGTATTTTTTAAGGTTCTATTCCGACTTTGCCTCTGGTCCAGTAGGTACCATTGATAGGTCTCAATAATCACAGTATTCAAAGTGAATGAGCCAAATAACGAACTCTTCCTAATTTCTATCAACATCTAATAACTTTATGAGCAACTAGCTGACCCGCGCAACTTCGTCTGCGTTCGGATTTTCCCCGTTTTTGCAATCTTTTTCATAAATGCTCCGCTCGTTTTGGTCGTAGCGAGATGTTGTGTAGCCTATAACCTTCCTCGATAAATGGGCTATCAAACACTAAAAGAATTTTTCAATTCGGACCAGTAGTTCCTGAGATTAGCGCGTTCAAGCAAACAAACAAACAAACAAACTCTTCAGCTTTATAATATTAATAGTATAGATAAAGAGTCTAGACGAAGTGACATTGTATCAGCGATCACGATGCTGAAAATAATAAAAAATGTATTGGATTGACCTAAACTATCAAAAGCTACGCCAATCTTGTTGTAACCCGTTGTAGAGATACGAAACTCTTGCAAACGATTGCCACTTGCTGAGGCCTCCAGGTAGATAACCAGTAAAGCTACTAATAAAATCAACACAACACAGCATATAAAGGGTGTAAATAGACCCTTAACGAAGCCGAAGTGCACTTGTTCTCCCCGTCTTTGCGATATTTTTTTTTGTTTTACCCATACCTTCTAGTTACGGAGATGTTGGGGATCAAAGTTCTAACATTTTCCCAAGTTTTTTTGAAATCATCATCATCATCATCATTTCAGCCGAATGACGTCCACTGCTGGACATAGGCCTCCCCAAGGGGGCTTTGCCATAATCGCCACGCTTGGCAGGCGGGTTGGCGATCGCAGTATGTTTGTTATAAAAATCACAGAGAACGCTGCTGCCCATTCTCTGGTAAGTCCCTTAGTCGCCTCTTACGACACCCACGAGAAGATATGGGATGGTGCTATTCTTTACGTCCGGACACCATACAGAACATGAAATTTTTTTTTTGAAATACATGTTTTTAATCTAAGATTTTTACTGTAAACACCTCCACGACCCCTGTACTATTCAATCCATCCATCAGCACAATGCTTTGACTGCGTTCAATCGAGTCCTACCGTTAGACGTCATTTTTCACCCCAAAAAAAAAGCCTTTTCCCAGCAATAATTTTTGCGTAAAGTTACTTAGTTTGATGTACAGAATGCTTGATTGACGGCTTCGTGAAGGGTCTGTTTACACCCTGTATGTACGCGATCAGCTGACGAGCAGAGGTCAGGGGGGGCTCCCACCCAGGGCACGCACGCATGACAGAACTGTCCTACTGAATAGACATGCACAGAAGATACACTATAAAAAAACTCAAGAATTCACACAATAAATTCGTATGTAGGTTCTTGTTACTATAACATACTGAACCGAGTTGTAAAAAGGATACCGCCCAAAATGCTCAGAAAAGGCTGTTTGATCGATTTAGCTGATTTAGCTGAAAACTTGGTAAAATATAGTATGAGACACGATGTTTGAAAAAAAATCGAAAGCATCAGTGATCATGTCTCATCTGTAGTTCCAACGGAGTACGCCGGAGCACTTAGCTCGTAAATTGAATGAGTATATTAAATAGCAGGAGAAGGTAGACCTCCAGTTTCAAAAAAATCTGATCGAAGTGAGAAAAATCGAAGTCGGCCAAACGCACATTATGGGTTTCTTGGTCAGTCATGAAACGTCAAAAGAAGATTGTTTTATCATGCTTGGCCAACGGGCTAGTGCCATCAGAGGATGGTGCTGCCCATCCTTCCTTCGCTAGCATTCATCTAGGTAGGTCGTCGTGTGTTTTATAGTCTTCAAGTGGAGCCTAATTGTTATTGGATAAACTTGACGACCCAGCAAAACATGAATAGGTATGCAGCGTTAGAAAACCACTTGATAATTCAGGAAGTGCGATATCAGGATTCCTCGTGCCTCACTTCCCATAAGCGTAGAATTTCCCACTAGGTCGTTCGCTGGAAGCGTTACAATAAAAAACTAAACGTTCGAAAGCACGCTAACTAACGAGATCCCAGCAAAGTTTTATTATTGTTGTATGGCGGCCATAAAAATGGCGCCTGTCGAGCTTTTATTGATCCGTGAATGGCCCAAGACCTCAGTTACGACCAATTTAACCGATATCAATTAGCGATGTTTGATATATTTGAAAGGCAATAAATTAGTTTTCAATTTGCCTGGAATCCTTATAGTATTTGTTATTGACACCTGAAGTACTAGGGGGCCATGACTCCGCAGGGAATTAGGAATTCCAGTATTTCGCCATAAATTAATTGGTCACGGTGAAAATTACACTTGACTCAAGAGTGTCGGAATTGCGATGGAAGTAGGGAATGTTAAACAATTACTGTCCAAGGGCTTCCACAACACACTTTGGTATTTTTTGTAATGAAATAAGTTATATATTTACACGGTTCAAAAGTAACAAGTTATGTTTTATTTGTTTGTCATTAATCGCGCTGCGCTCACGCACGCCGTATGATTGACGCACGCCGCCGCCCGCGCAACGTTTTACATATAAATTACCAATTACAGACCCCTCACAGATTTCACAGAGTTTCAGAGGTGGCATTTTTACGATACTTATAATGTGTATTTATTCATACATGTTTATTTTAGAAATGCCTATTAAATTAAATATTTTTGTAGGCGTAGATAATAAAGACCGGATTTTTAATCGACGTGGATTGCATTGATTTGTATATTTTATCGATAAACTAGCATCGATTGCCTAATTGGGCTCACACGCTCAGTGTAGGAATGCATCGACCAATCAGAGATGTTTTCTAATATGTCATAACTTATATCAAATCTAAAGACGTTATACACTAATTAGGTACAGTAATTTTGATAAACAACATCATGAAATAAAATCACGTGAATTGTGTTCAAATGATACTATGCGGCACAACCCGCACAACACTTTTGTAGTAGAAGTTCAAGTAGGCTGTTATTACATGAAATATCTAGTTACCTACTCATAAATCCAACAAAAGTGACGAACACTTTTGTTGGATTACAGTCTCGAGAGCCAAGCAATCACACATGAAAGAATCGATCTAGCATAAATCAGTAGTAATCTATAGATTGGACAGCCGCCTCCACAGTAACGGTAGCCACTTCTAATAATGAGTAATGAGCTAGAAAGAATGCAGGATAACAACTGACGGGCAATTGATGGGAAGCATACCGCCGCGCCGCTTCTGCCCGCCTGGTAACATTGTGCATTAAATAGACACCGCTCATTAAATTCCGTGATTGATTTTGTGGCAAAACCAATACAGTAGTCGCTACCGGTACGATTAGTAATTAAAATACGTCTAATAAGACTGGGATAGGCAAACAAGTCGCGCACGACCGAACAGTCCGTTCTAATGAGTTGACATTGATAAATGACTACCGAATTGTGAATTAGCATAAGATTCGAATAAGTTTCAAGATAAAGATTCATTCATATCGGAATTTACAAACTGATTCGCAAAGCTTTTAGAATTTAGATTGTTTATTATAATCTGAGACGACACGATAGAATCGGAAAGATAAATTGCATGATGTGTAGCTAGAGAAACAAACGGCTCGAATACGTAATATGGTGGTATTTCATTTTAATGCTCTTTTAACAACTGCAAAATCTTTCAATCAGATACCAAGCAATCATAGGATAGCAGGTATGGTGAGTGCTGCGAGTAGGCAAGCGGGGCCCACCCGCCGCGCGGCCGCGGGCACGCACGCGCTCTTGCCAAATTGCCCAACTGATGCAAAATATCCCCTTGAGGTTACAAGGCCTCTAACGGTTCCTTTCATGATAGAACCTCTTAACTCAAACACTTCCTGACAATCATCACAAAATGCTAGCGGTTGCCACTCATTTATATCTGTTATCTTTACTAGAAGCTGTCTCATTTTCATATTGGTTACACGGACAATTTTCTGTGAATTCAAACATAACGATAGCTTTATTTCCACGTGCATCGAAATAGATTGTGAGAACATTACGCACGTAAGAATGTCACACCGCCACATAGTACCAGTTCCCATATTCCAGCGACAATTTCCTGGAACTTTTAGCATTACACTTATAATATCATATTGCTTTCCTATCACGTTCAAAGATGACTTTATTTTGATATTGCACGCTTGTACTTTATCGTCCATTGTCTTTTTTATTCACACTCCTACGTGCCTCAATGTCGGCGCCTGAAGTTTATACATACATATTTCACTAATACATGTTACATACATTGTCATTCGAAAGAGGTGTATGAACTGTGAAAGAGCGCTTTGAATGAGTATCACCCGAGCTGACGAGCTGTCGAGCCTGTGTCGACGCTGTGACAGGTTGGTAGCTCCGGACGTCGAGCAAGTAGATTTTCAAAAGTTTCCATGAAGCGCTGGCGCTCTACTCATTACTAGGACTAAAAGGATGCCATGCAAAGTTTCCTTTGTAAACATAGATATTTGTAACAATGATTAATATCCTGTTCATCAATCGAATGAGCTGAGGATGAATCTTGTCTAGATGGCGAAATCTATTTCTGAGATGAGGCAAGTCATTTTGCCGTAACAAAATATCACAGCGTGAAAATGTCCGCTGTAACCATACTTCCCCGATTCAATTTTATAAAATAAACAGAAGTGTCACGGAGCAGGCCATAACGATTCTGTTTTACTGAGCTAGCGTGTTTCGCTCGAATAATGTACAGCAGATAGGCGCTTTTTGTTTTGCTAAACGGGCAAAGTTACTCGCGTGCCGTCGACGCTCCTGCGGTCGCTATATTTTTATCCTTGCTGTATGTGTCAGTGCACTGATCGATAGAGTAACCTTGGGAACGATAAGGTCATCCTGACTAAATACCATCATTTATCATGAAGTGACAACGACACAAACCTACAGACCATTAAGCAAATCTCTTCAATTTATATGTCAACGAACTTGAGAGTTTAATTTATAAATATTCAGAATCAGTTAGAAAAATTAAGCATTCGTGTCGAACATTGTTTGAATTAATGTGACATCCAATAAATATTTCAAAACACATCACTGCATGTTTCTAAAATATTATTACCAGCGAACACAAATTAGGAAACGAAATCCCAGGAGAGACATATTTAGCCAATCCATTTCCTAGTGTAACCAGGAACACATGAGGACATTTTTTCGAATAGTTTTTCAGTGTAGTATCAATTAGGAAACGTTCTGTGAGATCCGCCTCGACGTTAGCGCTCCGCTGGCGGCAATTAGAGCTGCGATGGCGCCCGCGGGACACCGCCGGATGCCCGGAATGTCTGAACTCCTGGCGCGGTATGCGACCCTGGTAATTATTCTCGGGTGATGCACGGTCTATTGCTCCTGGTGACTAATTAAAAACAATTTCCATGATTTATTTATTGTTGGTCCGTAATTTATGAGTCACCCCAAATAGAGCATACGTTATGATATTTCATTAAAAATTTTAAAGGAATAAGTTTCATGTGTATGATTTGTGAGTGGCAAACTCAGTTTAATTTCTAACCTACATAGGTCGAAGGATTTTATTTAAAAAAATATTTGAATTTGTTTTACCATGCATGGTCATGTTTTTCAAAGGCTAGGCCTACCACCAAGCTTACAAAATGGCCTCATACAAAAGCTTCCGTATAAAGTTTCCGTGCCGTAAATACATTGGCGCAACGAAGCGGAGATATCAATTAATGCTAACTAACCTGTGCTAAGTGGTTTATCTCTAACAACAAGGTAAGTGATTATGTATGTAGTACATAGCTGCATGTTATTTAAGTGTTTTCCCATTAAAAGTAAATCATAGATGATAATCTAAGCACGCACAATCTCAAGTAACAAGATAGTGTCCCTTACAATTAAACATGAAAATCATAGGAACTCAAGATATTTCATATAGTAACGACTAGTGATGAGCATCGCTATCTATCGATAAATCGGAGACGCGCAGCGGGGGCCGGCTTATCGACTCGACATCTGGCGCCTAAATTCTTACATGCAACGTACACCGGTTGTAAATAAGCCAGGAATCGCCACTGACAGACAGACAGACCAACGGAACAATATACGACTGTAGCTATGCTAGTATGGATATAGCCAGGCCAATTTATAATCAATAAACGGTTTATAATAAATCACATGTAAAAAACGATTAATAAATCAACAAAGTGTCTGAGCCAATTCAAATGAGCATGGAGTTTACTATTCCTGTGATTTAATGTAATAATGATTTCGTATTATTTTTTTATAAAAGATATAAAGAAGAAACATACGATGTAACGATTAAGAAACACGGAACTCCCACTAACAAAAGCGTGTTAAAAGTTGACACGACATCCCATTTTCCAGAATGTTAGTTCTTTTTAGTACAAGGCTCAAAACTAGTGCAAACTAAGTATTTTGCATATAATTATTTGCAATTGCAAAACCAGCATGATCTCTAAAGTCCTAACGTCAGCCAAACCTTATCAGCTTTCATAATCAAACATTAAATAGAATGTTGGAACGACAGGTAGACACTGTGATACAAACCTGCACTTCCACACCCACTTGAAATACTAACTCTAACATCTTTGCAACAAGGTTCAAAATACTTTTGATATTGAAATAATAAATTTGAAGAGTATCATGACACGTGTCAGTTTGGCTGGGAGCTGTCAGAGCGGAGTTATATATTTATTTATGTGCTGCCGCGGCTGCCGTGTTGCCTCTGTCAATGATGACGTGAGAACGGAAAGGAATACTTCCTCTGAGCCTATGAGCTGTTGGTACTTTCGACTTATCGGCGATATAATAAATCAATCATTGTTAAATGTGGATGTCTAATCCAAATTTCTATGTGAAAAGAAATTGCCACAGAAATGTATGTTTCTTTCATTAAAATACTTACAATTACAAATCTTATTTTACTACTATTATAAATGCGAATGTTTGTGAGGATGGATGCATGGATGGATGTTTGTTACTCTTGTACGCAAAAACTACTGAACAGATTTGATACACAGATAGTTTATAACCTGGATTAACACAGGATATCCCAGTAGTACGACCCCGTGGGACAATTACTGAACAAAACGCACCATTACATCGTTTACAAGAAAAGGCAACCTTCAATCAGAAATAAGTCAAGTCCAATATTGATAACTTTTGTGCATACCAGGCCGCTCAATCGCTATGTCTAATCCTATGGCTAATTGCACGTCCAAGCGAAGCAGTAATCATATAGGATTCACATTTATAATAAATGTTATGTATTTAATTAGGTACTCGTAATTAAGTGGATCAACGGCGCAACTTTGCCAGTATAATGGGTTTGTGTGTTTGCTTTTGTTGAAATTGTCTCCATGGGATAAAATAAAATGAAAGTAGATATACACATTAAGCTACCCGAAGTTTCAAGATTTTCCCAGTCAACCTTGAACCTAATGCTTTAGCGATAAAGTTAAAAACCCATTAAAGAAACATTGACAGATTGTAGTAGCTTCATGTGCTGGCGCATACCTATAAATGGAACTTTTCATAAATGAGAACCATAGAATGTTACCTGCTATGCTAATTTATACTGTGCTTATTTGTCAGCTTTCTTTATTAAATTAAGACATTTAATGCTGACTCTAATGCGATATGCATTAGAGTCAGGATATACTGATTTAATATTCTAATAAATAAAATATTAAAATGCACTTTTGTAACGAAATCTATTGTTTATAGGTATAAAATCGTAGACACAATAATTCACCACATTTGTCCATTGCCACCCAGAACACAATTTCCATTTACAAAAAATGTGAACCAAAAAAGCAGCCATTAATTTATCAAAAGTTTAATTATGAAATATGCACCAATAAATCGTTGTCGTTTGTACGAACGACAGGCATAGCCGGGATTCCGACTGTGTACGTATGTTCTGTCTCTCTCGCACCGACTATAAACACGACACGGTTAATTAAAACGGTATATTAGCATAAACAAATAAAATGCCCCATTACGAATTCAATTTACAATCTTTGAAATCGGTTAAATTAGTCGCAGTAAATAATATCTCGGATACAGTTTCGATAATAGCGTTGGGGCGCAACACACGAGCGGAGCGGGTGGACACATCCCACTGGCGTGTACTGTACAGGACATCTTACTCATCTTTTCAATATGCAGCGGAGAAGATTGGATTTTTTTGAGACTGTATATTGTAAATTGCTAATATTAATTTACATTTGAATTTTATAAGACTATTCTTAAGAAGTGTATGACCAGATGTATGAACGTCGACGAGGCGAAAGGAGTATGTAATCAATAAGTAATGTGATCTGAGCTGGTGGCGTTCTGTAGTTTCTGGTTACGCCAATGGGGAAAGGCGTGAGTTGATGATGTATTCTTAGGCTGAATTTCACTAATGAAAGTGAACGTGATCAGCTTATCTAAACCGCGTTTAAGAACTGTCAGTGTCATAATTCCACAGTAGTGATGATACATACAGCTATTGTATAATAAAGTCATTGATTGGTTGATTTGAAGGTCCCGGCCTACATTTTAGTATCGAACTTCATAGGGTACTGGTTTTACGGGAGGAGACCTGTAGCTAAAACCGCTACAGCGTATAAGTTAAAGCCGATAACATGTGGTTTAACGTTGGCCGAGCAGTAGATCGATGCCTTCATTTAAAATTGGTGCGTTGAATATGGTAAATAGTGCAAATTATTAATTATACGCTTTTTTTATACAATTAATGTTATATATGATTGATTCACTACCGGTCTCGAACATAATTTAATATTTTATGTGGTGCAATGAATTCCAAATACATACTTATACTTTTTGCCGGATTTTTATTTATTTAAGTAGATGATAAAAATATTTAATTAGGATTTACTTTCCATATTATAATTGCCTAACAGTACTCATGGAAACATTACTATAATATTAAAAGATGCAACATCAGGTAGAAGGACTAACGAATTCGGAAGGGTGGCTGGTAATAGATGGTATGGAGTGACCTAATGAGCTTAATGGCTTGAAATTGGGAACATCCTTGGATTGCTACAGGAGTGGAAATTGCAGCATCAGCAGGTTTTTACTTTCGATATATTATACTGTTACATTAGGAACAGTCAGTGGCCTGATTTACCTGACCCCTCTTCCCCTTGACTTCTTAGTAAGAGGGGTCAGGCAAACCACTGAATGCTACATAAATCTGTGATCAACTTTCACGAGAACAACTCCGCTCTCCTGAAAACAAGCACACATCATCCTCAACTCAATACTTACAACACCAGCCTAAGGGACTAACCACGCTAATTCAGCTCTGTTCAGCTTTTCTCCATAGAAAACAACAATTTTGTATGGAGATGCATACGCATCTGAATAGACGCGGAAAGCTGAACGGATGCGTACGCATCTCCAAACAAAATCTGTTCGTGTGGTTAGTCCCTAACTGTCCACCACGTGACGTCCCGTCAATCACAATCCCAACTAGAAATTAACAGTAATTACACGATGCGTCCGTATCAAACGCCTGCGCAGGTATGCTGCCCCCCTCCCCCCCCTGCCCCCCGCCCACTGCGCGTGCGCACTTGGCGCGCGGCGGGGCGCCATTGTCCCGCTGTCAGGCACGGCCGGCGCCCCACACAACGACTCGGTAGGCACGACCAGGCTGGCCCGATATCGATAGTGCTTATGATACTGTAAACGTGCTCAAGGCACAGCACCGGCAAGAAATTCAGACGCGATCAAGAAGGCTGGTGGAGGACACGTGTACCAAGCGGTCTATATTGCAGAAGACTTAAACTGACGCTTGGCTTGGAAACACGTTGTATGTGGTTGTGATCACGATTGAAGGAACGACGAAAAAGGAGAACAGTCAGTTTCTAGAATCTATAGCAATATGGTGGCTTCGATACACATCTAGTTGCCCATAGAGTACTGCGAGTATTATCATGGTTTGTATTGAACTATTTCATGTTAAACAATCGTACGCAGCTTTAAAATTGTAAGGCCCTACGTATTTTAAGCTCAAAAAATCAACGAGTATTTTTTTTGATCATGTCAATAATTATTTAATAACGACACCTCATTATGAGAAACAAACACTTCATAGTGTTGAAATACGCAGAATTAACATGTAATCATAAAATCATCTATTTTACTGGGCATGTCAACGAGTAGGTACGTTATTAGTTGTAATTATATGTAAATTAACGAACAATAAATATTAATATGAAATTATCGACAGCGGGCAGCACTAGCGTGGCGCCTGTTCGACAGCGCGCCGCAGGGACGCATTGTCCGCGCGTCTAAGTGCCTCATATTCGGTTACCCAACTATATTACACGGCCATACGCAATATCGATATCTCACCCAAAACAAATCATGATCATCCTTAGTTCTCACCTCGCCAACTAACTTTCAACTTTAGGATCTTACAAGAAGGTATATTTTTGAGTGTATGCAAGTTAGGTGATTATGCCAGTTAGTTTGAAATATAAAACGATATAATTTTCATTTTACTACTCCTTGAATACACAAGAGGTTTAATAAATAACAAAACAAAGCTCTCACGTCGCACCTTATTTGAAGGCAGTTTTGTCAAGCGATTGTCTCAGCTTCACAAATAATTTATATTATTGTATAATAGATTTGGGAGAAAAAGATATACTTTTATAGCGGTTAGAGAGACGATTTATCGCGTGCTTTTAGTTAATAAGTTATAAAGTTAATTTATATTAATAGGTAAGTCATTAAATCAATTTTATGTTTTGTTTGTATGGGTTAGGTTGGTGAAATGTAGAAAAACTAGGATAAATTAGCAATAAACTGTAGTTTGTTGACATTAGATACGTGTTACCCAGCAGGTCGTGGAGGTCAGATAGAAAGTCTCTCTGAGTAAAATACTGATATTCAGCTGCAACAAGGTAGACTGGAAGCCGATTCCAACATAGTGGGAAAAGGCTAAGCAGGTGGTGACTTCTGAGAAAGCTACCCGACATGCGGCGCCTCAAACATCGGATCTCATAAACAGCGTGTAACATAAAGGGGATACTCATATAAAAGGGTGTGGTACAGACCACCAAACTCACTACTGACCAACTTTCTCCATGGTACCAACATCGTTATCGCGAAAAATAATCAGTTGCCCCGTACTACACCTACTCGACTCAAATGTATTGGGCAGTTGATTATTTAAGGAATATGCGCATTTGCTTAAGTACTTGAATTTAATTTTAATTAAAAAAAAAAACACTCTTAAGGATTTGTCGCAAAATCATTATTAATAACTTTCAAAGCTCTTTTTGCGCACTTAATGTGTCCGAACGAAATGAGGGTAACATAACCTTTCTTAATTTGTTGATATTGCAAACTAACTAATTTCTTATATCGATTCCAATTCGCCGATTACTTTTCTGAATGGACTCCATTCGTATTGGATCAATAAACATTATGAAAAATATTAAACAATTGTTGTAAATAAGTCGCGAAGAATGTTGCAGAACATTTTATTATTTTTGATTGCAAGGATCGGGTAACAAGCAATCTCTTTTATTGCGTAATTTAATACTTATGCCAGTATCAATTACTTTAAAATGCATGACATAAGTTAAACTTTGCGATTATGCTGACAAAACTTTCTTTGTTGCATAAAAGGTAATGTGTGCAAAAAGTGTGGTTAACGTCAGAAATGTGTGAAAATAAAAAAAAAGTGTAAATTGAATTTCACGAAATCTACTCGCTCGCCTGTAGACACTTAGCCATTGCACTATTGCGGCTGACACACAACGCAAAATAAGCCCGGTCTATCGCACAACTTCTTGTATTAGGCGTGCCTAACCGTCACAAAAAACTACTAAAACCATTATAATGAAACCTACCTCAGGGTCAATCTTCTTATACTCGGGGTCCTCCTCATCCACCTCGAAATATAGCTCCGTGGAGGTCAGCGACACGGTGCCTGGCGCCACCAGCCCTGGAGCCACCAGTCGCGCTTTCGTGCTTATGTTCACCGGACCTACGAAGTACCAGGATTCAATGATGATAATGAGGGTCTAGAGTAGACAAAGTGACGTTCTATCACCAATAGTGATGAAGGGTTAGTCAAAAATTAATGGGACTGACATAAGCTATCGAAAAGTTAATGTCAATCTTGCAAAACATCGTTGTAAAAAGAAGCAACGCTTTGAAAGAGCGCCTGCCACGTGTTTAGGCCTCAGGTCTGGTTGACCTGAGGCCTAAACACGTGGAATTCAATTCAAGTTGTTACGCTGGTAAAGCGACAAAAATCGATAAAAGAATAAAATATGACAGCAGTGACATCCTTTTGTGTGATACTGAAGATTTACTGCTGTGACCAAAATCAATTTATTCTTTCCTCAGTATATCATTTTGTCCAATCGTATGGTATATACACTTTACGGTCCAGTACAGCAGTTTTATTTCTAATGCGCCTGATGTAACATTGAATGCAACGCACACAACGCACACTGCTCAAGTATTTTGGTAAGGCGTTGAAGGCAAGTTAGGATCAGTAGCCAAGGAGGGTTGAAATAATTCGATTTTTACTCGATAAATGAAATAAATACTTGGCCAAACATTGAACGGAAACTCCTTATTTTATTTGTATAAAATGGGTTATATTTTTTACTTTTCAATTAAATTAATCCGATGATATGGGCCATATTAGTTTTATTTGATACTAGGAGATCACAAAATGAAGGAGGCCGCCCAAATAAACACTTTCGTGTAATCAATCGTATCGATTTGCTTACCAGTTAGGTCGGCATCTATTTCTCTGTCATCTACCAGGAGCTCAGCGTCGTCTAGGAGTTCTGCGGCCGCGGGCGTAGGTAGCTGCGCCCCTCGCCCCGCACCGCCCGCTGCTATCCTAGAGTGTAGTTCTTCCGTAGCCTGTGATTGGAGAACGAGTACATTGAACTGATTTCATTCTTACAGAGCGAAAAGGACAGCATTTATTCCCATCTCTTACTATGGGTTCTCACTGACGAAATATTCACTTATAAACATGTTGTCTGATGCGATAAATGATATATCAAATATCAGAAGAGAGAGAAAGAGAGACAAAAATTTAGATTTCAATAATTTTCAGATTTTCTGTGAATAATTCGCAAGTGCAAACGCGTGATTGTATGGTCGATGGCGAAACGCCCTTATTATATCTATAGCTCTAGAATCGTGTTGTGATCGGTTTAGCAATTTTAACAGGCTCACATACGATAGGAAGAGCTTCAGGTTACCTGTAAGATGGCGTCGTGGTGATGCGTGCTTGGGTGTGGCCTGGCCAAAGCAGCGGCCACGTGTCTTCTCCCTCTCGCATCGGGGACCAGTCTTCGACGTCGACGCGCGTCATCTTCCCAAGTGTCTAGTTTCCAGAATTGACTGCCACTACTGAATAACATAGAAACATTGATTCGAAATTAAAACTTAGGTTGATCCATGATATATGCAGATACAAATCGCACCTTTAAAGGAATTGTATTGTATTGTATAACGGGCTGGTGTACGCAACTCCACGTCAAAGCGCGTATTTTGCGTGCGGCACCTTTAAAGGAAAACTGTTACTAAACGGAAATGTTTCATGAATTGAGTTAATAATGCCATCTTTCTTAAAATTACGCACACTTTAAAGATGAATTTGACACTTTGTTAAAAAATACTTTTATGACGGCACATGGCGGTAAATTATTTCGTTACAAAAATAAAATGATTTGGTTGCTAAATGCAATATTGTGTCTATACTAATTGTAACTTGTTCGTTGAACAGTGATGATGAAAATTTAAAGCAAAAGTGTGACTATTTGAATAACCGCCAGTGGCGAAGGTTTCATACAACTCGATTTCTACAGGATTCCCTTTGAAAAATGACACAGTCAGTATTCAATAGACAAATAATATTATCACATTAAAGATATCTACTCCGGCTTACTTTTTATAAAAATTGACCCTTCGCTACTGATAACCATACTGCTGCATGTCAAAGAAAAAGAAAATTGCTTAGTACTTTTAATTGGTATAGTGTAACATTTTGTTTAGTCGGTCACAGTACAATTTATTGGAAAAGTGTTACTATAAAATAATAAATCATAATATAAACAGTTCTATAAAAAAATACTTTTCTGAATTGTATGTGATAGTGTCAATAAATATCTATCTTATGGCTTCAAAAAATGGCTTTGAATATCATGTACTTATCTTTAATTGCGAAAAATCTGTGATTACTTTTTTTTTTAATTTCTGTGTAAAATTTGGAATTTTTGTTTGGTAACAGTTTGCCTTTAAAGGTGCGAATTAACTCTTTATCAATGGAATCCCTTGCATCTTTTATATCAACATTTGGACCAGCAAAATCTATAGACCACAAAAGTCTTAAACGAATTGCGTTGACTTGGATTTCGTGTTGCAATTTGATATTCTGCGGCTTATGTTCACCTAGTACAGTTTGAAAAAATAAAGCGGCCGTTATACAGCGATTTATATGTCAAATATTGGTACAACTATCATTATCGACAGAAAGATGTGTTTAGTGCTGCCAAATAGACAATTCTATTTTAATTCGAAGAACAAATAATATTATACAAGGAGCTATGGGCACGTTGTCATAATCACAACTGATATCGCCATCATTCGAGCGCCAAAAGATCCTTGTAGGACCGAATATGCGCACACATACCCAGGGTGTGGCGTGGCGTGTGACGCGGCGTGGCGCAGCTTGTCGAGCAGGCGCGCGGCGGCCGCGTGGTCGCGTCTCCGCGCGGCTGCGATCAGTCGCTCGCACGTTCGCTCTTCTTCCGCTCGTTCGGCGCTACTCGTTGCACATAAACACTGTTCGAACAATAATTGAGTTAATAACAAGACTGTAATCATTAGAACTCCCTCTAATATAGTTTACTAAATCGTTTTATCACATGAGATTTTAACTGACAAACTCCATCTCAAAAGGTAGAATTTTCTCATCAAGAAGATGATTTTTAAGCCCCGACGAAAAAGAGGGGTGTTATATCAATTGAAGATAGGTCACATTGTATTAAAAGTAGAATATTACACTTATAACATCTCTAGTTCCAAAGCATTTGCACAGCTACTAGTAATTCAGCTTAAACAAAAAGGGGTTATTTTCTAAATTCCTTATTTTCCAAAATCCTACCTCAAAATCAGCATGTTTCAGTACATCATCGGCCCTCATCCTGTTCAGTATGAACTCTGCCTCATTGGCGACCCTGACGATATGATCCCTCATCGCATGCGATAGAAGCCGACCCTCATTGATCAGCTCGATGAACGCCAAGCCTGCATGCTTCTGTAACGAGTTCTGCCACTCTTGCGAGCAGAGTAACATCACCAGTTCGACCACTGATGTACTAGATTTGAAGGTTTGAAGACCTGGGAGAAGTAAAAGTAAAGGATTAATGTCATTCAGGTGTGCTGTGGCGACTGTAGCTGAGTAACAATCCCAAAACATCTACTCTGCAACCATGTGCATTTCTTCTAATAAGAAAAAGCTGTCTGTTAGAACCACATCCAAAGCCCATCTAGAATCTACTAGCCTCTGTCCCAGCTATAACCAAAGCAAACTAAAGTATTTTCACAATCACAATTTTTCTTATTTTGACACCAGCCTGAGCTAATTATTGCATGACAGTCTTGCTACTTTCATATCTTGCTCTCGTATCGCATTTGTGCTAATAATGATGCCATCTAGCTGATTTCGGCCACAGCGACTACATTTGAAGACTTTTTATGGTGACCCCCATATTAGCGTTGTATGAAGGTAATTAATTACAAGCCCATTTTGTTAGTCATCACTATCCTACCTTAGTAATATGTTAGTGTTTTTTTACCATTTTGAAAGCTAAGCAAATTGCTCCATTAAGTAAAGAACAAAGCAAGATAAGCGCACTACCATGCCTAATACCGGTCTACCTTTACCCTCCATTAGCAGCTCCTGTCCGTGGCTGCCTACCAGGGTCTTAGAGAGGAAAGGAGCAAAGTCCAGCATGATCTCTCTAAGCAACGGACACACTGGCCCGAGCGCTGTCTCCAACTTGTGAGTGAGGGAGGCTTCGCGAGACACGCCGTCCGCAGACATTGTGGTGTTCATCGCACTGAGACCCGCAAGGGTCTCGTTGTCCTGCGAAGAGAGGTACTTTATTGTAAATTGAATTACATATAATTATAAAATCAAATTGAATTAGAGACATAATATTACGCAAAGCTTTTCATAACTTTCACAGAACCCCATCGCCCCCCACCATCACCGTTCCACTTTATTCGGCGAACTTCTTAAATCAAAAATAATTTAGTTGAACTTAGAATTGAGTCCTTATTAATTCGAGTTGGAACATTTATGTTCGCCTCAATCCAGAGCTCGTTCTAGTTGCTATTACAATTAATGTTGACTTACTGGATGTAAATGTCTCTGCGCTGCTTGTAGATTTCTGTTCTGATGCCTCTGTGTAAGATGATGGTGAGACTCTGAGTTCCTCATGTGAATTTGTTTGTCTATATCTGAAATGAAACGAAATATAAATGTTAAAAGAGTTTGCTTTTTATATAAAACGCTCAGATTTCCCGAAGCAGGTTTACTCCACTGTGAGTTATGGTTTGCAACCATCTGTAACTTTTGTTTGTGGTTTACAGTTTTTTACTTTATTTTACCTTTGATTTCACGACACTGTCCAAGTCACAGTTTACTTTGTCATGTTTCAAATTCAAAAGGTTGGTCTTGTGTTGCGGCCAAGGACAAGTCTGCCAACACCACAGTGATCTTTTTCTCATAACGTTAAGGTTGCTGTTGAGTAGAGTGGTTGCTGCTGTCAGAGGTAAAATAAACTGTGGCAACACTGTAGGTCAATCATCGTTATAGAAACTGATAGAACATCGCAATTACCTTCGTGTATATTTCCTTCATGGTCGCGTGTCCTGCCAGTGATAGTGGCGGGTCCACGCTCTCCGTCTTCGTTCAGGTTCACGTCAGTCCATGATTCGTCATTGCTCACCTAGACATCAAAATATTGTATTATATATCCTTTATTTATATTTTTACAAATCATTTACATTTTTAAATATTCCTTAGAAAAAAACAATGTAAAAACATTTAAAAATATGAAAAATTGTAGCCCACCGGTATCGGGAACAGGGTCCAAGTTACCGGCGGTCAGGGCTCCAGAGAGGGGAACCTCCTAACAATATATTATTATTATTGGTTATAGCTTGTTTTCTTCAAAACTATTATTCTTTTTGCTTTCAAAAGTTTGACTTTTGCATTTGATTTCTATTAATCTACATCACTGTCTCTATATGTATAAGTCAGTATTACACTGGCATCAATCGCGGCAACTTCCATTAAAATGTCCCCGTGACTCCGAAGTAATGCCTTAATGTTATGGTTAATTTTTGCCAGACGTTCGATTCAGTACGGTGTTTCGTGGACTACTTGTTTTACTTTTTGTAAAGTATGTATGTATCTTCTCCAATCAGATTAAGAATATCTTTTAGCTTTTCTAATTCTCTTGACTCTTGTAAGCTGTCATCTGTAATCAGAATATCGTAAGCCATACTTACCGGATGCTTATTATCATCGAGCGCGATCTCGCTGGACGTCTCCGGGTCGTTGTTGGTGGTCTCGTTGGAGTTCAGGTGAAACGAGCCGGCGTCCTCGATGGAGTCCACGCTCTGCAGACACAAACGCGTCATACACACACTCTAGCCACACGTCGACATACACCTAACACGACTAAACTGCTCTAGACAGTAAGAGGGAGGAGCTAGCGATGGATTACTTAAGGTAATCAGCTTTTTACGTCTAACTTGAAGGTCCACTTGTACCACAAATCATTAAGCGCTAAACGTATTTAAAATATCCTTTTGTTTTCTGTCGCTCGTTTGAAGTTGAACAGAAACAGAACGATATTTAAAATACGTTTAGTGATAAGTGGTGCAAGGGGGCCTTACGTAGGGAAAGCTAAACAATTATCTTGTGTGTCTAATTTATTAATCTAACATTGGATATCACACGAAAACGACTAGATCACTAGACTTTGCTAGAGCTTTGAATAATGAAAACTAACTCGGGACTTGGTCTAGTGAACTGAAAGATATAATTTATTAGATAGAAGATCATTTTGTATGTTGCACAATGAGGAAATCAGATCTTACCTTTTTACCTAAAACTATGTGAAATAATAAAATTCAGTGTAAATACTCTACTAGGTGGTGAAAGAGAATGATAAACAGTGGACAATACAATAACACCATGCTTTAAAAGAATCCAGTGAAAAAGCAAGCATAGCACACACATGCCGGAAACAAACTTATGTTACAAGGTGGAAAAGATCTAGAACACACGAAACATCGAAATTTTATTCACTATCGAACAATCTGAAATGTGAAATTCCCATCCCGATAACCATAATATCATGATGTTATACATAAATATTAATTAATTTAATTCAAACATGTTTATTTTAAGATTATATTACATAATTACAATGTTTTATATTCGATTCGTGTCTGGTGCTTAGTTAGTGCTTTAATATATCGTGATTTCTTTATAACGAATATTGTACTTACATTACAAGTGAGCATAGCTAGCCTATTTTGTGTTTATTCGTTTCATTTAATTTAAATATACATATTTTGTATGTATTGTGGAAAGCTTGTGTAAATCAGTGTACATGATTGGAACTGGAATGACTCTTTGCCATTTCATTCGTTCTTCACAGGAATAAATAAAATGGTATTCAAATCAAGGCTTGTTTCTTATAAACTCATTTTTGACCATAACAGAACAGTAACATTCTAAGTGACAATTATATCAATAAAAGTACCAGGATTACAGAACCAATCAGGAGTGTCAACACTAAATTAATTGTGTATGTTCACACAAAGTCAGAATGTGTACAAACCAAATTGACCACCGACACCGTTATCCCAGACAATGTTTTGGACCTTGCGGTTGGAGGCTTACAAAAGGACAATAACATTTATTTATTAAAAGTAGAAACCAGATAGATATCAGCTAGGTAAGGTTACAATATATTGCAAGATCTGGTTGAACAAAAAGCATTATTAACTCAATTTGCATCAAAAAATCTAGCAGAATAAAATTTCCCCCTTGTATTTTAGTAAAATATTGAAACTAAACAGCAACGAAGTACCCCAAAGACCATAGTTAAGGAGACACAGTAACTAATAGAAAGAGATAGAGCACCGGCCGCGTCCCCGCAGAAGTACTAACCTTGGGTTTGAGCTGGCTTTTGACTCGGAGGCTCGACTTGAATAGCGGTTCTTCCTTTTCCGAGGCGGGGGACAATTCCGGCTTATCGCTAGACTTTGCTTTCTCTCCAGTACTCGGCTTCAGTTCGTCAGTAGTCGTTTCTATTTTCGCAACACCCTCTTCTTTCCCATCCGTCTCCTTTATTAATTTTATTGCAAAAGCAAAATAAAACGAATATAATGAAGCGTCCACGTATCACATAAAATGTTCCACATTTAATGTTTCATTCAACATTTAATTCATAGCGACATTGAAAACGAAAACCAATCGGCAAACAGCAAATGAATTTGCCAAACACAATGAAACGGACGACGAGACTCGACGTTCTGAGTAGCATGCGCGGAACGCTAAGTTGATCCTAGATCTAGAACTAACCTTATGCTCAACTTCACTCTACGCTACTTACAATCAAATGTTCTTACTTTTCTAAAGTACACCTAAATTGGAAGAGTTCGAATAAATTGGAAAAAACATGCTATAGAAAGAGAAATTTAGAACAGATCAATGTCATAAAACTATTTATATGGAGGCTAAAAATAAAAGCTTAAAAAATAAATTTTGAAAACTTACTAACTTTTATAAGAAAATATGGATTTGATGAGAAACAAGTAAGCTTTTATGTTTAGCGCCAATCGACTACAAGAAGTGACTGTTACTGCTGATATTTAATTCAATACTCACAACAATTTTAAAGGTAGAAAAAGAAAGACAGGGGTCTATCAAAATTCTTCCATGCAATTATGATCCGTACACAAACACGAGCAGGTCTATATTCGCATATGATATCATCCACATAGTATGAGCAGTTCTAATGATCTTACCTTCATGGATGGAGAGTCCAGGTCATTAATGGTAGAATTATTCTCATCGACCACAATCATGGCATACTCCACGTCATCTCCATTGTGTTCTAGGGGGACATAGAAATAGCATTGGTTAGTTGTTTACAATAATATGTTGCGTCGTTAGAGACAACATCGACAAAGCTTTGCCTTAATAAAGCGAGGGGTCAGGTATCCTACTCAATATGTTACTATTTCTGGGAATTAAACTTCTATATTTACATGGAATTCTGTACAAAGCTGATAATTCTTACTTGTTACTTCTATATCTGAAGCGCATAATGTATTACTATCGGCAGTTTACAAGGGAGTTCAGTTCGACGCCTAGTCTACGAATACTTCTTCATGCATTATCCACAGTAAAGGATCGCACAGAATTCCTGTCGGTTACTACAACCAATTATTAAAACTTTATCTTAAATCTTATACATGCTTCTTAAAATTTATGGTTTTCTCAATTTCTACTTCAAATGATGACGCAACTTAAAGAAAAATGGAAAATAAAAGAAGCGGTGCCTCAGCGGTGCAAAGATTTACATTGCTTTGTCTTCGAAGACGAGAACATTGAACAGACGAACAACGATAAGGACGCTACAGACAGTGTTGTAGAAGCTTTGTTTTTATATAATTCAAAAGACAAAACAGTGTACGCGAACATCGACCACATGTAGTATTTTGGGCGTCCACATCACAAGCCTATGTCAATATTTGTGACTTTGTCGAACGCACGAGAGAGCAACTGAAACCACTATGAAGCGTGGAAGCGAAACTGAAGCACGGAGATAATATAGTGTTGTTGCTCTGTCGTGCACTCCTATTATTTTTATTATTACTGATTTTTGTAGCATTTCGATTGACATTCTAATAATTTATTAGTTTTCACACGAATAATAACTAACAGGTACATTTGCGGACATATCTTCGCATTTTATATGACTTCAATTAAGTGTTCCACAAGGGACCATTCTGGGCCCTCTAATTTATTTATTTTGTCTTCACAATTTGCATAAAGCGACTTTTTTATATAACTTTATTTTTGTAAGTAATGCGAACGCCAATAGTCTATGGCCGCGTTACCTGCGTGAGCGCGGTGGTAACTAGCGATGCGTGTGTGTGCGAGCGTATTATTGTTAACGTGTTGGCCGCATTCGAGCTTGCAGTGCGAGTGTGCGTGGCGCTGGGCCGGGTGCCCACCGGGCAGGAACTGCGGGTACACGTGGTGCGACCACTGCGGGAACAGCGGCCGCGACCCTGTGCCCAGTGCAGCAGCAGGGCGGTACCAGGGTGGTAGGATACAAGGTGTACGTCAAGTGCAACAGACAGTCACATGATGGTATCGGGGAAACAGGACACGGAAGAGGCACGATAAGATAAGTGTGAAAATACGACAGAAGAAGGAGTATTACAGGATATTTATAAAATAGGTTACACGTATGGCGAAATTGAAAGATTTGCGTAGAATAGTATACAGTGTAGAAAGTTTAAATATGGTAAGGAAATATATACAGGAAGGAGAAAGGACAAGAGGAAGCGGAAAGAAAGAAAGTTAAAATACGAATTTTGTTTGCAATGTTCAGAAATTCGATCGTTAGACATCGCAATGTTTACAGTAGCAAGTGAAGTGCGGGTTATAGAATCGAACGATCGATGCAAGTCATGGCAGTGCCGCAGTGTAGTAAATGTAGACGATTTTACCAGTGTCCCAAATCGTGACGCGTATATCAAGCGGCGTGAAAAAAGGAGAAACGACACAATTCAGATATACAGTCTATAAGTATCCTTTTGAACTGTCGCTCTCGAAAGTATCTACATGTTCTGTGGCAAAGTTTATTGTAATATTACCAGTTTGGCCAAATCTTTGAGAACCAAAATGGTAATCCTTCGCTCAACTATTGATCGACTAACTTCTGTTACTCTGTGTGCTATTATTTATACTTCCGACAGCGACAACACACAATGCTGATGACTGTGACATTCTTATTATGGTAACCAATACATTTGATATTAATATGTTTTATATTGAGTGCGATAAAGCATATAAAAGAAGCAAAAATAAATAGCATACAATTTAATCCATATCTAAGAAACAAACCCGATATGACTATAGTAAAGAAGAAAGTATAGTTTTAATAATATTTCATACACAAAATATTATATCAAGACAGATATATTTCTACATACATAAATATAGTTTATTTCAGTGAATTAATTATATTTTAATCAATTTTGATAATTTTTTCACGTTTTAGAAGTGGTCTGTTTTAAAGATCAAATAAAATTGGTAAAGTTATAAATATAATATATTTAGAAGGTACATAGAATAGATAGTCTACTACATAGAACAGTGAATGCTTGACATAACAGTGCCACTACGTTTGTAAGTTATTGTGGAAAATAATATAATGGGTAGGTATTTGGTATGTACAGAAAAGATAAAGAAGAATAACTGAGTTGAAATTCATAGAACCGGATAGTTCACAGTCAAGTTAAAGGGAAAATAAATGCGGTTATTTCGAATTGAACCGAATTGGACTTCCATTAATTATTTTTCATGTCCAAATCACTGGAAACTGACTTTTACAAATACAATTACTTATACTTAAAAAAGCGTGCATAAATTATAATTATATTTCTTTTAGCAAGTCCAATTGTGTAAACGTTTGTTTTATTTTTAAATGAAATGATTATCTTGGTGTAGTCGGTGTAGCTGTAGCGTGTAGCGTGTAGCGTGTGGCGTGTAGCTTGCAGCGCGACATACCGTGATGCTCGTGCGCATGGTGCGCGCGGCGCGAGCAGTCGGGCGGCGCGTGCGCGGGCGGCTCCAGGATGTCGCGGTACTTCGACACCATCAGCACCGAGATGAAGTACACGATGGCCAGCGACAGGAACTGCGCCTGCTTCGTCTCCTCCTGCCAAACCGATAGCGTACAGATCATTTGCTACCTCTTGTTGCCACCCAACACCAGGAATGTAAGTAAACGTCAATCAGAATATCGTCATCCTACCTATTTCACGAATATCATATGTATTTGGAAAATGGGTCATTTAAGACTAAACATGAAACAAATGAAATAAACTCTCAAAACAGTGAAGGAAAACATCGTGAGGAAGGGCACGTGTTATAACCAAAAAATCGAAGACATTTGAAATATGCAACGAACCCTCGCACTGGGACCGCGTAGTACATTATTCAGCCTGCTCCTTGCCCAGCAGTGGGAACAATATACTGTTTATGCTTATCTATGCTATATGAAATATCCAATGGATTGCAATCCAACCTATATGTTATTATGAGATAGCCATTATTGTCATCTGCTTAGGCTTGTTTCAAATTGTTGTAGACTAGTTTCAACTTACCACGTCTCTATAAATCACAGCTCGTAGTCTATTCACATCCATGTCTTGAAGAAGTCTTTCCGGGTCCTTGACAGGACTTGATGCGTCGGCTAGACTCGCCACCACACTCTAGGGTTATAAAGGAAGACAAAATCCGTTATATCTATTAGATAACATCACAAAAATCAAACACCAAGGGTTGGTGAAATTAAGAATAAAGTTGGTAAAGTGTATCAAAGTACTAGGAGACCATGACCGTTGCAGAGGTCTTTACGGTAAAATTTTTAAAGTCAGTAAGTAAATAGTAAACGAAAATACATCAGTAAGTAACATGACATGCAATAGATAAACTTGTGAAAGTATAAAATTGTTGAAGCGTGTTCTACGTTATGTTCTTTCAACATGCAATGTGCTCGAATCTAATTTATTGTAGCGCAGTGTGTTGTGTAAATTTAACATTGAATTTTATTTACCAAATACTTTTTTTGTGAGCAGTGCAAGGTGTTGAAAGCTGTCATTAATATCGATTACAGTTTTTATACCAGGACATCAGAAGGGACAAGAAAGTTCTTAAGTTAAAATGCAAATCATCAAGCTACACATAAAGAGTCCTTTTGTTGAAAGGTCCTTTACGACCCTTTGTAAACGTCATACAGGCCCGTGATTGGCTGTTCGCAAGAATAGTGTAGCTTGCTGACTGGCGATGGGCCGTAGACTATATTGACGTAGGAACGCTGTTTTGAAGTTTATTTGTGTTCACACGTATTCCCGAAAGAAGTGGGTGGATCAATTAACCAAGTTTAGTGTACTGGGAGTTCATAAATTATAAAGGTTAGATTGAACAAAAACTTGACTTTATTTTCAATTTTGGCAAAACCCCTCAAAAATTGGGGCAGGAACGGTAGATCACTCAAAATGTACCAGGGGCCCCGAACCGTGAGGAGGTGTATATTGTGTGTCGTATAATATTTACCTTAGGCTCGGGCGAGTCGCCGGTCCGCGCGGCGCTGCGGGCGGCGGCGTAGCGCTGGCGCTCCTTGCACTCGAGGCAATTGCGCACGGCACACGTGCACACCTACGCACACACACACTCGCGATCTACGCCTACGCCGCTACGCCGCTACGACTCGCTAGAGACTAGGAAGTGGTAGCCGTACACGACATCGGCCCTACTCCAGCGTTTTATGATGCCTTAGTACTTTTCTATTGAAAGGTAATGATTGGTGACGATTTCAAGAGTTAAGAAGACAACATCGATTTTCTATTTCTTTTTATCGATGGTCATGATTGTGCTGGAGATCTTACTTCCCCCTAATGGGGAGAGTTCCCACTCTTACACATAAGGTAGCATACATAAAAACCAAGAGTACGGCCAAGAAAATAGAACTAAAAAACTATAATAAGAAGAAATACAGAATCTACTTTTACTTGATCTAAGACAGAATGTTCAATCAGCCTATTATAACAAAGAGACTATAGTATGATTTTTAGAAGTCATAATTTCTATACATTCTATGTATTATGAAAATGGAAAAACATTACAAACATACTAATTCTGTCACAAGAAATCTAGGTATATCTTGAAATACAGACTAAAACTGATGATATAATTATATTGTCAATACTTCATGAAGTAATTAATTTAAGAAACACAAATAAAAGAGGAAAAAACAATTATTTCATTAAAATAAGTCGTGTTATTTTTTTTTATGAACTCGCATTTTTTTTTACTGAAATCTATATATACGACATCGTTGCAAAATTCGAGCAACGCGCCCAAAACAGCACGACTTAGGTTCCCGTCCCACACGAGTCCCACACTCACCAGTCGGAGACACTGCCGGAGGATGCCTCCACTGGACATGTTCTTCTCCGCCTCCAACTCGGCGAAGTTGAGCGCGGAGGCGAAGATCAGCACATCTGCCATGCTGACCAGCCGCTGCAAGAAGGTCACTGCCACTTCTACTGGCATGCCTTGCGTGGGCTCTATTACGTCTAGTTCATTCTGGAAATTTATTGAAGTTTACGTTTATTACATAACCAATCTTAGCTGGAGTAAGAATGCAATAAAAATAATCATATTTTTTCTGCTGTTTTATTTTCAATTGAGTTGATTTCATGAGCTCTGTACAGTAAAATGTGTTCCTGGTATTTTTCTTGGAAGTTGGACTAACGAGGGCAGTAGTGAGCCGTATAAAATCTATCTCTAGTCAAATATTTACCTAATCTTTATAATAAAAATAATCTTAAAATAATTTAATTCATTCTAATTTTAATTTTATTGAATCTATTCTAATTTAATTTAATCTATTCTAATCTAATTTAATCTATTCTAATCAAACTTAATCTATTTAATTTAATTTAATTCAGTGTTATCAATTTAGTTTTTAAAAGTTTTTATTTTTTCAAATTATGTATTATTGTTTTAATTATCTAATGGTGTAATTAATTATTGTGATGAGGCGCTTAGACTTAAGTTGCAAGCAATGCACACATTAAAATGTAAAAGTGTACTCATTGTTGAGAAGCCTAAGAAAAAATAAATAAAGGTCCAAGAGAAAAATGTATAACTCCAATCGGATTCTTAGTGTTCTTTTGCCACAGTTAACAATTAACAAAATGTCAAAGAACAATGTTTATAGTCATAATATCCCAAGGCAAAAAAAGAGAGAAAGTGGCGCCCATATTTTAGAGAAGGTTTTTCAGAGAATGCCTCAATGGTTTTTTGAAATAATTTCATTGAAAGAATAAAAGGCAGTGACTTACATTAGGCGAGGTAGCGGACGCCAGTAGAGGCAGCAGGCCCCCGCACGCGATGATGAGGTTGTCTGCGAGCTGACTGATGAGGTGCACCGTGTTCACCACGAATATCGCGTTCTCGCTGCTGTTCACGAAGTCTATCACAGACTTCGTTGAGTGACTGCGCCATACCTGGAATAGTTGATTTGGTATTTTAGTAAATATTTTAGTTAAGAAAACTAAAACATGTTTTACAGTGACGTCATCTTATTTTTCGTATTCTCCTCAGGAAACCCTTTCATTTGATACCCATTTTATGTTGTGAAGGCATAAAAAATAACAGGTTCGTCATCTTTGGGAGTATGCCATATTGGATTTAGAACGACGTCACTTACCTAACCATCTATACTAAATGTCTAAATGTAGGCAAAATTTCAGCCAATCGGAAACCGACTCGGTGGGTCAAATTTAACTTCTAAGATTGTTTTACATTGTTAGTTAGTAACAGGTGAAGCTAATAGAACCGTATTAATAAAAAATATGCGATATCTTTCATTTTGCGAGAAAAGTTATGAAACCAAGCGAGGAATTAGTTCGGGGCAGAACGCGCAGTTCAATCATATAGGTACTACGAACAAATTGTGGACGCATTTCTAGACATCGGACTGCGGGCTTTGGTGGTAGTCGACCGCGACGTCCAAGAAGTGTTTGGAAAAAAACCTTTTACATATTAAAAGTTTTGTTTTATTGACTTAACCTAATAAATAAATAGAACACTTACTTGAATATCAGTTTCCAAGGAAAACAGAACATCGGAGAGTAATCTTTGGTGTATGTAGGACCAGCGGAACTCCGGTATCCTGAACGGAGGCCGAGTGGGGCCGGGCGAGAACATCGGGCGCGAACACTTTGATGGACGTTTCGTTTCTGTAAAAGTACGGAACTCAATGAGACAATAAAATGAAATTCTGGTTTGCGTAAACCTGAAAAGGGTGCCAAAAGTAAACATACCACACAAAACCAGCCCTATTTAATTGACAACATTATTAAAACTGATCACTATCACACACCTCATTGCCCTTGGCACCAGGGCTACAGGACACAACAAAACAGAAACGAAAAAAGAGTTCACTTACCAAAATGATTAGAATCCACTTGAGTGCTAGTCGACGCACTGCGCGGTCTCTTCGGTGACGATGAAGTGTTAGTACCTTGCGTGGAAACACCCTCACCCCTATTGCTGTCCTGCTTCATCTCACTGTCACCAGGCAAGCTTACACGTCTTTTGTCCTTCTCACTCTCGTGACTATCGTCTTCACTGTCAGCCTCCTTGTCAGCTAAGAGTATGCTCTCACTGATTGTTGAGATAGGAGGAATTTCTGGGGCTTTCTCTTCTTCATCTGATGTCGGCATGTCGACTCTTTGGCTTTCGTTTTTCTCATTTTCTTCCGTAACTTCGTCTTTCCTTTCTATATCTAGTTTCTCAGCCTCTTCAGTTCTAGAATTGACTAAAAATTCACCATCAAGAGGCAATACATTGCCCTCGTGCGGGTGATCAGAGGGGATGACTCTCTGCGGACTATTATCATCAGTCGTTATGTTTTCACTACCCTCTTCAATATGTTTACTATCTGTTTCAACGTTTTTACTATCTGACTCAACGTTTCTGCTATCCTGTTCAACGTTTTTACTCTCCGACTCAACATTTTCACTATCAGGCTCAACAATTTCACTATCAGCCACAATATTCTCACTACTACTTTCAGTAATTTCAACATTCTCACTTTTTGTCACAACCGATGAAATTATATCCGTAACTAAATCATTTGCGATTATCTCAGCCACCCGCTTTTCATCTACAATCTCTTCGATTTCTTGTTCGAAGTCATCCCGACCGTTGGGAGTATTTCCTTCAGAGTGTAGTCCTCCGGATATCGCTCCTGAATCCGTATCATCATCAGTCTTTAACCTCACAGTTTCTAGCGCGATGCTCAGTACATCGTTGACGATATTGATGGCGACTCGTTTCGGGTCGTCGGGGTCATCGTCTGATTTATCTAAAGATTTCTTCGGACTCGTGGCCTCGCTAGGGGTTAAGTATAAATCTGAGCGATCCGAGAGTTCAGACTCGCGTTCTGTGGCCACATTAAGTTCCGCGACGCGTTCCGGACTGGCCGTCTCGCTAGCAGATAGACTTGAAGGAATGCCTTCACTGCGGTCAGTAGCATCATCTTTCGAAACGCCATCACCAACGTCTCTTACCGGGATATAATCTAAACTACCTTGCCTCGTTAATGGCTCATCACTCTTCTCGAGCGTACCGACACCGGACTCCGGATCTTCTAACAGCTTAGTATCTTCAATAATAGATCGGACGAGTTCATTTTCGTGCAGCACTTCACTCGGGGACACTACACGTTCCACGTCATCGGTGGGGGTCTCCACTTCATCGATAGCGTGTTCCGTGTCACCGTCCGCACACGTGCGCTCGGCGTCCCGCTTGGGACTGTGCACTTTACACACTTCACTGTACACCGCGGCGCTAGTCCTGCCGGCGCCGGGCGGGTTGCAGCGGCAGTGGTCGAGCTGGCGCAGCGACAGGCCGGCGCCGATCTCGGTCTGCGCGGCGTGGTGCAGCGGCGCGGCCACCTGCGCGGGCGCATCGCGCCGCTCCCAGCCGCAGATGGTGGAGATGGGGCGCTGTTGCCGCTCCGCCGGGTCCGTGATGTTGTCAGCTCGTCGCTGCTCGTAGTGCTCGTACATTTGAGCGAATTGGAGTTTGAATTCTTCGTAGGATACCTAAGGAAGAATTGGAATTAGTTAAGAATTAAGAAAACCACTGTAACAAGTGTTGTAGATATTTTACAGGCTGTGCTAAGTTTCCTCTTGTTCTCTTAGGCCGACATCTAAAACGTTATTTAGCAAGAACTTCGACTAATTGTTATTTCTGTCAATATCGGTCAACTGTGAAACTATAAGTACAAGACAGAGACGGGCACAAGTCTAAGCCAAAGCATGTGCTATATCTTGGCGGCAGTAGTACGGTACCTTAGAATGCACGATGGCCAAGGTGTCGACCCACACGCGCCACCCTCCGTACTCATGCTTGATGGCGTGATGCAGCAGCATCCGGAACAAAGAGTACACCATGTCGGAGATTTTCTGTTCTTCCGCGTTCTTGGGGTGGATGTATGCCATCGCTATTAGCCACTCCTGGAACATATAGGTTTATGGTCAGTCACATCATATTAGTAATTAGGAGTGTGAAAAACTTAGTGTTGAAACGGATTTTTTAATCAACTTGTTGAAGTCGCTGCCTGTCTAGTCTTGGGCTCGATTCGGGCAGAATTTTTGGGATATTTCTTTACACTCTATTACATGGAACTTAAACATGACTGGCGAAATATAGCTGCACTAACTGGAGGTACACCACTGTGTAATCTTCCGAGCATTATGCAAGTGTAATATTATTTTATATGTACAGATGAGTGACGAGGGAACTGACCTGCCACACAGACATCTGCAATACCGTCCTCCTGTTCTCGCGGTTGTTGCTGCAGAGAAGCGTCATGTCTGACAGGAACAGCTTCTTCACTTCTAGGAGTTGCTCTGTTTGCTTTGATTGTCTGATGAGAGTCGCTACGACTTTCAAGATCACTGTAAACAAGCGTAATTGTAAAAAGAAGCGTAAGGTTTAATTCCTTGTTACATTTTGAAACTTCAAAGTCTTTTAACAATTTGAGGACAAGATATTACTCATAGCACACTAATAGAAACTGCAATGGCTCGACATCACTCCATCTCATTCCTACGAGGTGCTAACGATCCGACGTGAGGCCGTTACGGTCTTTATAAATGCGCGTGTACTACGACTCGACATGCAGTGTTTATTAATAGACATTTATTTATCTTTTTGTTCAAGTAATACTTTGGTTTAGATGTCAAGGCGACCGGCGGCGCAGTCCACAGCATTTCCTGAGCCCTTTTTTCATATAGATAAACTTTTGTTGGTGTTACTGACTAGGATTCTCCAGGCGGAAGTGTGGCTGCGGCTCCGGATGGCTGGTGTAGAGGATCTGCTGGCCCACGTGCTCCGTGAGCAGCTCGTACAGCGCGTTGTACACGGGCAGCGCCAGCCCCTCGCCGCACGCGCCCAGGCGGGTGGCCAGCAGCGTGTACAGGTTGTGCGGAGACATCACGTCGTACTTGCGTCTGAAGACCAGAGACCAACCATAGATGGAAGACAAAATGGATGAGAATGATGGCTACTGTTACTTTACCTAGTATAACCTAATCATTAAAAAAATAGCACACAAGAATCTGTTCAAGAGTAAACGATACAGAGGCGTTTTCTTTTCAGCAAAAGATATCTGTCTGTGCGGCTCCCAATGAATACTACTTTTTTTCTTTGATCGGGATGTACGAAGTAGAATGTTCAGGATTTGGTAATAACATTGGCTGATCAGTCATGTGGTGGAGTCGCTGAGTCTCCAGGTTTTTATTTTGAATTAACTAGGATGATGATTAGGTACAGATGTGGACGATTACGAAAAAAATTGTTTAAGGGTTGTAAAATATTAAAAGTTTGATGAAAATAAAGATAATGAGAAAATGTTATATGAAATGTGGCTCATAAATTTCTTAAAAAAAAACAATCAAAATAACATATATTTACTTATGTGTGCTTCTACTGAGGAAGAATCCCAGCAGTTTCAGCGCTTGCAGTCTGATTAATTGACTTTCTGATGACAGTAGTTTGAAGATTGTCCTGACTCCGCCCTGTAATCATTACAGTATCAGAATTAAATACGTCGAGTAGTTTAGAAGAAACAGACGAACATGCAGATGGCCTGTTTAAATCATAACCCACCCCACCCACACTTCTTTCTTTTCGCCATAGTCGGATAAAAAGATGTAAGTTACAAATGATAATGATATTTACCTTAGCATCAAAAGCGGGCACCATAGAGCTCGGGTGTTCCGACATCAGTGATATTAACATCTGTAAGACGTCGTGCAAGTTTTCGTCCTGCAAATAAGACAAGATACGTATGTCAAATTTTGTAATTATTCCCAGCAAAGTGATGATTAATCTAAGAAAGGCTGTCAATTTTACTTCGATTCCATTCCAAAAGGAAATTAAGACATTTGTGTATACGTTGTTTCCATTCGATTAACGTCTCAATTTCGCACGTAAGTACCAGGACAACATACCTCGTGCATAGTAGTCAGATAGTTGAGTATGGATTGTAGTTCGTCTTCCTTGACTCCGTTGCCGATCATGATCAGTTGTTTTAGGAATAGTAGGATGTATGCTCGGATCGTAAGAATGTCTTTGTGAGCTGGCCTAGGTCCTTCTGAAATGGTATATTAGCAAATATTAAAACGATTACAACAGTGTTATTAAGAAAAATATTTATCTCAATTGAAAAGTAAGAATATCGGAACCCTCAAACAAGTAATTTCAATATGTATCTCGTTAAGGCGAGGGGGAGGGTATGACCTTCGCAACCCTCGGAATATTTAAATAGATTAAATGTTTGCGTATAATTATGCCCCGTCATGTCATTATAATTAGACCAGTTAAATTTGAATAAGACGGATTCGTTTAATTTTCAGAACGAAGAGAATTATTATTTGGCAACATTACTCATTCTTTAATTTCACAGAATTAAAATGAGCTACCTAAATACCAGGTTGATTTATTACAGAAACATAATTTATGGATAACTTCCATAAGGCTTCATTCATAATAAATCTGACCGGTCCAGAAGAGTTCATATTTAATAAATTCATGCTCTGCCAAAAAGCATCTAATTACGTAGTCTCCTTGAGTTACCTAAATTATAAATGAAGGGAGCGTAATATCCTACTTTGTGCTTACCTAATCCCTTAGGAGTGATTCCGCTCTTAGCTCTCGGGTTCACAACCCAGTAGTAGAACTTGAGCGTGTGCACGGTTTGTAGGACAGTGCTGACGCGTCGCACACTGCCGTATATGTGTGCATCGGCTAAGAAGTCCGTGGCCAGGTAGCAGTACAGCCTGGCCTGCACCGCGGCCGGCGTGTGGATCCACAGCGCGGGGTTGAACAGAATGTGGTCCAACAGCTGCCAAGTGAGGAAAGATTGGCAGAAAGACTGCGGTTAGCATAGACCTTAAGCTGTCCGATGGTTGAAAGCGTATTCTCTCTTGCTTGGTTGCCTAGTACAGGGATATGCCTACGTATATCAATACCATTACATTGAACTTCTAATTACCTACCAAATACCTACATACAATTTTGCTAAATATTCTGCTATTTGATAAATATTGCAAAGTCTTGTGCCTACTTAATAAATAACATAGAAGCTCTTGGAATAAATAAAAATACAGTTTATTCGAAATATGTTACACATTGCTTTGTCATCTGAAAAATAAGGTTTATATATTTTAAAATAATGGACGTTACTTGGCTGTGACAGGATTTTATTTATCACTGTTAAAAGCATAGGTGCAGAATAAGCTTTACTAAAATAAATATCATTTGATATAATATTTAATACCTTTGAGTACATAAAGCTATTGTGGCAACTAACTAACCCTCAGAATGCTGAACTTGTATAAAATAAATATTTATGTATAAATTAAATGAGATAAATTTAAATAATATGAACTACAACAGCAAGCGCTACCAGGGCTTCAAAGATCTGGTGAAGCACTAATTTTACAGGGAATGTGTAGAGTGTAGGATCAGGTTTAAAGATAAATAAATAAAATACTGAAAGGCTTCAAATCCGCAAATAAATATAGGTTTTTATTAAATATCTAAAGAATATGCTAAATTACTTTTTACAGTAATCTAGAATTGCCTTGCACCTTTTTTTATTTACATTATGTGAATTGGAAGCCAAAAAATCGGGTACCATCAAACTACATAAATTATGTTATCAGATTTGATAGTCCCCTAAATCCCTGGATGACAGTGGGTGTGCAGAAACAACTGTAGAAAACAGTCGAGGTGAAGTAAGCAAGAGGAACATGCGCTGACAACCATCGAACAAATCAGTTGGGAAACACATCGTGACCACGTGCGTTAAGGAGTTCTATTTCATCACGATTGGAAATATTCCACAGTATAAAAAAGCACAAAGGATCTCTTTGTATTGTTTGTAGTCCTGGTACTCACAAAGCGATTACGCTTGCAAATCGACTTTCCAAAAGTCCTTTGTGCAAGTCATTAAATATGTAACAATAAACAAACCGAATAAATATTTCCAATCGAGAAAAAATCCAGTACAAAATTTACATAAAGGACGGGGCACCAGTCACACTTACAATAAACCTGCCGATACAAAAGTGAGAGTGATTGATTGTTGGTTTTATACAAATTGGAATCCGAATTTAGCTGTACAACATGTTTGAATAACAATTTTCGAATGCCTTGACTTTTAAAAATACAAAGTTGTTTCATAAGAGATGTTTCAACAGAGGCGGCGATGAGGTGGTGTACTTAGAAGGAAATTAATGAAATTTCTACTCCATAATGTTGTAAACAGTAAAAGGCGTATACAGCTTACCGCTACCAATTATAAGAACAAGCATGTTAACCCAAGCATATTGACAGGTTCGTTACCAGTGGCGCGGGCGTGGTGTACGAGGCACCGAGCCACTAAAATGTACAAAGGGAACCGAGCCGCTTATCGCGTGTTTGTTCCATTATCTAATTGATTTGTTTAACTCAATTACACGCGTGTACAACTTGTTCAAGGCGCCGAAGCTGTGTCGTGTGGTGTCGTTTCGATATTGTGCAGTGCTCTCTGTGACTTTCCTTTATAATTGAAATCTTATGAACTTGATAATTACATGATATTGTAAAGTTTGTTCACGAAAAATCACTGGAGGGAAATCAAAAATTATACAATTTCAAGGTTCAACTGTTTTTACTAGGTTGCTTATGGCTAGTCTATCTAGTTGTGTTACTTTGCTAAATATAACTCAATGAAAGTCAAGAAAACATTAGTTTTAACGAGTAGACGAGCTCAACAACGCAACGGCCCGATATAAATTACCTTATGAAGGCAATTTTCTTACTTATTTATGGGTTGTTGTACCTTTGTAGCGCGTTTTAAACGAGCTGTATTATGGTAATATCCGACGAATTAATCTTGATGTTTCGGTAAAACGATAAAAACAAAATTTATTGCATTAATTTCGAGAACAAACGAATTTGGACGAAATAGAAAATTTGTTACATCGAATTTGGGAACTTCTTATAAAGTAACTTGATAAAAATAACAAGATATTATTTTAAACTCTTTTGCTAAAATGACTTTGATAAAATCTTGAACAAAAGAAAAGAGTTCGTTTCGGTGGGTAAAAGTGCTGAACAATAAATAATTAAAAACGTACCTGTTTTAGTAGCAGATCGGAATTAGGGGAGCAGCAAGTGACAAGATGTTTGGTAAGATGTAGGAAGGAAGCGAGCGTGTCGGGCGTGAGGTGGTCGCGGCTGCAGCGCTGCAGCATGTGCGAGATGACCAGGAACCCACGACACTGCAGCATGTGCTGCTGCACCGTGCTGCACGACTCCACCAGCGAACACACGAACCCCAGCAGTTTTGAACTGAAGAATCACGAGACTATAGTTATAACATCCTGCAGACTCTGCTTGGTTACAAAACTAATTGACATGCACGGTTTCTTAGTACGTATACCTCAAGAATTTATACAAAGGTGCCTGGTAACGATGAAATCATAACAAACGGAAAAGTAAAAACAATTCTCCAGCTCTTTTTACGACACAGATTGCGACAGGAAAAATTTACACCGTTAAAGACGTAACCTAAAAAGCGATGAATCTCGTTTTGAGTCCATAAATAATACATGTTCAGTCGGGGATAATGTCCTCGCAGGTTCCACGGAATAATGACGCGGTAGGTATATACATACGTAGGTAATTCTGTCGTAGAAAATATATTTCGAATTATCTTTGTGGAAACTCCTTCGTGAGGATAATGAGATGTCTTATTAGATGGCACGAGACCAGCTTGCCCAGGTGACTCTTATGCATAAATGTAATCCGTTGAGGCTTTGATATGTTGGTACAATTTTGATGGCGCGTGGAGGTCTTGTTTATCCGGATCCATCCGGCCGTGACACGGGTCGTCGAAGGCCGCTTTGAACTGTCAACGGCTGTTATCATACGCTTCAACCTACGTCAATATTAAACATGTGCCACCGAAGCGACGTCAGCAAATAGCCACTGTATACCTTCGCACAGATTTTTGTATTCATGTGCTTTTGAAGTGTGCCACCGGGACCATTTTGCATAGAAAATGGCAACTAATATATGCAAAGGTTTTTCGAATCAATACCTCCTTGTTTTTTTTTCGAAGGGAAAATAAGCTAGTTTCGCTAAATAACAGGCGCTGGTATCGAGTCGCTAATAGGATTACGTTTAATTTAACGCTAGAACCTCACCAAGGGATACCGTTCATTTAAAAATGTCGCGTTATCTTTGTATTTCAGCATAAGTGTTTTAATTTAAATTAAAACACTTATGCTGAAATACAAAGATAACTTCTGAAAACATGAATAAGTAAGTATTACACCCATGTAAGCTGACTGGTACGATAAATTGATCTATTATCCTGTCTAATAACTGTGGGTTCGTTAGGGCGTACTATCAAATAAATCCGATGTTTGCGTAACCCTTTAATATTTCATAAATTTGAAGGTCTCCTCATTAAAATTAATGTCACGCTCACGCCTGATAATTTAATAACCGCCCTTCGTAACCCTATGCTAATATAAATTGTCGCCGCAAAATGTCGCTCATAAATCTATTCCGTTAAGCGGAGTCGACACCAGGCAATTAGGAGTTGCCAGGAGTTGTTCCTGAGTCGTATTACAGAGTCGCTTCTGGCCGGTATGGAGTTGGAGAGCCCATTGCCGGCGGACAGAGAAAGTGCATTTAGTCAACTAACGCGCCCGAAGCCACTAGGAATATTAATGAGTGGCTTTGGCACTAGCAAACGCCCGCTAAACCAATGCCAATGATTTAGTTCTGGAATTCCGCCTAACTTTATTTCGAGCCTAACTAATGTGCCCAAACTATGGAGTAACAGGAGCTGAGGTAGCAATTTGTTCAGGGGACGTTCAACACTTCCTTTGTTTCAGGAGCGCACTGAATCAATTCTCGCAAAGTTTTGTAATAACATTTTAGGCAGTTAGGTTTGCTGTCAACTAACTAAACTTCGGAAGCACCTACTTACGGGAACTTTCAGCATTTCATTACCAGGCACATTGTCTCACTAAGCTTATTATAATGAAATATTACCAGGATCACATACCATAGCATGGGGTCTCGCTTGGGGTCTGTGGTGGGCGCGTCGTGTGGCAGGTCCAACTGCGCGAACAGTGGGAACAGAACCTGCACTCCACCGATGGAGTTTAGTGCGCTGTGTATTGAATGTGTGACAACTGCTTTCACCTCCTGTGAACACAAAAAATCCCGTCATCAGCCGCATCAGCCGTTTCATCAGCTTCAGTGCAGGTCTTTACAAATGCAAGGCAGCGTCTAGCCCATAACGGTAGTCACAGCAGATCATAAGTCAAATCATCGATCTTGGGATTCTGGGCGAGAACCTCTAGATATAGTTGGCCACGGTTCTTTTGTTGGCAACTATGAAGTAGGAAAGATCGTAAGTCAGTTTAAAAAATAAAAGTCTTCAAAGTAAAGAACTTCGATGATTCCAGACCACAAATTGAGAACTTTATACAAGTGTAATCGAAAGCTAAGTGAATCATGATATAATAGAGCTTCGATCGGGCGCGGTCAGACGGAGAAAACTATGGATAACTTATAACTTGGTAACTTAGAATTATGCTAAGTTATGATAGCTTATTTACATTCCACTGAATTTAGATTACTTGATAATATCTTCCTCGCCCACACGTGATACTTGGAGGCAATCCGTGGTGTAAGGAACATTGACGCGAAATTTGTTACCTTGAATTGAGCACACGATTCTAGTCCACCGGCACCCAGGTATAAATTATTCTTTAAAACAATACTAAACGGCCTAAAACAATACTAAATACCTAGACGGTCAAAATGTACAGTTGGTTTACGCTTGTGTTCACTACAAGAACTGATGGACGCTCCTGAAGGCGCCACACTCGTGGCTCAGTTAAGGGGCGACACAACTTAGTTTGCCATCGACACGCTTAGAAGAAGGTAGTCAAAATGTTTGCTACAGCTGTTTTTAACACTTCATAGTAAGCGTTTGCTCATTGATTCCCCTTACAATCTATATATCTGTCGTTGAAAAACAAGCTACGATAATTTTCCACAGCCATTTTTAGAGGTAAGCCGAAAGGAATCGTGATAATAGACTGTTCCCCGTGTGGTTCAATAAACGGGTTAGGTAACATAACCGCTATGAGAGGCGGCGGGCCTAATTGGATGGATGCTGAAATCTATCGTGTGCCGGAGTTGTTTCATCTCGGTATAAATTCAAGTAAATTAAACGTAGAGTAATGAAGCTCTTTAATAGCAGAAAACTTTGGATAAGGACTTTAAAGTGACCTTTCTGTTGGATCTGATGACGGCTGACCTTACTAAATAACCATCTAGAAAAATCTACAAAACAATATTCTGTAAGTTTAAGGAATAGAAGATTATTATTACGTGTAAGGTTGTCATTTCGGCCTAGACTGACATTGGCACGAAGCTGTCCAACATTTGAACTGTGCGTTTCCAGCGCCGAAACATTTACATATAGAATGTTGAAAAATTATTTCTTTTTCATTTATCTCATCAGACTACATGTTTTTGTGTGAATATTTTGCCAATGGGAACGCACAGTTAAGATGACTAGTTCTGATTGTCAAAGTAAATAGCAATATATCCCTGTGACAATTCCCAAGTTTGACATGATTTACCTGAAGCATCAGCGCATGTGGCGTGTGCACGAAGTACGAAACGTTTCCTTTGGGAGCGGACTGGAGGCACAACTGTCCGTCAGTCGCAACGGGGTTGTACATGAACACTATTCCTGAGGACAGCTTGCCGTCGTATAGGACCTGGTAACGGTAGCACTGCATTAGATATCTTATTGTTATTAATATTAGAAACATGTACACCCAGTGCTTTTGTGAGAAGGAAAGGATTTCAAATGATTAAGAGTGTATTTCACCTATGAAACTGAACGCGAGCAGCACATCTAAACAGCGTTCAAGTACTGTCAAAGTCAATGTCGATATTCCACAGTAACTTATGACGCGGATAGTTCTTGAGTGCGGTTTAGATGTCCTGATCGCGTTCAGTTTCATTGGTTAAACTAGCCCTTAGTAAATGTATTACTTTCTCGTCCTGAAGCAAACAATACACGATTCTTGTAGTACTATAACACACCTTTAAACATTGATCTGACTAAGCAAATGATCGCATAAAGTTTACTTTGGAATACACAGCATCTTGAAAACATCATAAAGGAATTATAAATCTACAGTTAACTAACAAACATAAAAACATTCACAAACAGTCAGGAGGACCCAATAAAAACATGCAAAGCTCTATAGCAGCACTATTAGCCTGCTGTTACCAGGATAACAAAAACCACGTGAAGTTCACAACAAAAACCACACCAAAACGTAACTTTCTTTATAAAAACCGTTTTCCAAAAAAATGCAAAAATTATAAGACGCGAGTAGAAAATTCATATTGTGCGACGCACAATATACTCAGCGTATAACGTTACAGCTAATGCTTTTACTTCCGTATACCAGGAAAACAGCTATTACAAGAAGTAAGTCCGTAATAATGCACATAAAACACAATAACGATCGCATTACTGAAAGTAACATGGGTTAGATAGTACACCTGGCAGGTTTAGTAACTTACATGTTCCATAAATAGGAAAGGGAGTTTTAGTACTTATTCTTCATGACAATACCGCAAATTAATATAACAATAAAATCAACAATGTTCACCCAGGTGAGTACAGTTCAGTCCCATAGTTTTAAACAAGAAAAACATCACAGAAAAACTTAGCAGCAATGAAAAATATTTTCATGAGCATCTATAAAAACACTAGGAAAGCAGTTTAAAAATGTAAGCGTCGACCGCAGAGTAGTGTCACCGTGGACATTAACCACGAGAGGACGTCTCCTCTCGAGAGATGTGACCACTAAAAGCAATTCAGAACGTAGCCCTCACTACACTAGTCGACCGGCGACGATGACACGTCGACAGATTCGAAACAAGTTTAATTAATGGAAAACCTTTCAAAATGTTCCATTCAGCGATATGAGGACTAAAATGTTTTGGAAGATAAATGTCAGCGCTAGATTTAGCTTTCACAATTTTCATTTTCTGTTACAAGCAAAAACGCAATATCAAATCGGATGCACATAAAGAATAAAATAGTTATATTTTATGACCTTTTAACAAATCGATAGTTCTGTTATTCACAAGTCCCGTGGTCTAGTGATTAAACGACATTTACCGAATGTAATTCTCGGACTGTGGGATTTAAAGTCGCACGTGCTATTGGTACCGGTGGGTTCCTAAAGTGAATCCTAGCTGGCTTGAAGTTTGCACAGCGCAGAGACTTGCATTACCGGGCTAATCTAAGTACCGTCTCACCGGGAGTGCACTTAAGCTTTCGCTACTTTCTGGGCGCCTGGTGCGCGTAATGAGATTACGTGTGTTGTGTTAACAAGTCACTGGGTTTACTATAAAATGGTAACGATCATTTGACGACCGCAACTAATTAACCATGAACGAATGAAAATTGTTTTCAAAATAATTATTGAATAACATAACATAATCAGTATCAAATAAGTTGAAAAGCTTTGTCCTCCCATAACAAGTTTTCTATAAAGTGCCGTTTAACATTAATAAGATGAAAATGACATACGGGGTGGAAGGGACACCGACGCGAAAACGGTTACCACGTATTCCATTCGGAGCCCCCACCCCACATGGAAATTTTCCATCGATTATTTAAAAAAAAACAGCTGTTCCATACATTTTGACCGTGTAGGCAGGCACTTTTGTAGGAAACAGCTGATTATTTTTTAATACTTGGCTACCGTTTTCGCGTCGGTGTCGCTTCTGCCCCGTATACGTATTTGAAAAGGTTTTAAAATTAAATAGCATTATTCAGTAGACTATCATAGCGTTTCTATTAGCTTTTACAGGCGACTCTCCCGAGTGGAACTTGAATTTTTAACTCTCTCAAAATGGAACGTGCTTACTGGTATTTAAAAAAGTACGAAAATTAGAACTAATTCCTTTATCTTAACTACTCAGGTAAAAGTTGTTAATATTCTAAATCTGTTTGGCGTTAAGATGTTCAACTGTTTAAATTAAATAGATGAGCCAATCAGAGCGAACCAACCCCTGACAATTCAATGATAAAAGGTTACATGTGTGTGTGTGTGTATTAAACCCACCCAACCCCGTCGTAATTAGCCGATGTCAAGTAATTACATAAAGTTAAAGAGCCCGCATAAGTAACTAGTTAAATAATCAAGAGTATCGGCCCTTCTAAATGGCAGACGTAACTTAGTTTTAAAACTGAAGCCTCAATTAAAACTTGTAATCGTCTTAACACCTCCAGACGGCATTGGCAGCCCTCGATTATCCTAAACTTGTCCCGAGAGGAATAAAGCGAGATGTCACTTTACAAAGTCAACGACAGCTATCCATTACAAATGTTTGACTAAGACGGAATAAGCTCCGACCGTTTATAGTCTCCTAGCCGTTAATCATAAACTATGCGCCGAAGACAATAAACGTAGCAGTAGCAGTGCAATGAACTTGCGTAGTTGCAGCTGCAGTATGCGGGTTTATCGCACAACTTGCAAGTTATGACATCCTGGTTCGCAACTGAAAGTTTTACACTTAACAGAGTGTCTTTGACTTAGTTAACATGAATTATGTCTCTGTAAGAACTTTAAGTGCTAGAGCGTTCTTTTATAAAGTTCTTGTTTGAAGACAGTTCTCGGGGCGATAAGCAAAAATTGGATGTGTCAACTATTTCTGCTACGATCTTTAGTTCAGAGGGCTAGATTGTTGTTTTATATGCTTGTTTATGACTTATTATTGATCTTCCAACCTCTCATGAAGTGAAGTATACAACCGTACCCAATCTTGATCATTTAGTAGGTATTCTTTGAACGTGTCCTGTCGAATAGCATATAATTACCTTTCCAAATTACAAATTTTGTCTACGTATCTTTTAAACAAACAACATGCTACTAATAGATAATACGACGCCAACTTTGTAAGTTAAAGTAAATTCTGTGAGGAGCGTGCTGAGCAATTTAATATTAAAATACATAAGACGAGGCAAAGCAATGTCGGACGACTGCCGTAGCCATCTCGTTACACAAGATTGTTTTACTTTAAAATGCACTACTGCTATGGCGCTATGCGCTGCACGCGAATGCCTGACAGCTGGCTGAATGCGACAAATCCTTTAAATTCTTCGTTCTTAGTACTTTAGAAAAATACTTACAGTTTGTTGCAAAAGAATTGCGTAGAGTAAATTGTTTTTGCTCATGGGCAAGCGAATTTCTTTAGGTGATTATATAAGTTTTGGTAAGATAACATTGGTTAGTTAGATTTTACTGAGTAGGTGGCCACGTAGTTGAACAGTTTCATGATGAACCCTAAAACGTTATCCATCTGACCAAAACTATCGTAATTTAGTTGGCTTGGGTAGCAACCAAATCACTAATCGGTTACTATAAGCTCCTAGTAAATTTACATCGTAATTAATTACTAAGCATCTGCACACCAATTGATTCGCAATTCGATGTGATTAATCGATAACCGGGGGATATATCAACCGCTTAATTTCACAATCAATTATACAGCATAGTAGTAGTGGAGTGGTTGCTGGGGACATTAATTGGTTGGCTTACCGTCAGTGCATCATGACATTTGATTCCAATTCGGATGATTATACTTTAAAAGATGTCCGCCGGGCTTTATGAGAATTTTATCAGCGTTTGTTAGTTGGTTCATAAAAATTGGCTCTCACAGAACCTATTATTGGATTATTTATTTTTAAAACCATGTGTCCGGCAAAAATAACGGAGCTTCCATCCAAGCTTTAAATACCGTGGCTTAAACCACACACATTGGGTCCTATTCAAGGTGTATTGTGGCTGGGTCATACTAAAGACGAAATTCAACTTCTTTTCAAAATAGTTCAACAATTTTCCATCTTGAACAACAAAATAATTCCGCACACTGCAAGTACTCTAGAGAACTTTACATCCTAGTCGGAACCGCCATAGTGCTGCTGCAGGCCTGGTGTCACAAGTTAGTTCCGCTTCTTAATAAAACTTGTAGAACACTGAGACAGGCTCGAGCACCCCTCCCCACACTCCTTGCCCCCCTCTATCAAAACTACACAGCTCATAAAGTAACAGGGAATAAAATGATCCAGAAGGTAAACTATGTATAGACCCCCAACGGTTTGTGATTTAAAGTTTAGATCTACGTAGACATAGTAAAGGACAAAAGGGGCGCATGTGAATAAAATAAACCTCAGTACACAATAAAGGCGCCATGTACTCATAGTAACACTTATTTTTCTATACCTGTTTTCCTCGAATGCGCCCTTTTGCTTACAGCTGCAGAGTTTATGTTTGATAAATAAAATAAATCAGGTGCATTTATGATGCCTGTAATCTTTAACAATTATATTATGTTAAATAGGTACAATAATTTTCCATTTTTTTTTTTTTTGTTATTTGTTTGTATTTACGGATACATAGCCTCCCCGTTGTGCCTGCGGTTCCACTACTTCTATGAGTAACTATCTACTGCTGCAACTATGCCGTACGTACCCGCGTACGTAGCCTGACGAACTTCATTAAAAACTTATAATCAACATGTAGGTACAAAGAGAAACTTGAGTAAATAATAAAGTTACAGAAAATAACCAGTGTTGTTATGATAATAATGAACTTGATTTTCACAAAGAATTTTTTTTTTCGAGACAGAATTTAATTATTTTTTATTAGTTTGCAGTCTTATTGAATCTCATTTTATGCCTCTCAAGCTTAATCTAAATTGAATTGGCTCTTTGAAATTCGAGGCCCAGGCCTTAGGTCCAGCTTAATGACGACAATCATAATGAGGTCCTTCGCTAAGTCGAGATGCTAACTGAATATTATTTTCCTTTAACTAAGAAAGAAAAACAATGAAGCATCCACATCTGACTAATTACGAATGCCAAATGCGCGCCACAAAATATACCGACCAAGTCAAACATTACTTTGCGTTGTGATTAAAACTCTGTCAGGACTTTTTACCAAATTAAAAACATTTTCTAGAGACAGCATTAATAATTACAGAATTAATTCCAGCTGGCAGATTTCATTTTCTCGTACAAAGTTGGTGAAAATACGTGAACTGTGTACTAAGATAGCATAGACTGAGATTAACGACCTTCTGTAAGTCGCAGACATAAAAAATACAGATTTTATATTGCATCGTGTCGTACCCGTCCCTTCAAAAACACGAGGTTACAAATACCCGCATAAAGTTTAAAGCCTTCAAATGAAGTCTGTTTACTGAAGACAGGGTTTTCAAAATCAACCTTCCGTCAAAATTGCTCATAAAATTCGTTTTACTGCCCCTAAATTTTACGTGCCAAGTACATTCTCATTACGCAAGTTGTTTTATGACGTCACACTAGAAAAGTTATATGGCTCAGTGCGGACCATAAAGCTCGACGCGAAACGCAAGGAGGATGGAAGGTTACACTGGCCCCGCCAATAAAGTGTGCGCTGCCTCTAACTTTCCTTAACTTACGAACCGTGTGCAAATATGCGCTCCTGGTAAAAGTATTTGCTGAGCGCTTGAATATTTGCAACATTTTTGTAGATCATTAAATAAAATACACCGAAAGAAAGATTTAAGAAAAACATTTCATGCATCCATTTAAATCCAGATAAATAAATAGGTGTTCTAGTTTGGTTGGTAGCTAGGAGGATTAAATGGTTGGTGTCACTCTGTTGAACTGACGAGTTCACGACCTTTCCATCACTTACGCAGCAGGCAACGTCGGTTTAAATTATAATAGAAACGGCAGGTCTCCGTCGGTCTGCCTAAATAAACGTTCAAAATAAACAGTTTGTTGTCGCTTCGCAATTACGGATCCCTGACTAAATTAAACACAATTTTCTTAATTAATTTCTAGCAAAAAAGCGAGATACTCTTAATATATTCATGAAGTTTTTTCAAGTAGTATGACGGAACGCGTGAATATTAGTCAAATTAGTACGCTAAGAACGATCGCAAAGCTCTCCAAACTCATTATTATCCCTAACTCCGTCATAATTAATAAAAAAATCAATTAGGAAAGTTTTAATTGCATTCCGGCAGCGGCAACACTTGCTTTTTTCTTTTACGCACAACTTTGTCATAATACCTTTTTGAATATCTATTACGGTCAGGGAAAGTAGGATCCCACAGTTCCACTGCTAAGTATTTTCCTACATTACCCGTTTTAGTTAAAATACAATCTCAATATTTTTATAACTGACTTACTCAATTTAGTCGTCAGCAAGTAGTTTTCATTGCTAATCAAAAGAGATCTTCTACTACGGTTACAGAAACATTGAGAAATATTTCTGAATATTTAAAAAGTAATCATAAGCGGGAAGATACTTCAGAAAGCATACAAAGTACAACATTATCTGAAACCCGAACACGATGTCTGAGGGACTCAAAAACTCATTACGGATTATCTTGATATTAAATACAAGCCGAAGTATTTAAATATCTTTAAGGTTTAATAACTGGAATACTTAAACATAATAGGGATAAAGGTATTTACAAGTTCATCTTTGTAACGGCAGGACGAACAACTTTACTGTACAAATTCTGTCTTCAAAGAGGAAAAACGACGTTGACTTAAGTGAAACAGAATTATTCACTAAGGGTCTTATGGGGAGATACAAAAAATACCTGAACTTACAGTAATAAATAATGACTGGGATGAAACGAGAGCTTACAGACGTGAATGTACTTCATATAAGCTCTTTCTGAACGTGACAAAATCAAGACTTTAGTAGTTGTAAATACTAGTCTTTATTCGAAGCTAATTGTGACAAGGAAATTACAAAGCATTTATTCACTGTAAGACAAGATCAGATTATTCCGTTTCAAGAAAGTTTTTCCGAGCAATGTCCTCAAAGACCGTAAACGATTCAAGAGCTAAGTCAACCTGGAAATATTCCAGAGAGTTCTACTATAAATATCTTGTATCTTTCACTAGAACTGTAGATTTCCTCATGTCGAATTATAATGAAACCGCGAGAGAGAGAGGCGGCCATTACGAGTGGTATCAAATGGGTGACCCTCTGAAACTGCTGCTCTCCTAGTGAGTCGTGCGGTAAGTGCGAGCCCGAAACTTGCCATACTCGTGAATAAGGCGGAACTTGTGCGAACGACCGTGGACAACGGCCTGTTTGTCGTGGTCCCTTAGGTGGCGATACTGCGGGGTCGGTACACTTAACGAAAATTGCTCATTTGCAGCCGTTCCGGATGTTTGTTAATTGATATAATACCCTTATAAGATGCGATGCAATTAGAGATTGTGTTAACAGTCTGATAGCACACCCTATACATCTATTTCCTAATCACGTTAGGGGTTCATAATTAGGAAATTATAATTTGTATGCGACTTAGTTTATTTTCCCGAAAACCTTTCAGTTAAATAAAATTATTCTTATAACAATAAACTAAGCCAATCTATTTTCGAATTGGAAAGCAATAGATCGCAATATAAATGATAAATATGTGTCAGTTTGCTATAAATACCTAAATATGACATAACACAGTACTACGGATCCGAACCCCTATTTATTCAGGACTAATGAAGCCCTGAATGTTACCTGAAACTTTTACAATCCGGGGCCAATAAATAACTTTTGAGTCGAGTTTAGATTTAGCGGAGCGAGCGGACATGCCAACAAAACCGATACGTCCGTCCGTATGTACACAAGCGAGCTACTTAATCCACACAGTTGTATATAACTCCCAACTTTAGATTAATATTAGACTCAAGATTAAAGCAACGCGGGATTACCAGAATATTTGATTTAACGAAACCCTCAAGAAACTAAAATATTCGTCCACTTTGATTAAGACCAAGTTAATATTGAGCTAAGGTATAATTTTGAACTCATTTTAAATTAATTCTCATTAAATATAAATCGTACAAACACTGCGACATCATCAAAGTTGCAAATGGATTTACTTTGTGAGTTAAGATAAAATATTGTGCAAATCCTTTAAAATATCAGGCTGGAAATCTTTTGATAAATCGAGCGATTTAGCTAATTTCCTCAGAAATTCGGATTACTTTAGCAATTTCAAACAATCGAAGACATAAGCCGCTTTTGTCGGTTTGTTACCTTTTGTGCATTTAATTATATTTATAAGAAATCTGTTTCAAAACGGAGACTTACGGTTAAATATGTCTCTAATCTGTTTACGACAAGAAGTTATTAAAGTTAGATAAGTTATACCATACCATGCAGTTTCTTGATTAAATCTGTAAACCCAAGGCACCATCAAGTTAGTGGAGGAAAATGTATAAATGTAATTCCCGGATTTCCTTTTACAAACAAGATTAAACCCGCCTAGAACATTCATCAGTAGACCGTCTTACATCGTGAACGTTCTGCGTGGGGTCGTGTATGAGGTCACCGTAGCGGTCCACGCGGACCTCCATCGACGGCAGCGGCGTGTGGCACTCGGCGTCGAAACGAAACTGACCCTGCCACCACACATGAACAGCAATGACATTACACAGTGACACTGTACAGGGAGTGCTCGGTGGCGATTAAACATATTCACAAAAGCAGGACAAAACAAAAACTGAATAAAGGGCAAGCGGCGCGACATGCTTACACGCTTGCATGCTTCAATATCTACGAGCATGGAGGCATGCGCGGCGGCCACTTCGCGCGCCTCGTCGGCCATTCGGCGTCCCCGAGGAGTCGCGTCTTCTTTCACAACTACGCATGCTTCTTCTGTATCTGCGGGCTTAGTATCTTCTTCAGCGGAAGCTACATCAGGCGGCTCAATCTCGGGAGTTTGGGGGGAAGTTTCAGGATCGGGAGGAGGAGGAACTTCAGCGTTCTCAAGCTTGGGAGCGGTCGTCTCGCTCACCCTTTTATGATTCTCCGGCAAACTGATGTTGCATTCGTTGTCGAAACGGAATTGACTCTGTTTCCGTGGTAAGCAAGAAACAAATGTAAACACGTCATATTAATATTATAGAAATCTTTAACGAGACATCTTTTTAAAATCTTAAGGACAGCAAAAAGTTATTTAGACTGAATATCATCTAGATACACCACTTTATAGAACACTCACCTTATACCCGGGCCCCAGCCTGTGCATGGCGCAGATCTGGTGCGTTGTGAGCGCCTCTCCGAACAAGTAGATGGCGGCCATCTGTCCGCAGAACACTCGCTCCTCGTCCAACTCCGCCGTCGCACCGATGTAGCATTTGTCGAAAGGCTGTTGGAAAAGTCCTCAGGTTTTATTTAACAAGAAAGAAGAGCTTTTCCTATACTCATTAAGTCCTGGTACAAAGTTGGTAATGTTATAAATCTGTTCTTACTCCCTAAAAAGATCTGATAAGTTTTCATATTACAATTCGAAAAGTTTAAAGAGGTCGAAGAATTCGTATTCAAATATCTAGTCTTTAATATTGCACAAACACCTAATCAAACTGGTTAGATGTTATTAAAATAGGAGCAAAAGATACTTCAAGTTCAAGTAAACTCATCTTATCCAACTAAGTTTCGACAGCTTCTCTTGAACTACAAAATTAGTTTAGAAGCACAAATTACTTCAAAAAATTAATTTTCTTGTGCAAAATATTTCGGTAAAGCCGTTTGAGATTGGGAAGGCCTTTCATTTTCGTCGATATTTTAGTAAAGATCGAAATAAGGTTGGAATTGAATCAAAAGTTATTGGTGGAAGAAATTCCTATTAGAGTAGGCAAAGCAAACATTTGTGGCAAAAGTTCTTTAATACAAAATGAAGAATATGGTTACCGCGAAGTATTTATCGGAGGAATTTGGGGCCAACAAAGGGAAGCAAGTTTACCCTGATTGGAACCGACGGTCAGACTGCTCATATGGAATAATGTACAATTAGTAAAGTACCTAGCATAACATAACAGAAATAAATAAATATCATAATGAGAACACGATGCAACTGATAAAAATTATTTGCCAGTACCTAATGAGAATGATTGAATTGAGTTTGTGCAAAACATATTTTTCATACGGTAAATATTAAACCCAAATTAAACGCAATTACATTGGTTAATTTACGACGATGTTTATCAAATGTTTAATATTTTACTAATAGATTTTCGTTGAAATGAATTGGAAGCCATTGATAGACATAGAAAATTGTGGCTGGGTACATTATGAATTCGTTATTGAAGCCAAACTTATTTTACTCCAGGTCTCTGTCAGATATTTAAAAGGTCACAGACAGTTATAACTTTGGCAATAGTAATAGAGAAGTACAGATGTTTCTGAACAAAAACTTCAAAATAACACATTCCCAGCAGGCAGGTAACTACTTGACATATAGGACGGATGTGGGAGTTCACATAATACATACGTAATACATATAGTAAAAAGTACGTCAATATTGTGCGACGATATTTATAGACTATATATAACGAAACAACTTTTAACAGGAATTTGTTGGAATATGTTTCGGGTTACTTCAGTATCAATCACAAGTTCTCTCGTAATAGAAAAAATGTGCTCAAGTAACATTATAATAATTATAATACTTAATTAGACACTAATGATCGCAAGGAGGTATGGCAGAGCAAGGAGCTTCACGGACGCTTTTACCGGGCCCGATGTAGACTTCTTAGCGTCCGTATCTTGGCTGCGCTTCGGTGACCTATTCGGAGAATCCGAAGGTTTTGTCTGTGCAATAATGGACGTAGTTATGATGACGAATAACTACCGGAAATACATTGTGAAGGATGGCACGGTTGACATATATCGGGCATGCCACCGTCCGGGAGAATCGATTCGACACATTATTTTTGGGTGTTGTCGTCTGGCTAACGGAGAGTACTTGCATAGACAAAATCTCGTTACCAAGATTATCCACCAGCAACTTGCTTTGAAGTACAACCTTGTGGAATCAGAAATGCCATACCATAAGTATGCGACCCAGTTCTCGATAATGGTAATATCACGTTGTATTGGGATCGATCTATCGTCACTGACAGGACTATTGTTGCCAATAAACCTGACATTGTGGTGATAGATCGATTGGAGCGTCGCGCAATGATTGTTGATGTAACGGTTCCACATGATAAGAACCTTGTGAAAGCAGAGAAAGATAAACAATTCAAATATCTTGATTTGGCTCGCGAGGTTGTCGACATGTGGGACGTGAGTACAGCAGTCATTGTGCCGATAGTCGTGTCGGCCAATGGTTTAATAGCCAATAGCCTCGACCAACATCTGAGGAGGCTCTCGCTTGGCAGTTGGATCAAGGGCTTGATTCAGAAAGCAGTTCTGGACACGGCGCGTATCGTTAGAAGGTTCCTCTCTCAAGGGCCCTGACCACCGGTGGCTCGAACCCTGTTCCCGATGCTGGAGTATTAATTAATGTAAATTGAATATGATCTGACTGTAATAACAAAGCCAAACGGTGTTCTCTTATCTCAGCCTAGCCAATAATAACACTAAGTATTGTTAGAATATTTAAAACATTATCGAAAATAATGGCTTTGAATAGCATGATACCGCACTTGTTCGATACAATCTACTTAGCATAAGACATTTCACCATGTGAACTTATTTAATAGATATTGATGGTTTTTCTATAACTGTACATTACTAGTAATTCGCAGACTTCCAAACAAGTAGTCGGGACCATTAAAGCTAACATTAGATATAACTCGTCAGCAGGTTCAATACACATCAGCGATTTTCGCCAGGACGCGTTATCCGCAGTCCCTGTGCACAGTTACGGCATGTAAATTCACATTTATAGCTAAAACACTCGTGTTTAGTCACAAATGTTACTTTTTAGCGGCACGTGTGGGTTTAGCGTTATAGATTTTGTTAATATCGTTTGAAACCGCGATGTTCAAACCTCCTTGTACGTGTCAAATTTTATCCCATTTTACGATTTTAATTATTAAAAGCTTTTTGTAAAAACATTTTTTCCAGAGAACACCAAATACCCCTAGAGTTATACTTTTTTAGGTTTTAATTAAGTCATCATTACAGAAAGAGATCTTCAAAGTTACCAAATTAAAATCTTTACTTCAATGCCATTATTAGTGTCCATTCTGTCCGTTATCCAAAGGGTCTAATTCAGTTCTTTGTTAAGCGGAATTTACATCAAAGAGTATTTTTTAACAACCCTTGGTATCAGAATACCGAACTGATAAAATAACTCAACCCGTTGTAATGCCCAGCCGTAGAATATAAAATAGCCAACCGTGTTACATTCAGCTTTTGTTATAATTTAATTTAAAAACTCGATACCGAAGTAAATTATTTTTTATTGAGTGAGAAAATAAAATATTGAATGAATGTGACCTCTGATTTAAATAGATATCTACTCTTTTCAAAGGTCTTTCAACTGTAGAATATTTTGTGTGTGGGTGTTTTGTTAATTTACTACTTAGAACGTGGTCGATAGAAAAGCTCATCTTGACTAGACGAGCTTTCCTATCGACCACGTTCTCGGTTCACGGGCACGTTTATCATAGTCTCAAATAATTAGTTTGTCTTCATAACGTTAGACAAGTTCATTTTGCAGCAACTATGCGTGACCACGTCCGAGCCCCAGTGAATATTCATAGTGGCATGCATGAACTAACGCCAACTTAATCCCTCGAGCGGTGAAGAGAATACCAGGAGAACACGAACTAAATGGAGCTTCACAAAACAAATAAAGGAAGAATCCCAATCAAAACAATACAACACTGCCTGTACGAATTCGCGTGCACTTTCAGTCTAATTGGCTGCGTATTTTTTAATCAGATTATTCACAGCAAGGAGCTTTTGTAAAGGCAACATAACAATTAATTAATGTAGCGGAATGAATATGGAAGCGAAGGTATTGATAGAGGATTCTGACGTAAATATGGTTCTAGTTCATTTCCATAATGATAATAACATAGTTGAAAGCTAACGTCATGCATCGGTCATTTATTTCGTAATTGTAATAATATTCGGGGCTCAATCCCTTGTGGCAAGCGAGCACATTAGCGATCAATCGATGATTTTCATTTGATTCGAGTTCAAATACAAATTCCACGTAAGTTATTATGTTTCAATGTTACTGTATTTTTGGTATAGTGTCGTTAACGTAAACTGTTCTTTTTTTATTTTGATTACCAAGTTACGTAAGAAATCAATGTCTTCAGACGGTAGGAGTTTCGTCAAACTCTTAAAACTTGTATTACTATGAAGTCCGCGTACATTCACAGGAATTTGCATGGCATTACTTGTAATAAATTGCTGCTAACGACACGAACGTGACGACTCGAACGCACAACTTGTCGCAAAGGGGGTGTTCGCCGTAGATAACCGAATGTATTATGCTAAGCTCCTATACAGTTATGAGCAGTTGGTACTCCAGGCTGGATTAGGGGTACCATTTAACTACTTGAGAAACGACGGATTACACGTAAAAAATATGTATAGGTTTATTTATGTAAATCATGCTTGAGATTTATATGACTTTGAAACTAAAAAAATCCGCTCTGATCAACAAAACATAATAATTATGGAAAATCCGTCATCTCTAAAGTTAGACCATCACAAATACAATATAAGATCGTTAGACTGCCTAGCCTAAGCCTTTGGATTCTATTCAATATGGATACGTATTCAACATATCTTACGTCGTTTGTGGAGACGAACCACGCCATCTCTGTGCTGGACGCTAGCTGCCCGTTGACCAAGCATTTGATCTCGCTCTTTGTCCATCTGTTGTATATGTACACCACGGCTATCGCGTACCACCTGCACAGAAAACAAAACAAAACTTTATTATAACAGTTGCAAACTTATAATAAACTGCTGGAGCTGGGACACGCAAATCATCAAATCTATTCGGTTCAGAAACATTCAACGAAGAGAATATCATCAGTAATGACTTCGATATTCACGCATTGATATGGTTTGGTGACTCAGTTCATAGTTAAAGGTCAATCTTTAATACATATTAAAAATAAGGGAGCACTTTTGCACATGATCAAGGTAAATGAAGTGTGTAACTTTGAAAATGTTCAGTCTACTGTAATGCTCTGCTCAGAGTTCAAACATGTTAAACATTTCTCTCAAACAAACAAAACGAATACAACTTGTTCAGCTGATTCCACATAAAAGCTCTAAAACTGATCCCAGTTCATGCACTTTGCTAATAACTTCTCTCACAGACGAAAATAATGAAATAAAATAAAATGGATAATTTTGGGGCAACTTTTCGCACGAAAGCCGACCGTCGTCATAAACTGACTACACAGGAAAGTTTATTTATACTGCTGCAACTTTTTCACTGCCCTGATTTAGTGTTTTGAACAAAGTTTTAAAATTTGGTGGAAGCACGTTCAAAATTAACCGCACCACAGCTCTAAATAATTTGGTATTTTTAACGATATGGAAGACCTAATGTTTTGTGCCTCCAGTCAGTTACAGATATTGCAGATAGACAAACTCGTAACAATCACAGTTCATATACCAAAATATATCTTATTTATGGTACTACAAGAACGGCTTTTGGTATCTAAGTCACTGAGCGTAGGAAGTGACTATTGGAAATTATGTTTTGTGCCCCTTTTAGGGATAAGCAACTAATGTATGTATAGTTGTAATATGGGTATAGTGATCTTACCTTCTCGGCTGAAATTCGTATTTGACACAATGCTGAAACCCCTTGCCCCGCACCTTCATTGATGTGAGGACGAGGCAGTTGCCGACGAAGTGCGCCGTGTAGCCCACTCCTTTACTCGTTTTGAAGCTGTTATACAAATTAACAGTGTTAGTTAATTAAATCATGTGCACTTAATAATCTCGCTCAACCACTGGGCTTACCTACATGAAAAGCAAAAATCGTATTTGTATCATCCAGTCCAGATAGAGCTTATTCAGAAACACTCAAGCATCACAAAAGTAAGTAGTCTTTGCAGCATATCACGTTCTTCAAAATGGACGTGGCGCGCGTGGCGAACTCGCAATTCAATTATTCCCGGACACAAACCGAAAATGATTTAGCTTAGTACCAGGATAGTAGAGCACACCGAAACTACACTTCAAACGTCCGAGCTCCACTCAAATCAAATGAAGAGTTGGGAACACAGGTGCAACCGCGCGCGGTCTGCGGCCCCACGCGATTTTCGGAATACATTCGCACTGTAATACGCTTTTAGTACAAATTGACTTGATATTGCCTATCTAACTGTTTCCAAATTAAATTGTTAAACCGTCTACTGGAATTACTAAATGTTTTCGCACCAGTAACTGTGTTTATTGCCGCGGATATTATAATATACCAAGTGAGGCGTTAACGTGTTACTGAGAGTTTCGGGGAAATATAAAGACTTAATTAGTGCTAGTATGTTTTTTCGCGTGGGTTTCATGTAGGTGGTTTCATTTTCTACAATATAAACTAGCTTTCTAGCCCCAATTAATTATCAATATTAATTTTAAACAAAGGATGAATCAAAGAAGATGATTTTCGCTTAAACGAAAATCTAATCTAGATTATAATTACTAGATTTTATTAATAAAAAAGATTCGCCATTCCTATAGTCTTACAAACATGATAACCCGGATAAGGGCCGGACTCCAGCGAAGCGGAGATGTGTTGCTCCACGAGAGGAGAGGAGATGTGTTGTACACCACCGGTAAAATTTCGTCATTTACACATCTCGTCCCCGATAGCTTTAGTGGAAACGGTTGAGCAGAGAGATGTCTCTGTGTGATGTAGGCTGTGTGCGGCGTACGGTGAGCGGCGTGCGGTGAACGGCGTGCTGTGAGCGCTCTCCACATCTCTCCTCTCCGCACAGCTTCGGTGGATACATCCTAGCTTTTACGCATCTCCTCTCGTCTTCGCTCGTCTCCGCTTCGTTGGAGTCCGGGCCTAAAGCATAGACAGTGTCATAGTTACCAGTATAGATATGGTTTCTCCCTCTCGATGTTGACGGAGTTGATGGGGTCCAGCCGGAACCACGTGGTGAAAGTGAACCCGCTCTCGTAGGGCCACCTGGCGAGCGGGGGCAACACTACTGCCTGCAATACAAGAACATCATACAGTGGCGAATAATAAATGTGGGATTGACGCCCGCTTGAAATTGACAGAGACAGGATAACGTTTGAAATACTAAGTTTTACGATTGACGCTTTTAAGGGTTCCGTAGCCAGTTGTCGAAAACGGAACATTTATAGATTAACCCTGCCTGTCCGTCCGTCCGTCTGTCTGTCTGTCTGTCCGTCCGTGTGTCACAGCCATTTTACTCCGAGACTGTTGGCACCACACAAATGAAAATTGGAGAGTAGGTGTCTTCTAAAAACCGGTACACAAAAGTGACGTAAAATTATATAAATATAGCGGTGGCTCTCCATACAACATGTAATAAAAATTGAAAAAAAAATCAATGTATATAACTGTGTGGAGTGTCCATCGACAGTTGTTGAAAAACGATATTGAGACCCATAAATACTTTTTCTCTTAAGCCAATGGTTGATGAGATTTTTGCTTCGAAAGCCGTAAAAATTATGTCCCCTACTCCCCCCTCTAATTTCTGAATACTTTACATGGAGCGACTGCCTATCTGACCTCCACAACCCAGTTAATACTGGGTAATACAAAACCCCTTACGGTAAGGTAAGACTGGTTGTCAGACTTTCGGACCACTGACTACCTGTAACGACGGTCAAAGATCTACAAATGACAGCCGGGACCAACGGCTTAACGTGCTTTCCGAGGTACGGAGGAAACTCGGTATGCCATGGGTGGTCACCCATCCACGGACCAACCTAGGCAAGAGCCGCTTAACCTGAAGATCGACTCGAGCGGCTGTTATTATTTAGCCACGAGCTCCATTAAAATACTATGAAAAACAAATTATTTTTACTATTGAGTGAATGAGATTGTTTTTATGAATGAGCGTTAAAAATATTGTAATTAATAATTATATTATTTGGTTTTACGGAACCCTGAGTGTGCGAGTCCGACTCGCACTTAGCCAGTTTTTCTGATTTGTGGTTCAAGTGCCTAATGATGGTTATGTTTTGTTTTGAAATAAGTAAACTGTGGGATACTAATATTAATTATAACGGATAACAAACCATCATTTGTAAACTGCTAAATTTAAAGATTTGTGAGAGGAACGAATAATCCGCCACGTGGTGTTTGTTTCTAACAAAGTTGTATAAACTATAATCCACAGTACATGTAATGTTACAGTAAGAGGTACCAAATTTCGTACATTTTGTTACCTCACAACTTTTATTAAGATTAGGTCCAAAGTAAAATATATAAAAAAAACTACTTTTCTTATCCCTCTCCAAGTAAAAACAATCGGAACACTGATTTTCTTTAAAATCTCACATAAAAATGTGGAATCCAAAAGAGCGAAACTTGCCAAGTGGTGCCGACGGTAAAAACTTATTTTATGCTCCGATGGCAGGCCATCCGACCAGCGCACAGGGATCTCTTGTAAGGCGTCTATCGAGATATCGCCTCAATAAAATCTTTATACATATAAGCTCCTTTTAAAATCACCCCAATCTTCCATTTCGTATGTGTATATATATTCCAGTATAATATTCAAATGTTCACCAACAAAATAAACAAGCTATTTCCACGAATTATTCGTAAAGATTAGTATCACGACATGTTATTAGGCCTTAGTTGAGAAGATTTACGTACCAGGATAAAAGAAGTATGACGGAGATTACATGAGGCTCAGATCTTTAGCGGCAATAAGCTAGAAGACGCCTGATACGAACAAATAAATGGGTTCATACGACGCGACACTGATTAAACTTATCCGTTCTAGCTTAGGTCTTATTATCAGTTAGCTAGATTAATTTAGCTTTCCAAGTTATTGAAGAACAGGTAATCATAGAACCAGATGAAGACAGGAAAGTTGAACGTGATTACATATAAACATTTCAAACATTTGTATAATTTAACTTTGGCTAGTTTTTATAAAATTTAATCCTAGTTTTAAGTTTTCTTGTTTTGTTTTTTTTTTTAACCGACTAATGTATGTGTGGTTGATATGTGCTGTTAGTGCTAGGTGGTGTATAGTAAATAATAGCTACTTAGTAATATTTATATGAAAAAAAAAAACATTAAATATTCATAAAATGCAAAACAGCAGTAATGTTGATCCGACCGGACCGGACGCGGGGCAGTTGTCAACATTACTTGCGCACACACCGCCAACACGTACATGACAATAAACGCGTCAATGTGTGCGACGAGACGAGGAGGCGACGCAGCTGCGCGACTGGTTCGATGTGCGTCACCGACTGGTTCAAACTGCGAAATCAGTAGCGCGGGGCCCGCCGCTGAGATCACTTGTGAGTTGCGTACCGGTCCGCGATCATGTCTATGAGCGAACAGAATGCCAACATACGATTCGTGAAGGAGGTGCAGAAATATCCTACACTATACAACTTCGAGCTACCTTCGTACACTCGGAAAGACATGAGCGACGAGGCTTGGGAGAATGTGGGCAGAACTATGAATATGACACGTGAGTTGACGCTACGTATTAGTACTAGTTTACTCCGCTGTGGCGCTAGTTGTTAACGAACATTTCAAAGTCGGACGCGTCCTTGGTACCGTCACGCTAAAAGGTGTGCGGCAATAATGCTTATCAACGGTTTTGACGCGCAAATATGATATAGTCGGATAATTTTGCTGTGTTATTTAATTTTATTGTGTACCTAACTTTCTTCTTTTTTTACATTCTTATGATTTCAGGTTATGTTATCGTTAGTACATAGTACGTTCATGACACATTTTGTTTCATAATTATTGAAAAAAAAACGTCATCGTGCATGTCGTTGATATCTCATTTGACACAATAACATCGATAGCGCGGAATCAACGCTTGGCCGCCGACCGCCACGCGCGCACACTGTGTGACAATGTTGTTAGCTGTTGTCAATGTTACAAGTTCGCGTTCAGCTTGGATCGGCGCGCGGCGTTGGCGGGGGCCGGCCATCAATTACTTGACCGGTGTAGTGACATTGATCCCCGCCCCTCTGTGACGTAGCTAATACTAATAATATCTAAGCAGATTATTGTAGTGGAGATTTACTTTTACGTTATCCGTGTATTGTTATGATCCTTACACAAAAAAAGAAGCGTCAATTTAAATAACAATGACATAAATATACCTTGTTAAAAATAATGATTCATAAATATAGGTACCTACTTAGTTAATATATTAGCATAACGCCTGTACATCCCAAAATATTTATTTATTTGGATCTCTTTCAGAAACTACACGATTACATGCAAGTATAAATAGAGCAGGGACAAGTACAACTGTGCGCTTCCAATTATAGGAGACCACATCATTCACTTATAATCTAGGCACATACAGTAAATTTGACAAGGTCAAAAATGTGAGCGGAGGTGCTGTAGCTACTTAAGGGCGTATGTTCAAAGAAATGTGTTGATGAATCCCTTCGCGCGTTTTCCGTGTAAAAAAAGTATGTTATAGTTAAGTTCATCAAAAATAAATTGTATTGTTTAAAATTTTAATAAACCTTCTCAATTTTTTTTGGTTAATCGTAGAAAATAGGTCTTTTTTCAACCTTAATTGTAAATTATCTCTGTAACGGCTGAATAGATCGGCATGAATTTTGTAACAACAAATACGTAATGATATACTTAACAATCTGTATTGTTTTTTTTCTGTTATTTCTTTTAATATTTTTAAATAATAAATAAAAACCGAAATTTTGCGAAATGTGCGGGGCAAGTCAACAAAAACCAGTACAGGGATTAAATCATCAAGGTCATCGAGCAATGTAATGCCCTTAATAAAACAATATAATTTCTTGTTTCAGCTTCAGCGTGCAGAGAAAGATGGAGGAACCTGCGAGCAGTGTTCATGAGAACCATGAAGGCTCCTCCCCGCTCCACGGGGAAGAAGAAACCATACTACCTTTCAGAAGTGATGCAGTTCGTCGTTCCGTACATGAGACCCGTCAGGGCTGCGGCGGAGATGCAAAGAAAACTAGCAACGGACCATGAAGAAAGTCAGAAACCAGCAGAAATTGAACAATTTAAGATAGAGGTGCCCGACGATGAGTCTTATGACTCGAGCGGACAGAGCGCTGAAGAGGAGAGAGAGAAGGAAATACTAGTCACGAGGAAACGGCCTGTACTGGATGAAGAAACTCACCAGCCGACGAAATTTGCGAAGATAGCCCAGCCGGCATCGTCGTCAATGCCTCCTGACAGTGATCACGTTAGATCCTTCCTTGATAGTCTTTTACCTGAACTAACCGAAATGAACTCGGCCCAGTTCAAGAACTTCAAGAGAAGAGTCCTACTGCTAATTGATGATATCGTGACGGAAATACCAGCCACACCGAGAAGACTTACTGATGATGAATATATTATGTGAAGACTACAACTGTTACTATTTAGATGATTAAGATAATTTAAGAGGGCGTTGAAGTCCTGTCCATTTAAATTTAATAGTACTTTGTGATAAAAAGACTTGAAGAAATAAAACAGTTATTTTTGAGAAATTGACGATTTTACCGTGTTTTTCTTTTCCCTCTCTTCGTTAAAAAGCCTTAGTCAACAATCAAGCAAGCAATAGTGAGGGCTAACTAAAACCAAACGTTATTCTGGCATAGTTCCAAAGTTCTCGTTACATTCGCGCGTTCATGTGAAATAGCAAACCAGTTGAAAACGTTTGGGAAGCTAGTTACCAGACTTTGTTACAATGATGAAACGGTAGCAAATCACAGGATTTTTTAATTAAATCTGTTAAAGTAGATTTTTCTAAATAAATCTAGACACCGGGTCTGTTACTGAGAAATTACTAACGGAAATCCATATAAAAAAAACTTTAGAGCGGACATTGGGACTATTTTCATACAAAAATTATCCCAAACATTTTTGACTCACGAATGCTACCTGACAAGCGGGCGAATGACACTAGACAGAACAATTTGTTACTAAGTAGTAACAAGTATTGGATTACGATTGTCTTCGTCTTGTCCCGTCTATTACTCGTAATTATTTGAATAACTTTGTTTTACATGCATTTAAAGTTAACTGTCGGAATGTGGGTAGAAGGTAAGGTACCATAGATACACGCATATTTCACGTGTGTCTTCTAAACAAACAGCATAATCAGCCTATGAGTTTCCACTGATCGGAAACAGGCCTCCTTCCTGAAAGAGGGAGTGGGCCGTAATCCACCACACGGCACGAGTCCAGGGCGAGCAGGGGGGGCGGGGGGGGGGTTGTGCTGGATACGACATGTCTTTGATCTTTTGGTTCTAGGACGCCGGTTTCCTCACGCCCAATGTTATAAAATAATAATATAACACAAAATATACATCCTAAATTTTAATAAAGCAATGAGATACCGTTTCACCAATGGTTATTATTGTTTCCATAAGGTATTTCATTAATACGAGTGAACAATAAATATTGTATTTTCCATTACTACCAGGAATCCATAAACGGCAGTAGTTGAACACGATATTTTTTGCGAGCACATAACGTTAATATGCTCGTAGTACACGCTCGGTTCATGTTAAAACCTTATTTTTATTTTCGACTCGTATTTATATTAAAATGATATTTTGCTCTTGTTTATCGAATGTCCTACACGTCTGGGTAATAAATGGGAACATATTGTATTGACAAAGGTTGCAGTGAAGATTGATTGGTGTTCATATCCCTCGGCCCTAACATTACAAGCCGGCACTGTACCAAAGGATATGCTTGAAATATCGCTTAAGTATTTGTCATAATTTTCTTGAAATTCATCTTGAAGTTATTATATGGTGTGGTGGTATTATGTCGTGAATTATAAGTTACATTTATTTTTTTTAAATTATTTTAACTTTGTTTTACATGCATTTAAAGTTAACTGTCGGAATGTGGGTAGAAGGTAAGGTACCATAGATACACGCATATTTCACGTGTGTCTTCTAGCTATAATAATAATCTATAATAATATAATAGATAATAATAATAATTTATTAGACTTATATATTAGATTTTTATTAATTAAGCTGTAATCAGACGCTTCACTCAGTGAATGTTCATTTATTTTGAATTTGTATGACCTTAAGTCACAAATATTAGTGCTACATCATCATCTTCCTGTCCTTGTCCCATGTTACAGTTACAATTTCATAAAAATAATCGTTCATTTCATTTACCGATCGCGAGTGAAAAATGCCGAATTCCGAAATGCAACGTCGTTGGATAAGGTTAACTTGTGAATTAAATTTTCACTCTAGTTCAAATCCGTTTAGGTTTCAAACGTTTCACTTTGAGTGAAAGACACAAAATGAACAAAATGTCATCATTATCATACAATAACAAAACGAAGGTCCATCTAAACCTACGTGTATGAATCTCACACCTTTCAGATCATGTAAAGTACTCGCTGAACAGCTACAAGCCAATAAAATGTAAATATACCCAAATAGACCTCGCTCTCTGAATACATTCATACAGCTAACATATTTATGTGTGTCAGTGCTGCACAATATAAATGAAATCATTTCCTTTCGCTGCGCAGAGGGTTTAGTCCAAGAAACCTTGCCTCGAAGAAAACTATTTTCCAACGGCTGGAAATGTTTCCTTAGGTTTTAAGCGGCTTCTACAGCGCTCGGGAGGCAACGTAGCTTGCAGTTTGTATTTGTTTCGTTTGCCGTCTGCTCTCCCGATGTTTTTACGTTTTGTGAATTGTATTTTCTAGGAAATAAATTACATTTCATTCATATCTATAAATAGAGCAATACATACTGCCTTGTTTACTTACTTGTCGTCGATTCAGCGTATTCATATAACGAACACAAAGCTTATTTTTTATTGACACCCATAAATCATGCTTTCCATATATTTATCTAGTATTAACCTACCAAGCAAGCAGAAGCGGCTAAGAAGCGTCAGTTCCCCGTCAGATCTCCGGATAAGTACGACAGAGAGAAATGGACCGGCCGGCAGCCCCGGGCGGGACGGCGATAAATAAGGAAAAAACGGACACACAGATAGCCCAGTATGTCACGCGGATTACGCCGCCGGCCCGTATTTGAATAAGAATTGCCAATAAGGAGGGGAGGGGACGCTTAAACTGCGCTCCTAAAGTGTCCTACTACCCTAGTATCGATCTGTTTAAGCGGTGAGGTTTTCAGCAATGCTAGAAAAGAATGAAGTGACGATTTGTTTATTACTTGGATGATCTTAGGGACGGATGATAGATACAATACAATAGATTGTTGACGACGTATTGTGTTTTCGAAGAAAAGTGATACCATTTTTCCTAACACGTTATTATTATATATAGGTTCAGGATTCAAATCCGCTTTGTTGTTCTTAAACAAAGCATACACAACATCACGCCTGTAATCCCCGAAGCGTTAGGCAGAGGTGTACCGAATAAGTTTACCCACATTTCACCAGTCAGTTTTAAGTCCCAGCTAATAGGGGGCGGCGAGTATCGTTGCCATCAACCGGGCACAAACAATGGGACTTTCAGGTGATTGCCATAAAACGACAATTTTTACTTTATGATTTTAATTATTGGCTAACGAAGCTGGAGAAGGGAGAATTCAATGCCATAATTCCGTTATAAAAGCATGGGCTTATATAAAATGTGTGGGTTCTTCTTTCACGGTAGCGCCTTCTGCGCGCAACATCAGAAATATCAAGTTACCGCAAAAAATCTAAAGTTACTTTTCCTTTGAGGGGCATTTCATCTAAACCGAGTTACAATTATGGCTTTATTCCAAGAAATTTATGGCAAGGAAGTTCAAATTAGTTAAAAATCTCGGAGGAAATTCTTACACAATACAATTTTTCCTGGCTTCAGAATGCCGCTCGGAGGCTTCTCCATTACCAAGATGATTTCATTAATGCTCTTTAAAACCTCCGAGTCTGTTGTTTAAATAATTACCGGGTCAAAGGTCGAATCTTAATTTGCTCTCGTCTCGATTCGAAAAAATGACGTCACAAATAATAAAACGTCCTTTATTTCGGTGGGCAGATGGATGAGAATGCCGTCAGAAACATTTTGCAGTGTAGAATAATGGACAAATCAGGGTCTGGAGCAGGGCGCAGCTGGGGAAGGTCCTTTGAAATATGAGCTCTGTTTATAAATAAAAGCGGTGGGTAATAGGCGGGCGTTTCTCTTCATTTCGTTTGAAATATATTGTAGGTTCGGTAAAATGGCCGTCAGGTGCTGCGGTGCAGGGCATGAGGCACGGGGTGACGGGCCGCCAACTTGTGAAATTGGAACATTTTTCGGTCGGTACTAGAGGCTGCGTTTGGTTATTAGATAAATAAATCGTGTTCTTTGTTTTGCCTTCTGTTTGTGGGGAGGGAACGATTTATTCTTGTTATGTAAGGGAATAAATTGGAAGGGCGCACTTTGTCTGTTGAAGTTTAAGGAAACAATATTTATCATCGGTTCAGAATGAAGTAGCCATGGGGTGTGTTTGAACGAATGTTATTATTAGGGTCACAAAAAGGAGACCTAGAGCCGTTGATCCCGGCTGTCGTTACGGGTAGTCAGTGGTCCAAAACTGACAACTAGTCTTACAAAGGAGATCGAACCAGTGACTGGATTGCGCAAGTCAAATAGGCTGTTGCTTCAAGTAGGTACAATGTATTCCGAACGGTGAGCCGACTCCACCATACGTAGGAAAAGGCTAGGCAGAAGATAGTGCTTGAAATGAGACATGTGTATTGAAACATAACCTATAGATGCCGAACCATATCAATAACAAAAGCAAATTAACTTCATTTGATAATCAAATATTCCAAACACACAAACACAGGCCGTTTGAGAACTTCTCAAACTCGTGTCAGAGAAGTTTGACGAAAGGAAAAGTTCGTGAAGTGCGTTCCTATGCCGACTGCTGGCATTATACCGAACATATTTGAGTTTACAGAACTCGATGAAATTCGTCTCACACGTTTAGAACTTCACGACAATAAAGATTGCAGGAATATGCGGAATTCCACAAAAATCTTAAATTAGTTATGTAGTAGGAAAGGTTCCTGTGAATCAGCATTGAGTTAATTAGGGACTTAATAAATTCAAACGTTTTCTATAATTAATTAAAATAATCTCAGTGGATCGTTTAGTGGCTGCCTCTTCGATCTAGTGGTCGCTAGTGCTACTGTTGAGCTTGAGGTACTGGGTTCAAGTTCTATTCATTCGTCATCTTTCACTCGAAGTGAAACATCCCAACACAAAATGCATCAAAAGTGGACGTGGAGTGGAGCAAAGAAGCTTACACATAGTAAAAACACATTTTTTAAAACAAGCTTTTAAACACAGGGTGGAAGGGACACCGACGCGAAAACGGTTACCACGTATTCAGTGCATCATTCTGAGCCTAAATATTCATCGGTTATTAAAAAAAAACGTTTATTACAAAAGTGCAAGACCCGCACGGTTAAATAGTATGGAACAGCTGATTGTTTTTTTAATAACCGATGAAAAATTTCAATGTGGGGGCTCCAAATGATATACTGAATACGTGGTAACCGTTTTCGCGTCGGTGTCCATTCCGCCCTGTATAGCTGTGACGTAATTTATTTTTTTCGTATTCTTCTTAGCAAATCCTTCTAATTGATACAATGGAAATGCATAAAAAATAACTACTCCCTACGCTAGTACTACTCTACTAACAACTCCCTACCCTCTACGCCAAAGATGGCAATCTTCGGAGTCCGCCATATTGAATTTAGAATGGCGTCACTTAGCTAACCATGCATTGTCATGCAAAATAAACGTGACTGCTAAATTTCAGCTCAATCGGTTGGGGCTAATCGTTTTAAAATTCAGTTGATTTGATCTTGACAAACATACATTCATTACAACTTAAATACATTTTACTTTTCTTTTTTTTTTTAAACCGGATTTATTAAATGAAAAGAATATAAGTAAGTTTATCTACCAACATTGAACGCGCGCCTATACAAAGTTTCGTGTCCGTGCTATTAACCATTGAGGAGTTGTATCGTGAGGAGGCGATCCTGGCTGCAGGTGTATGTAATAAAATACACATAAAATTCAATTCAGTAGGTAGGATTTTTCTGATGTAGACGTGTCTGTAAATATATGTGAAATCCCGATTTTCGCGTTAGCTCGTGATAGACGACATTGCTATTAAATATTATGTAAAAGTATTTAATAAGTTCCTAATTAATCATTTGTTTGTCGTCACAGGTGTCCAATCTCAAACCAAGTTATCAATATTTCACATAATATGTAATGTAATTGATATTACTATGAACTAATATTTGCAAGTTATAAGTAAGTTCATGTAATAAAACGCGAGTGTGTCTGTATTACTCAACTAAAATGAAATACTTTCTAACTATTCTTTATTACCTATTCAACTTTAAAATTAAAAACTAATATTACACATATATCTTGCATAAACTATTATATATGTGAAGTCTGGATGGATAGAATAATAGTTTGTTGCGCAATCACGCCAGAACGGTGAACAGATCTAGATGAAACTTGGCACAGAGATAGATTATAGTCTGTTATAGCACATAGTTTACTTATTATCCCAGAAGTAAGTGCCGTGGGCAATTCGCGAACTCCACATGGGAGAAGCCGCGGGCATTAGCTAGTTTAACATAAAATGTAATATTTTTTGGTCTTCCCTTTATTTCAGATGGTATGTTATAGAGGAAAAAATAATCCCCATGATTAACTCTTTCAGCCGTTATTATAAAATACTTGTATTTCTTTTCACATTATTGGCGGGTTCGCTTCCCGGTTTAGGCAGGTGATTACTTAAAAATCTTTGAACGCTGTTTTGAATATTTTTAAAATCAAATTAGAGTCTTCTTTAGTACTTGCTATATTAAATATTTAAGGTCCTTCCGTGTGGCATAGCTGCGGGACAGCCTGTATACGATTTTTTCCCTTTTTTAAAAGTAATTAGAAAAAAAAAAAAAATCGAATTACTTTTAAACATATGAGTTATGTATATTTTTGTAATTACCGGATAAAAAGGAACATTATCTCGATTGAAGCGCCTGATACTAGTTTAAATTTAGTTAGATCAAACATGATTATCAACAAACTAATAATGCGAAGTACCTTTACCACTTATTGCAGAAGTATTATGATTCTGGTGAACCGCCAAAATGGCTTACGTTGCGCTTATGCGTAAGTAATGCAAATGTAGTAAATACTGCCGCGAACCAGTGAAAGGTAAGTAAATACGTCAGCAACAAATCCTCGCTCGAGCCAATGCTGCCGGCCATTTACAATGCAAACTATACTTTCGACATGCAATACAACAGGGGGCGTAGCTCAGATGGTAGAGCGCTCGCTTAGCATGCGAGAGGTACCGGGATCGATACCCGGCGCCTCCAAATCATTTTTATTTTTTAGCTATCTTCACTTCAAACTATGCCAATTACCAACGTAAACACCGAATGTTTCAATAACGCAAAGAGCAGCAATAATGAACAAAAATGTGTAAATAACTGATGTGTAAAATTACCATCGGCGCTGCCTCCAATTACCATATCGTGATTGTTTTAATTGGATGCAGATTTACACGCTCAGATAAATCTATAAAAATATTGTATCCAGTCCATTCCGAAAATGACACTTTACTTATTGAGCAGTCATTTCTGCGAGTTAATATTGGATTTATTGAAGTTATACTTCTTTAGGCGCGTTATGAAAAAATGATGAGAGTGAAATTTTAAGATGCGCGCGCACCTGTGACACAAAATTAACAGTATGAAGTTAGGCGCGTTATGAAAAAATGATGAGAGTGTAATGGATTTAATTAATAATTAATTTTTAATATTTGCTATTACTATTAATGGTACCATTAATAGTAATAGCAAATATTAAAAATTAATATTATAATTTGATGTTCAATTTTAATTTTTATCACAAACTTTTTATTAAATGTTTTATTAATATCCATGTTCAGTATGTGATAGGTTGTGGTTTCAGGATGATTTGAAAAGTCCGTCTCCTGAACATAAGGAAATTCTAACAAAAATTATACCCAATATACCAGCGAAAAATACAAAGCTTTGCAACACATGCGTGCAAGCGTTAAACAAGAAGAATATTCCTTCAATGTCCACATTCAATGGTTTTAAATATCCAGACGTACCTCAACATCTACCACCTTTAGATCTTGTTTCTGAAAGACTAATTTCACCTCGTATTCCTTTCATGCAGATCAGAAGATTGAGGCATGTTAATGGTCAGTACGGTATTTTTGGTCAAATAATTAATACTGAAACAGGAACCTGTTTCAGTTAATAATATGATTAAATCACTTCCACGAAATGTTGATGACGATTATTGTATAAATGTACATATCAAACGTAAGAAAATTCATCGATCTAGCTACTTACAAAGTATTGTTAATAAGCGTACTATTAAAAGTTGGCTACGATTTTTAATTCCGTCACCATTGTATACTATGTACGATATTAAAGTTGATGAGTCATTCTTTAATGATAATCAAATTCACGATGAAATTCAGCAAGATGATTTCAGTGAACATATTTCTATAGAAGAAAGTTTTACGGCTCAACAGCAGACATTACTGTGGAATGAAGAACAATAAATACACAATTCATTCTTGAAGTATAACTTCTCACGCGCGTACATAAGTACACGCACCCATTTTTTTTATTATATATTTCTGCGAGTTATGTTCACGAGGGGGTCATTAAAAAAAATGTCTGCAGCATTGAAAATTGTCCTCATTGGTTGTGCCACTAACAAGACTTTGAAATGGGTTGGACCTTAAATCTTAATATGGTTCCCGCAATCCCACAGGTAAAAATCTGTACAGTATAAACCTCTTAGATTTTGTGCGATCCTTATTCACGAGCGCTCCTGGTCATTTTCAATAAGTCGAGTCACACGGTCCCCGGGCGATGGGCGATTCTATTATAAATAACAATGTGAACGTACCGATCCTTTCCGTCCGGGGAAGCTGAAGAACACGTCGGGTCCGTTCCGGTGCGGCATCTGCCGGAGCACGTTTAGCAGCTTAGCGGAGTGCCGGGGCTGCAACACACACATGTTATTGATTCAAATACAATAGAAGCCATTCATAACAGAAAAAAAGGAACGGATTAAATATTATACCATTCAGAACGTTATAAAACCTCAGAAAACGGTCCTTTTTAAAGCATTGTACTAAACGTTTTACATGACCATTTCTTTATTTAATAAGCTATTCAATTCTCGCTTGATAACAACGGAATGGGCTCGAATAAAAGCCACATTTTCAAATTTCACAGATAACAAAGAAAAATCCCTTTCAACTTAAAAGTTTTAAAATACTACGACATAAACCCTCTCGATATTGGCAGTAATGGCGCCGATAAAGGAAGCCTTGCCAACTCAGAAATAAAAGGAGAAAATTTTATAAAGCCGCCATGCCAGACAGTCTTTACTTATCTCACAAAAAATATTTTAATCTTGACTTGTTCACTGCTAATGACTTGCTTTGACTTAGACCTAAAGGAGCTACTTAGGAATAGAATAAATGCGAGCTAAAAGGACAAGCGATTCTCATTCACAGTCAAATATAAACACAAAGTAACCGTGCCGCCTGTGCTGGCTAATTACCGTTTCACCGCACTGTCTGCAAAACGATGCAAATTTCAGAAGCATTGGCGGTGCGGCTAATTGCACGTTTGACCGTAGCCTTCCCCATTTGTCCGCGTTCTTCTCGTATCCCTCTAGTTTATGTTGCCCTGGTCGAATTAGTAGGTTTTTGCGGGGGCGGAAGCCGGGAATTTGCGTCAGGAACGCTTTCAGTTCGGAGTGGAACCACGGCGGAACTTTGTAATGACATTTTTAAATGTCAACAGAGATAGGAATGTTGTTTGTGAAGCAATAAATTGGTTGTTCAGAGCAAAGTTCAAAGCTGCGTATTTTATATGAGTTGCGGGATAACCCTTTACGCGTACCTACGTAGATAAAGTATCTATCTCTTTAGCGGCTATTCATTACCGCTATGACTAAAACTTGCTTATTTATCTCTGAAGTAGAAAGTGACTTGACTTGTAACCTAGAAGTAAGTTTGAGAGGCAATAAAAGCCGTTGTTTCTCTCTCTGGCGTGTTGAGCAAAGCGCTTGTCTCGAGAGGTCGCTCGAGCGTGGATGCCCGACTGCCGAGCATACTTGAGCCGAGGTGCCCGGAAACTATCACTTATATCGTAGGCGGCTTCTTTTCTCCGAACCGAATATAGTGTTACACACTGTTTACTTCCGGAAAATGCTATGTGAGAATACTCACATTACTTGATAAAAGTTTTAATGCTTAGGTCAGATTTTATTTTGATATTATTTTAAAATGGTATGAAAACGTGACTACCTACCACCCCATAAATATCGTAGTTTATTAGTCAACCTTTTGAATAATCAAAAGTAGAAAATAAAAGTTCTACTTACCCATTTACCATTGACCGCTTTCATGGCACTGAACAGCTGTTTGAGTTCTTTGACTGTGACGCTATAGCTGGCCAGGACTCCCAGCATCTCGATGAGCAGATCTGCAATAAAAGACAACCACATTTACCAGGAAAACATATAAGTCTGGTGCAACATTCACAACTGGCTCGGGGCAATGAAAAGGTTCATCGATGCGAAAGGGATTCCCTACTGCATAAACGCTAGTGGTAGTCTATAATTTCTTGCTACTCTAGTGAGAAATATTCGCTTTACTTAGTATGTGTGACCTAATTTGGCATACATAGGATACATCTAGCACAAGTGGATAGATATTTCCGCACAACAGGCATCTTAATTATGAATAAGGAGGAAATATTTGAGATCATTTCTGTTACAAAACCATTACTGATGACGACAACGAAAGAGAATGTATGAGTTAAAAATAGAACAGTAAATATTTTCCCATAGAAATGTTCGATTGCACAAACATGAAACTTTGCTACGATTTCTCTACGGCCAATAACGATGACCTTGTAAGCGTTAAAACAAACACAATTGACAAACACTAGGTACAAGTGACAATACAACTAAACTCATTAAGTCTCCCAGAGTGTCCATTCCTAAAAGCTTTAGCAAATAGTTAAGTATCATCAATATGTATTCAAAGTTAATTACACTGTCACACACAGCACTCGCGCCATTGTAAAACATACAAGCGAATTGAAATGTTCAAGTAATTAATTCAAATTCACATTATATATTCAAACGAGGCGACCGAAACTATGCAATACATGTGTATATCCTGTACTAATGTGAATAATGAAACACTTATTAAGATAATGTCTGTAATCGACGCGAACGATGCATAGTTTGATTCTAAATAGTCCGTGAATATTCACAAAGGATTTCATTTCTAACTTTCTATAGCTGATAATATTTGTTAATGTATCTCTGTAATCAGACAGACTAAATTGATAGATTACACTCATACGACTCTGGTCATGCTAATGTAATGAAATATTTCTTAGAAGTATTATATTATTATTTGACCCAGGTTTTGTGTATATTCATTTTCTGATGTTTTTTATTAATTGTTAAGATTTTTCAGGGGAGCTCAGTCAGTATCAATAATTTTCGACCATGGTGTAAAAGATATAAAGTTACAACAATTACTTTTCAATACACTTCCTCGAAAACTGGCTCTTACCGCACTACTATTAGGTTCTAGCCCAGGGGAAATTAACATTAAAGTCGCAAAGCATGATGTAGTTCTGCATTTTTTAACCGACTTCCAAAAGGAGGAGGTTATCAATTCGTCTGAATTTTATTTTTCTTTTTATGTGTATGTTCAGCGATTTCTTCGCCAATTGTGAACCGATTTTGATGATTCTTTTCTTGTTTGAACGAATATTATTTATTCCGCGGTGGTCCCGTTTAAGTTTGGTGAAGATTTGATGCTGATATTCGGAGATATCAATGGAACTCTTCGATAATAGACAGCAAATCTGCCGTGATAGCTGCAATCGCTTGGATGTTTATTGTTTACACAACACCATAACATAACATCACGCCTGTATGCTCTGAGGGGGTACGCAGATGTGGACAGTGCACCCAAAATTTGACAGTTAGGTATGTTAAGTTCCATTTTATTGGGGATATACCACGACATGTATTGTTAACGGTTCACTAATGTTTCACCAACCCTCCTTTGACAATTTTTAACCGACTTCAAAAAAAGGAGGAGGTTCTGTGTTCGACTGTATGTATTTTTAATGTACATATATTCACCGATTTCTCCGCCAATTGTCGACCGATTTTGAAAATTCTTTTTTTATTCGAAAGCCTATACTCCTGAGGTGGTCCCATTGTCATCAAGTCAGAATCTGATGATGGGATCCCAGCGAAATCGAGGGCCACCCTCAAATTTTATAGGCACATACAATGTTTTTCATATATGTACTTTCTAGCGCAATTCAGATATTTGTGACTGGTAATCAACATCTTATGTTACTGAGCTGATGATGGAAGATACAAGTCAGGATCTGATGATAGGATCCAAAGAAAATTAAGGGCAATCCTCAAATTTTATGGGCATTGTTTGAAACAGTATACCTCCCATGTGTTCCCATGGACATCAGGTCAGGATCTGATGGTGAGATCCTGGAGAAATCAAGGGAATTCTCCAAATTGTATAGGCACACATACTCGTAGGCATTATGCCTGGTAATCATCATTGTGTGTAAGTTCAGCGAAATCTTCGCCAATTGAGAACCGATATCAATGATTTCTTTTTTATTTGGAAGAATGTTATTCGGTGGCGCTGGTCCCGTTTAAATTTGGTGAAGATCTAATGCTGATCTTTGGAGATATACAATGGACCTCTTCAATAATTGACACCAAATCTGCCGTGATTGCTGCAATCGCTTAGATGTTTATTGTTTACATCCTAACATAACATAACGCCTGTATGCCCTGAGGGTGTACGCAGATGTGTACAGTACAAACAGATGTTTGTTTTTGTTGCTAACTGTAATTTTTTTTTTGAAAATCTGCGTTTGCGATCAAAATTTTACGAAAAATTACGGATAGTCTCCTAAGACCATTTTCGTATAGCTGCAACGGTTAAGGTAGTTCTCCTTACAGCCCCATTGAAAGTTTCCACCCTGTATAATTGAGCTCAAAAACGATCGTTACTTTATAATTATATTATAACTAATCATTTTAAAAAAATGTCTTTAAAACAATTTGTATAACATATAAGTAATACATTGTAACAATAGCCAGCATCAAAAATGCATCTCATGCAATCAATTGAAACCTCCGCACAGTTCATGGGAGCCTGATAATTATATTGCGAAATCCTCTTACAAATCCCATGGGAGACGATGGAGGATGGTCCTATTTCCTATCTTTGGGAGCACACGGCGAAGTATTGAATATTAATTCGCAGGAAATTGGCGAAACCACAGCCCCTTGAGCCCGCACTTAAGTTTCAATCGCTTGCCTGTTTAATAAATAAATAAATAGCTTACCGCTAAATATCTTCGTAGTTACGCAATTGTTCGGGACTGCTCGAATCAATATTTGATCAGGATTTGAATTATTCGGATTACTTTGTGAAACAACTCTAACTTCTAAAGTGAGATGGGGACTTTGGATTAAAGTGCTATATTTTGTCATGAAGCATTTTCTTTTTGGACTGACTGAAACCTTGCAGCGCAACTGCGCATAATCCTTTGGAAGCGCCTTTTGCGAGTCAAATCCAAAAGGGAAAAAGGTCTTTTAATTATGTTCATTACGTCTCTTGACATATTCCACTAGGAAACCATAAAATCTAGTGCATGACAGTTATATAAAATCATTTCGAGGCATCTCATCTCTCAGACTGCGGCTGGTGGCAATCACGCAAATTATTCCGCTTGAAAATACCGCGAGTAGCGAGCTACGTATTTACTTCTCCTTTCGTCATTACTCATGTTTTACCTGCGCTCATGTAATTATAAATTTTTGTGAGTACGTTTTTTGGTGATAGAGACATACGAGTACATCAAAGCATTTGTATTTTTCAAGTCACTTTTAATAGCAAATATAATTAAGAACACGTTTTCAAACTAGCTTCATGAGTTTTTCATTTTCGAAAGGTTATTTTATTTTCGGTAACATGGTTGCACGACCATTTTAGCAAAATGTTTCATTACTTTCATTAGCAGCGTTGTTTACTTCCTAGAAATGACGTCAAACTGCCGATATTAATGTTACGTTACTAAGTAGGACTCCACGTTTACAAATAGCTATTTTCATGATAACACAACGTCACATACATAATTCAGCGTCGTCGTCGTCAATCTGTTTCTAAACATGTCTCCCTGATCCCGGTTCGTATCAATCACGCTCCCTTTGAATTCCGCTTTCATCATTCAGGTAAGTCACATGAGCTTTTTAAAAATCACCTAACAAAACAACAATGAGGAAAGTCCATCTGTCACGTAATGGCCGGCGCATTGTTCTCGGGTTAATCCCGGGCCGCGTCGGTGGCTAATCCCGGCGTAATTCCGACACAGTCCGGGATTCGCGCTTCCCGGAGCCCCGGCGCCCCAGCGGCGTCCCGGCGCTCGCTACGCCTCTGCCCCGGTTAATGCCGTCCTCGGGATATTAAAATGCTTCTCGCGATTATGCTTTTGAGATATTAATGGAGAATTTTCGCACCAGTTCTCGGTGAAAAGTCATGTTTATGTTACTTTTATGACCTCAGTTTAGTTTATTGCTAAGTAGGCCTTCGCTTGGGCGGTTCTGTTTATGGCATGTCTCGGAAATAAAATATTTAAAAAAAAAGTGGAAGATATTTCTCGTTTTATAATAACCCAATTACCAGTGTATCCTTGTGCCAAATGTGACGGATAAAATTTATGTAATCAAATATGCAATATGTGCCAACCAACAATTTGGAACGGTGATGCTGTATTTAACGTGAATAAAGTGGATTTCCATGATGAGCCAAGACAGATGGGCCAGAATCGTCACACATTGTGTGCCTGAAGACGGTCGTCGTCACGGCAGGCAGCCCGTCGAGGCAGGCCTAAGAAACGTTGGCGTGACATCTGAGCTCGTTCCTGACTGATTGGCCAAACAAAAACAAAAACACCGGCCAAGTGCGTGTCGCGCCACGCACAATGTAGGGTTGATTTTTATTGTAATAATAAAAAAACAAACTAACATTTGCAGCTGAAAAACCTTCGCTCCCATACATTATGTTTAGGAAAATATGTTATTCAAGTACATTTTATAAGTTGGTTACCTATTACTCGTAAACTTGTTAATAAAAAGAATACTTAGCTGTGATAGTTTTCCTTTTAATTTCGTTTCATTATACACAAGGTGATTGGATCTAGACCCGGCATAGCAAATTCGCATTTAGAGGTCATTTACTAATTATTGAACCTTACTTTCCCGAGCTAAAGTTTTATAGTTTGGGAGCTATGTCAATTTTTATACCTTATTGAGATTTATCCATTTTTTTTAACCCTGTTTTGAAGGAAGTTCCGACGTATTTAAATCACAAATGTTTATCTGTGTGTGTGACATACCTCCTAACCTATAAAACTATAGCTAGGGAAAGTAAGGTCTAATAAAATAATTACCAAATGACCTCCTCTATATGCGAATTTGCAATGGCGGGTCCAGATCCAGTCACACTTTATGCTACCACCGTGAATTTTTTCACAACAAACACAACCGTTTAGCTAGTAGAGCGGGGGGGGGGGGGGCACTTGAGACTAACAAAAATTATTTTTTAATTTTTTAAAGACTTATCCAATGACATACCACATTATGAGGTATGAGAGAAAAAGACATTCCCCGCTTTACAGGAGATACCCTAAAAAAAATACTTTTAGAGATATGACTTTTACCACATCTGTATACCACGTTCTGTATGGTGTCCGGACGTAAAGAATAGCACCATCCCATATCTTCCCGTGGGTGTCGTAAGAGGCGACTAAGGGACTTACCAGAGAATGGGCAGCAGCGTTCTCTGATTCTACAACAACCATACTGCGATCGCCAACCCGCCTGCCAAGCGTGGCGATTATGGCGAAACCCCCCTTCTTGGGGGAGGCCTATGTCCAGCAATGGACTTTTCAGCTGAAATGATGATACCACTTTGTCGGCGTAACTAATCTTAGTTAAAGTGGTATGTATGCAGATGTACATACCAAATTACAGCTTTCTAGTACTGAGAGTCTTTGAGCTAAGCTGCGGACAGACAGACGGAATGGCGAAAGTATAAGGGTTCCTTTCCTTGTTCACCACGGAACCCTAAAAAGTAGATTCACGTTACTTACGCCACGTTTATGAAAAATTGGCCATCACACATTCAACCGTGGTCAATTTTTCCAATCGAAATAAAACAAAGGGCGTATTCAAAGCTTTGATTTACACCAGGCAAGCATAATACAGCAGGAACTCTAGTGGCACTACGTACTAGTGGCTGGAAAACAAACCGATCGAAATATCGAATGCTCTCCAACGCACGCTTGTTTGACCCGGCGAGCTTATAATCAACGTCGAAATGCACCTATTAATTTGTTGGCCAATGTCGGGCAGCACAGCGCAAATACAGGTTATAATGGAGCTTTTTACTTAATTAAATATTTTCTCTTCGACCAATTTAATTTGGATATTTTCACTGATTCTGACACTGATTTTCAGTGATTCATTGGCATATCGTAACTCGCACATAACAAAGTATTGCAGCACTCATGAAATGATGCTTGTTTTACTAATGCAACGTGATACATTGTAGTCATATCAGTTGCTGATGATTTCTATGTAATTATGATTCCAATAAAATGTACCATCACAAACGAACATTGATGAATCATTTCTCTTCCTGATCGACAATGTTCACAAAAACCCTTCAGCAACAGCACAACAATTTATTTGCAGGTAGAAAGATGATTGTCCTGAGAGCGGACAGCACTATTACAGCCCGTCCAGTCCAGCTTACCTTAAGCACTCTGTCAGGAAGCAAGCTATTATAGTTCACACTATAAACGTACGACGCCTTTAGGTGCTGGAAATTGATTCGCTGGTTCAAATTTTAAAGCTTGTTTACTCAAGGTATACTAAACGGGAAACAGCTATACATGGGTTAAGTTTGGTAAACAGACGGCTAATCGAAATGGAAGAGACGATAGAGGTGACATGGAACAGCCGTGTACAAGGCCCCTAGGAGTAGCACAGAGGTCACAAGAGATATGACGCCACAGCAGCCCCATGAATTTACCTGATAAACAGATCTGTTATCAATAAAGAAAACATTCGCCATTGAGACTTTGGTTTAAGACGGACTTTGGTTTTTGGATTGTTTAGTAGGTAGCAGACTTTTTTAAACAATCCATTTAAAAAATGCCTGGAGGCGCCGGGTATTGATCCCGGTACCTCTCGCATGCTAAGCGAGCGCTCTACCATCTGAGCTACGCTCCCTGATATTAAAGTAATCGAATATTACATTCTGTTTATTGGATCCTTAAAGCTGCTCGAGATAATAAATTGTGACATAAGAATGTCAAGTATAATTTTTCTAAAATTCTAAAATAAATCCAAAAAGACTCTTATTGGAGGCGCCGGGTATCGATCCCGGTACCTCTCGCATGCTAAGCGAGCGCTCTACCATCTGAGCTACGCCCCCTGTTGACAACTACTACCAATGTACTGTTGTATATGATCCAAGGCACACAGTACGTAATGCCTAAGGCGATATAAACGAGACCACGACGTGACATTTCGTTTCGTCATGCACGCGCACGTGCCTTTCACTTAATAGTTAATACAAGATACATAAAACAATTCAGCAGTGTTCGACTACTTTAGTTTTGATTACATTGAGTGATTGCTGACCCAAGAATTACTGTGTCATATTATGTGTCCATATTCTGGTCCAGGATGACGCGACGTAAGCATCTTATTCGAAGTGAAACGCCTATAGGCGATTTAAATGCTAGAACTAGCATTAATTCTAGCTAACTTCATGTTACCGCGTCTTCTCTGTGACATGATAACGAAACATGGTTTCCTGGTGCTGACTGATCATCTGATTACTCTTAAAACTGGGAAGTGGTCTCCGAGCGTTAAAATAATCTAATCAGGGTGAGGTTTCCTTCATTTTCCACCCAAGTTTGGGTTGTTTACGAGCTGGGTAAGTGATTGCAAACGCCGCGCCGCCCATAAAGATGAATAGCTCCTTAGGGTTGCCCACTGCCCAAAAGGTCACGGGCCAAATTGCACAGCGGTGTAAATTATGAGGAAGGCTTGTCTAAAAGTAATACAAAACTGTTCTTCTTGAAGGTTACTTATACTATCTTTCGATATTTTTATATGATTTAAAAAGATAAAAAACAAGCTACAATCCTGATTATCAAAAAGCGATTGGAGGCGCCGGGCATCGATCCCGGCACCTCTCGCATGCTAAGCGAGCGCTCTACCATCTGAGCTACGCCTCCTGATACATCATCATTCTCCTGCCCTTATCCCAATATATTTGGGGGCGGCGCAGCATGTCTTCTCCTTCCATCATCATCATCATTTCAGCCGAAAGACGTTCACTGCTGGACATAGGCCTCCCCCAAGTGTCGCCACATTGACCGGTCCCGTGCGACTCGCATCCAGCGGATCCCTGCAACCTCCTCCATACTTATCTATTATTCGTCATCCTAGCAGTCACCTCCTTTCTAGCCATATCATGCTTCACAGACACATCCATCGTTTCTTTGATCTGCCTCTACTTTAAAAGCCATCTGCATTCCTACTCAACATTTCAATCACTACATTTTACTAAGCCCCCTGATACAATTCTTTTATTGCGGTTCAAGTGCTTGCGTAATATACCTACTTTGTTTTTGCGTGTTTTATACAATGGTCTGTTCGTCTTCTCTGGAAGCTTTCCACAGTCTTATTAAACATGCATAAACAAAAAAGTGTTGCCTTGGCAGGTACCGTTGCGCGCTCCGTCTTCAAAGCGCGAGGGGTATGAACATCCGACAGCTGTCATGTTTAGCCCTATAAAACTCCATGGCATTATGATACCCTGGTATCCCTGGGAATCGTATTCAACCCTTTTTGAGATTCAGTGAAAGTAAAAATGTTGCGATTTTGCTAAAAGCATATTCACCTTATTTTGTTTACATTTTTTTTTACAGGAATACTATTGGTACCTTACTTACGCTCATAGAAAACCTCATTTAGTTGTGGCACTTTTTTTTGGGCAGGGGTTGGGCTACATGAACCGCCCCCACTTCCCGTGGTTGTGGTAAACAATTACCATGTGCTAGTAAACCTCCATAGGGGTGAGAAGCCCTGGTATCTATGAGAAACCATTGCAACCCTTTTACGCTAAGGACTTGTTCCACCCCAAAGGAATGTCAACAGACATCCTGATTCGTTCTGATATCCCAGTTGCGATCGGAATAGTAAGATTAACAACATTTCTTAAGATGGAATCTTATTTTCCTTTTTATTATTTCAAAGAATTTTACAGTCATCTACTTGGATGGAAATTTTAAGGTCTCTTGAAAACCTCCTGATCTGTTCTGGTATCCCAGTTACGATGGGAAAAGTAAGGTTGATAATATTTCATATGATGAAATCTATAAGAATTTAACCGCGACGTTCTTGAATAGAACTTTGAGTACCTTTGAAGAAATAATAAATTGTATCCAAAAACTCCAACAGGCTTGTGTTATCCTGGTACGCGTGAGAATTTAAGAAGCTCCCTGATATTTTACATAAATGGGGTGTGCCGCCACAAGCGTGCGCGCACCGAAACTAATATGTAGCGTCCTATGGTGATTTTGAAAGTTTATTCACTTGGCAAGAGTACACAAATTAAATTAAGCACATACATTATTTCCTCTAGTGGTACAAAATAGATCATCACACATTACCAGACTCTGCAGAAACTATTTAGCCTAGATTCCTTTCCACTGCGGCTTTTTCCAAACTATTCAACATCTGAGGCGTGAAAATATATAATTGCAAGCTTGTAACGCGTCAACTCGTGGTAACAGTCAGACATTTGCACCTGCAGCGATGTACGGCGCATTTAATTAAAAGTTTTCCGCTTAAATTTTCCGGCAACAAGTTGTCTAACTTTTTATTTGATGGGAAGGCAAAGAACTCTTTATTTTCTAATTCTATCAAATCCTGTATTAAGGAATCTGTTTAATTTTGCGTTTTCTTTGGAAATTCTTATTGTTAAAGGGAAGCTGTGTTTGGTATACATCTGTTTTATTATTAATATTAATCTTCGGTCAAACTTTTTATGACACTACTTTTTGTTGTTAGGCTTCCGTCAGCATTTGTGGCATAAAACAGCCCTTATTGTGCCATGGTGCCTTGGTATCTGTGAGAAACTATTTAAAAGCTGGACGGCAGACTGCACATGCACACACCCAAGTGACGTTTTACTTTTGCGCAAAAATAAATTGCAGACGATTTCTTAAGAATTTCAATATTAAACAATTTATTACACAGCGCCTTTCTTTCTTAAAGATGTTTTGAAAAAACATATATTTATCTTCTTTAATTTTTTTCGTGACATTCCTTGTTATTGTTAGGCTTCCCGTCAGCATTTGCGGCCATAAAACAACCCTTATAGGCCCATGGGGCCTTGGTATCTGTGGGAAACTTAAAAACTGGATAAATGGCGGACTGACTGCATATGCACACGAAGTGACATTTTAATTTTGCGCCAAAGTAAATTCCAGACGACTTCTTACTCCTTATGAGACAATTTTTCCTGGGAATTGCAAGATTAAACAGTTTTATTACGGAGCGTCTTTTTTTCTCAAAGATATAAAAAAAAACATTATAAAGACATTCTGTTTTTGTGAAGTTGTGAAACGGTTAATCTTTACTGGCTCCTTTCATATTCGTGGAGCGTTCTTGAGAATTTTTAAACGTCTACCTGAGGGGTTATGGCTTCCTGGTACGCGTGAGAAATAATCACACCCCGTGCGAGTTAACGTTTGAGGGAGAGATTTTAACTCCCCTTTGCCATCTTATAGCACGTGAGTGTATGTATGATAACATAGATAAACCACTGTCTTACTTTACCAAAGCTATATACGTAATTAGATATTGTAGATATTTATTTAATTATATGAACAAAAAATTTACTTGGAGGCGCCGGGTATCGATCCCGGTACCTCTCGCATGCTAAGCGAGCGCTCTACCATCTGAGCTACGCCCCCTGATATCAACTCGGACAAAAATAACGTTCTTATTATAGTCCACTACAGCAATAGGCATTGCCTCAAGCTATCCAAACTAGATCAAGACCGCATTGAGTAATACTTTCACGCACATTTCAAGCGACGCGCAACGCATAATATTCTCCATTAAGACGTAGACGAGTTTGGAGTACTTAAATCGGTCCAATTACGAATCTAATCTGATTTTCTCTTCTTAACTCGATTTTCCAGTATCTTGGCCATCAAGCTTGGAGAATTTGTAATGGCTTGGCGCCCCCCCCCCCCCCCGCTCTTTATAATGTTTGTATTGAAAGCTATGGCAACCTAGTACTTGCTGTTAAATCCCTGTGAGGCTGGGCGAGCTTGTAAATTATTTCCACCTTTAGCACTATTAATGAAATTAGTACCAGGCTAGTGGAGTTGCGGACACCAGCCCGTTATACAATACAATAGTACCAAGCTATTTTCCGTTAGTGGGGAAACAAATAGATCCCACAAGCAGGCGTTGCACTTGCTTCTGCAACTATTACCAAGTAGTTTGATAGTTGCGTTTAATTAAAACTTTCCCATACGTGCATATAACTTCTGGTTACAGGTTCTTAGACGGGAGGAGACACTGGTGTGACTCTTTGTTGTAGACTTGTTGTTCTATTTTTCTAGCTGGGAATATTAATTCGGATTCGTATTCGGAGATCCTGTTTCTTATCTTTTACGAAACTCAAGATGATTTTTTTAAATAAATAGTAAATCGACTTAATTATCTCAAAAAGTAGTTTTTGTTGATTTGCTATTACATTAAAATCGAATAATATCAATCTAAAATCAACTCGAGCTTCTGTTACTTTGTCCAACCAGACGATTCCTTTACATCTACTATCGAATCAATGGTTTTAGTAGATCAGAATTTCAGTGTTTTTACAAGATAGAACTTGTCCAAACTTTCTAAAACAGTAGTTCAACAGTGTTTAATGTTACTTCTAAAGATCTATAGATTCTCTAAGTGATTTCTAGAAGTCGCTGAAAACTATCTATGTTGAAAACATAATGAAAATAGTTAGTCGTTAGTCCGTAATGCAGAAGTAAAAAATCTAATTGGAGGCGCCGGGTATCGATCCCGGTACCTCTCGCATGCTAAGCGAGCGCTCTACCATCTGAGCTACGCCCCCTGATAGCAAACCTATCCAATATCTCGATGAGATAGTACACAGCAACGTTACGTATTGCTCAAGGCAATAACTACATTGCGTGTTGCCTATGATACATGGGGTTAGGTACTTTAGCCAAAGCCACGCTGTGATTACGAACGTTGGACGACAGTCCAACTAGATGCAGCTCAGTGTCCAGCATTGGCCAGCACATGAGTCGTTATGGGTACGTTTCTTCCATTTCTGAACACCGGTGACTGAATAATAAACTCTTAACTCTGTGATCTTTATCTGTAACTCCGACATTTTATAACAAAACTTCATGCCTTCTTTTCACCGACGGGTCAGGCAGAGGTGTACTTGTAGGGACACACTTCGAATAAGAAATTCCAAATAGAAAACCCCAAACACTATTGCCCGACCGATTAGACATTATTATTTATTATCAAAACTATTAAAAATATATTAGCTACAATAATTTTCGGTTTCCAATTTCTTGGTATGAAATCTTCTATTCAGAATCTACAAGTTCGTTGTGTTTTTTCAACAGAAACTTGTAGAGTAACTATGTTCAAGTTGGGTAAGCTAAACTCCGGTCGAATGAGTTCAAATGTAACGCAAAGATGAACAGCTCCCAGGAGTTATTCCCTGGGGGTAGTGGGGGTTGTGAGCAGAGTTAATAATGTAGTGTTTAGAATTTCACACTTATCTAATTGACACGCGTGTTTGGCTCTTACAGCTACAGCACCTTCACAGTAACTTTACTTGTGGTCTGTCATGATTGTGATTTTTATTATAGTTTATATAAGCACGTAAATTAAAAGTGAGCGGACTGTAAATATCTAGCTGATTTTCTGGCGTGGGGTCATAATCGGGGTAACGCTGTCATCTGACAATACTGTGTGAAAGATAATATAGCAAGAAAGGGAGTGACGGCTAAGATGACACGACTGATAGAAAAGATATACGAAATGGATATTATGGAAGAAAATAAAGTACTCGCCAACTCAAAAAAAAAGGGGTGTGGAAAGACCAAACGGGTCTTTCCACACCCCTTTTTTTTTGAGTTGGCGAGTACTTTTTCTAAGTTTATCTGGAACTGATACAAAAAAAAAATCTCTATAATGAGTGAGGTCTCGACATTTAAGATAGTTCTAAAGAAAAAGTTAACAGTTGTTTAAGCCCCAAGCAACTAGATCTGTGATGTTTTACTTTAAATAACTATTACCTTTCGTTTTCACAGCTGTTCACTCTCAATCAAGTAAGAACAACTAAACTATTGGAATTCACCGATACGAAGAACCAACCTTCTACGAAAATGAAACTTCAGTCCAGTTTCAAAAGTAAATAATAAGTTTACAATACACAGTCACCGGCCTGGCTAAATTGCTTGATTATATCGAGGACTATTATTATCTTTGCAAAAAAATAATACACCATTAAAATGATTTTACAAAAAGATTCCAGTTGGAGGCGCCGGGTATCGATCCCGGTACCTCTCGCATGCTAAGCGAGCGCTCTACCATCTGAGCTACGCCCCCTGATATTACAGACAGCCAAACAATCCACTGTATTCTGATCAGATAGTAAGTAGCCTTGTTTTAAGGCAAGGACGTTGTAAGCAATTTCGAACATGAATGCCGTACCTTTCACTCGACCGAAAGGCACGTTTTCGGTTGGCCACATAAGTCGGTTATCTCACGTACTGTAAATTACTTTGATATGCTACAAGTATTAAATTGCTTGTAAAACATGATACAATCAGGGTAATAAAGATTCTTAAGATCAATGGCGTATGTATTTGAGCCGATTGTTTCGATCTAGTCACCGAATACTACGAAGCGAAGAGATAAAAGGTACCTAAGCTCAGAAATACCTGTATTTTAACTACACAAATATTTGCCATGTCAAGATAATTGGAGTAAACACAAAACGTCTGTATTCCATTTAGTTTTATCCGATTTCGACTCGTATATCCGGCAAAAATATATTTGCGCTAGGTGATAGTCAAGACACCACGCGTTACTTTCAAGCTTAAAGCTTAACAGTGGTAAGGTGTAGAAACTGGAACTGTGAGAGGTAGCCTCATCATCAACAATCATGATTCAGCCGAATGATGTCCACAACTCCACGACTGGGCAAAAGATCTTCCCCAAGCATTGGCAACACGAGCGATCTTGTGCTTCCCGCTTTTACAAAAATCTCCCGACCTTCATCAATCCACCTTGTGGTGGCCTAGCCATTGCCCATGACAATTCTTTGGGTTATGAAGACGACGTTGCCTGCCATTTCAGACGAGTGATGCATTGATTCTTATTTGATGATTCTCAATCTATTATTGCCTACAGATTGGAGAATATATCTACTTCTCCTTAGTGGTGAGCAATGGCAAGTATATTTAGGGGATCAGGATGCTTCAGGTGTGTTTCTTTCTTTGGCCAATAAATTACTTCTTCTGAAACCTTGATAGCTAATTTTGCAATAAAATTCCAGTACTGTATGACCGTGATAAAACACGTTCTACCACTGATTACGTAGTAACTTGTTGAAAAGCGAAGATATATTTTGTACGATTACCAACAGGGGGCGTAGCTCAGATGGTAGAGCGCTCGCTTAGCATGCGAGAGGTACCGGGATCGATACCCGGCGCCTCCAACTATACAACTTTTATTTTTTAAATACAAGTTTCTAACTTTTATAACTTTACTTTAAATACCTCCATGATCCTTGTACTATTCATATTCAATCCACCAGCACAATGTTTTGAGTGCGCGTAGCATTAAGTCTTACCGTAAACCGTGATGTTCCACCCAAAAAAATAAAGTAATTTCCCAGCAGTTATTTTTGCGTAGAGCTACTTAGTTTGGTGTACAGAATGCTTGGTTAACGGCTTCGTTAAGGGTCCGTTTACACCCGTTATATCTCGGCAAGTTCAAAAGATTTTTTATTCGTTTCGATCTCTACCCACCCAACTTTACCTGACCGAAGAATGAAAATAACGATTTTTACGATATGGGATCACTGTTCTCACAGTTACTAGAGTATCATAGGAACATCACAGGTTACTATGTGATTATAACTTGCGCACGCGGTTATTTCCCACGAACAACCATACTTTCTCATGGCATGTTTGGGGATTAATAAAAGAAAAAAAAGTGTCTAAATATATTTTTGTTCTCACCTAAACTAGGACATCAGAAAAGCTCAGAAGGATTCTTACACAATGGGTGAGCCGCGTTAAAAGTCAGGTAAAGTTAAAAGTAGGGAAGAGAACAAAATGCCGGGCAGTAAAACTTCTGTTACATATGATACTCTGGTAACTGTGAGAAAAGTGGTCCATATTTTGCCGAGATTACAAGATGTTATTTTATGGAATTCCTAACTTTTGCCCCGTGTAGTTAGTTGTTGTCAGAATCCTGACAAACCTTTTAAGCTTATCGTTTTAGTATGAAACATAAGAAAAAAACTTCTATCGTTACATCTCATGCTAAACTATGACGCTCTAGTTAATGTGAGAAAACTGATCTAAATCTTGGAAAGATTCTGTCCGCAACTTTACCTGGCTGATGAATGAAAACGAGTTTTACGGTATCACTGGTCTCAAAGTTACTCTTAGACATCTTAAATCACAAGGTCAAGGTCACTTTGAAATTGTAACTGCACTTCGCACGCGGCTTTTTCCCACGAACAAGTTTTGTTTCTCACGGCCGACAGACCAGGCGATTATTTGTTAAAATAAATATATAAGTAAATATTAATTCGTTCACACCTTAACTGGGACATCAGAAGCACTCAGAAGGATTCGTCAATGGCCCGGATAAGCAACGGAAGATGTAAAGTTGGGAAGAGAACGAACGAATAAAAAATCTTTTGATAGTGGTAAGATATAGATCCGTGTTCTCACGCTTACTAGAGCATCATAGTTCACGATGTGATGTATAAATGTAAAATATTGAATATTTTACACCGGTCTCGTATAACTTGAATTCCCAAGGAGAGGCAAACTTTCTCTCAACGACGACGAAGTAAGGCTGATTATTTCAAACTAAAGTAATACTTACGTAGATGAATTTAAAATGCAATTCACACTAGAAATTAGCCTTAGCAAAGTCTTAGAATTCGGACACAAGTAAATGAGGCAACTTGAGAAAATCTCAGAAATTCCATAAGAATATTAAAACATCTTGAAATCTCGGCAAAATATGGACCACTTTTCTCACAGTTACCAGAGCATCATATTTTATAGAGGTTTTACTATCCCACATTTTGTTTCGACACTTCTATGGTGGAGCTTCCAACCAAATATGTTTATAACGGATAAAATATTCGCATTCATACTTTTAAAATTACGCGGGACTCCGTTTCATAACGAAATTCTCAAGGGAGTCTCATTATTCCCAAGGAGACTAGGGTATCAGAAGATACAAGGAAAAGGATCAAGGTGTCACGTGTATAGGGATAATGGTGAACCTGTACAAAAAATCCTTTTGAACTCGAAAGGTTTCGAAAGGGTTGGGATAGATTTCTCACAGTTACTAGGGTGACACAGCGCTCATGGAGTCAAAGAACTTCTGTTTTTTTAGCCCCGTGTTCTTGCAAAATAAAATTATAGCAGACTGTCCCCCGGACGCAAAACACGCGCTTTGAACGTTGAGTTGCGGACACCAGCCCATTATGCAATAAATACAAAACAAAAGCAGACTGTCAAATTAGTCGAAGACGTGTGCTTTTAGCAAATCAATGCCTCTGCGTGGACATACAAGAAAATAGACAGCGTGAGTATTTAGAAGCAATTTATTGCTCTGCTAGTCTAGCTAGGGAGAATGGAAGAAGAAAACGTGTTGCGCCGACCCCAAGTAGAATGGGACAAGGGCAGGAAGATGATGATTTAGCAATCTGTGTGAATGACATGACATTCATGGTTAAATTATAATTTATCAGAGTTGCTAGTTAGAGTTCCTAGTACGCAAATGACTGCATCACCCCAAAACACACTCATTTCAAACTCGGGGACACATTGACCCCGTTTCCATGTAAAGGTAACATGGAAAATAAAGAACGAGCGAAATGAAGGGAGAGAGGTACTAGGTAAGCATAGGGATACAATAGGTGGCGTGCACTGAACAGAGCACGTGCAAAAGACGTGTCCCTTTTACGTGTTTTGCAACCGTATGACCTGTGTTTTGAGAGCACTGTGACGCGCATCTTGTTTGAAAACATGCTGGAAATGAAATATTGTGATTGATCTGAAGTTAAAAAGGGTTTAACTTGAGTCATTTTGATTCCCAAAGTCAATTCGAATTAATCATCCTAAATAAGTGAAGGATGATTAATTCGTTTATTGTAATAGTAAGCTACTACAATAAAAGGTTAATTTATTTATACCACTACTGTCAACCGATTGTCAAATAACTGCGTCTAAAGAAACATTGGCGAAGAAACTTAAAAGATTGACAAAACAAATAACACGCCGTATTAAAAACAAACTAGAAAAATAGCCGACTTCGTATCCGAGAACACTTTAACTACGCATGAGGGTCTGATATTATGCGGCCACGAGTCGTTCAAGAGTTTACCATAACGGATATTGTTGAGAATCACGAGATTTTTACACAAGGGCAAAAATTCATAAGGAAGAAAATAAGTCGACGATCAAATTATTTCTGATTTTTCACCACGTTGAAGCATGTGTATTTACTTCACATATAAAAGAAATTACCATTTTAAAAGATTTATAAGACACGTTTATTTGATTCATTTAGCTAAAAGTTGCAAAGTGATGAATTGATGACATTCACGTCTTGAATTCTTGATATAAAATTAAGATGGCGTACTTTTCTCAAATTATTCTTAAAATTTCTTAGTGTACCAGGGCATTAGCACGTAACAAGAGGGGTTCATACCTTACAAGAATTTATTCCGTCCCTTTCTTTTTTTACTAAACAACAGGTGCCGCAGCACCAGACACGGACAGAACACTTACTAGGGCCAACAATTTTGTTAGGGATGTTTATCATAACAAAAAGGGCATGGAGTAATGGAGGGTTAAAATTAATTAAGTGGAATAGGCGGAGTCAAGGATTTTTTTCATAAGAGGAGGCCCTTCATAAAAACGGAGCACCAGTTGTGAACTATGCAGTAAATTTCTCACCTTTACTAGGGCTACATAACATTATAGAATGTAGAGTTACATACCTGCGACGACTGTCTCGGCTCGGGGTAGCCTTTGCAGGACATGGTGTATGAGGCCGACGTCGGTACAGGCTTGAAGGTTACGCACACTCTTGCGCAGGATTGCGATAAACACTGACCATATTTCCGCCTGCAACAAAAGTTATTTGTTTATTAATTACATAGGTAACACAATAAGTTCATTTTGATTCAATTCCTATAGTCGGCGGTGATTTTTATTTTTTAAATCTCAACGCATATTTTGAAGGCCTTAATACATAGAATATCATACAATAAACAGAATATCATACATAAACATTATGATTTATAAAATTATTTGTTTTTATCAACAAATTAATATTTATTCGTGTTCTAAAAAATACTTATCGTTCTTTTATTTTATTTCTACGTAAGTGTATTGAAAAAAGGGTCGTTTGGTTGACGTGAACATTTGTCACAGCAGTTCTCGGTTCCATAACAACCCCGACTTCGGCTCGGGTGTGAATTCTGCCTCGGCTGCATTGACAAAGTTTGCCCATTTGTGTCAAAATATTTCTTGTATCTAATCATTGAACAATTCCTGTACAGAATCACTTGTCTGCCCCATAAATGGCGGAAAACAATACAAAATATATTACATGAAAATAAAGTGGATGACTTTGGAAACAATCCGGGGAGTTAAAAAGTTAGAATAAGCCAACAGAAGCTGGCTAGCGTATTAAAGCATAATCCACTTGCCGCGTTTATTCGTCCATACTAACGGCGCGCATCAAGGCAGAAATTTTCAATTTCAAAGCTTTCTGTTTAATAGAGCCTGCAGTGTAACGACGCAGCGACGGCATGCGAAATATTTTTAATGAAATTCTTTTCTGTTTGCGCTCTCGCGGTTCTGCTGTGCTGGTAATTTTAATTTTACACAACACTATGTGTGCCCGGCTTAATTTGCTCTAATTTACGCTAATGTAACTGGGATGTTGAGTTGCACGGCTGGGGAAGCACGAAAACATTAGACGGACCTTTGTTATTACAGTTAATGTTTAAATTAATCGTTCTGTTTTTATTATCATTAGCAAACGAAAATGTCAACTAAATAAGCCATTTGATGAAAATTAATTAACTTATCAAGTCATATTATTATTTTATATCAATTTTCACGCAAACAATGCAATAAACTAATAAAAAACCTTGTTCACACGCGCTGTAAAAGGGTTGCGTTTAATTCTCATCAGTACTAGGGCAGCATGAACATGTGAGCGGTGTACGACATTCCAAGGAGTCGACAAATTCACACAAGCATAATTTTGTTCCCAGATGTATCAGCGCAACATGAGTGCGGTGGCGGTGGCCGCTACACACATGGTATGTATAGTTGTTTGTTTCTTGGCGAACTGATACTTTGTGAATGATTGTAACCGATGAGTGCTTATTAAATGTTTCATTTGTACAGTCAATGATATTGTCTCATTAAATTCATCTTTTATGTTTTTTTTTTTGGAAAAAGTGTCGTATTTCAGTGAATAATGGCGTTTTATTGATGTTTTTTTTTACTGATGTTTTTGTTACTGTACAGTGGAGTTAGATTCTTTGGTTCCTGATTGTTTACTTAATCTTGAATTATCCGCAAACTAGACAACTGTAAAAAGCAATATTGACTGAAATTCACAGCGTATTCAAAACAACAGGAAATCAGTTTTAGAAACATCCACACAAAAGAAAAGTAAGCAAAGAGAGCAAACACTTGTTTGAACACTTCGAGTAATAAATTATTCTTTTCATCATTATAATTATGTTCACGTGCTTATTTCCCATTGTTCAGTCCTTCCTCTTGCATGCGAGAACAAAACCAATCCAACACTGGGGTACCAGGGCAGCAGAAAGCGTAGTGTACTTGCATTACAAAAGCCCCTCGTAGCTAACGAGACCGGTTGTAATTATATTACATTCTTCTGCCGTTAGCAGAACAATCTCGGTGAAATTACAAGTTCAGGGAGAATTCTCGCAATTCACTGTGCGAAGCGGGAAAGTATTTTTATTTCTACAATTTCTTAGGCCCGGTCACTTCATTATTTTGATTTCGGCCCTGATTAGGCATAATTAAGGGGAATATGAATTTATTTAATTAAGTCGCTTCCTTTTTGTAAATAGTTTATCTTTTCTTTTTGGTTGTTTTACAAAGTTTTATTTGTAGCTGAATCAAGATACAGTAATTGGTCATTTATATTTAGTCTCTTTTTTGGTTTCTGATAGAATTTTGAACCGTTACTGGTTACCTAATTGTGCTGGTTGGATTGGAACCTGATTACTTTCGTAATCAAAAGACATCCAATTCATAAAATATTCAAATTGGTGACAAACTCGTAACTCTCAACTTCGGAAGTACAAACATGTTGTTTCTAAATTAGTAAAACATTTGTATTTGATACAAACATTTGTAAAGGCAAACAAAGTTTCGCTAAAGCATGTCGCACAATAATGAACAGCATCGTCGGACGCACAAACTTTTCACTCACTTAGCGGCCGCGACAAGCTGCTCACAGTGAGTGGGTACGGGAAGAATATGGCTGTATGTAATGATATCCGTAGCCTTACTTCATTATCAGATGAAACTCGCAACACGCCTCATCAACGTCGCACGTCTCATGTAACACGAGTAACGAAACAACTTGCCGGCTAGAGTAAGAATCTTCATATTGTTCGAAAGTGTTCTATAGTCTACGTCTACATGATGAGGAAACGTAGTCATTAATTTTAATTTTACAATGAGCAATGTTTGTTATTCGTCGAGTTTATAAGTAAACTAATACGAAAATTGTTCTAAAAACATGAAAGCTATTAATTTCCCAACATGACTACCACAAAAAGACCAATAACAAGGCTAATAAAATCGTTGTCGAGCACAAGTGTTGCCTAAAAACCATAGTCTGAGGGCTGACAGGGCCGGTGGTCCCCACACGTCCTTAAAGAAAAACTTCTCATAAGATGACTCGGCGGATTCCCGCCACTCCGGCGCGGCGCGTCGTCCATCACGCCGTGAGTGGCAGGCGCGCTCTGAGATCCTGGTAGTGTGCGCTACGTATACAAGTGATGTATCACTTCATTAGACCGTGTTTTGAAAAACATACTCCTCAGTCGTCCTAAGAGCCTGGTGAAGAGCGCACTGGTGCAGAAAATTTAAATACAAACAACATTGGGACTGTTTGGCACAAACATGATCTGTTGTTGTTGTTTATTCTTTCCTTCCATTGACATGATACACACAAACCTGTTTATAGAACAAGATTAGGAACGTAGGCGGTGTCAACGGTTTTTGTTTTTTTGGGCTCATTTGAGACTTTGAACAAAAGAACAATTCGATTGCAGACCTGCAATATCTTAAGATCCGTTCATCTAGATCATTTCTAAATACACTGCATTGCTAAAAATGAGAACATCTGCTTTCTGAAAGTGACTGTCGAAATGACAAGTGGCAGACAGCGATAGGTGACAGAAAGCATCCGTCTGAACCGTTAGCAGAATGTATTTTCTGAGATTTTCTGATTAGATATTTGTAACACAAATAAAACAAATCTCTCTACCTACATTTCTTTAGTAAAAGTTGGTTCAGAATTATTATTATTTTCAATCGCAAACAGAATTCTCTTCAGTACAATCGTATTGGATTCCATTCAAAAGGAAATCTACCGAGGTAGATAAACAAATACACAAAACGAGTTTTACTTTTTCTTTTCTGGCAATTCTATCATTGTATGAGCAACAAACGATTTTTGAACAATATTCAGTAACAGCTTTCTCTTGTAGGGAATTTTGAGTTTAACAAGTAGAAATAAATGTCAACGAGTTGACAAGCGACAAAAGGGTCAAGATCAACCCTTTTGTCGGTTTGGTTCCATGAAGTAGTATCTAGACTAAGTAGTAAGTAAACCACCTTGCCACTAGGTAAAGAAGGGGCTAACAGGAATAAAGGCAATGACCTAATAGGCAATCAAACAATACCCCGCACTAGTAACAAGAAGAGGGACCCAAGCTGCAAAGACTAATTTACAAGAGAGTTTTTGCGATTCGGATATCTCGCTCAATTGCCTAAGATGCATTCCCTTCAATTCCATTCGGAAGCAGAGTCGCAGTGCGCATCACTATTATATACCCTGAGTGAGGCTCACAGTTTATGGCATTATTCACTGGCCGAGTGCCCACTGCCCAGGATAGGTCAAAACGTTTATTGCGAACTAAGTGTACAGCAGCCTTTACAAGCATTGCAATTTATCATTCGCCTGCCCTTATGAGCATGCATTCAACATTATTATTACTTAATTATTTTCTTTTATATTAGTACAATTAAATAGATAAATTATAGTTATGTCCAAATTAAATGTCAGTAATAGTGAATTTAATACAATTATTTAGCAATATTAATGTCATTCTTTTCAGGTAGTACATATTTTAATTTTATATGGAGTTAAATAGGATAGACTAAATCTTGTTTGTATAGGACAGATCGCCACTTTTATACATGAGAGAAAATCTTTATTTTAAGCTAGAGTCGTTCGTTTTTTCACAAAGTTAGGTAGAAAGGGAATTAAGGATACAGATGAGACAGCCAATAGAGAATACGAACAAAAAGAGTTGGTGTGATGTTACTGATGTTTCTTTTAACTCCCGAAAAAGAAGGGTGTTATAAGTTTGTTAACACCACAGTTACGTTAACTAATAAAGACGACAAAAAAGTATCAGAACCGATCAAAATGTTAACGTAAATGACTTTTCAGTTTGGCACACACCAATCAGTATTACAAGGAGTTCATGTTGCCAGGCTTCGAACACAACAAACGGCGTTTATTCATATTTATGGGTTCCCAATACATGATATCAGATGCCAAATGCTATTACACCAAAGTAGCCTTTGACAGTTGGCATTGATGCAACCGTTTCATCATCACACAAATAATAATTTGTTCCAAGCGTTATGACAGGTAGTACAAAATAATTTAAAAAAAAGTGATGTATCCGGAAACAGAAAACTAAATTAAATATAGATAGAAACAAAAGTAGACATTGTTTCCGCCCGGGATCGAACCGGGGGCCTTGTGCGTGTGAAGCACACGTGATAAACGCTACACTACGAAAACTTGAAGATAAGTGACGAAATTACCAAAAACATAATGAATGTAGAGTAATTAGACAGTTGATTAAATCAATAACCAACCAGTTTAACGAATGTAGAACAACTTTTACTGAAATCGCGACCTTGGCGTTTGTATGGACAATGACACTATAATCATCTAACTGTTAGATATTAATAATAGTGTCATTGTCCAAAGCCATTCTAATCTGTTAGATTCTAACAGATTAGAATGGCTTGGACGTGTTAAATTAGTAGCATGTAAACGTTTGATATTACATATTATGAAGTTTAAACTGTAATATTAACCCAATTAAGACACACTTTGTGTTTGTTTTTTTATTGATTTTAAAGAACGGGAAATAAGATAAACAATCAATAACCTCTAGTAACAGTCGAACTATGTTAATCCTTACATAGTATAAAACAAAAAGGCCTTTTGAAAATGATTGCGACAAAGCCTGGGCAGCGAGGTTTATGTGTAAACGTAAAGCCGTCAAACACGCTGTATCTTCTCCTTGTACACTTTTACTAACAAAACGTTTTTTGGATAAGCAAGTTTGAAATAGGGTGCAGTTAAAAGGGCCAAGTTTCTGGCAACCGTTTTGCACATTGGATGGAGGGTTCTGCATTGATTGAGGAGATAACACATTTGCAAAATAGATTTTCTTTTTCTCTAGACATCATGCTTTCAACTATGAAGTGTCAATGCTGTGTCAGTAAGCGTTTTCCTTCTGCAAGAGCTGTCTCTAAAAGGATAATTTTTGGATAAAACACATAGAAACACCCCGGAGAATGGTCTTTTTTCGACCCAGACAGAGATCCCTTGTTAGTTCCATTTTTAAGGGACCTAAATACTTCAGTCGTAGATAGGTAACCGTATATAAATGTGACATGGGTTTAACAAATAAAGGCCTCCTTTGGGAACGTCATTAAGTTAAATCTTTTTAAGCTCAAACGGTTGGTTATCTAAAAGTTATCCCTTTCAATAAGATCGTCCGTGTTACCAGGATCGCAGAGCTAGCGAGGAGATTGAACCCCGGTAAGATGCGCCAAGGGGACGATGACTCACGGATTGTGCTCCCTTTGCCGCGTTGCTATCTTCTATCGCAGCAATCCTACCTCTCTAATAAGGCGCTTATTTATCCTTTATGCAGATAAAACTTTGGATATTTAAGTTTTCATACACGTGGACTTCCTTTTGGAGTCGTTTTTATAAAATCGACGTAGCAGAAATGCCTTTTGCTATAACGTAGTGTTGAGTAAAGTTGGAATTTGTCACTTTTTGAAAAAAGAATTGCAGAAGGTGTAAAACAAGTAAAGGGTTAAAACTTGATCTAAATTCATACCAAGACCACAAACGTTTAAAGGAGGTCTTCTTATGAAATTCTTATAAAAAAGGAATGCCTCTAAAGGATCTCCGTTTCAACAAAAAGTCCTACAAAAAATGCATTCAATCTTCTGTCCCTCTCAGACTTCAAATGTTATAAAACTGTTGTCCTTTGCATACGCTCACAGGATACTGCGGTGCGTTCTGCCTGCTATCCTAGTATTTAAAGGACGTTCCTTTTGTGTCTCGGCCTTTCAAAATGGCGCTTGGGTTATAATTATTGCAGATACCGAAAACTAAATTTACAAAATGTCATCCGTCAGGCTTTGGCCGGAGGGCTTTTGCTTACTAATTTTAGGTGCACATGAATAAATAAATATGTATGTAAATATTTACCTGTAAGCTGGGTGGACAGTGGTCTAGGAGTTCTAACATGTGTTGAATATTCTGCGCGTCCTGTATCACGAAATTCAACTCCATGTCGAACTCGCCCCCCACGAGCTGGGAACAAAAAAAAAACATTATTCATAAGACGTCAACGACAACACATTTTCCTTTTTACACATGATATGTGCGAATTAAGATGGTTAGGACTGGCGGTGATAGTCGTTTCTGGCACGATATTTATCATGTTACTTCATATTTTTCAGCCGTCGGTAGTTTTGGCAGGATTAGCGCCCGGGCACGTCCATGGAAATCTGTATTTCGACCGGTTGCCTCGATAATGAGCAGAAGTTCAAATTTTTCCATATCATACATTTTTTCATGGAAATAGTTCTTGTGTCAGAAAAACTTGATATTTTCTATGAATGGCCTAAAGACTTAAACAAAATGGATTTGTTACCAAAACCAGGAGCGCTTCGAACAGCTTCTATTTAATATGTAGTACATATGTACAAAATAATAAAATTACTTCTACTTGACCTATTAGAGCACGGCTGAGTGCTCGCGAAAGGACATTGTACGTGTCTTTTTGGTTTTGCCCATTTTTTCTATCGATAGAACATTTTGTGACCGAGTGAAATATTGGCTGTATCTTGAAAAGCTCGGCACAATGGGGTGTTGTCCCCGTCGTGTTCGACGGACATTCAATTTGCGCGATCGGTCAATCGCTGTATAGCTTCTACTAGCCTGGTTCCCGGGCCTTTTGTGTTCCTCACAATGGCGTAAGCAAAGAACATGATAAATGTAGCCGACTAACAAGCTCTTTTTCTATGAGTTTCCGTATTTTTTCATGCATTGAACGCTCTATTTTATCTTTTGTCAGTATCTTTTAAAAAAGATTATCAAAATAAAACACTTTAAATCAATTTTCTCTCTCTTTCTGTCTCACTCGCTCTAAAACACCATGAATGAAATTGTAAGCCATGCACCTTGTGTAAGGGGTGGAGCGATAGGGCAGTTTACAATGTATCACTATCCCATTCTATCGTTAGCTGTCACTTCATGGTTTATGCTATGGTGTACGGCGCCCTTACGCAAAGCCGTTAACAATGGCGTTTCACCCCTATGGTGCTGCGGTACTAGGCGGTCAGAAAAATACAGAAGTTGTTTTTACCATGGGGTTGCCAAAGTGCGTTGTTCTGCATAGGGGCTGACGCTATTGTATGTTTATTTTTATTTTAGCCATATCAAATCGTTATGACAGTTTCTTAATTACGCGACTTTTTAACTGTGTGTACCTTTATGATTTGAGGAGTAGATTATGAAGGAATCTATTTTTCTATCAGTGGAACTTAAATAATTAAATAATTCGGTTGTGTAATCAGGCTACCTCGATTTCGACAAAACAATCGCGACTCAATGGCCATTACTGTGCGCATACACTTATACAATTCTATAGAATTAGTTTTCGCTGGGTTCATATTCTTCTCAGTAAACCCTTTTAATTGATACCCATATCATGCGGGTGCATAAATAACAAAAAATAATAAATTTCAGCTTAATCGGTAGGGATAACTGCTTTATTGCAAGTTAAATAATAGCTTGTAAAAACACGTTATCCAACCACACTGAACATTAATTTGATTTAACTAAATTCTCGTAGTTTAAAATCACAATTAATTTCAGTGGAACATTCCAAATGCGGCATTAATCATGTTATTTTAATATTCAATCTAGACTGAATAAGTTTTCGTGTATATTTATTCTGATTCTGAAACCACGCGAATTTCGACGGAAGATTCTCAATCACTGCGCTCCCTTGGAAGAGGAAAAACAATATTGAGTAATATCTACCTGAATAGTTAATTTGGAACGTGTTCTACATGTAAATATAAATGTTTTTATCCTAAGTGACGCCACTTGCGTGGCTATAAGCGCCTTAGCAAATATAATAAGCGTTGACAAGCCATCGAAAGCAGAAAACCACGTAAGCTGAATGAAAAAACCTTATTGAGACCTAAGGTACGCTGAGTACCTAATATAATAAAAAGTCTTGATCCTGCAGAATGGCATATCATAAACTCCCTCGAGGAAATCATCCGACGAATCTTTGAACTTTCCAACGGGAAGAAAGCATTCCACTCAACCCTTGTGCTGACGTTAAAAATTATGACGTCGATAAAAAGTGTGCGATCTGTGCCGCTGGTGTAATCGCACAGTCCGGTAGCGGGCGGCGACTGTCTCTTGTAAACGTGATTATTGCCGGTAGCCGGTCGGCACGGGGCGCGGCGGCAGGGCCGGTAATTTGATTGCTTGCCCGCCGGTTATTATCGCCGGCAACCCTATATCCGGACAGATCCGGTTATGGCGTCTAATAATAACGCTGGCACTCGTCGCTTGTTATTTCATTAGTATCTGTTGGTTGTCACGGTGTCCTGTCACGCAGGTAGGCACGACGAGGGTTCGCTGGGACGCTAAGCTTATTATGTTTGGATACGATCCGGTTTGCTTTTAGATTTAACACTTCTAAACCCGACTTAGAGACAGTTGCTTAACCGTGTTGCTGACGTTTTAATTTAATTCTGAAAGTAAGTTTCATACGTCGCCTTTGTAATGTTAAACAGTATGTTCCGGTGCAAATTAAACTAAAACTTCATGAACCGAGAGTCGCTTCACACTTCTGCCACGGACACAAACAAAAATGTTTCTCAAAGCTGAAAGTTTTCCTAATGTGACGTCAGTAAGCGGTTAGTTTGCGAAAACAGTTACCTAACCAATGTCCGCTTGAGTTCACTGGAGGGAAAATATTCGTGGGTTTTGTGCGGGTAGTCGGATAGAAAGTCAGGACATAAAGCTGTAGGTGCGGTAGGTCGAACACTCGCATTACCATTCGCTCCGGTGTAATTACTCGGAGTGGACGTCTCTCACGTCGGCGCGGGAGGTATTATGGTGAGCGGGGATGCTGGAGCGCGCCCGCTGGGAAATATTCCGGACGGCTGTATTAAAATGCGATGACATCACGTATCGCTGGTGACGACGTCTATACATGTTTATTTTTTTCTTTATATTTCTAAATGAGAGCTCTAAATAATAATAATAATTAGTCGTAGTGCTACTTGCAATTCCCGCGATATTGCAGTTAGAAACTTGATACGGCGCGTTTCATTTCAGTTGAATGTTAGTACATTATTTATTCGTATTCATAGATTTAGCCGAGTTATTAATTCAATTTACCTCACATTCACTAGTTTTTGATGTAACTTCTTTGATTGTAAATGCAAATTTATTTTTGTTTGAATTCAAGGTGTAAACGGACCCTCCACGATACTGTTTACCCAGCAGCTACTTAATTTAATGTAGAGAACATTAAATTAAGTAGCTCTAACCAAAAAATTTAAACTTTTTTTGGGGTGAAAAATAACACACTCACTTAAAGTAACGTGTTCAAAACATAGCACCATCCCATATCTTCCCGTGGGTGTCGTAAGAGGCGACTTACGGCGTACTGCGATCGCCAACCCGCCTGTTAAGCGTGGCTATTATGGCAAAACCCCTCTAATGATGAGCGCAATACAAAATAACCCCTAGTACCCGGCAGCCCGTCTACCCTCGAGTATGGTAGCGGTCGAGGTTACGGTGTGGCAAGGGGTGCGAAGAATCTCCGGAAGGGATCAGGCTGCCTATACCGACGACTTGACCTGGCAACATACAACACGCGTACTCTCCGGACCGACGAGAAGATAACGGAACTCGAAGAGGAATTGAGCAGGCTGCGATGGAGTATTGTGGGATTATCTGAAGTCCGAAGAGAGGGGGAGGACACGATAATTCTGAAATCCGGCAATCTACTTTATTTCCGAGAGGGTGACCGGCAGTCCCAGGGTGGTGTTGGGTTTATCGTCCACAAGTCCGTCGTGAATAACGTGGTGATGATCGAGAGTGTGTCGACCAGGGTGGCGTACCTTATACTCAGAATATCCTCATGATATTCGCTGAAGGTCATACAGGTCTACGCCCCGACCCCGGCAGACCCCGGCGATGAAGTGGAGACAATGTATGAGGATATCTCTTAAGCCCTGCATGGTTTCAAAACTCGCTTCACCGTTGTCATGGGGGACTTCAACGCGAAACTAGGCAAACGAGATGGGGATGAGCTGCAGGTGGGGCAATTTGGGATTGAACGTCGGAACCACCGGTGTCACCAACTGGCTAGTTTCATGGAGAAGGAGTGATGAACTCTTTCTTCAAAAAGCGTATGTACAGGAAGTGGACCTGGCTGAGTCCCGATGGTGCAAGTAAAAATGAGATTGACTTCATCAACCAAGAAGCAAATTTTCAATGTCTCTGTGATCAATTTGGTGAAAACCGGGAGTGATCACCGCATGATAAGAGGTACATTGAACATCAATATCAAGCTTGACAGGTCTCGATTGATGAAGTCTACGCTCCGTCCAGCACAGATCCAAATCCAAAACCCCGAGAGTTTTCAGCTTGAACTCCAGAATAGTTTCGAGTGCCTAGGAAGCTCAGTGGACGAATACAACGATGGGTTCGTGGAAACTGTCCATACGTTCTTCAAGACACGTCGTACACATAACACAAAAAACTCTCTGATCATACTCTCGAGCTCATGAAGGAGCGTCGTGAGATGATCCTGCAGTCTTCAGACGAGGCGTGGAAATACCGGCAACTCAATAGACAGACTTGAAAACCGATCTCCGCCGCTTTAATACCGAGCGTATTAAAGACGCTATTGAGCGGAATAAAAGCTCCAAGGTATTTTCAAGAGATCTGGCTATTGGGCAGAGCCAGCTCATGAAACTGAAGACCGACGATGGCAGGATCGTATCCGCCAAACCGGAGCTGCTGAGGGAGATCGAGAGTTTTTATGAGCAGTTGTACACTTCAACCAGTAAACCCGTTGCAAATCTGTCTAACGACCCAAGAGCTAGACTGACCCGACACTATACCGAAGACATTCCGGATGTCAGCCTGTACGAGATTAGGATAGCTCTGAAACAGCTAAAAAACAACAAGGCACCGGGTGATGACGGAATTACGGCCGAACTCCTGAAGGCGGGTGGAAAGCCGGTACTTAAGGCCCTTCAGAAGCTGTTTGATTCCGTCATACTCGAGGGGAAAACGCATCAGGCATGGTGCAGGGGTGTGGTGGTATTCTTCTTCAAAAAGGGCGACAATGCCCGGATGAAGAACTATAGGCCCATCTCACTTCTAAGCCATGTCTACAAGTTGTTTTCAAGAGTCATCACGAATCTTCTCGCGCGCAGGTTTGACGATTTTCAGCCTCCCAACCAAGCCGAATTCCGAAACGGCTTTAGCACCGTACACCAAATACATACGCTGCGGCAGGTTATACAGAAGGCCAAAGAGTATAACCTGCCTTTCTGTTTAGCGTTTATGGACTACGAGGAAGCCTTCGATTCGATCGAGACTTGGGCTGTACTGCAGTCTCTCCAACGGTGTCTAATCGACTATCGGTACATCGAGGTGTTGAAATGGTTGTACAAAAACGCCACCATGTCAGTCCGACTTCAGGACCAAACCTCGGAACCTATCCTTCTGCAGCGAGGTGTGAGACAGGGGGACGTGATATCTCTGAAACTGTTCACCGCTGAGACCATGGAGGACCTCAGTACAATGCTCGATGACCTTAGTAGAGCTTCCGAAAGAGTAGGTCTCAAAATGAACATGGACAAAACCAAAGTCATGTTGAATGCCCATGTAACAACCACTCCTATCAAGACCGGAGACTCTACACTCGAAGTTGTAGACGATTATGTCTACCTGGGACAAACGGTCCAGTTAGGTAGGTCTAACTTTGAGAAAGAGGTCAATCGTCGAATCCGACTCGGCTGGGCAGCGTTCGGGAAGTTGCGTGGTATCTTCTCGTCCAATTTACCGCAGTGTCTCAAGACGAAAGCCTATGACCAGTGTGTGTTGCCAGTGATTACTTACGGGACCGAAACGTGGTCGCTCACAATGGGCCTAATCAGAAGGCTTAAAGTCACCCAAAGGGCAATGGAGAGGGCTTTGCTCGGAGTTTCCTTGCATGATCAAATCAGAAATGAGGAAATCCGCAAGAGTACCAAGGTTATCGACGAAGCCCGAAGAATAGCCAAACTTAAGTGGCAGTGGGCAGGGCACATTGCTCGCAGAACGGATGGCCGATGGGGCCGAAAAGTTCTGGAGTGGCGACCGCGAACCGGAAGACGCTGCGTTGGAAGGCCTCCCACTACGTGGACCGATGACCTGGTGAAGGTTGCAGGGCTGCGAGTCGCACAGCACCGGTCAATGTGGCGACACTCGGGGGAGGCCTACGTCCAGCAGTGGACGTCTTGTTTTTTTTATTAACCGACTTCAAAAAAGGAGAAGGTTCTCAATTCGTTGAAATCTTTTTTTTTATATATGTTCACCGACAACTCGTTGACGCCTGAACCGATGGAAATAGTACATTTTGATATAAGTGGGGAAACTTTGTTATTGCGTTCGAGGCAGATTTAACACCCGAGCTGCAGGCGAAGGTGTTATAGAGCCGAGAACTGCAGTAACAAATCCCCACGCGTATCAAACTACGTTTTGCAATTCACTTTCGCAGAAATAAAATATTGGAACGAAAAGTATTTTTGTCAGGAATTATTAAGAAACTATGATTTATTTTCCTTTTTTTCCGCAAATTGATTAAAAAAAAAGACTTCAAAAACACAAAAGGTGATAAATAACTTTAGCTTCAGAAATCATTGGCAAAAAAAACTGAATAAAACAAACAAAAATCACCAAACTTCTGAAGTTAAAGTTATTTTTCACTTATTTGTGTTTTTGAATTGTTTTATTATTTGCAAAAAAGATTTTTTTATGTTATAACTTTACATTAAATACCTTCAATATTTCAAGTAACATTATAACATAAAAAAATTGTATTTAAAAAATAAAATCTTGTGAAAATTTGGAACGTGGTTGGTATACATTCCAAATTTTCACAATATCTCTGTAACTAGAAGATTTCCAGGTATGGTCAAGAACAAAAAAAAAAAAAAGATCGTAATGGTAGGTGCCTTTCGGCTTCGTTTAGGGTATTTTTACACCCATTATTTGTCACCCGTTCCACAAGCTATAAATGTCTGAATTTGGACCAAGCAAAAAGATAGTAACCGTCCTGGATCAATGCATAGGATATTTTTCATCCCGACCAAGTAAGATATGTCCCGGCTAGTATAGTCACGTGCACAGCTACTAAATAATAAATGCAGGATCGTAAAAGCTGTCAAATAAGCTAAATGTGGGGTAAACACGAGAGCTCAAAAAGGCGTGCGCACACGGCATTAGTTACGGCAGACAAAGTACCCGTAAAATCTCACGCAGAACAGCCCCGTGATAAATTGTACGGGACAGACTTCAGACGCGGTACAAGTTACACTGGTGAAGCTGTGTAATGTTTACCTAACGATAAGAACAAGGAAACAAAAGAGAGCAAGATAATCTTCGTATCTGTATGTATTGGACTTAGTAACTACTACGTGTTTTTTATAAATAAACTAAACTTACACTGTCACTTACGGGATATCTAGATTTTCAATTATTTTGAGCTCCCGATATTTCGACGCTGTTGCAAGCGCCATGATCGCGGGATGACTGGAGAATGCGGGTGGATGGTAAAAAAATTGTTAGGTGCAGACAAATCTGTCTATTCTCTTTCTTAGTTTAGTATGCTCAGAAGCAGCAGCCGGCGTCGTAATCAGGACTCCACAAAACCTAGTGATACTGTGAGTACCGAGACTTTGTATCGAGTTCTAGTAGGGTGCGTAGCAAAAGATGGTACTTGTCTGTATTGGAGAACTTTTATGAGCTACGATTTGAGATATCATTTCAGTTCTGTTGGACTTACACACATATTTTGGCCATGACCCTTTATGACAGACAACAACAGCTATATACTTTTTTTTTCGGATTCTTTTTTACACTTAGCATACCTATCTATAAATAGGTGACAGTCCAGTCCAAAATAACTTGGACCAGGCAACTATAAACTGTTACGATCCAAATGGGACGCAAACCTTTCTGCGTCCGTCGTGAACCGGCCGCATAAACAAATAAACATCCCAACATTCATGATGACCTAGTGGCGTCGTACTTTACCAAACCCAGGTATAACGCGACTGTCGTAAAAGCCTTAATAGAATTGCCTGTGGATTACTTCAGAAGCCTAAACAATTCGAGATTCTGAAAACCGTTTTGGGTGAACGAGTCTCAATTACCGGAAATTCCGCGTTTAACTGGCCGCCGCCGGATTTAGCCGTTACAGACTTCCTTAGGGATTTTCGAAGAAAAAGGTTTGCGTCAATAAAACTGGACCGTTATTTTGCAACGGCATAATAGCACCCGTGACAAAAAAACAAGTGAACATTCTAAGATCTTTGTAAAAGATTGGAAACCCTCAATCACAAACGGTATCTAATACATACAGGGTTAGATTTGTTGCCTAGTACCATGAATAAATACGGCCTGTAATAGTTTTATATGGGCCTACCAATCAAATGAAAAAGAACCAGTTTTGGGGCGTAACTCCGCTTTTCAAAGTCCCCTTTTTATAAACGTTCTAAACGCAGGAGTTTATTTTAACATACTGTTCGGTTATGAAATCCTGGTACAGGGGTTAGATGTTGTTATTTAGAATTAATATAAATAAATAGCAAGGCGGTAAAAAATAATTAATCAGGAGTTGCCATGTTGTTGTCAAAACAGGAAAGTTACAAAAAACGTTGGAGGTAAATGAAATCAAAAATTTAACAAAGATTAGGATCATTCCTTCCCAAAGGACCGTAAAGGGTTAAATGGGTGATCACTTTTACTAGGCGCACAGAAAACCAAAGGTATAATAAATATTCCGGCGTTCCTGGCTGTTTTTCTCTACAGGGCGAGAATGAGTTCCCTCGGGATTATCCTAAAGCATTATCGATTCACATGGACATTAGGCGCGCAGTAGTACGAAGGAGGTTTTATGTTCATCCGATATTTATTATTTTTGAACTAAGTGAAGCGATTCTAGACCCTTTTAACGACGCAGTATAAAACAATAATAGCATTGGTATTCCATAATGTGTAGGTAGAGCCAGTTGATTAAATTGAGCTTTTAAAAACGAACATCATTTGCATTTTTATTCGCGCTCGACGTACGCAATCGATTAGATTTGAGATATCCCTCGTTTTTGCTTTACCACTCTAAAAATGTCACTTGTGTACGTTATAAACGTCAAATTCTTACGTTGTTACGTTGTGACAGTTACGAGTTTAACCCGAGTTTCAGTTTTTGTTTCTACGGGGATATTTTGCGAAAGTGGTAAATCAATTACGAGGTCTACTTATAGATAAATTACGAATAATTTAAAAAAAATATTAAAAATATGTAGTAGTATTTTATGCATTAAGAGCCTGTAGATCTGGAGTTGTGTCTCGTTATCCAATCCGAGTGAAATTCGAACCAGAAAACATAAAGTTTAGCGATAATCGTTTTTTCGAACATCGTTGCGAAAATCAATAATTTCCTGAAGGAATATCAGCACCTTATTTGAAATTATCTTAACAAATGAAAATATACTGAGCTCAGAAGCACCCAACACAGCACAACACAACGTAAATAAAGCTACCTTCACATCGCAGATATTAAAAGAACCCTCGATCTCTAGCGCCGCCACTCACAAAATGTTTGCGAAAACTTAAAGGCCATGAATATGCAATAAAAGTACCAGGTTGACATAGAACGCGGACGATGGCAGTTCGCAACAAGGGATGCTGCACTAACCCCTGCGGTTAGGGGCGGGGAGTCGCTTGAATGGAGCGTAGGGTGCAGATTTATCCCCGATGTCAACGTCAGAGGACGTCGGGGATCGTTAAACATTTGCCTGCCGAGTATTATAGTAAGTTGTGTGCCTACGACGAGTCCTGTGAACTTTTCAAAGGGATTCTTAGTTTTATCGTTTGTGTATCAATATTTGATGTTGCAAAAAAGTTTTCATTTCATTTGGTAACTTAAGACGACTTGTTGCGTAATCGTCGTAACATTACCAAAAAGTTGTCAACCGTTTGGGGGGAGGGATTTCACCAGCGAAACTACATTTAAACCGCGTTCAAAAGACAACTCTAGATATCATAATTGTATTAATATTAACACTGACGGCTCTTGAACGCCATTTAAAAGCTCTGATCATCCAGTTTCATTGGTATCGCTCTCAGTATTATTTAATTCGAAAACCCCACAGAAGTTTTTAAGAGGCTTTCCCTAGCGGAACAAGAAATCATACACACGTCCCCCACCAACCGTCAAACAGAGCCGATTGCCTCGCCACTCACTTCGTGTCTCAATTACTCCATCATGTATGCCTAAGTGATTAAAGACATAAAAACGCGTGCCTCTGCCTATAACAATTTATTCCGAGTCGTAATGGGATGATTGAGGTGAAGGGCACCCGCTAACCCTTCAACTGCGCCGTTAGCGCCAGGTCAATGAGTCCCGTCGTTTATTAAACGACTTTGATGTCAGTTCTGCTATAGGCAGCAAGTTTCCACGGTTTAACGCAATTTCATCTAAATTATGTCATTTTGAGAAGATAATACTGTCATTCAAAAATAAAAAATGTGATAAAGTAAATATTTTGATATACTTATTTTACGAAATTATCATAGTGACATGACTGACCTATTTAATCCTGCTTACATACTCTTATATAAGATAATATTTGTTTGCCTGCAGCTCACTTTCCCTTTTAAATAGCTATCACTCGTTCTTAAAACACGTTTAATATTTATTTATTATCGTTTTTTTTACAACAGAACCATCGGATTGACAGGAGGGGGCCTGTGGGCAAAAAGTAGCTCCGCCCTATTAGTTTCACATCGCTTGGTCGCTTATGGAAGCCTGGTACTATTGAACGGAATGCGTGACGTAATATTGACTGGGTGATATCTATAAATCTATACAAATAAACATAATTGAAGTGACAGTGTGTAATTTCAAAATAACATCTTTTTACTGGATACATATGAAAGTATATCCGGTACTTATAAAAAGATTAAAAAATAAAAATTAAATAACCCCCATCGCAACAAAAGAAAGCGAACAAACATCTGAAAAGTCAATAAAATGGCTGAGCCAGTTTTGATAAAACATGTCTAATTGTAACATACACATCATGCCCTTTCATTTGATACCCCACTTGGGTATATTTGAAAATATTCGATTTTTCATACCCACTTTCATCCCCCATAACTAGTAAATGGCTTCACCGATTTTGATAAAACGTTCCTAAGAACCATGGCCAAGAAACTAGCTTTCAAATAAGAAAAACTGCATCCAAATCGGTTCTCTCGTTTAAGAGCTACGGTGCCAGAGACAGACACACACACACATTGCGGTTAAACTTATAACACCCCTCTTTTTGCGTCGGGGGTTAAAAATACTGGAATAAATAATAAATTCCCTGAACGACACACAAAGTAAAATGCACATTGTACGAGTGCCGCGAGTGTGTACATACACAGGATCTCGGGCTATGAACTCAAAACGTTTTCCGCCAATAATGTCAACTGACAGTTAAGTTGAACTACACATACATACACTATTATACCTTCTGTACGTATCTTTTGCTATTTCCTGCTATCCTTTTATATTTTAGCCGCATCGGTGTTATATTTTGCAATGAGTGTCAAAAATAAATTTTTACCATCACGTTTTTTGGTTATTGAGACATACTACGTAGTACGTCATTTCTCGGTAAATGTTCCGATCTTTGTATTAATGTCGATAACAGTGACCGGTTTTTCCCAACATCCTGGGTGGGTCCCATGCTTTTATCAATCTTCGAGAATAGTCTTTCCAAGTTCCAATCTCGTCGTAGCTTTCAATTCGTTTTAATCAATTTAGATGTTAGTTGTCGTCGCAACGTGGACGTCTACGGCCGTGTAGAACGGGCCGGAACAAGGCCGGGAAACAGCCGGCCGGCCCGATAAATATCTCATGAATAAGAATATTGCATTACGTATTCCCTACGAGTAGGACACACGTACGGCGACTGAAAACTAATTTACTTTAAAGCGCATGCTTATGGGCGTCCGACTTCCTATTTACAGTATCGAGGAAAAGTCAGGAGATCGTGTTCGTCATTTAATACTGAGCCCGACCAAGCATACCAAAATATGAACAACTGTATTTAAAACTAGCGACCCGCCCTTGCTTGGCACAACGCCACCTATCGGGTTCCAAACTACCAATGTAGCCTTTAATTTAAATTAAGCATCTAAGATTTAGCATTAGAGCGGTGAAAACTGCGTTCAAATCCACGCAGTAGTTTTTGCGTTATGCGCGTACAAACATACAGAGAGAAAGACAGACAGACAGACAAAAATTGTCAAACCTGTTGTTTTGGCTTCTATTCTGTTGCTCTAATAAAGACCTCCCGTATATATTTTTTCAATATCTTCAATGTACAGACATCGGCCTGTTACAATTTTATTATATGCATAGATATGCTGAATACCCAAAAAATTAGATAATGAAAATATTCAAGGGGAAAGTTTGTTTAGAACTACATCGTTGTTTTTTATGGCAGATTTTATTTATTCCACGTTATATTAAAAAGACTCTCTACACTGAATGGAGTCACATAAGTGCTCTCCACGGCAGCCCCATTCAGTTTATCATTGTGGAATGGTATTGGGAAGTCACACTAAAAGCTCTCGAGGAGTCGCGAAAAGTCGTTTATTTTTTATCTCTAGAAATTGATTTTCGTTGAACACTCGAACAAACTAGAGAATCCTCGACTAACTCCCTAACATTCATGGCGAAACTTTGAACAACCATTTATCAATAGATAAGTCAGTTCTGTAGCGACTATTAGCAGAGCGCGCTTATTAATTATTTCATTTGTAAGCTTTCCGTGGCTTAATATTCACAGAACATAACATCGTTCCCACTACGGGAGCTTACAACAATGAGTGGTGAAACTAACATTAGTACGAATTAGCTTCATGATTCTAAATTATACGCAGAAGAAAATAACAGGCGAGTCCCGCCGTGTGCCTAATTTACGTCATTATAACAGGGCAAAAAGTATTCTCGCTGCCGCCGTGCGGAGCTCAATGGTTGTTGTAGTTTTTGCCGGAGAAACTTTCGGTGAAGATGAATAGGGCGCTTAACGTTAAAGAGCCCAAGCTATTTCATGTTTGCACATCTGGTGTCCGGCATCAGACGCACGTAAAAAGGAACTTTTTTATGTGCTTTAGGAATATGTTGCAAGAATTTCAGCTTCTACCAAGGGATCATAACTCTAAAGGGCTGTAAGTTTCCAAAGCTCCTAACTCATTAATAAACTACAAGATCCGGACCTTGTACGAGGTGACGCTAAAGTTCCTAAATGTTTAAATAATTAAACTAGTTGTCCTGTTATGAGCCTCTGGTGAGTGTTACCATGAGAGGGATAACGGCCTGATATGGTTGTAGCAACAACAAGATAACAATCGACTAAGGATCATTCCAGTAAAGCTGATAGTAAGGGACAGGGATTATTATAAGCAAAGGCACGTTAGCAGGATTTTCGCCTTACAGCCAATAAACTAACTGAACATACATATTAATTAGAGGCAACCTAATAAACATGTACAATTGTGTAAAATGACAGGATTGTAATTTCAGCCTCACACTTCTCAAGTTCTTAGTTTGCATAATACATTGATTTCTAACTATGTGTGTTTAATTGTGTAGCTAATACCAGGCATGCCTTTTAAGTTCTGTCATTAACATATTTGCCGCCAATTTTGAATTTAGAATTGTTCAATATTCAAAGGGGAATGGGTAAAATTCCCCTAGCGTCCAATAGTGTTGTTAAAATACCAATGGATAGATCTCTTTAAGAAAAACATTTCTTATCCTGGCGACTTCTCTCGATTCAGAGGCAGGGGCTATGCAGCTACAGACCTCTAAATATGAGAAATGAAGTTAAACTAAATACTGTTTTTTTTCGTCAATTTATTAACTTTCCAATGATACTGTACGTTTCATACATCATATTATAAGCCTTAAAACGTCATTTTCAAAATATTGACATCTTAGATGCTATTTTGGGAGCAAATCCTTACAGTAACAGTAGCTTGGACAGATCGTTAATATTACCTCAACGACCAATAGCGTTAAGATATGTATTAATGATTTCAACAAGAAGAATATTTCTTGCTTAGACAACTTTTCTCGATTCAGAGTCAGAGAGGAACTACAGTTCGGTGCCCAATCAACTACCTAGTTAGATCAATGAAACGGAACAGACTACGAATTAGTCAAAGTTGTATAGTAGCAAATGTTCTCCTTGCGTTGAAAGCTCTTTCGAATAGTGTTTATCTTATTGCTTTTGGTCACCCACAAAATCTTAACTTCGGTGGTCAAATAGCCACCTTGTGGTAAACAAACTGTGGTATTCCACTCTGCACTAACCGTTCTACGATCTTCAAGTATAATTGTCGCAACATGACCGGTTTTCGCCGCGAAGGCCACCATCTTCTTTGAAGCGCTTCTAGAGCGAACAACTTTAGTCGGCTTGGGCTCTTCTTGGAAACCCAGATTGTGGATTGTTGTTTGGAATCAGGACCGTAGGCATAGATCCAAGATTCGTTACCACTGATGATGTAGACGTGATTTGACTCTCCTCGGTTGAACCTCTGAAGACTTTTCTTATACCAAAACGGGAAACTAGCTTTCTCACACCAAGCGCCTCATGCAAAATCGTCTGAATGGTTGTCTGATGCCTAATAACGCCTCTATCTCCCGATATGTCACATGACGGTCTTCGAGGATTAGTTCACAACGATGTTATCTTCAGTAAAGGCGGATTTTTTTTAGAAATCTCGTGAAGGACGTCCAAATCCGCCTACAGTGTAGTCAGTGTAGGCGGATTTTGGACGACTTCGGAAAACTAACCCAAAGCGACGCATCATCCTACACCATGACAACGCAAGCTCACACAGCGCTCGTCAAACGATTGAGTATTTGAAGCAGGAAAACTTAGAAATTCTTGACCGTCCTCCATACAGTCCTGACCTAAGCCCTAACGATTTCTTTACATTTCCTAAAATTAAGAAAACTCTTCGCGGTCAAAGGTTCCAGTCTGGTGAAGAAGCAGTCGACGCTTTCAAATCAGCCATATTGAACACCGCTACTTTGGAGTGTTAATGACTGTTCGAGCGAATGGAAAAGTGTATTTTACTCTGTGGTGAATACAATGAAAAGTTCTATAAGGTTCTAGTTGTTTTTTTTTTGTTCTAACGACAAAACTTAAAAGGCACGCCACGTAACGAGCTCAGCTGACGAAGTACCTAAATGAAAAATCAGCTGCGATCCTAGGTTGCCAGCAAGTAAAAATCTCTTTGAATTTCTTCTAATACATTTGTTTTTATTTGCTACTCTGCCTCAGGAACATTTTCGGCTCACTTTTTCGTTCTTGTTTTCATTTCCTAAAATATCAGCGAGAACATAAAATAAAGCGAAATTCTTTGCCTTTTTCTCATTTTCAGAATAAATGAACCTTTTTCAAGTCAGCCTGTTTCAACAAAAAACATTCAGTCAGACTCACAAACAATTAAAATAGGTACCATGGAAAGCTTAACCAGGCTCAAAAAAAAAGCCTTTGAGTTGAAAGCATAATATAATTAGGTATGAAAGAACACTATTGTGGAGTCTATTTGCTTTGTGAGCGAAACAAATAATGTGATTCACTGTGGTCCCGCACAGCTCATAGATAGTCATCAAAAATTTTTTGAGTAAACTAACATAATAATTATAATAAAGGGAGTCACTTGACGAATTACGTTAACTAGTTAGGAAACTTCAGTCAAGTTAGTAGCAGTCCTAATAACTTTAATTATAATTAAACAAAGAGTTACGAAAGACAGGGTCACCAGGTGGCACAGCCGCCATTTTTAACAAAACTTCCACAAAGTTTCGGCGACATCTTTGGTATAAAAGGAGGAATTATAAAGAGTTAAAAATATAACGGACTGAGATCGAGAAGGTTTTGAAAGTAAAAGGTTAACTTCCGATAGAGAAGATGGTAACCAGGACATAATTAGAATATTTTAAGAAATAAAAGCACCCTAATGTAATTGAATTTAATTATAAGACTAAATGAAAACTGAAGCGAATCATTCTCAATGTAATAACAATTTTAATTTCGTAGTCACACAAACTACGTAATCCGGGGCCAGTTTCCCCGAGCCTGTTTCCAATTTCCAGGCAGGTTGATGTGCGCCGCGAGAGTACCATTTACTTGAACTCCTGTTTACCGACCGCCATCGGAAACACTCCCCAGACGATATCCTGAACATTTCTTACAGCCTAGTGTAATTAAATGCCCGTAGACGCGCTTTGAATATTTTATTTCACAGATTATTTTGTTTAGGACTCTGAAACTGGTTTGTAATGAAGTTGAAGCAAAAATGATGATAGTTCTTAAGAACTTAAGAAGATTATTTAAATGACCAATCAGACGTTATTCTACAGAACTGAAGTTCAAGCCAATTAACACAATGCAGAACTAACTGATGCAATCATCAAATCAGATAGACAATTCAGAAGCAGTCACAAAATTAATTATATATTTAACAGAAGTTCAGCAAAACTGTAGTACCTCGGCGACCCAAATCATAAACAGATAGACAAGTGGGCAAATAAAGTGGCTCGGTGTCCTGAACAAAAGGGAGGTAGCAGCCCTTAGCGCCACTCCCGACAGATATTATGAGACCTTCATTATTAACGACAACGCACAATTTACTCCGCAGATTTCGACCCTCCACTATTGCTGTAATCTCAGTAAAATACCGCCGCTTGTTTATGAGTTCCTGGTAAAGGTGATTGTATAATGTCTTTGTCTGTTATTACAATAATGTACTAGGAAATAAGGTCTATCTACGTACCCGTCGCTACTTTGTTATCCTTCCTTTTAACGAAGATATTTTGACGTAGTATTAGCGTACGGAATCTATGAATTCTTATATTCATTTGATTTTGTTTGTTTCTGTGATTCTGCATTGCAGATACAAATTCATCAATTTCCTTATATTTATTTCTATCTCTAAAATACACTCCGAAACCAAGTCGACTGAAGCCAAGACAATCTCTACAGATGGGTTCATGGGCGGCTCAGATCTCAAGTGTGTATGCGGCTTGTCTCCACAAACAATGGACCACCTTCCATCTTGCGATGCATGCCCTGACACCTGGGCACTTGACTGATCCAACTGAATATAATTGCATCAGGAGCGGAGTTCGCATAGCTGAATTTTGGGATAAATATATTTAACGAAAAATTGCCATCGATAACGCTAAGAAGATCATTTTCCTCTCCTTATCCTAATTTATTTGAGGGTCAGCGCAGCATGTCTCCTTCTTCCATATTCCTCTTTTACTCGTTGTCTCAGCAGTCACCTCTTTTCTCGCCATACACGTCTAATACAAAACAAAATCAAATGATCATTACGGATAATTATGAGTAAAGTTTTTGAAAATCTTATAATAAGGGAGGCAAACCATTACGTTTTGTATGTGGCTAACAGTCGGCGAGTAAAAATAGAATGAAATTAAGACATCAAATAAGTTATACAAAATATAAACTTCTTGATGGCTTTATTTGACTCTCTTTTTTTTTGAATAACAAAACTGAATGATTAATTTGCTGGACAATGATTCCACCTAAAAAATAAGAAGTGTGCGACTGCGAGTCGAGATTTATAATGAGAAAACTTGTTGAGCATGGCACGCTATTTAGCATGTGATTTAGAATAGCAATTTTGGAGGAATAGCCCGAGCCGATGGCCTGAAATGTTTATTAGCTTTCATATCGCCTTGGCAGCATCGGGTAAACAAGAACAAGTCATGCAAAAATGTCCCACAGTGCGTTTTAGCTGTGTACCAGGGTAGCAAAAGCTAACAAGAGTCAATTGTAGGCAGCCGGGGCAGCTTCCACAATGGCGTTAAATCGCGCCGGGAGAATTAGTTCGAGAGGCCGCACGTCCCGGCCACTTTGTTGCAATTTGCGGCAATTTACTGCTACTATTTCGTAACTAGGCTGGCCCGTTACTTCATAAAAGCTATGTTTTAACTCATGGTCGTTGGATAATGTTGGTAATATTTTTCTATCTAAACCATTGCACGTCCAATTCCGAACAAGCCAAAGAAAAAAAACTGTTTAACATGAAAGCAATTTCAAATTATTTATACGTTTTGAATAATCTAATAACGTGCAATGGAGCGCAGCATTCTAGGCGTCAAACTAACCGATATTGTACGCAACACCACACTGCGCTCCAGAACACAAATTATTGACGTTGCTCAAAAAGCCGCTAAGCTGAAGTGAGACTGGACTGGCCACGTCTGCCGCATGCCCAATGAGCTGTGGGCCAAAATAACCACTTTCTGGAGCCCTGACACAGCCAGAAGGCGTCGCGGCAGACCTCGTAGAAGATGGCTGGACGAGTTGGACAAAGCCAACGACCAGTGGTCGTCCACATTAGCCCTGGATCGAAACGAATAGAAGTCATGGGGAGAGATCTTTGCCAAGCAGTGGGATGACGCAGGCTAACAGTATCTAATTAGTCCGCTGATTTAACTAAAGAAAGAACAAGTAAAACTTTCATATTCTTGGTAAAATGAAGAACAAAGAAACCTACCGTCTCGTACAAAACCTGATTGCGAAGTAATGTTTTTCTGAGATTTTTCCGCAGTGAATACCTAATGAAATAGATTATGTATGAGGGATTTACGTTAAAAAGCTAATCTGTTAGAGTCGTTGTACAAATTAGCGCGACCAGTAAAAACGTCGCGCGGTATTTTCTCAACAAATTATTGTGTTATTTGTGCACAGTACTTGGTCGTTAGCGGTGATTTATTAAAGCTAAAACAATAATTGCATTAGCACCGCGGAACGGGGAAGCTAAACTGACCAGATTGAGGAATTAAAACAAAGTTCTGATGTAATAAAAGTTGAGTCGGCGCCCGCGAGAGGGATCCGTTAATTAGTCGCGATCTGTAATTAACGGCTGGTCCGGTAAGAGTTGCTTGCTGCTAAACAGTCGCTGTCATCCGCTCGTAATCTCGGCCAATGAGGCGGAATTTACGATAATTTAATTTGGGAGCAAACGAGAGCCACATGAGGTCGGGGTAACAAAGGTGCTTAATTAGAGCACCTGGTATTGCCACTGCAAGTTTCGGACGTAATAGGTCGACACCATGTGCCACGTGCCAGGCTACATACATAATTATGAAATACACTATATTTTCTGAAATCAGGTTAAGTACACAATACATGTTGCAGTCTAAATCCAAATTCATTTATTGTTAGTCACAGGTGAAATATCAGTTCTTATGATTATTACATAAAGGCTCGCTGTAACATACCTATCAGGTGTACTATATTGAAGTGGTGATTGCAACATGGTGTACAAATCTCAACTACATTATTATATTGCTTTATTTCCTTGCTTGAGGGGATAAAATAATGCCCAATAACTAAAACATGAACACTAGGAACTAGGTTTGTGAAAAATATGCACAAAACAAAATATATTACCTACTCGATTTTTTTTTCGCATATCAATGTTAGCCTCATAACCACGAGATAAAATAAATTATTATGAAAATGTTCTTTATGAATAATGAGTTTCATAAAACCCACACGAAAGTGTTGATATGAAAGAATGTCAAAGAAAAGAGCCCCGTGGAGACGCTAAAGACAAAAAGTTAACGAAGCAGAAAATTATAAAACAAAACAGTCATGATGACATTTCTTATGGAATACTAGAGCATCATAAGCTAAAAGAGGCCGTCTATGAAGGGAAGCGTACGTATGGAACAGATGCATGGCAAGTTTTTTTGTTATGACGAAGGGAAGGAGGCGGGGCGACAAGGACAGAAACAACAAATAAAAACTGTAGTGTTCTACATAAACGGGTACGCCTTAAAAAAAGGCCCCCACTTGCATTATTCATACAGATGCTAATGGAAATGGCAGGTCTTAAAACTGTAGACGTAAACAATGCCCAACTTTATTGTTTTTGAGAGTCAAGGAAGGCCTGAGAGAGGACAATGTTCCTTGATGAAAAATTTGCGACACAAAATGAAAAGGGAGTGTTTGTAGTCAATTAACAAATCCGTTTGCGCATTTTATGACGTACCGGGACAATGGGGAAAGCCGTGATGTTTTTCATTGAGTGTTTACTTTGTAATATTGACAATATCACGTTGTTTTATTAATAAATTGGTAAACAAACGTTGTTGAACTTTGTACTGGAATTGATAACAGTATAACGTGCGAGGACAATGGACGTATTTAGCAGCAAACTGATGGATAAGTGCCGATTGTTTTTAGGGAAGCATACCATATTTTTGATATATTCATCAGTATTTCCAAGAACTTGGTAGATAGACATAGTTCTAATTAACATTTCCGTTAGATTTGACGTGCGGAAAACCACAAATTGGTTGAGGTCTATCTTCTGCATTGGATTGTTTGTTAGTAAATTGATTGATTGAACCATTTCAGTGTGTCTATGTACATATCTTCGTACACATATTGAATGTAGGCAATTAGAGGTAGTATTGAACACGACATATGTATTGATAGGAGATCGTCTATCTATTATCTACAGTGCGATTTGATCGCGTCAATGAACCGACACTATCAATTGTCGCGCATGCGGTTAATGCCATTTATTGCCAGTTGATTTGTTTCAAATAACTCGAATGTAACACACACAGTTCTAAATAGCTGCCAGCTAGAGATAACCACATAAAATAAAACTATAAACGCTAAGTAATTAGTGTGGTTGAGTTTTTCATTTTTAACTCCTCGGGAAAGTCTGATATCCTCTTAACTATGCTCGCCAGAGCGCATTCCCCAGTGGGCACTTAAATGCATTCGCAGAAAGAGAGTATTTAAATGTCTGTCTGTAAAATCCTCTCCCAAGGAAGAGCGCCTTTACTGGAATTTCTTTTTTTATTTTGTGCGTTTAATATGGTTACGGAAAAAATATATTTTCATTCCAGGAATCATAAGCCGTCATTCCATAATTAAACATTAGCTAGCTAACTAGTTTTCAGGATGATAATAATTTATTATTTTACTTCGTTCAGCACTTGCAACTTTATACACGTATTCTTATACATATTTCACAAAAGTTAGATAAATGTACCAACCTAGCCAGCAGACCATCTACGATCAAATAAACCGCTATTAAAATAACAATTTCCACCATTGCTGTTGACGTTTAAGTAGAGCAAAAAGATATCGGTGCACCAGGCGCGCTGTAATAAGAAGCGGTGAGACGCTTGCGGGTGACACCATGCAATATTGATGTGGCAGGGACGGATGGCCGGTGCACGCTGAACAGACGGGTGAGCGCGGCAGGCACTGTGGTGACGTCACGTGACGACCCATTTTAAAATGTACCAGGCAGCTATGTAATGAAGGTGGTTTATAATAATGAGGGGAATTTCTTATTAATAGAAATGGTTTTTGGAAATGTAAAGAAAAACTGAGTAGCTGGAAGATTTAGGTGCTTTCAAAATTCGCCTTGAGACTTTTGAAGACTTTTGGTACCTATGGGAAGAGACTTCACTGCATTTGGATAAATAAAATAGCATGTTAAATTTAAATGAACCAGGTATGTAGGTCAACCAGAATATTAAGTATTTTAGTGGCAATATATTTCAAACAATAGTCATACATCAGTGAGTGGGGCATATTCGCAGCTCGTAGGAGCTCGGTGCATACCTTGCATATTAAAATAAGGGAGTGCGCGAACAAAGGATTCCGCTTTGCCGTGCAATATTGACGGAGCCAACAATAGTTCCGTAAATAATGCGTCCGCTGCACTGCGGTCATATAAACTGCTTTTTAAGTCGCACAATACGAGCTACCCCGCCGCGAGTCGCAAGTCGCAACCACCTGACAACCACAGAAACACAACTAATGAACTACTGGGAAAGTAAGTTACGAACAAAAATTGAATTTTATGCAAGTTAAATTGTTTTATTGTTCTTGTAATGAAAGCGGCACATTGTTTTTCTCTCTAAAATAAACTGTCAGAGCAAACCATTGTCAAAGGATAATCCCTTTTTAAATCTTGCTAAATAGTTGTGCAAGATAATGATCTTGCGCGGCACCACAAACGCTAGAGATAAAGCTAATCCGAACATCCAAGAAGCGAATCTGACAGAGACCTCCATCAACATCCTCTTATTTCTGCGATCCCGGTAGTTGTCAGCCACAAACGCGCACAAGGCGGAGCGAGCACAGTGGCGCATCCGGTGCCCCGGCCCGCGCCGTGCCACCTCCGGCCATCAATAAGGTCGGCTCGTATCCGGCCCGGACGGTAAACACCATTCCCTTTGAAGGCGTTTCTGGATTATTAGAACAAAAATATGTGGTGCAGAAGTTTCTATAGCGTCACTGAAAATACTGATGTTGTTAGTAATAGTAATGCACTGTTTCAGAGAACGGAGACAAGAACAGTACATGCTGCACCAAACCCAAATACAATTGCAACGATGTTGAGTGTAAAAAAGGTAACTCACAAGTCACACATGCAACTGACAAGGAAGGTTAGACTAGACTGCTCTGCAGAAAAACAGATCACAAGTTTCGACGAATTACACAGAACGAAGTCCTTGAAGTCATCATTATATTTACATAACATGTTAGGAGTGGATCTTTTGTAGCTATCTTGTTTGTACCTCTTCCAACTATAACGGTTTTAATGAGGGTCCCACTACCCAGGATAATGTTAAGCAGCTACCTTTGAAGATACCGAGATAGCTGTGACGGCTAATACGGAGGCCATGTAGTCCTGCCAAATTGTTTTACTAATTTCAGTGTAGATAAGCCCCCGATTATATCGTTAAACGAATCTACTAGTAAAGCTGGCCGCACAATGGCGGCGTTCAATGTTCATATTACTTGTAACCGGTTGATTAATGAGTTGATGGAATGTCAAGATATAAGTATCAATAAATAGGTTACATTACTGTATGTGTTATTTGATGCTCCACTTAACGGTGTTTCGCGGACAGGAATCTCATAGAATTTCGTTTCACCGAAAAATTTTCCTATAATATTTGGTTCTTGTATTTTTTTTTCCAATATTATTGTTTTAACGACTATTTACTTGAATGAAACATATTTCACAGAAATACAATTCAATGAATTTTATAATTACATTTTTTATTTAACAACTTATCATATTCCAGAATTATTTTTTAACGAATACTGTTTGTTCGGTGTATTTTTCCATGGTATTTTATTTCAACGAAAATGTAAAAGTAGACGTTATGCTAACCATAATTTAATAAATAAATATACACACAGTCGAATGGCGTCTATTGTACCCCTATTTTTTATGGTGTTTTGTTTAGACTATTCACCACATCAACATAAACTAGGCATTGTGGCAAGGAAAACGTAGAATGCAAGAGCGAGTGAAGCGAGCTCAGGACTTTGGGGACACCGACTCCGGACGGGACTGTTAGGTTACTTTAAACCCTGCAGACAGAAATAGGAGCCCAGCGTAGCGGGGCCTAGAACTGTCACCAACTACGTCGAAATTGGTCGCAGTCAGAAAATTAGGGCCCTCCAACAATTATGAACCGCAAAATAATCACAGTACGTACGTGTATATTAATGAGATTAACAAGATTACCCGCATTGTTTTTGTGAACGCGGTGTTGTTATTTTATAAGAGGGTATGCATTTTCTCAAAGGTATGAATTTGAAACATTTAGAAACTGTCATTCGATAAAATGTTTTTCTTGGTAATAAGTTATATATTAACTAAATAACATGACTATAAAAAATATTTGATTTGTTATTCTATGATATGCATATCGAAAAATTAAATTTTATTTGTAACAAAAATATACAATTAATTTTTTTTGTAGTAAGTATTCTGCGTATTGAGTATTCTATGAAATGATAATATGAGAAAAATTTTATATAAAACGGAATTCTATGAAACTTTTGTCTATAGAACAGAGTACAACCCCACTTAATGTTGTTTTTAAACTTTTAGGAAAAATATCTCTTATGTGTCTTCCACAACAGTTCTACAAAATATATTTTAAAACAAAGTGAACTCATCCTTATTTCGGAACTCGTACGTAGGCTTGGAGAAACACAGAGGAGTTTGAAAATTAGCTTGTGAACGGCAGCTATTAGACGAGGAAGTCGTCGCCGACGCCGGCACCGCAACCGGCACAGCGGCACAATGGCAGCACGACCGTTTCCGTTTCCGTCGTGCACACACACATCAGATTCCGCCCATCAATAGAGCCTCCGACAAAGATCCGCTGTTTTGTCTTCACGGAACATGGGATTTATCTCTTTGGTAGAACATCTACAGTTAAAGAAAAAAGTAACGTTTTATATTCATTCTTTGTTATGTAAACCTGGTTTACGTCATTTGGGCCAATGATAAAGAAATAACACCCACGTGTTCCAAGTGCTATAAAATACGTAGCTTTCTTAGTCCTGTGAAGTTTCACCTGTCGAATTACGCAAAAAAGTTTCCCTCAGAATAGAATGGATATCACTTTATATCGAAATATTCACAGAATCAAAGCCTAGAATAGAATATATACTTTGCTGTATGTACATTAAAATTGAATCAGCTGTTTTACAATATTGCTAATTCTAATCCTAGGTGTATGAAGGCTTCGGATAAGACTATGTTTACACGTAGTTTGTTCGAATTTGTCCTATTTTGGTGAATGTCGAAAAAGGCAATGTAAGTGTACTTTGGTTCGTCCATTTTCCCAGGATTGTATTCGATATTTTCATCTTCAATATTGTCGGCCAGGGTCACATTTATACAAAAAGAAAACCCTCTTCATTTCATCTCTATCAAAACCTACAATGTACTAGAACTAGATAGGACTCGGTCGTCGCTGACCACACCAAGACTTTAATACTAACTATGAAAATAAAAGAGGGGTTCCATAACTATAACTGAAACGGTCCAAATAAAATAAAAGTCGTGAGGACAGAGCAGTTGCTTCGCTCCGTGAGCTAACTCCGCTTTATTGCCACAATCGTAACTTTTACAACTGGATTGCTGCGATGCATAAAACGCCAGGGAAGTCGCAAAATCGATCAGGATCGCACAACCGTTGTCGGCAAAAATCCATTTGGCCACCAAAGGCTAAAAATAAAGCAGTAACGGTGTCACAGTTATAGAAAATAACACAAGCCGGAATGTTGGGGGATGTTTTCAGGCGTGTTCGGCACGGCCGCCATGCGCGGAACCTTTTAGGCATTCAACCGCTGAAAGCCGGACGCACCTGTGATAGGCTCGCGGCCTTTTGACACGGAAATCCTGTTGGATTGTCGAGTACGTGGAAGTAAAAGTGCTCTTTACAGTTTTACATTCCGCAACACCGAGATTTTGTTGTGCACCAAACCACTTCAAAATCTATCAGTGTTGCGGAGTGTCCTCTAACTAAATACCTAACGAGTTGTGCAGTTATCTGTTTATTTACGTTCAAACTCAGAGAGACTTGAAGATAGTTTCGTTTATTTTGGTCATCTAAATGGTATAATGAATCAACTTCATTCTCAACTGCACAAAGCACGTTTAGTTTACGACGGCCACGAAATTATTATCAGACATTGTTTACAATAAAGCGGTCCAGTAATAACAGCTCATTCCGCACGTTCCGAAACTATCAAGTTGCAACTATTCAGTTGAGAAACTCCATTAGGGGAGGAGGGCTCGACTAAAATGACATTGTTTGAGCTCCGATCGAAAATCGATAATGTCCGGTTTAACACCGTGCGATTGTCGGAGATAGACGGTGGTATTAGTCTGGAGTACCAGGCATGCATGATGTGGCCGCAGGTTGCCGGTGAGATTGGATTGCCGTCGAGATTGTGACCTATTCGGCCTATTTGACATACATACATTAATTAAGTTACTGCACACTACAGTACTTTCACAAGTTATTATGCCTTGTGACTGGGTCTGGCCTCATCATTTTGTTTTTTGACATTGAAAAGTGCCTCTAATGGTTTAATTGAAAAAAAAAAACCTTTGAGTTGAGTCGAGTTACATTGTAACATCTATCTTGTAATATTATAAAATAGACTGGCACCTTTATGTTAATGTAGCGCCACGGGAATATTAGTTGTAAAAAACTTTTATTTCCATACTTAGCATATTTTCTCGAGAAATACATAGTTGAAATCCGTTTGCCCCTGACTCAACCTTTGCCGATCTGTTTTCCAATAAGTCGCGTCGGGCTCCAATCCCAGACGATATTAATCTTTTCATACACCTTAATCCTGACGAATCTGTAGTTAGATCTATTAGAGGAGCACTACTGCGATTACATTCCAAAGAGCTTTTAATAAAAATATTGAGACAGCCTTAAGTGGCAGATTTATGAATCTGTCTCACTTAAGGTAGATTAATGAGGCGTATGATACGAGGATAAAATATTAAATAACAGCTGAAATGAATCTGTTTCGGAGCTCATTTAGCTGTCACTGCATTCGTATTGTAAGTGATAAATGATCTTCTCCTCGGTCAGGTTGGTTAGAGGCAGTTCCTTAGCTAGCCGCCCTTAGACATAGTAGGTAACCTGAAAGACGGTGGAATCAGAAGAAACGGCAGAGAAGAAAGAAGACTACGATGGATTTTAGTTTTTAAGGAAATTGATACAAGTAGGTATGTACTATAACTAAAATGACTATAACGTACCTACTCTTAATTAAACCTGTCGAATATATCGACCACCAAGATACCGGCGAGCTTATCAGGATAGCATAGGATTGATGGAGACGACGTTAGTGCTTAAGCGCTCGTCAGTCAGGCAGTAGCTACAACGAGCTTGCCGCGAGCCAATACACCTGTCTTCATTACTGAAGGAGCTGCTTGGTTGGGTTAATGTTCACCTCGTTTGCTAATTAGTCGTGCTTCAGTAGGGTATTTAGTCCTATTTGTAAGGCTGTATTAACAATTTGTTAACACAGCTTTGCCTTAAGTGGTGAGCTATAAAAATGCCGTTTATTCAAGAAAGGTTCACATAACTCTGAGAAACTCAGTGGCTTAGCTGCTCAAGTAGGCACCAAATTATGTAACTTTTGTTTCAAGCGCAGATACTTTTACATCCTTGAAATTTTCTCTTTGAAATAAAGACTGTTAAACAAGTGTAACCTTTTTAACCGAAACTTATATTCGTTGAATGAGATCAACGCTGTTTAGTCTAAAATTAATATATTCTTCTGGTCGTGAAATATACAACCTTTGTCTTCGTTTACAAAGCTATCTGCGCAAGTTTATTTAATAAACTTGAACTTCAAGGTTTGTCTTCTATGTAAATCTCTAATATCCACGTAATTATGTACTTGATATTATTCTTCAGTTCACTTACGATCCCAACACCGCATTTTTCTTACCTGAAAACAAAACAGAACACATTTTAGATCCCATTTGCATGAAAAGGTATTAAGAGTTTCAGCTGGATACAATTTTTCTGTCAGAAATATTCCAGGTCAAACATACAGGGCACCAGGCCAGCATGACTGCAGGGGATCATCCGGATTGTCACAGAGTCGTGTTTTCTGGAAACCTTCCAACGTATAGCAGCGAAGTGCACGCTTCGAACCTTGATAATATCCTACAAATAGCACTATAAAACAGATATAAAGAGCTTATGCGATTTGAGTAAATACTAGGTTATTCTACTGACTACCATCAGCTTTTGAAAGTGCCATCCTTTCGGAATAGCAGTTTAATAACACCGATACAACCAAACTGTTTATTACGTTGAAAGCTTTTCGTATTCTCTTCATGCAAAAGAAAATCTTCGTGTAACCGCAAGCCATATTGAAAACGTCGATTACCGCATGATTTCATCGACATAACCCTCTAAGATTCTCATTTCAATAAACTTGAAGCAAGGGATTCTGCGAACACATCTCGTTCTCTAATACGCAATCCGGCCGCGGGGCATCTGTAATAATGCACCATATAAAAAGGCATTAGCATTTTAAATGACGTCGTTACGCACCCCGCGGCAGAGGATTTTTATGTAATATCTTTTTCGTTTTCCTCTCTAAAAAATAAGTGTTGGGAAAGATCATTTTTCTTGATCGCTTACAAATTAATTAGGGAAATATTAAAAGACAATCTCAGTACCGGGGAGGAAAGGTAAGGAATGTGTTCGTGAGGTTATAGCGCAATTATCAAGGAGCTCGACTAATTTAATAGGCGTCTCGTTCCCGCAGCGGAGCCGCAATTTACTAGGAGCCAATAAACGCGGCAGAGGCGTGACAAGCGCCGTGAATTATGCAGCCGCGTATAGAAGCCTCCTCCGCGGAATGTCATTGTGTGCTCCTCATGTTAATTTAATTTAGCTGCGTAGTCAACCGCCGCGTAACGCCGACGATATTGGCTCAATCAACCTTTGCACGCTACGACTCAATTATTCAGATAATTCTATGTATGTTAGTCTGTCACTAGGGATTAATTTGTAATTGATATCGTAGATTATTTGGTGACTTTGAAGCTATGTAGATTAATTTGAGGGTAAACATTGTGTTGTCTTAGTTGAATTGCTAAATGTTATGACGCCTTGTCTAATCTACCATAGATTGATGATATTTTAGTCCAAACTTAATCATTGCGTTATAAATCTGTGCACACAACAGTGCCCAAAAAAAGTGCAAACTTGTTGGTATTAATGAAATGAACAACAACACTCAATCAACGTTTACAAATGACGCGCGAGGATGCATTTACCCACAAATTCAACGCAGCACAAACAGTTCGTTTTCATTAAGTGCCCATTGTCAGCAGCGCAGGCGCGCAGTCGTGCGAGCGACCACACGATAAACATCCTCACAGACACCATTTTAAGTAGATTAAAACATTAACTTTTTCGACCACAGTACGTTTACATTTTTTCCCGACATCCCTCGGAAGAATCTTAATGAGTCGACGAAACTTTTAATTAATTCTACGAGTTAAGTATACTTTAAATAAATTACTTATACAAAATCATAAGCGGTGTTTTTGGGGAGCTCAGAATTGGGCTCAGCTAAAAAATTTGCTTGCAATTTTTTTATCAATTTAACAATATAAGCTGAGCTTACTTGAAAAGTTTACTAAAATAAATAAATACTATGTTAATTTTTATGAACACTTGCCGAATGAAAACCTCTAACTAGGGTGAGACATTTCAGAACTTATGGTAATTAGGTTAAAAATTCATTGTTTATTTTTAATAAATGATTTTTCATATTTGTTCCACAATATATCTTGTATGTTACCTCCCTCTTTTAACTCTAGACAAAGCAAAACCAGTGAGCTGAAATCTTCCTGACTTGTACGGTTCGTATCAATATGAAGGACACTTAGAGCTAACGAGTGGTGTACCTCTATACCGATACTGCTATTGCCTTACGTAGGTAGTGACAAAATTCGACGATATCATACGAGTATACACTATACCTACTTTGATAGGTATTAGAATGTACATTCTGTAATGTACATCCCCAGATTAATTTTCTTTCTTTTCGTAAGATCTCTGATGCAGAGCCAAATTTAATAGTAGTAATAAAAGGCTTTCTCACCAAGAGCCAAATAGAAACCAAATACAATAAGTGAACATAATTCAAACAAGCGAAAAGTGTTCCAAAAACAATCAGTGTCAGGGCGTAGGGGGCGGCAGTCGGCAGTGGTGCGATTCGCAAAGAGTCGGCCCTTTGATGTCGCATCAGGTATTCGTGCCGGCGTTTGACTGCCAATGGACCCGCTGCGGGATAATTTGCTTTGCCACGCGGACATTACGCCGGCGAACTAGTATTTGTGCTAGGCAGTCATTTTCGTGGGCCGATTGGAACTGCAAATTATTGGTGGAGCATTTGAAACACACTGACAGGAGAAATACAGCTAGCTGTTCCATACAATTTCACAGTGTTCATAATAACAGTTCCGTTTCGGTGTCGTCTATACCGTGTACAGGTAGTAGACAGGAGGAACAATTATTATGTAACAAAAATAACATCGATTGCTTTACCCCATTCAATTTTCTGGAAACAGGGATTGGTGGCTAAATCCTTGCTTGGATTTGTACTATATGTCGACTCCGACTATTTCCGTAGCCGAATAAACTGCAACTATTCAAATAAATGGTCGAATAAGAACTAGCGGTAATTCTTGCAAAAAAACGGTACCCTAACAAGTCGATTTCCCCTGGCAAGTTTCGATGCCCTACATCTACCACTTGCCTTTAAGACATTGTGCGTAGGATTGTACATTTTACTCTAAATACGTATTTCTCGTCGCAGGGACATGTGTCACACGTGACGCGACACATGTCTCGGGGGCCGGCAGAGTGCACGGCCACTTTACATATTATGCTTTATAAATCATTCACTCGTGGTATTTTTAGACCAAAAAGCTTTAGAAGAATTTCTGAAGCTTATCATACAAATACGAGGCGTTGACGTGTTATGTACTAATTTTATTACGCGACACTCGTTGGTTTTCCTTCATATAATTCAACAAGTGGTTTCTCATTTCAACCAAAAGTGTACCAACACAATAGCCCATTTCTGATTTCCTAATCATCATCACAGTCTCTTTCTTTCCGAATAAACTTTCATAATTATATGCACGATCACTTAAAAACTATGTTAGCACACAAATATATTAGTAACATAAAACTTAACAACTATGTTAGTAGACATTAACGATATTAACAGGAGCATGTAGCCGACTTAAATACCAGATGAAAGGACAATCCAGTTTGTTGGCAATGAAATTCAGGTGACTGTTGGTACTGGCACGCACCCTGTGCAACAAGCACGCTGCTCGCTTGCGTCTGATTGCAGCAAAGCTGTCAGTCTGGGCGTCCGCGAACATCCCCGAGGCACTACAGAAACGTGGCAGCCCCAACAGCATCCTGAATGCATTATTGTGGTAATGCCTAGATAATAAACAGGTGAATATGGGTTACATGTGATTTGGGTCCAACAAAAATACCATCGATATGAAAAGAACCCCGTAAACTTTTACAACATAACAGATGGTCTTAGAGGATTTCATCGCTACAAATAACATTTAGGGAGCTACACAAATACATCCTAAACATGTAATATACATAACAAACAAGTAAGATACTCATATTTAATCTATGAGCCGTCGATCTATACATATAACTCTCACAAGACGGCGACACGTATTAATTTCTATGACAAAAACATAGACACTTGCGCAGCGCAGAGACAAGAACTTTGCTAACTACCCGCAAACTTGAGGCTAACGAGGGAATCGGTTTACTATGTATGTTGCGGGAATGCGATCTGCGATAACTAGTCATGTACTAACTTATGGGCTTATGTCATAGTTGTCGCTGAAAGAGTAGGTGGTACTTCAAACAGTATGAACGTGTCCAGGTTTGCTACTCAATAAAATTATTCGCTGATCTCAATTTCAAGTTATTTTGTGAGAAATTTAAAGCTTATTCAAAGTCTCTATACTTATGTGGATAATAAACTTCGATTTCAGTATAATTGGTAGGAAAACGTTATTATTTGGAGATCTAACAGTGGGTACCTCAACCAGATTTTTGACCCAAATATCGTGGAGGTACCCACTCTTAGCTCTCTAAATAATTTAGCAACATTTCTGTATACTGTTTAAACAAGTATAGGAGAAATAACTGACAACGCGATAGTTTTTCTTTGACTCGTATAAGGCTACGCAACGCATCGACAACCCTTTGTGTCGCACTCGCAGGCATCCGCCACTTTTCATCAGGTAAGCCGTGAGTGTGCTTGCAACACTCATCCGGTAGGCCCGTTAGCGTGGTTGCGATAGTCGTGGAGAGGATCCGGCAATTGGGTCTCGAGGTGGCATTGCACAAGTCCGAGGCCATGTGTTTTCATGGGCCTCGGAATGCGCCACCGTCGGGATCCCTACTGACGGCAGGAGGGGTTTCCATCGGCATCGGGTCGACGCTGAAGTACCTGGGACTCGTCCTCGATAGCCGGTGGAACTTCGTGGAGCATTTCCGACGTTTGGCCCCCAAACTGGAACGGACCGGGGCTGCCTTCAAGCGGCTCCTGCCCAACCTGGGGGGTCCAAACGCCTCCTGCCGGAGGCGGGGGTCGTGCGGTCCATGGCCCTTTACGGGGTCCCGGTGTGGGCGCGTTCTCTGAGGCGGCAAGCCGCCCGCTACCTGAACGCGCCCCAAAAGGGGATAGCCCTAAGGCTAGTCCGGGGGTACCGCACGATCTCCGGTGAGGCGGCTAGCCTCCTTGCCGGATTGCCGCCATGGGATCTGGAGGCGATAGTCCTCGCGCGCCTTCACGAATGGCGCGCGGAGGCACTACTACGTCGTGGGGAAACTCCACTGCCGCGGCAAATCGCCGCTCAGCGGACAGACCTCCGGCGCGATCTCATGGTGACATGGAGAGAGCGACTGTCGCAACCCCGTGCAGGGCACGCCACCATAGTGGCGATAAGTCCCCTCTTTGAGGAGTGGCTAGAGAGGCGCCACGGCGCCCTCACCTTCCGCCTGACGCAGGTCCTCACCGGACACGGTTGTTTCGGGAGGTTCCTGCACCGAATCGGGCGGGAGGAAACGCCCGGGTGTTTCCATTGTGAGGATCGTCTGGAGGACACGGTGCATCACACTGTGGAGGCCTGCCCCTCTTGGGCGGAGCAGCGCCGTGTCCTCGTAGAGGCGATTGGCGGCGGCGACCTCTCGCGCCCGGCCCTGGTTCAAGCCATGGTCCGGAGCGAGAGGGAATGGGAAGCCGTCACCTCCTTCTGCGAAGCAGTCATGCTAGTGAAGGAGGTGGCGGAACGTGAGAGGGAAAGAGCCTCACGTCCCAGCCGCCGCGGGAGACGCCCTGGGCGTCGGGGGTCACGTGGTGGCCACCACCCGGCCACCGTAGGCACGGGCCTGTGGACGGCGAGTTATGGGCTAGCTCGCCGTCTGGCCGTCTTATGACGACAGGCCGTGACGACGGCGCGTTCGTGTTCCACGCGCGCCTCAAAGAGATGTCAGCAACCACGTAGGGGTCCGCACGGGCCGATGCCTGCCAGGGCTGCGGGACTGTTCGAAAGAGATACCGCGGCCCTGGAACACAAGGGGCAAAGAAGGAACATGGATGGGTTTTAGTCAGTACAAGTCTGACACTCCATTCCGCTCCGCCCAGAGCGGCGGGGGTCATTTGATGATTTCCCATCCAAAAAAAGGCCCGTTAGCGTGGTTGGAACAACATAGAATAAAATTCAACATGGCAACATTTTTTTCAAAATATATCTAAATTAGACAGGAAATGAATCGTCATCTACACTGAACAGTTACAGATACAGCGTCTAATCACAATAACCAACAATAACTGTCATAATGTAAAACGACGACGGAATATCGACGGTGAAAATGTAAAATGTCGTAAGGACCATTTAAATCTTATACGTTCCTTATGATATATAAAATGTTAACCGTCGATATATTTACACATGGCAACATTTTAATTAAAAGAGCTCTTTGACAACAGATTCCTACCAATGTTATTAATGAAAAAAGTATGTGTAACTTTGTGAAAAGTTTCGCGCAACAATTAATATGGCGGCCGAAGAGAGCTGTTTAACTTTGTGGGCATTATCGTTACCTACACGTTGAGGTAAATGGGTGAGATTTAAGAGTTTTGGCTGATCCTGTGCTGGAAAAGAATCTACTGTTTTAGTTATTGGTAGGTATATTGACACAAGTTATAAGTCGTTTTATTTAGCAAAAATATATAAATGTATGCTATAATTGTGCTTGTAGTAACTACTCAATTCATAGGAATAATGGCCAACGAATGACGTTAACAACATTGTGTCTTTCTGTATTGTATGACTTATAATAGTCATTCATTCTATGTATACGAGAAGCCCGCAGCAAGCATGATTGAAGGACCAAGGTTAATTAATTTGGATTTTATTGTCGGGATCATTTTCCTGTTCCTCCTAAGCAAATATTACACAATAAGTCGACAAGCCATAGCAAATAACAAAAACATAAGACATGACATTATTAATAAGTCCCCTACATCTGATACCGAAGTGTTTATTCGGTTAGCTAATTAAAATGATTGAGGTCAGCCTGTCCCGCTGGGAGTGTCCTACGTGAGAATTTAGTTAGCTTACTGAGGAGGGCTAACATTCTACTATAAATACGGAACAGCAATAATTAAGTAAGCTAAGTAGCATCATCAGCGTAACAGCAAAATGGCAATTAGAAAACGCACAGACACTCAAAGCCAAAAACAAATAAATCATATTTGTGTACGAAACGTTACAAACTGGCGCAAAGTACTGTCAATAATGAGCGGTATGTTTCAGTGCGGTGATATATTGACGCAACCGACGAGTGCAGAGCATACAGCCCGATATTTTGCGCAAACAAACCCACCGCGATACCATGATTGTTTGCAGCGCCATAATATCTGATGCTGCCGTTGCCGTTCAGTTATTAAAATATAAGTCGGGAACCAGCAGGAGAACCGACAACGGTTAATTGTGCGGTTGTAAAGGTGAAATGTTAATGAAATGCGTAACGTTGCCTTTCATCAAAGTTGTGAAGTGTTGTGAGTAACAGTTTTTACGTTCTTAGACTATAATTATGCAGATTACTGCAATCAGTATAATCATTTCAGAAACAGTATACAATATTACATGACATACTAAGATAGCATACAACAAAACATAAATAAAAATTAATTCACTACGTAATACATGATAGGAACAAAGTTTTTGTAAAAATTACTTTAAATCGGAAAAGCAGCACACGAGTGGGACCAGGGGAACAGAATAGGCGAGGATGGAAGGACCTTGAGGTAGAATTTGTTGCTGTTCGCGCCGCGCCCCATTCCGAGCGGATTATAAAGTTTAAATTGGTTTACGTAGGCATCGCTGCGAAGGAAACAATCTCCGTGCACTGCGTGCCTTGACGTGTCACAACAGGGTGACGCCTAAAAGCTTCAGTGAGCTTTCATAGAAATAGACGTTAAACATCAAAAATTTAAATAAAGTAAAACTATTAACTTAAATATAAGAACACTAGCTGTTGCCCGCAACTTCGTTCGCGGGGATATTTTGATGAGTTTGCGAGAAAAAAAGTAACCCATGTACTATTCCAGACTAAAATCTATATCTGTGCCAAATTTCATCACGATCCGTTCAGTCGTTCTGGTGTGATTGTGTAACAAACATCCATCCATGCATCCAAACTTTCGCATCTAAATAGTAAAGTAAGACTACCGACATAATAGCTTTTACATGATGTCTCTATAACCACCACCGACCATGATGTCTCTATAGGAACTCATCAGACTCATGAACTGTTTACCGACAAATTATGAAATCAGTTATACAGAAAAACTAAATCGCATCAAATGTGAACGCAAATGTTATTCATAGAAGTGGAATAGATCGCGTTTTATTAGCGTATCTATTACATGTAACTTTTAGAGCAGTTTGAACATGTATTTATTCATGTTATGTGGTGGATGCATGATGCAATGTAAAGAGATCGGCTTTTTCCGGGGTCACGCCCAGCAATGTGATCCCGGAGGCTTAATACAATTATAGGGTACTAAACAGACAGATGGCTTAACAACAAGTTATTGGCGTGTCTTAACAGACAACAAAGGATTTGCCGTAGGTAGGTACGTCGCTATCCTAATAAACAAAGTAGAATAACTTTTAAGAAACTTTGCATCTGTTGCTTGGCGTTAGAATTAGGTGCAAGCTCTTGCACAACGAGCCCTTCTGCTATTGAAACGAGCAGACATGCTCTCAAAGGAATAAACCTCTACTTGTAGTTATGAGAGAGAAAAAACAACAGACGTCCATGACATGACACCTCGCTAATCCCACGCTACCTGCTGCGATTGGACAAAACCAATCACAAATAAAGAAATGAGATTTGAAAGCAGATTAAACAGAATGCAAAATCTTAGGTTTTTTCGTTGCCACGAATCAACATGTTTTAGCACTCAGCCGTGTGTCACGACGAATTTTGTTGCGTCAGATTTGCGTCTGCAAGAATTATGTAGGGAACGTGTGACGGGTGCCTCCCCAAAAAAGGGGGAATATGGGTGACTCCGTCTTATCCCCGTGACAAAGAATGTGAAATGACACGTTGTCTAACCATGTAAACGTTCATGTGGTTACTAATTTAGCAGTGTTTTAAAATTACATGTTTGCGATTTTAAAGCTTTGTTTGTTGAAAGATTAATATTTGGGATTTTTAATTAGGGTTGGTGTTTATGTTACGGTGTTGTACCGTCTTGGAAATAAGCGTAGCTGCCGGCGATGAGACCTTTGATATAACTCTTAAATTGGGTTGAGTTACATTATCTTCATCGACATACTCCCTGCAATGATTGATAGTCTAACCTAATCGCATTAAGGTCTTCCTCGCGATCCCTATTTTTAAGATAAAGTTTTAGTTTTTAAGATAAGTTTCAATTAAAAATGTGAGGTGTAAAAAACTTAAAACACTGCCCTTGATATGTACAGTCACGAGCACCAACATGTATACACTTTCTTTTATGTAAAAGCAATTTTCACGAGTAATTGTGATTGTAACTTTAAGATAGGATCTTTTTTATAAAAATATGAGTTCCAGAATACTTGTTCGTAACAACATGAAATTTTAATCAGAACAGTAGGAGAAAAACACTTTTAAAAGTGGTTAAGTGTTTATATATTGGTGCTCGTGACTGTACGAATCCTAACTTGTCGATAACATGATGTCCGTGTGTATCAGACACATTTGTTTCGACGTCACCATGACACCTGCTGATCCGTCCGTCTACGAAGAGTGACAACTTGACAGTCTGCGTTATTTTGGTTACGTCCATTCATCAGAGTAAGCTTAGTGCTGGGACGTAGGTAGGTAGGCCCGTGATAAATAGTTTGAAGAAGGTTGACAGTAGCAAGAAAAGATAGATAATTTTATAACGTGAGAGCTTGTTTTATTTATATTTGGAATTCTAATAACATAACATAAGGCATGTTCCCCAAAGGGTTGGACAGAGAGAGGTGTGCCTACAGCACACCCACATCTGGTTCAATCAACCGGGCAGATATCATTATTCTGGCCTGTTACTTGTAAATTATATAGAAAATCTGGTTCCATCATATTCATTTCTATTTTGATAAAAATCATCTCCATATTTTTTTCTATCACAGTTGTTTTTAATATAAAACGCAATAAGATGGGCGACCAGCATGAAGCTGGAAACCATTCCATTCTTCTAAAAGGAAAACCGCTTCAAGACGCGTTCTGAGGAAAACTTCAAATAAAACTTTTATTGCGCAACCGAAGTAATATAAAGCATAAACTACGTATGTGCGATTATTATAACTTAGTATGAGTTACTGGGACAACCAAGAAGGTTTAGATATTTATTACGTACAAATGATATCATGTTTTTGGCTTCCTCAATTGTCGTGAATGGAGTTATCGTCATCTGCCTAGCCTTTACTCGGCTACGTCTGGGTCAGCTTCCAGTCTAACTAGATGCAGCTGATTACCAATATTTTACATGGAGCGACTGTCTATCTGACCTTCCCAATCCAATTACAGGAAAGTATGATACCCCTTGGTAAAATTGGTGAGAGCGAGTGGTTAGTGACGGTTATTATGTTGTTTTTAATTCGAATGAAAAGCCTGTATAAACGTTCTCACTACTGTAACTTGTAACCAACACTTTAAACTCCAGAGACAACTAGAAACTCCGTTTACCCGTAGCAATTCGGCGTAGCTTGCCAGCGTAGCGATGAACGCAGCACGGCGCTACGAGCTACGAAGGTGCTACGCGTGACGTCACAGACGCCGCGACGTCTGGGCGCCGCTCGCGCCGTCGACCAACAACTACATACTGAAATGTACTACAGTTATAGATGCCGAGTTTAGCTGGCGTTTGGGACATTTTGAAATGGCAGAAATCATTGATACAATTGGTATTCATTTTTCAAAGTAGGATTGAAGAAACATTTATCTAGTTATGGTCGGTCTTTCTTATCTGACTACTCTGCAAAGAAACACCGGAACAAAGTCAGATGTCACCGTCTCTTTCCAACACCATGAGATTATACAAATAACATTTAGTTTTTCAGCAATAACCATGTGGTAACTAAACTTGAGGTATCAGATTATGTGTATTTACATAACATGTATTACTAACGCAGGTAATTGATTGGCGGCAAACATTTAGGTTACGCGTAATAAATAGCATCAGATTTAGCTAATTAGTAAATAGATTACACAAAATTATGGCATGGTTATTAATATTACAGCTGCCTCCATCAAGCCGTACTACTAGGTATTACATTACACATATCTGTACTCATGCTCCGAAAGGATTTACTGATTTCATTTAGCTTGGCAATTTTTGCTTTTTTCTAAAAACCTATTTGAATGCACCGAAAAAGATTGTAAAATCGCAGTCCGATGCACCATCTTTGGTGCTAAAGAGTCTGGAAATATTTTGTTAATACCACAAATATATTAATTGACCCAGCGTCGTTATGTTACGTTTAAATCAGGTAAGATTGCAAATCCACGAAATTATAATTCCAGCCTCTTCAATATAAAGCACATATTTAAATTCAACTGTTTTGATTAAACAATTATCACTTGATTGTTACACCGTTTGATATTTAATTCAATAAAATCATCCTACCATATCTTTTTATCAGTTCTATTTTAAAATGTTCATGAAGCAATAAAATCTAATAAGTTGTTGAATGCCCCTCTGAGCAGATCGGTATCTTATGATTTATCCCAGATCTGCAATAAATCGAGATGAAGAGGGATCTGACCTTGGAAACAGAATGAACACTGAAAAGATGCGACTCATTGATTAAATGGTGAATCACCTGGCGTAATAACACACATTCTAGGTTTAGTAGCACCATTTAGGTTTATTTGAAAAGGCGTGGATGTGCTTATACGAAACGTAAGCTCAAGCATAACAACCTACTGGCCACGAGCTGCACGCTGGAACTGCGGTCAAACAATTGACAGAGATTGGTAAGAGTTGAGTGAAGGTTACGTTCAAACTGATTATAATGTATGTACCACATTTCAATTTAACAGAATATCCAAACGAGGCATTAAAAATTTGTTTGTCTTTTCTTGTAAACTATGTACGAATAGGAACTTAAAATCTAATGACTTTGTAACCTGTCAAGTGCGATGAGTTACCGCGACGCAACTGCACTCACACAAATCATACGTGTTTCTTAAAAAGAATCACGTCGTAAGTCGCATCACCTGAGGCCGTGAACAAGGCTTAAGGCATAACAAGTTATAGTAGCAGTCTACAGCTCGTTTTGAGCTTGCTTATTGCCCCCAGCAGCTGCACCTGGTATTATCAACAAACAGCTGCTATCTGATACAGCTGAACCACATTTGTAATAGTTTCGCGTCGAGATTGCTTAACGTGAAGAGTTCTACTAGTGAAAAAGTTAGAACGACCGCGAACGTTCACATTGAGAACCTGGCGACCAATCTGTTTGCACTCTGAACAAATAAGAGTAGTCAAATGTCAGTAAGTGTGTTGAGAGAAGCATAGGATCTATCGATGTGGCGACGCTTGGAGGAGGCCTTTGTGCAGCAGCGGAACGTGTTTAAAACGTGCCCTCTTCACCAGGGAGAGACATGAATGCGCAGCGCTTATCTAATATGCATCCCCGACGTTCGGAGCAAGGTAACGATCGTCTCGGCAAAAACGAACACACCTGCCACTACCACGTGACATCCGAGATGTTGCCATGGAAACCCGTCCCATAAAAACGGTTTCCATAAATAAACCCCTTTCAAGGCTTCGTTTTTGCGATGCTTTTCGTGTATAGTAACGGTATTATAAGTGGGTAAGTATGTATTCACGTATGGGGAAAGGTTTGAAAGAACGTTTTGAGGTGGTTTGCGTATTTATCAACCATAACAAATACATATTAAAATTTAACCAAGTTATGGAGATTGCATGACCAATCGAGTGCTGTATAAATGTTGCTTTGACAACTGTTATGCCGAGCTCACAGCTGACATCTCAAAGTTAGGGAGCCGTACAAACGGTAACGTCTCGGGACGAACGTGTCTGTAGCCCGACGGCTTAACTTAACACCCTCCTTGCGTCATGTCGCCCTGGTACCCGGTGCACTGAACCGTGTTATTCGCTGTACAGATTAATTCAAACTCATTTCAGGAAACGAGAAAAGGATCAACAGAAATTAGATCTGTGAGATTTATTATAATATCTGCGGGACTTGTTGTTTGTTTACTCAGCTTGTTCGTTGTTGTTTGAGAGTTTATGTAAAAACTAGAAACCTAATTAGAAATTAATCTTACGTGAATAACACAATCCACTGCCTTGTCTGTTTCGATATTATTATAATAAGTGAGTGGTTAAGAAATAGAGGTGTAGGAAGGAGGTGTAAAAATAAATGTCGCCGAACAGCGCACGGATGACAGAACTGCTTGCAGATAGCTCTCGCCGATTCGATACACGTCCGAGCCGGCCGCATCACATATGAATTAGGTAAGAAACGCCCTTAATCTTATCGGTGGGCTAAACGGGAGTTGAAAGGATTCTTTATTTAATGGAAAGCTATTTTTATCATAATAGCAAAAATGATTACAATACTGGAACCAAGTAAACAGCATAAATCTTTGTATACATTACATTCTATGCATTATTTGCACCAGGGGAACAAAAGCGTAAAGTATTCAAGCTTCGAGTTTGGAAGGGTTTCCCGAAACAAACAAAACAGTGTGTGTATTGCAAAACTCATAGGAACTGAAACATCTATCTATCATTAGAGGTTTGACCCGGGCCCGAAACTGGTTTACATTGGTTAATGTGTTATGGGGTCCTGGTAGTTTGGCCGTAACTACCACACTTGCGAAACTAAAATGTTGCATCTATAGAAATTAAGAAACAACCAAAATCACGCATTTTTAGCGTGTTATTTTTATATTAGAGAAGTCTTCAAATTATGTGTTCAATATCGATTGAAACTCTTTATTTGATATCCGATTATTTAATTTTAAAAAATGAGCATTGCTTTATGCAGACAGCGAGTAAAACAGTTAAAAGTTTCCTAAAAATACCCAATTGCATCAATAATAATAAAAGTTGGAACGGTTTTTCAACAGTGTCTCAGAAACGGGGAGTTGTTCAACAAAAGACTCAATTCAATAAAAGCCAACACATAAAATCTCCGAGGAACAATAAAAGCTCAACTTTGTATTCTTCCGAATATAGAGTACAATTTCCTCAAATAGCCCAAGTTTTTGTAAACGTACGTGGGACTCGTACACACCACGGGACGATGGGCGGAGATTGCTAATGAAAATAATCTTGAAAGTTTTTTAATTATCGCCACGCGAGTGTGTGGGAGTTGGGCCACTGTGTACACGTCCGCACCACTCTCAGATGAGCGCAGGTTTGCCTCACATGTTTTACGTGTATTGTTCAAGGCTGAGCGCAATAGTTCCGAGGCCCGGTGCTCTCACCAAGTGAAACGATCTATCTATCCATTACTGTGTTCTGAACTCTTGCTATTTGTAAGGATTGAGTTACGAGCAGGCGATACGCATCTCGTTGTAAACATACACACAACACACGTTTTATGAGCGACCAATGAAAATCTACTCGTCGCCATAAATTCGCAAGACAGTCAATATAAAAAGACAACGACATTAATAATACATTTTTACGACTATAACACATAATTTAAAATAATCATGGTTCCATAAAATTGTTATTAGGAAGTAAACGCATGGATCCCATGAACATATTTCCGACTTTATTACTTAACACGGTATCTAATTTAACAGCTTTTACTCAGATAAATCGCAAAGTTCAAAAGCAAACAGTTTATTAAGTTTTCTTGCACTGGCTATGTTTTTCTTGAACTCAAGAAACGGAAGACATCTTGACGAAGCCCTGACTTTACGGTCTTGTCGCTTACATGCTGCCTGCAAGTGATCATTAATCGTGCGAACAGTGGGACCGTTACAAGTCGATATAATAACGAGCACAGATCCTTCAATCATTAATGTTTACCGTCCTTAACGCCAAACTTTTCTAATACATCAAATATGGACGGATATAGGGCAAACATTCTTCCCGCGTAGACTATTCAATCTAAATTCATCAGTTTAACTTGCGTTCAACAAAATTATTCACCTACTATTGACATGTCACAACTTGAGTATTACTTGCCAACCAATTAGTAATAAACCGTTTTATGGGGGTTAGATTTGCAAACCATTTTGCTGGAACATACCTGTGTTTTATTTGCGGTGAGGTTGATAATACCAGTTTGAGTACGAGTCTAGAATTGCATTCACATTTCCCCGCAGCAAACTAATATATAATAATAACTTTAAAAAATAAATATAAATATTAGATTGTACTTAATCGACAGTTTTATGTATTACCGAGAAAATCTTTAGATGTAAATTGAGTAAACGATATATAATTAATGAAACGGTTCCCACTCAACTATATACCTATAAAACCTTCGTCGCATCGACTAAAATGAATTTTCCTTTTCCAAGAAATGGAAAATAAATAAGGTACTCAACCGCATAAAATGTTCTATTTTACCAAGTATCGAATGCAGTTGTAATGCCTTATACCAGGAGCTCAAGGGTTATTAGGAGGTCTTAGTTGTAAGAAATGAAAGCCAATTCACTGGCGCTAATTGAAAGCAACCCGCCCAGTCTGGCGGGCACGGGGCAACGGCAAACAACTTTAAAGTTGAAACTGTTAGACTCAGAGGCAGATAAATGTTCGTCGATCCGAGCGAGAATGCCAACGGCTAAGAGCACACAGAAATTGATAGTTTCGGTTTCAAGTGGGCTTTAGTTTGAAATTTATCTGTTCGAGACGCATGTTTGTATGTGTGTTGCGCAAAGTTTTTGCTGTTATATTTTTGCTGTTATATTTTTTTTAAATACCTCAATGACCACTACTATTCAATGTGACCTCTGCGCTACGTACACAATTCAATATAATAAAACGTAATTAAATAAAATTGTACGAAATTCTAAGAATTGTCGTAGATTAGACATTAGAGACGTTGTTTTAAGTTCGTATCAGTCAATATCCCAAAGGCTCTCTTTGTTGTAGTGCCTTTTTCTAGTGAATAATTTAAGATATAAGGGATGTTGTTCACTTATGAACTAAGAATATAACCATTTCATAATAAATTAACAACACAAATGGAGAATAAAGGGTGTCGGTAAACCCATAATTTAATCAACAAAGAAATGGACCTTAACCCAGAACCTTAACTTTCAGGTTTTAATGTGCAATATGAGAGAACGCGAGTGTTATTCCGAGATCACAAAATCTTTTATACCAGGATAGAATAAGTGTGACGGGTATAAGATCACGCACGACTATTGTTTGCGAGCCAAATAAACTGCGCACAACAACAATGGAACTCCTTAAAAAGCCCGTAAATCTGAGTTGATGCGTGCGCCGCGTTAAATAAAGACTAGAGAGACTTATAGCACGTGAACACCTCATAAAAATGGTGATTTTATTGGGGTCGCACGTGTTGCGAGGAGGTGAAGCTTTCTAGCCAGGTGGATGGCACGCAATAAATAATAACGGGCTACACACACACACATGAAATTCCTGAAAGCCTGGCCTCGTCTAACCAATAAAACTCATCATCTTAAACCTAATTGGATTTACTGAAGAAAAAGCTAAGTTTTAAGAGTTTGCAGGTAAAATTCAAGTCAAAGTCAGGCTTAATTTCACTTAGAAAACTCATTTAATTACTGGAATGTAGCTTCACTAAGATAGGTTGAAAGAATTCGTTAAGTTGCAGTTTCAAAGAAATGAGAAGAAAGTAAGACTCTAAACGCCGATTCACGCGCCCTAATTGAAACAAACTCAGCTCAAAGTTGTTCGTTCTCAAAGGCGCCTGCCAACTGCGACTCGGCAGAAAGCGGCGCGGCGCGGCGCGGCGCGGCGCGGCGCGGAGCGGATCCACCTAAACCTTCATTTTGCCGCGTTATACCCGCGATGATTTAGTGGAGCGAATTTTTCGCGCCCTCGATCCCACTCCGTCTCGTCTAATAGTTGCTGAATCGAAAATTACACACAGATGCCAACGCGGATCCATTTTGTCCGTCGCGGTGCGCTAGCACCCTTAGCAGCTCAAATTACACTGACCGAGCTCGACGATGGAAAATAAAAGGAAATTATCGTCCATCTCCGAAATGGATACTCCCCGGGGTAGCAGCGAATTATCTCCATAAATAGTGTCACACGATGATTTATTCAGGGTGTCACGGTTTGAGAGGTCGCAATGTGACAAATGAGATCCCGGAGTCCTGGCGCAGCGCGGTTCATTACAGTGTTACACTTAGCAGCGCTCATTCGCTGACCACCATGTATGTATATTTCCATTATCCTTCACGCAATCAAGTCGGTACTCATTAATATAGGGGTGAAAGGCGGCCGATATTTTAATACTTGTTTTTGTAGGTGAAATTGTTCGACAGGGGCAGATGTTACCAAAAGTATATCCCTTAAGAATTTCGTTGAACCGGAGGGCGTGCGCACTCAACTGTCAAAATTATTACTCGCACGCGTCGGGCAGGTGAGTCTAAGTTCAAGCAATATTGTTTTGTTCATTCACGCGAAAAAAATCTACAGAAAATTACTATTATCGACAGGCGAGGGAGATGTGAACCGAATATCTTATTATTGTGCTCACCTTCTCAATATGTGACCCCTTGATATCTATTACTAAACCATTTTGTTGACGTATCTGTATAACTGCACCTAAGGCGCATATAAGCTGTGTTGCCCAACTGCCGTAGATTTATTGTTATTCGTCTCCTTTCTTTCTTTCTTGTAATCAAATTTTGCAAAAGAATTCCATATAACGAAAGTGGTACTAAGGAAGGATATTTTGGAAATTAAATTTCATCAGACACACGACTTGCGTTTTGTTTGAAATTTCAAACAAATACTGACCTTTATAAGAGTGGTACTAACCCAAAATGTAGTGCTCTATCTTTTCTCCTCATATACAGTGGTGGTCGGTAAAATATTCGCGCCACACACGGCCGGCACTGCAGCACACCTGCGAGCTTCTCTCAGTACATTAGAGTCCAGGTGCCGCCAACCTTCAGGGTCTCTCTACCATGAGGATTTTGCTAATGTGTTAAGACTGATGAAAAATGATTGAAATGATGATGAAAGATGATTTAGTTATTATTTGGTAAAAAAAAAGTTTTGTCCTTCAATAGGTATTTGCTGTATTTACAGAGCTAGTTATAACAAAGATAAATGAGCTAATATACCGAAGTACGAGCAATGTGCGTGTAGTCTCAACCTTCAAATCGGGCAGAATTTATATTCTGCAAACAAGCCAGGGAAAAAAATTACACAATTTTGGAAGGAGTCCACTAATATATTAAATCTGATAGTTGTTGTTAGGTGAGATTTTCAACTGTCAAATTATTTTTATAACTGCGCAGACGTCAATGAGACTCATTCAATCCTGTATTGTGCAGTTGTATATAGGGTGACTGGTAATTAGTGACCGATATTTAAACACGTGATTATACTCATGATAACAAACAACTTACCAGTCTCCCTATATGTATAGTGAGGCTCACGTCAAACTGATAGCAAAATAGTTATATCTAGACGTTCTGCCAAACTACGTATTTTCTATAAAATGAAGTCGAGTTCAACAACACCACGTCACCTTTTAAATGCAAATAAATCTAAATTTAAAGTTAAAAGTCATAGTTACTATTCTTCAAGTCACGGGAGAATAAATCTTTTGAGAGTGCCCAGACATGAAAGTATTTCGAGCAATGCACGTCTAAAAGCAGTCTAGAATTAATTTATAAAAATATATAAAATAGAAAAACCTTTGACGAGTGATGTTATAAATTATGACATTAATAGCTGACGATTAATTTATCTCAGTCGCTTTTTAAAAGTCACTGAGCTCAATCTTAATTACGTGAATGATTCGCGAAATCCGAGATATAAACATGTCTTTGAAGTGAATAGGCAGAAATGTATATTCCGAATAGAAACTTGTGAATATTTGAACAGCCGAATATTAAGTTCAAAAATTTTGTGATTATTTATTTTTACGTTACGTTTTTTTTTTAAATTCGTTACTGTTGTTTCGGTCCTAAATTACGATATTTTCTTCGTGCTTCCCCTTTATGGAAGGAAGCACACTCATCTTTTGGACAAAATGGATCGATCATTAGACATACTTCTTAAATACGGATTTGGGCGACCGAGCTTGGGCACAACCAACTCATCCAATTCGTGTGGGAGGACTCGGTGTCCGCTAAATTTCTAGTATTAGTTTACTGGCTCTTTCTTATCCTCAGTTAACTGCATTGGGAAATTAATCAGGAATATCCTGGCTTCCACACTGAATGCTATCCGAGGCTATCGATTGCTTGCCCGAATACTGAAGAACCGTTTTCCCATAGACGGTAGGACGAGCCGCTCTGCAAGGTAGTTCAGCACAATCTACTGAACACGTCTACTGCTAGTGATGAGCGTGCGCGCGTGCTGGCTGTGGGTGAGCGAGAGCCGGGTTTTTGGCTTCACGCACTGCCTTCCTCGAACGTAGGCACTTTTTCGATTTCACCCTCTTCCGCCTCACTGCTTCATTATGCCTAGGTGTCGCTTGCTGATCTCTTCATCGCTATCATTGTGGTGAAACTGACAAAGCCTCGGACACCACGGCCTGTCATGCAGAACTGCGGGCCGTTTACGCGGCACGCGAACATAAACGACATTATTCGGCGAGCTCTTATCACCGTCGGCATTCCAGCTGTATTAGCACCCCATGGCTTGGCACGCGGCGATGTTAAAAGACCGGACGGCATGTCTTTGTTTCCTTGGAAAATGGGTAAGCTTTTAGTTTAGGACGCAACATGTGTCGATTACTATGGCGCCATCATATCTTCCAAGCTTATCGGGCTGAGCCGGCGCTGCCGCTGAGGCAGCGGAGAACCTCAAGCAGCGCAAATATAGCAACTTTTGTGGAAACTATATTTTCGAGTAGTTTGGGGTTGAACTCTGATGCCGTGGGGTCCGAGTGCTCAGTCTTTTTAAGGCAATTTATAAATGCCTAGTTGACGCTTTCCGTGACACAAGGGCTGGATTTTATCATGCCAGAGGCTAAGTGTTGCCATATAAAGTGGCAACGTCACCAGTCTCTTGAGCACATTACCAGCTGACAGCGTTGAGGAGGAGTTTTTCGATGCCCTTTTATAGTTTGTTGTTAGTTTAGTTATTTTAAATTATTTAATTGTAATAATGTTTATGGTTTGTTACTTAAATCAATTTATTATTTCACGTTAGTCATAGAATGAGAAAAACATTTCCTTTTTTAGATTCACTCCAGGCTTAAGGACCAACTTTTGGCCAGACGAATCTTAACAGTTTTGTTGATTTCTACAATCCTGTAGCGATTTCTTCACGAATCTTCCCCATCGGAACACATACAAAATTAATACTCAGGTTGGCTCAATTGTTCAATCTATGTAGCCTATAACTTGTCTACATTGTCCTAAGAAGTATTGACTCTTGCGCCTAATCTGCACAAGTTATGGCCTGACACGAGCGTGGCTTAGCAAACGTTGAGACACTCGCCAAGTCAGCGGTGACTACGACCTTCTGCATATATCTGTATCCCTAGTACTTTAATTTATGCACGTGCTTACCGTAGATTTATGAATGAGGCACTGCACTAATGAGTTTTGTCTCCACGTGTGCTGATAAATTAGTAATGATATCAGATGTTGACACGTGTTTCGAATTAAGATGGCCTTGAACGAATATCTTCATGGATTTTGATTACAGGCCTTTACCAAGAGCGGTTAATATACACGAGCCTTAGCTCAGACTGAATCTGATTACGATTGACACGTCGTTAGTAATTACAATATGTTAATTGTCGTGTTTGAACTTACTATAGTCGAAATATAAAATTTTTGCTACACCCAAAAGACAACAAAAACTGGAATATAATTTCAAAACTAAAGAATTCCATATTCAGAACGTCGCGGCAAGTTCTTGCAGCGACTAACCGCGGTGCTGTACGAAGACGCCGCGCGACCGTCAGCTTCTATTTCACGAGCCAGCGAATGCAATTCCCGGGATCCGATACGGAATGGAACGACACGTCGATACGGATGACGATCGTTAAACGGCTTTGAAGAATATGAGGATATTTGCCACGGACCAGCTCTCAATTTAGCATTATTCTTCGCACAGAATTCACTCGATATTGTATCGGACGGAATACGATACGAAAGCCTGATAAATTGGCTTTTTCGTATTACAGAAAATGTGTTAAACTGAAATCCCAGAATCTCGAACAACTCCATATTTTCAGAATTGAAGGAGATAATAAAATAAAAAAACGTTTACGAAAGCAACAATTTAAAAATTAATAAAACAACAAAAGCGGTGTTCTTCAAAGCTCTTTCGTGAGTCATCATCATTCTCTCGTTTAGTCCACTCTCGGCCCCTCGACCCCCAAAAAATAATGTGTCCACTGGACCCCTAACTATAGTTTCTTCTGGACCCTTGGGGGTCAAGAGTGGACTATATTTTCCAGCCAAGTTTTAGTTTCCTCTCGACCCCCGAAGTACAGTTAGCTACGATGATAAATCATCATCGTCTACCACTTGTCCCAATTCATTTGGGGGTCGGCGCAGCATGTCTTCTTCTTCCATACATCTCTATTACTCGTCATCTCATCAGACCTCCTTTCTTGCCATATCATTCTTTACACAGTCCATCCATCGTTTCTTTGGTCTTTCTCTACTCATATACCCATTCATACTCAAAACTTTCCTCACGACATTTTCCTTATTCCTTCGCATCACATGCCCATACCACGACAACCGATTACCACACAACTTTTCAGTCACGGCGCCACTTCTTCCTCTTATATACTTATTTCTTATTTTATCCATTCGCGTAACACCACACATCTCCCTTAGCATTCTCATCTCCGCCACATGCAAAAGCCTTTTAATCATCCCTGTCGTGGCCCAACATTCTGATCCATACATGCAAGACAACAGGTGTTACTATTGTTTTATAAATCTTCCCCTTAAGTTTAAGGCGAATGCAGGAGTCGCAGATTGTTCCCGTGACCTGCCGCCATTTCATCCATCCCGCGTTTATTCTATGCTTGACACTACGATCTATTTCGCCATCGCTTTTCACGAGTGACTTTAGTGAGCGAGTATTAACAATATTAAAAGCTTCAAGCTCCTACCTATTGTGGAGTTATAAATAAAAAATTGGGATCACTTCACTTTTGTAAAAATATAATAAAATAATTGAAACAAAAAACTAAAATATAATGAACAATATTGAAATGAGTAAAAACATGATAAATATTTTTAGTTTAATGCACTGTAAATATAAAAAAAAATAAGAGGTTCTATTATGAGAAGCTTCTCGAGATAAAAAATCTTTTATAATAGAACGGTATTAAATTGGATGATTAGGTTTACATAAAAAAATTATCTAATAATATGTAATTTTAATTATAGTACATAAATTTAGTTGTAATTCTTCAGTATCTCTGCAATTATTAAATATATTTCGTCTTGGACAATTTATATATAAAGAAATCTGTTACCTCGTTCTAATGAAAACTGAATTTAAAAAAAAAGGTTAATAAAATAATATGAGTAGTGTCACGTCGAGTTTCCTCTAGTCTGTTGAGCAGATCAACCTTGCACTCGGAGTCCCAACGGGTTGAATCGTCGAATTATTGGAAAAATCGCTCCCAGAAGTAAATTTCTTCAAATTTTGGAATAGGTTAACCAGAAAAGGGCCAAAAAGTCGGACCTTAATCCACTGGTTTCAAACCTAAGACAAATGAAAAATTTGGTTAGAAAAACCAGTTTTTTAAGGACTGAGCTTCCGGAAAGAGAAAAATCGATAAAATGGACTTTGCAAAAGAAGAATCAAAAATTAACAATACGTACCAGGAAAATGTTATAATCACTTGCACATCAATGGATATGGTTTGCCTCAATGAAACTGATAAAACATGCTTATCAATATTACTTTACAAATTTAGGTATAATTTTCGTTAAAATAATAGGAAGATCATCTATCAACATCCAGTGCACCACTGAGAAAAAAATGAAATCAAACAAAGTGTCATAAATATTTTGAATTTTGAATCTAGAATTGACAATTTTAAAAGAAGAATATGGCTTTTAACTCTGCACTACATAATGCTCGTTAATTTCTGAAGCGAAACAGATTAAAACATAGTCCCTGACAGATCGCTTTATTTAATTATTATTACTCCATGATAAATTTCGCTTGACAGATATATCATGGAGTAATACGGGTAATATGCAGTTAGGGAGCTTTGGCTGTCAATTCGAGACACAATAATTGTTGTGTAATTGTGTTGACTAAATAATATTTTACACAAAATAGTAGGAATATATTTTCAAGCAGCGTAATTATCGAGACGAGAACATAATTTGTCAGCTCGTTTTACACAATTAAGATATTACATTGTAAATATTGAAATAAGGTTTTTTTCGCGCAATCAGCATTTTATAACGAGGGTAAAAATCACGATATTGAAACAAGAAACCAATTAATTTCCGCTGATTGGCAACGATTTGAATATCCTGCTAACAAGCTCCGGCGAATAAAAACAAAAAAGCAGCGCACGAACGATTCTTTATAAAAAAGTTTATCTGAAATACATTCCATTTGACTGACTCGCCATTCAGAAGATTTGTACAAAGTTGTATATTTAAGATTTTCTTGTTTAATAAAACGTTCAATCACGTCCTCTGGCAGCGATGCGGATGTGAATTGAAACGAAACAACGCAAACGTATACCAACAAGTTACGATAAATTCTATCTGTAAAGTAGTCATTGTAGTCGGAACGCGGCCCGGGCGTATAATTCCGTAAAACTATGTAAGTCTGTCTGCGCCGCGCCGCGCGCCCGTTTCGACAATCGCTGGGCCGGTATCGCGCTCCGTGGCGATATCGCTTCGCGTTTATTACGACATGATATTCCCTTTATCTCGAACGTCTCGTTACGAATGCGATCCACTTACGATACGACAATCGCGAGTTCCTTCGCAACAATTCACATTATCGTAAATTTAAAGTACAGACATTTGGAATTTATGAGATGCGAATTCCAAAATCGTCGCTAATGTGAACATTACTCCTTTGTACTCGGGACCATTGTACCTCAGAAGTGCTGCGACGTCTACAGCTAATTTCAAATGATGTAATTCTCATGTGTCTCGGACACATAATGGGTAATTTCCGGAACATACAGCTGTGTAGGATACACGTATTGAGAACACCAAAAGAAAGTTTGGCTATAACTGAATCAGAACGAGATAATTTCGAATACTGACTATTTGTTCGTTGAAACGTAAACTCTACTAAAAACATACCTTCCTTGTTGCAAAACAAGTCATCCTTTCATCCGGACCGTGTTTTTCATATTCAGAATTGTTTGTATGAACAATGACCGTGTGATTTGTCAAGTCACACGTGCGTGCATTTAACAAGGAGTTCAGCTCCAAGGAACACATACCAGGCTCCCATGAGACCGCAGCAAACACATTTACCAGTAGGCACAGTTTACATAGGACCTCGGATCGCTAAATTAACCAAAAGGTCGGTCGAACAAAAACAAGAATTTGATTAGCATTTCAACCAGTTGGACCGAAGTTCAGAATACAGATGAGTGAGACACGCTGTTTGTCTAAAGAATATTGTGACAACAAGAACATACACAGCCGAGAGTTTGAGTCTACCATAAAAACATAATTCAAAAACATGATATCGATTAATGGATGTTCTAAAAGCCTGATTCCTGAGGCTACACTTGTCCCAGAATAGATTGTTTACATGTTTACCCGAACAACTAAACAAGGTACACAAGGGAACGTGATTGAAAATGTGTTTCAGATAATTTTTGTTTCTGGTTCAAAGACCCGGCGAATAATAGCTATGCTTTATAAAACTAAAATTAAACACAATGAAAGTTATAAGACTTATAAGCTAAAGCTTTTAAATAAATACATGTATTTACGGTATTCTGTGTCGGGTTTGTCCCCGGAGAGCATGAACGGGTAAAGGTAAGAAAGCACTTAAAAGAACGCTTGTCAAAGTAATTCAACTGCCGCAATCGAAGAATATAGATAGCGAGGGAGAAACATGTTTCCAAAAAGAAAGTTTGCAAAAGATGCTATACTCCACTTGCACATTGACAGTCCTCATAAATAATTATGATTTCGCTGGCGACGGAAGACCCCAGCATTTTCCTACTACATAATTAAAGCATATCCATTATGGGAAAGCTGAGTTAGTAATCAGAACAAGTCTCGTATCCAAAGTTATTTTCAATAGCCGGCCATTTTTCGCCAAGTTTCGTTGTTCGTTCGCATAAGTTTGCACTGCCATGGACTGCTGCACATTGTTATCTGACTTATCTGTAGTGTTCAGCCGTGCCGGATTGTCGCTGTAAAACTGTGAACATTCTGAACAAGGCAAGTTTTGTATCTCAAATAGTGTTCGGATGTTACAACAAAGCTTGTGCCCGATTTCAGTAGTAAACATCATTTAAACAGTGTACAATCATACAATGTTCGTCCTAGACGGTCAAGTATGACCAATATTATATACCTTATAGATGTTGTCAGATCAAGAAACTTTCGTATAAAACTAAGTGTGTTTTGAGTGTATTTGATGTTCATTCTATAGCTTGTTATAAGCACTATTCAGTATTTTAAAAGGCTTTGGCTTTATGCAGCGTCAAAGTAATGTTAATCAATCAAATCAAATCTGTACACAAATCCAAATGTAATTGCCCTCATACGTGTCGATAATCACACGTATTCACAAGCCTACAGAACGTAAACGCTTTATTTACCTAAGTCTATTTACTCGCAGTAAATAACCGGTGAAAATAAACATACAAATATGTCAGTATTCATTTGGCTCTCGTATATAAAACATGTTTTTTTTGCCATAGTGAACAAAAGGGTCTGGTTCCATTGATATATTAATAAATTTCCTTTTAGGCCGCGTGACACGTTCCCACCTATAGCTACCTGTATGTGTATGTACTTGTCATCATCGAAGACGTATTAAGTCAGGTGCTACCTCACCCTTCTAGCCCCTCCGTCCCACCTCCGAATGCTCACAAATTAACCACGAGCCACTGGGTCCCGATGGGAATCCGTCGGCTCGCAGCCCCTCAGAAAACGACAGTGAAATAATAAAATTATTCATTACTGTGTATTTTATTCGTCAGAAAACGTTCTTACACAAAATAAGCTAACAATTTTTGATGCGGTCGTATTAAAATTTTAAATGGATGGTGGAATTTTAATTTTAATTCTTTTTTGTAATTAGAAAAGACAAAAAACGTTGTGTTTGAGATAAATGCAAAAATAAAACAAGGGTGTTGTTGAATGTTCGAGTCATTTCGAAAAGAAATTTTCAGCCTTTTGTGTTGCATGTGCGAATCCTATAGTAACTTGTTGCCCTTTGTTGAAATCCTCCAAGTTGCTGAGAGCTTGGTACGAGTACAATGGGCTGATACGCACCCTAGGGAGATCCCAAGTTTACTTTTGAACCTCATTTTGGGCTTTTTTTTATTACAAGTAAAAGCTCCTAAATCAACATTGGAATATCGGTGAAACGGCTTATTGTATTAATTTTAAATCATTGTATTTATTCATATTACAGCGAGAAATAGCGAAAGTAGGGCAAGGAGACATACCAATTTTAGTGAAATTTTAGTCCGAATTTACCAATAAAACTGATTTTGCAAAGAAAACTTTTGAAAATATAAATATCTCGGCAAGGTTATCGAATTTTCGTCAGTGACGATTGGTGTATAACCGAGGTTTCCGAAAGAGAGCGGATCCGTCGCCTCTAGCGGGAATCGAATTTAGGACCCCGAGCTACCTAAATTGATTTACTTTACCCTTCCAGCCACGAGGTTACGTGGATTTCAGAAAATCTTAACAAATCTGACTTTCGAGTTGGAATACAAACATACGGTCTAATTTGAGTTTTTTTTTTTTTTTTTTTTTTATTCAGTATGGGCTTACTCTTGACCTCAATCTAGTCCAAAGGACAGAGATGAGGTCGACGATGGAACGAGCTAACCCAAAAGAAGCCTATTAACTCGCGATTTAAATAGATTGGGGTCATATGAACTTGGAAACACCGACGCAGGCAGGGAATTCCACTCCTTGGCTGTGCGCATAATAAATGATGTAGCAAAGCGCTTCGTGCGAATGTGTGGAACATCGACTCCCGATGGAAAAAAGGAGATGGTGGAATGAGTTCGTGGAGCTCTTGAGCACACTCACCGAAGTACAATCTGTAAAAGACCGACAAACATGCAACTTTGCGTCGATGGGCCAGGCTATGAAGCCTGGTACCAACCAGCTTATCGTCACCAATGAGCCTCTTGGCTCTGCGCTCAACAGAATCGAGTGTGGCTAATTGGTATTTGGCTGAGCCATCCCAAAGGTGACAGCAATACTCCATGCCGGACCGAACTTGAGCTTTATATAAGATTAAAAGCTGTCCAGGCTTGAAGTAACGCTTAACCTTGTTTAGGATACCCAGCTTTTTTGCCGCAGTTTGGGCTTTCGACTCAATGTAGGCACCGAAGTTCAGATTCGCACTCAACTTCGCACCAAGAAGCTCGAGGCTGTCGGTGACTGGTACAGATGCACCCCGGAAAGTAGGAGCCAGATCGAACGGACTCCTTTTGGCGGTGAACAGGCACACTTGTGTTTTGGTGGCGTTAAAAACAACCAGATTCTCATCACCCCACTTGGAGAGTGGTTTTAAATCCAAAATTTTTCTGCATCGTTAAATCATTTTAAAATTAGAAGCGGACAGCTTCTAATTTTAAAATGATTTAACGATGCCGAGGCCAGCTGTAATCCCAAAAGCTAGACACACAAAGCGGTAATTAAGTACCCACATTCTTTACTAATATAGCACCGCAAATCTGCAGACTACTAACAAGAACATTAACATTCATCGTATACGCTTGGTACTCCTTATACTTATGCTCTCTACTCACGAAGGATACAATCAGAATCCGCTGAAAAAAATCTTTATTGAATCACGTCGAAAAACCATGTGGTCGAAAGCAAACAGCTTCCCAGCTAAAAGCCTGATACCTGTTAGATGTGTTAGGCACATCATTATGTGCATTGAGCACCATTGTAAGTGTATTTGCCTGGTTCCGGCATCCGGCAGAGAGCGATTATCGCATTGTTTGTTCGATGTTGCGCGCTCTTACTTACAAACATGCATATATTCGATACACGCGCTAAGCGCTAATTGCACGCCCGTGAGCGTCTGAATATTTTGTGTGATTCAGTTTGTTTGAATGGCTAATCAGATACTACGAACAAGCAACATTATTGACTATTGAGATGAGACCAGCATAGCTATTCACAAACGCTTGGATTCGATTTCGATGCGGGAAGTCGTATGTCTATCTCACTCGCTTTCGTAATGCCAAAAAAAGATAGACAGACGATTTGTCGAATCGAAATCGATTCGAAGCGTTTGTGAATAGCTATGCTGAAATGCATCTGCCGATTAGTAGGTAAGACAACACTGATTTTGAGTCTAACTCTCAGCTCAAAATCATTTAGTTTTTGGTGTTCTGAACTGAACATATTATTATGACCAGTTATGCATCAAAAAATAAAGAAACGATAAAACTAATGTTGAATTGAACCTATTGTTAGGTTCGCGCTCCACAGACAACAATATGAAAGCACGCGCGTTAATCGTTCGTCCCGGTACAAAACATCCTGGAACACTTTATCAAACAGTCTTCCTGTTTACCCCGAGAGGGTAGGAAGTGCTATGTTACAATACATTTAACAAGTGCCGAGTACTAGGAGAACATGTTAGCAAAGAATGCGTTTTATGTGGGCCTTTCCGACCGATTGGGCCAGTCGATCAGGCTGGACGATCGATGGCTATGATCGATGTAACGGCCGGACTCGGTCGACCGGGCAGGCTAAACGATTGAGTTTGTACGTGCCTAAAGCTCGGAGGCTTGTGAAAATGTTACGCACCACTACAATCACGCGTGCCTATTTCAGCAGCCTGAGAAAACATAGCAGCGTTCAGTGTAAGTAATCTGTTCGTGGAAATATTTTTTCTTTCTTTTAGGAATTCATAATAGCACAATACTGAAATCTCGTTGCATCAACCCTAGATTCTCATTCTCAGAAATGCCTACTATAATGACTGGTCTATAGACATAACGAAAACTCTGATCTATCTCTATCTCTGTTAGTTAATTGCACATAATTTCATTTTTCCATTTCCATCTTTCTAAATGAATATGTGCTATTCCTCTCACAGCAGCGAGTAAAATGTAAATTCCGTGTTGTCTCATAAATAAACGGTTGTATGTAGCGCAGATAGATCCGTATTTGGTCCCGAAATTGAATCAGATATTCTCCAGTAAATAATGAGGGAGCAGGAGTCGCCAGGAGGTTGTGTGGGGCCAGAGCGTCACTTCACAACGTACAGCGAGCGTGGCACATTTTTAGAGGAAACACCGGGAAACTAAATTATATTCCAGCTGAAATCAGTTGCGCTGACAAAGATAAGAAATGCAAGAATTTTGTGGACGAATAACATTTCGTAATATTCTGCGATAAACGAACTGGTGCCGCAGTCTGTTTTGGATTACACCCGTTAACAGCGCATCATCCGCCGATTTAGTGTCCGTATCTGACGTGTCTCAGTGAGGAGCGTTTGTCACTGGTTGCGGCGCGGCGGCAACTAGCGCCACCCGGCCGAGGGGAATCCTTTGTTTTCTAAATGAACTGTTGCCACCCACGGCACCCTGTCTCTGACTCTGATAAAATACTTTGCCCGATTTAAATAGGAGTTCGGGTGTTTGCGGGCAGCCACGATGAGTCCCGCGCTCGGACCGCGCCGCGCGCCCGATCCACCAGCAAAGCTGATAAATTGTTAGAAGCCATCCAGCTTTGTTGTTTAATTCCGAACAGAGTCGTTAATCAAAGGGTGAAAGAACAGAAATAGACGGCAAGTGATCCAGCCGAGCGGAACTAATAGGGAATTTAATCACCCATTAAAGTTGTTGAATTTTAATTTCGTTTTGTTGAACGCATATTGTCTGCGGAATTAACTCGATAAACTGTTTCAAATCTCACTACATATACGTTTTTAATATTTAAATCGGCCTACCTACATAATTTCAGGTAACTGATGTGCCAAATGACATAAAAGATAATTGTGGCGGATTACAGTGTGGTTTGTAGATCACGTCGGTCGTGTGTCGTCCACGATAGCTCCGGTTTTATGGGCACACGCGGCGGGCCTGAATTTTAATGTTTTCCAACTTAACCGACCGGGCAATACTGGGTTAAATAATTTAAATGTTATTGTGTTTGTCGTACGTAGCGTGGCTCTACGTTAAGGATAGCTAACCTCTTCACAAAGGGTCTCCATAAAAACAATTCGTGTCTCGCTTGCGGGAAATGTTCTTTGCAATTTCCTGGAAATCCGGAAATAAGCGTTTTGAATGAAAATATTTCGGGGTTTATTTAAGTCTTATTTGATAAAACGTTGCTTTTAAATGTATGTGTAAGTTTAGATAAGAAAATTTGTGGCTTTTTCTGTATCTTAAGAATAAACTAATATTAAATTAGACTATTTTTTTTTAAATCAAGCTTTTATTAAATGAAAAGAAGATTTTTTTTTCGAGTCCTTGCTATTAACCGTTGAGGATTACGTCATGTCTGTCATGAAATGTATTGTCACCAGAACAAAAGGTGAGTGCAAAATGTCAGCTCAATCGGTTTGGGCGACTGGTTTGAAATTCAGTTGCAAGATTTTACCAAAACATACTAACAAACCAACTAACTAACATCATCATCATCATTTCAGCCGAAAGACCAAGTGTCGCCATATTGACCGGTCCCGTGCGACTCGCATCCAGCGGATCCCCTAACTAGCTAACAAGGCAAGTCAAATAAAAGCTTATAAAAACCTGAATAGCTCCTTAAAACGGTAATTCCATTTGTAATCGTAGCGATTATTTGTCTGGATCTCGTCGGACAGGTAATTACATCAACTCTCTACTTGATAAGAATCGAGTAAATTTTTAGGCGCAGCTTTTACGAGAGGTAATATTTCACCGGCACGCGTCCGTCCGGTCCGGACAAATCGTAGGCCACCATTCATTGTCCGGATTAATATGTCCGTGCACCGCGCCTTTATTTTATTACATTTTTATTGTGAAGATATATGGCCCGGCCAGCGGAATGGATTGATCAAAAATATTTGTAAATAAAACAGCAATAACCCAATGATTGCCTGTGAACTTTATTGTTGGCTGCTGTCATACCTACGTTTTATTTGAATCAAAATAAGCATAAAAGCCGCATTGTGCCTGCGTAGTCCCCATTCCGTCTAACAGAAAGCATGCATGTGTATCAGCAGTAGGAATGTTTTAGACTAATTCATGAAAACATCAAAGCAAAAGCTTTCTGTAAGCCAATTCAAGCGTTGTACTAGTATGTTACTTTGCATCCAATTTTATCGACCCCATAAAATTATAATAACTTAGAAAGCTAGAAGGTTCTTTGTTTAATAAAATTCTATTTGTACTTTTTTATTTGTTGACTGAAATAACCAGTAAATGGTCATATCCACCTATAGGTGGATATGACCATTTATCGTATACGATACGGTATATTTTTTATAACTTTGTTAAAATTGAAGTATCTCTAGAAGCTTTTAGTAAAAGTGATTTAATTTAAATCTTTCGTCCCATGTTCATACATTTCATCCCACGTAAATATAATAAAAGTGGATATCGTTAACGCGTGCCCGTTAAATTAACTCGATAGATACCAGGGGCGGTGAAGCGCTGAAGCGGTGAAGATACGGCAATTCAATCACGCGGCCATTACGCCACACGTCGTCCCTAGGTCGCTCCTTCCCGCCCCTCGGGCGATACAAGCCAGAGGGTGTGGATTGGGAGCCCTTGCGAAATTGCTAATGCATCTCCGTATGGCTATGGTGTTCTGGTACTTTTATTGCATATTTTTGACTTTTATTTGGGGGTTCTGATTATGTTGGAGATTCACCGACTAAAAACGTTCACTGTCACTAATGCCAAACGGCAAATAAATAAATAAATAAATAAATTATACTTAAATTAACGATGTTTTAATTTGGTTTGATTGCAAAATCCAATCAGTAAAGTGCCACCTACTTCCAGTCCAGCTTTTCCCGTTGTTAGTCATAAATGTCATTCAATATTCCAAAGGTAGAAGAACTAATTTCATTTCCAAAACGCTGTGTACGATGCTTACCTGAAAAAAAAACAAAATCAATAAATTTCTCAGTTCGTGAAAATCTGAAAAGGTAACTGGCAGGTACAGTCCACCAAAGCTGAGTACACTCATAAAAAAAAAACCCGTGAACACGATGACCACATCTATTAACCGCCCGCGCCGTTGTGCGGACCAATAGTAGTTAAACAAAAAAAGACCGTACAATATGTGAACTTTTATTAATATTGATATTTGGTTAAAAACATGTCAGACTTTTGTTAATGATCACAGATTTTTGACCACACTTTTTTCTAATAAAAGGAATGAAACAAAAAAAGTACCAAGAAAGAGAAAGTTTTTAAGAGTTTATAGCAGCCGGGCGTTGCAAGCAGGAAAAGTCTTTACGGCGGTGGTCAGGCGCAAGTTTGGGTGACTGTACCCAAGTTAGCCACCACTTCCGAACTACGTGAATCTGTATAAGTTGAACACTGGATACAGCTATAGCTGAGTTAGTTCGTAGTTAACGAATGTTTTGGAAATTCTTTATCATTCATTCCAAACGACTTGAAAGTAATAACATCAAAGCTTTATTCATGTAGTATAGACCAAAAGGGTCTTGGTCAAAATAGCTGTAAGTCCAACAGAATTGAAATATGTATATCTCAAATCATGGCTCCTATTAAGGTCTCCAAATGAATGTATTGCGACAAGTATCAAAGCCACGCGAGACCAGCGCTAATGCCAATTGAAAATGTTATTTCCTGTATTTTGACGAAGATTTGACATATAACAGTCATTTGATTTTTATAAAGTAGATCATGTCGAAAACCAACTTTAGCTAAAGCTTAGCTCAGAGTAATTAATCCAACCTAGACCAGTGAGGTTTTAGAATCGACTAAGGACAGCAAAGGCTGTGTTACGGAACCTTTTGTTAAACTAGGTTTATTTTTAGTCTCAATTAGGTCACATATTTGGCAAAACAGGAAATACTTGAAACTTGTTGAATTTCAAGCGTCTCTTTCTGTTCTCCGGCGACGCAGGGACTTGTTGTTTTAGAATGAATTGAAGTCCTAACTATATGCTACTATTTGAGATATTTCAATTCTGTTGGTGCCCAGAGATCATAGAAAAATGCCCATGGTCCTTCGCGTTGGTTCTTTTTTTCCCAGATATGAAAAGAGCATACAAATAAAATATAGGAAGTGAATCATAAAATGTTTGGGATGTATCGGTACCAGGGCAGCAGCATCACGTAACAATACCGCAGTGCAGGCGGGCACGGGCGCGGCATGTGCGCCGCTGGACTGCACAACTGTCCCGGGATTGCGACTTTCATTTTTCTTCTCTCAAAAAATTGCTCTTTTATAGTTTCTTCTTTTATATTGTTTCCAAACTTAATTAAAAATTCTTTGTTGAGGTAACTGCAGTGAACTGAAATGAGTCGCTTTGAGTAATACAATTTTTTCTAGCACAATAAAGTTTGTGATAATAAGCAATGAAAGTTTTCTGGAGTCTGGAAAACGGTCTATTGCGGGTACTTTAGGCAGTTCTAACGAGAACAAAAGTAAAAATACATTTTGGGTAAAATATTCAAACATACTTCGACAAACAAAGGAATAAAATGTTTTGATAGGAGCGGGTCAGAGCCTGAATTTAAATGAAACCCTGCGGACGTTACTTGTTAAATAGCAAATTGAAGGAACGCTCTAAATGTCAGTGATGTTGCCGAGTGCAATATAGCGAGTGTAATAAAAACGTTGTAAACAGCCCGGGGGCGGCGACGAAAATGAAAAAGAAGCATTTAGACGAGCTGTAAACTGCCGACTTATTAATTTAAAGATCGTAAAATAAAGGCGTTCTCTACAGACTGTTATTAATAACCTTTGTAATGAGGGCGCCTTCGCACAAAAACCTTGTGTAGTAAAAACTGGCTTCAATATGTAATCTCGACGGACAGACTGTCAAAAGACGACCCTTACGTTGAAGCAGGGTCGCCAGTTTTGCTAGGAAAACTTAAACAACCACTAACAGCTAAAATCCCTAACAGCTTTGCTACCGCATCTTCGTTTTAACTCACGCGGTTCTACGCAGGCCGCAGAGAGCAACGGCCGTCATACGGGGATATCGCACTATCATCTACGAGGCGCTATGTGTACGGGCCGGATCTCCGCCGTGGGACCTGGAGGTGAAGACCCTCGCGACATTGCAGGCGAAAGGTTGGTGCAGCTGCAGATAACGCGGCACCGGTGTCAGCTCCGGCAGGTCATGGTGGCGGAATGGCGGGAAAGGCTAGAGCTCCCCCCGCCGGCTTAGACACAATTGTGGCGATCCGGCCAGTACTCAACGACAGGCTCGGGGGGAAGCACGGCTCCCGACGTTTCGGCCGATGTAGGTGCTTTCGGCGCACGGTTGCTTCAGGAAGTACCTGTGTCGCATAAGCAGGGAGCCTGACGCTCGGCGCCATCACTGCGCCCACTGTCTGGAGGACACGGCGCGGCATACCCCCTTACGGCCCCCCTAAACAGGTCCAGGGGCGACGAATTCCGTCGCCACCGTCACACTGGACCCGAGACGGCGGTGCGTAGTGTTTCAAGCGCGTCTCTCGATTGTGGCACTTCGCCTTGAAATCACTAACAGTTTTGCTAGTGCATTTTCGTTATGACTAATCATAAGTCTTATTATGTGTGTTTATATGTGGCCAATAGACGTTTATTAATATAAACGTCTATTGGCCACATATAAACACACAACACACAGTCAACACAACGAACACAATCTTATGATTACATAAAATTGTGTTCGAAATTGTCGTGGACGACGCAGGAAACTGTTTTCCGTATTTTTGTATCACTTATAGTGCGTTATTTCGAGAAGGCCGCAACTCCACAAGACGCGAGCACCGAGCGTGGCGTCATGCTGCGTGACGAGGGTTGACGACGTGCCCGCTTCTAAATTGCGAGCAATCTCTGTTGCGCGTCTGATTTCCTGGTGCTCGCAATCATATTAAATTACACTAATGTTGATTTTCATCTAATAAATCAAAGTTACAATAGAAGTGAAGACTAGTGATAAATATTGTATATCTCTAATTTCATACATTCACAAATTTTCCAGGAAATGATTCAGTCGAAACTCACTTATTTGAATATTTCGAACGCGCGCTGTTATAACAAAACGTATTAGCAAATAGGCCAATACACACCGCAAAGTACAGATTAGTGAACACGCGAGAGCCGGTAGTGTAGGGCCACGAATAAAACAAACAGGTTCCCTCGTTTCTGTTTCCAATTATTCAGAGTCGGCGTCGTATCACGACAAAACTCATCTAACTTTCGGCCGCGGCGCGAACGCCGCGTGCAGATGTGAATAATTCCATGAATTTCGGTGAAATTTCGCGAAAACTCCTCACGTTATGAGGCGAGAAGTTTTTTCGCTTCTATAGAATCTCTGGTGTGTGAAGAGGGTTTAATTTTGTGTTATCTCGAGTCGAGTGTTATCGCAGTAATTCATTCGCTCTACATTGAGAGTGTTTGTTTTGATTATATTTCGCGGAGAGAAAATTTGTAATTGGGTTGAAAAAAAGAAACAGCAAAGCTGTTTTTCCGCGCAGCGAACGAGAAAACTCGCGATTTGTAGTTAGGAAACTGAACGAAATTACGTTTTGTTGAAACCTGCAGCAAACGGAGCGCAGAACAGACAGGAAGTATTAGGTGTTTGTGTGTTCAGAGCGACACTTAGATATCAGCCACTTGTCGTGTATTTTATTTGCGGAAGGCACGACCACGACCGGCAGCCCCCGCCCGACGACGAGATTGAAAACAATTTCCTCGACGACAGATGTCTATGATTCTATCAATACATTGATATATTTATTTACGTTACCTCTTATCTATTGCTTCTTCTTTTTTTTTCAACATTAATCTTTCCTTCCTACTAACGAACGATACTTTCCGTCGAAGTCGGAACTTTCAAACGGGAAGGCAGTTCCACGCTTCATTTCAAAGTTACTTATTTGTTTTCTTTTGAATTACCGATGTTACTTTCGTTCAGTCGGAAATCACAAATTAAAGAAAGATTATTGACTCCGTGTTTCCTTTTCAACACAGTTGGATTCCTTAATCTGTAAGTGGCATGCACAAATACATACTTACAATATAATTAATTCTGTGAGTAATGTTATTATTTGGAGGATCAACAGTACAACAAGAAAGATGTCTGTGTGCTCGGAGGCGCGTTTCTTGTTGGCGCCCAATAATTCTGCCGCTAAATGAAATTAAGTGTCGGCCGTCTCGCTGTGTGCTCTCTAGCCCTAGTCGCTCTCCTACAGTTACACACCAAATACACAAGCTCTTTGTTGGCGACTCCTTTTCATGCTAATTTAATTTGTCCCCGACGTTCAGACCATTTTAGGCATTGACTTTATATTGCTCCAATAAAAAATAGGGAAATTATGTTATTTTTACGCACCCCTCTTTGCGGTCGGAAATTAAAGAATATAATTAGAATTTTGTTTCTACATCCTTTCATGCGTTTGTGACCACTAAAACCATTCAGATTATCTACGAAGAAGAAACATCGTTTTATTCCGCCGATTATAAAATGAAAAATGTTCATCAGAATTCTGTTAAAAAGTTTTCTATTAAAAAGCTTAAAAAAAGAAACTTTTAAAAGTGTGGAGGGCAGTGAAAGGCATCGTTATGTCTACGATAAACTGTACTTCAAGGAGCGTTTGGCCCCTAAGACAACTTGGAAAAACTTTTCCAATTTCCAAATAATATATAAGTTTTTTAAATATTGCAGCATCCCAGCAGAACTCAGCTGTTGTAAAAATAATCGGTGGAATGACTATTAAATCAGACAACATGACTGACACGAAGATAAAACTAAACAAATTAAAAAGATAAAACTTAAGCTTAACTTCGAAAACGACTTTTATAATTTTTGTTATTGTTATTCAGGAAAAGTATCAAATGGTTTATCTATTCAAAAAATTCCGCGATCCGCGTGTATGCAGGATAACGTAGCTAACTTCGGTATTCTATTAATATACATGTCACGTTCGGTTCCACGCAAAAATTAGCTGTGTGAAAAACGAACACACCAAAAAAGGAATAGGTGTTGCTAACGTGCCGCGCCGCGAACAGAACATGGGCCCGTGAGCAAAATAAACCGAAAAATATACAAAATATGTTGCGGCGAACGTGATGACATTAAAAAGCAAAATATAAAAAGTAAAGGCTTGAATTTGTTTGTTGTTTTTGTATTATTTTTCTTTCATGAACCGGAACGCTTCCGGTGGTAATACCTCTGTATGCATTACGCAGTGGAACAATGAACGTGTCCAAATTCTGTGGAAAATATTTAAAGTCGCTTTACCGCATCGAACAACAAGAGGAAAATGTGTAAATAATGCAATCCGACGTTGATTGTTTTTCTTTTGTTATAAAAGTGAGTCGAATTTTAGCAACTTTGGGACAGCTCTTCATTTGCTACAGTTAATATTGTTTGTAGACAGAAGTAGATGCAGAAGGTAATTGCTAAATGTAGAAGCAAATAAAAACCCATAAACTTCACTTCTATTTCCATCTACAATTTCATATTCGCAATCGCTCTAAATGCCGCAAGATTCGTGTTCAATCGTTAGTGTTCATAATGAACATGAGAAAGTCCTCTTTGAAACACATTACCGAGTTAATCCGACGGTTCTCGGAGCTCTTGCTACCCTAGTCCTCCATTCAGCGACACCGGCCAAATAGCTTCCAAATATCCGAATATTCGTTTGATACTCCTTTTTGTGAACGTTTTTCGGATTCTGGAAAAGCGAAAACGGAACGACGTGTTTTGATTAAACTTACTGCCGTAAGTTAGAAAATAGTAAACAAATATTTTGTTAAAAATGTATTCCGACGAATTAGTGTTAGTCGTTAGGTTCCACGACGCCATCAAAGTAATACAATTTTACGATTGCTTCAGCAATGTTCATCGTAGTGTAGGTACGTCGACCTTTGATCAATAACAAAGACGCTGTGAAGACCAAAATAAACATATACCTTACTCATTTGTAAAAAAAAATGCAGTGGACGTCGCTAAATTAGAATTGAAGACTCCTAGTCGGTTTCTCAGATGTCACGATAAGTCTGTGAGGACGGCGGAGGTCTCGGAGCGTCCCTTTTTTGTCTCGGCCTCGTTACGGATATTGCTCCGTAATGTAATGACGATCGATTATTCCGATTCCGTCTCTAACCTCGCCAATATGTCGACATATCGAATCACTGTTGAGAAGGGATAATCTTTACATTAGGAACAAAGGTACTACAAAGGAACTATATTTAGCAAACATTAATTCTGTGGAAGTATATTAGGAGTGTGTCACGTGTCACTTATTTTGGTCCTATTGTATTTGTAACATTTCTATGTTTTCGGGTAAGCTTTTCCATAATCAGCCATGTCTTTTGTGAAAACTATTTTTTATTACCCTTTCATGGATTATTATCAGCCTAGTAGATAATTACTGCGTTGTAAAAAGACGACACGAGCAAATAGGCTTGTTTTAAAGAGATTACATCCAAAAAAGCTTTTTGCTTCGCTTCGCACAATTTCCCGACGCTTTTCAACGAGATTATTTACTGCACGAGGCCGCTTGCTAATTAAATTAAAAAAAAATATCTAATACATAAATAAACTCTTCTTTTACTCAGAGAAAGATCTCGTCGTTCTCTATTCCGTGTCCTTTGCTTAATTTTGATTTAAATGTCAAAGATTGCGTCGAGTGTTGAATGGAAATTTTAAATTGGTATCAAAAACAGGTCCTTCGAACATTACGCCAACCTTTCCGAATCACCGAGTTGTGAGATTGTGAACTAATTAAATGTTACATTTGAGAGTGTAACATCTAAGACAGACATGTGAGGTCGCCGTGAGCACTGCGGTACATTTAAGAGTGGTCCATTAATCCCGCATGGAGTCCCGGAGTCCGGGTCGTGTGTCCTTATGCATAATTACATTGGATCCCATCCGTCTGCGAGCCTTTGTCCTCGGCCGCCACCTCCTCACCGCAGCAGATTGTACACGTATCTGTGTGACGGGGTAAAGGACAAGTTCTGCACTCAATTAAATGAATCTAGTTAGATCTGAGACGGGTAAGACTGGAATGTTCTGCTTTATTTTATTGGACTTTCGGTTCGAATAGGAATTTGTATCTAAACGATACTAAAAGGATTTTGGCTACCCATACAGTTAGCAAATCATTATTCTCAGGGCGAATTTCACTAAAACTGAACGCGAACTATTAGGATATCTAAACATTTAAGTACAAGAACTGTCAGTGTCATCATTGCAATGGAGTATTGACACTGACAGCTCTTAAACGCGGTTCTTGATCCCGTTTTGTTTAATTTGTGAAATTCGCCTTTATGGTTTATTTCTATTTCTACCTACGTCTAAATCTATTACTTTACTTTTCATATGCAGATTTGCAAGTGGCACATTTAAATGCGCAGAGTGAATTATTTAAATGTCAAGTTAAAACATCCGCATGACCCTGTAATGGCAGCGCGGCGTGCGGCGGTCTGTCATTACGGTGTAATGAAGCCTGTCATATGGATTAATGTTAGCACGCACTCTTACGTCACCGTTATGACAAGTTGAGTGACGCCACCGACCCCGGAACGCTTTCACATTAAATTAAAACACAATCAAGTAAATGACTCCGAGTTTTTAAAGTAAAAGCGCTTAATCTAATAAAATACGAATTTATAAAATCCCTTGCTACCCTTCGGAGGGAGTTTGTTTTAAAAAATACTGTTTCGTAATGAAATCAAAAGTTTTTAGGTCAGACGTATTGTTTTTTTAAATAAGTTTCAACGAACACTTTTACAGTTGACTATTGATTCTAAGCTCAATTTCTGTTTCCATTAAAAATACCTCGTAGTCAGTTTGGAATTTAGTTCTCATTAAATGAAAACTGCTTCCTAACTTTAAGCGATACAGACGTGAAGGTAGAACGTGGTTTTTCGAATATATTCTCCCGTTCACATTATTATTATAGTACCGTACTAATCCCTGTGGTCGTAACTTGTAATAAGACGACACTGCTATGTATCTCGAGAGTGTATTAACCAGCTGTTTCCCCGTATTATGGACGACATACAATTCCAGCTTACCAAGACAACATAACTAAAAGGAAGCACGCTTTTACTATGATCAATTTAGTTAGGCCCATGGCCCAGCGTATACACAGCAATAATAGTGGGAAGCATTGGCATTAGGGGTGCAATAACACTAAACCAACACGACCTAGTTGGAGCAGCAAAGCACAATTAAACTAAAAGACGCTTCGAAAAACAAACAGCCGAAAAACGTAACGAAGCAATTACTGGCGGCAAACGAGCGCCATTTTGTCGATGAAAACAGAGAAAAGAAATGGCTTCATTAAAATCTTCTCTCTTTTTTGCGGGTGGGCAAACAACATGTACGTGCGTAACTGTCCAATATTCATTTAAGCTATTTTGGTTGTCAATAACCTCAAACATAATATTGAAACTAGCCTACATGGATAGAAAAGAAGGTTTGGTTCGAGTAGTGAGAAAATTATATTATTCTACAATATACGTAAAATAGATAAGTTGAGCCCATGTAATTTACGTAAGACAGTTTATAACTTGTAAGATGTGTAGATGTGGTCACTAAGTCCTCAACTTAAGTGCGAAGATACATTTCTTTGCTTTTAAAGATCCGACCATGAATTAAACAGCACAAGAAGCTCTAAAACTTAGCCAAGTGGATCGTCAGTTTAAAGGGACTTAACTACAAGTGTAAGGCGGAGTTAGGAATTGGGTAAACCACTGCCAGACATCTGTACCAGAGACGTTAGCTGGCTAATGTACGCGAGTTCATTCCACCGCAGATTATGTTACTCGCTGTCTCATGCAACTTTAGCGAACGGAGATACGGATACTAATCAAGTTTGTCACAGCCAGGGGTTACAGTAACAAAATTGTATCTCTATGTGAGCCAAACATAACATGCACGATGTTTATTTAATTAATCGACTGAATGGATATGTTTCCAGAATCAAGGGAATCCTATAAGCTTCATGACAATAATGTTAATCACGAATACCATTCAGTTTTACAACCATACTAAGGCAACATAAACTATACGGCGCTACGCGAATCCCGAAAACATCGCCTTAATTCGTCGTAAAACGCACAGGTACAGGGGAGGGTAGCATTAATAATGAAATATTCATGCGGAAACAATCTGCTGATGTCGGCCGGATGGACAGACTCGATGGACCCGCCGACGGGGCCGGCCACAACACAATATAACTTCTATACCTTTGGCCGTACAGTTTAATTCGCACGCAAAGTTAAAGCAGACTGGTGGAATGTTCCAAATAAGGGCGGCCCATATCGACGTAACGCGGGCCCCATAACAATAAGCATAATCTAAACGGCTAGGATTTGTTCGACATGTGAGCTTACGGGCTGAGTGGCCCACTCGTGCGCTTGTGCTGATTGTGAGGTTTCACCCACGCCTCAGAGGCGACGGGGGTTCTTATAGTGAAAGCCTTTTGATGCAAGAAATTGCTGAAGTATAATAAATCAGCTTCCATTTTTCTTATATATTTTGACGTGTGATCCGAAAGAAAAACGAACAGAGTTAATTATGTAGGCGTGTGAGTATCGATGTTTTCATTTGATTTATCAAATTTTTTTTTCCGTTACATGATTCGGTACCAAGACCATGAAAGCCATGTACGGCAGTATAGAATGTTGGATGCAAATAATTCAATTCACAAGTATGCATTTCGTAGTTGATATGAATCAAGACGCCGCCGTTTTTATCAGATTTTTAATGTCTTCCTTTGTTTAGTATGTTGGCATGAGTCTGAAGGGCATGCTTATGAATTGAAGATATCCACATACACGCTGTACCTAATACTTAAGTTATTTACTGCAAATTGTTCCGTTAATTAATACTCTCGATATATTTGAACCAGTAACAAATACTGTGACAACCAGTAGCAAGGACAGGCTATATTCTACTTACCGATTGTTACATAATGATATCTGAACTATACATATATCATTACCCACAACCCACGGCCGTACAGCACTTGGTGACAACAGTGCTTCACATTTATAACATTATAACGCACATGGCACAAATGGCACTCGTGTAACAACTGTAGGACTTCGTTAGTGAGTATGGAGATACCGGTGGTGATATAAATCGAGTGTATCAAACACGAGGGGAGAGAGGGCTCATCGAGCGCTCGGCCCAATTACGGCTCCAGCGGGCGCAAGAGGCTCTTCACTTGGCCGCTTAGCCTCCGAGCTCCTCCAGACGTGTACACTTAATCGCCAAGTTTATTATAAACAAGTGAGCGATCTCACAACAATGTTTCACGAACACTAACTTTTGGACAACATTTTCTTCGCAAGTCGACGTAGACAGGTCGTTAATCTAAAAATGCTGGAGATGTTTGATTCTCGGATCCCTTACGGCCGCGATAGTAATGTCACACATCTACGTTATATAGACTAGCGCTTCGTGAAATATTCATCGGACTCTCGTGTTTATACATCATGTTTTTATTGTCTCATCTCGTCCCGTTTCGGTGGGGGCCGAAATTGGTACCTAAATCGGGATACATTTTCAAGAAAATTTGGACTAGATAAATAAACCTAAGATTTTGTACAGATAATACAAATCTTTTTTAGTAGTAATTCTTGAAAATTTTATGAGTAGACTTATTAAACAAACAATTAAAAATGTAGACAAAATAGCAGTAAACAGCGCACTTACGTCTCGTTACGGTCTCTACCTATTTATTTATTATTTAATGAATGCAAACTCCTTTGTAATAATACCTACTTTGTAAATAATAATTAATTAATAATGCAATTAACTTATCGAAGTACATTTATAAGCCCAGTTTTAATAAAATTCTTCAAGAAGAATTATAAGGGAAGAAGTAAGATTGATTGTATGAAATTAAATCAAAGGAAGGACCGTCACCACAAACGAGCTCATGAACACGGAGTCGACGTCGTAAGAACAATTCCTGCCGAAAGACAATTCGCACGAAATGGAAACAAGCCTCAAATATTTCAACGGTATCATATTGCACATAAAGTGGCTTTAGCACGCCTTGTGTTGGTAATTAGATGAGACAACTACGAGCATTTATTAACTTGTAATAACACCCTTATCTTCCCGTTCTAAGTAAAAGGCTTTCTCTTGTGAAGTACCAAAAAGTTGAGTAAACTTTGCTGACATCGTGTTATCGTAAAATAATTTGGATAAGCTGTTATTAAACCTTCGCTTGTTACATAACAAATAATATTGTTCAAATGAGAAAGGGAAACTTCTAACCTATGTATTTAAAACAAATTCGTCTCTGAGAACCATTCTAGTTGATTATTTTAGTGCAGGAACCAGTGCGAGCATTCATCAATATTAGCGGTGGTGTGTTGCCTTGCCAAGGATTATACCAGTATCCCGCCAGCTCGCCCGACGACTGTCACTAACTAAGCTCACTGGTAATGGGATCAGCCAGCGATTCCGCACTATATTCGTGGCTATTTCGACTACGTTTGCATTATTCTGTGGATGTATCTCACTGTTTCGTTCAGAAATATGGATCGATTTATACGTAATATAATATAATGGGACTTAATTCTGATGAATACCCGAAAATACCCGATACGAGTAGTTTATCAATACGTTTCATCGAACGACCCCGGTCTGCGATTGTTTTGCTGGATATGATATCATTAATTAGTTTTTATTATTCAGCGATTCGTATTTATACAGCGTTGATTTTATGAAAAATGTTCGTTGGCCAATCAAATTGTAAATCATAGACTAAGTGTAAAAATGTTTAACCAACCAGCGATTAATATTTTCTACTGTATTCTTAAAGAATTTTGTCATAATTACGCTATAAATCTCACGACTATAAAGATCCTATCTACTAGCACTGTAGAGGCATTGTGAAAGTCGGCGGTCTGAGGGTGAGGGGTGTGGTGTGCGGGGAGGACGCGGCTAACTAATCCCCGGCTTACATATCTCGATAAATTGTCACATGGAGCCGAGCCGGCGTCATGATGAGTCGCCGGTTTATCTGCCGAGTCTGCTGGAAGAATTGATTGAAAGTTAACGCGCCATGATTAGTGGTGAACTGGCGCCCACTGAGACCCGAACGCTGAAATAATGCCCGACGTTGGTTTATGAGACGAAATCTATCATTTAGAAAGACGGGGTTAGCATGTGATGCCACTTAAAAAGCTGTAGAATAGAGCCGATTTAAGAACAAAATCTAACCAATATTCTGTACGCAGAGTTTCTATGCCATGTTCAAAATTCATCGAGTTGAAGAGTGCTGCTTAAAATTATATCCAAATAGAACTAATCAATAGTACCTTCGAGTTTGCTTTAATCTACATTTTTTATGAAGATATAGTACAAAATTTAAATAAACTCCCGCGTAACTTTTCAGAGTAATTGAATTCATTACGTTAATTGAATGCCAAAAAGGATCACTGTCTGCCTGAACGACGCTAGATGTGACATGCCTCAATTGAGCGCACACTTCATTGCGTTCAAATATTTTGTATAAAAATATACTAACTTTTCGACTTCCAAGAAATTGTTACGGAACAATCAACAGGGAACGGGAAAAGCAGCACGAATTTTGCTTATCCAAGCGATATAAATAAATAAGTAGCAAAATAAATACCAAAAGCGACCCAAATGCCTTTTATAACAATTTCACAAAGGCACATTAATTATTTAATTGTGTTATTAAGTCATTATGCCCACCTGATCAGATACCAGGACATTAGGAAGCTAAGGCAGATTACGGAACGAATTACATACAGCGTAACGTGCCGTCCCTCATCAAAAAACCCTCATCACCCGTTACAAAACCGACCAAATAATCCGAGACCACTTGTGGTTATAATAAATATGATATTCTGTGTAGTTTATGTGTACCTAGTAACCAGACATGATAAAGGTTTAGGGTCTGTGTGGACCGTAATGAATCATAAACAAAATTACCTTTGGACGACAATGAGATTTGATTATTTCAATTTTATTCGGAGGCAATAAAAACAAATCATGGCTTTGTGTATGTTCGCGACGAAGGCACAAACAAAATAAATTGGCTTGCGGTCCACATCCTCGCATTATATGATTAAAATGTAAAATAGGTTTCCCTCTTGGAAAAAATGTTCGCGTAAAACATAGAAAAACGGATTTACATTAAAAAGTTTGAGCATTTCGAGGCGACGCCGACGTCTCGGGACACGTAAACTTCACACATGTTGTAGCTCCTGCGGCCTCTGGGCGCCGGGGAGCAGCTAACGAGACTTCAATACAACATAAGTATGAATCAATTTATCAACATCCTGCTGACGGGAGATTTTTGTGAAAGTGCCGAACACGACGAGAAGAGTTGGGCGGCTAACTTTGTGACATAATAAAAGGTCGAGTGAGCCGATAATAAAGTATTCTTATTTTACGCCATTAAACCGCTCGTGTGTGGATGATGATAAAAAGTTACTTAAGCGTCGTTCAAAAGCGATTTTTAAGTGGAATAACGATACTAAAAAGGGGATGGTGAAAGCTCTTTGCTATTCAGAGGTCATAAAGAGCCTAAGTAACTCGCTTCTTTATAAACTGTCAGAATGCACAGTCCGCTTCAGTTGCGAGTATTCCGGACAACAACCCCGTTTTGTCTCGCCCATCCCGCACTACTGCTATAGGTACGTATGTATGGTACAGATAGTATCGACATGGTAGTACTAATGGTATTGCTACAGCCACTCGGTGGCCACGACTGGTCATGAGTGGGCTAGTGCTGTGTCTACACAAAGTTAGTGAAGTGCTCAGGCGATATGTGGTAAAGTGATAGATGTGTTCCGTCCTTATGCCCTAGTAGTACCTAACAGCTGGAGTTTTATGCTCACCTATTGACGTCGATTTTAGTCCTTTTTTTGACAAACTGAGTGTTCAAACGCAATGAAATGTATATGTTCCATTTACATGTATTCCCAACTTGTTAATCTATTACTTATTATATTGATTGTATTTACCGGGTTGTTGTGTTATCTGCCACTTAAAACGCGTGTAATCACAGCTCATTGTGCAGGTTAATTACATAATAATAAATTAATTCTAGAGAAACTAAGGACCGCGGATATTTGGACCAAACTAATAAGGAGTCTGAAGCGATAAACTATACGTTCTGTTGCATAGGTATGCGATAACAGATCCGTCTAGCTAACGCAATCAATTCACCTGAGTCGGTCAATAGAGATACAGGCTGAAATCCAGGACCTTTGGACATAACTAGTCGTGTGTCGGGCATTCAGGCAGTTCATTTAGCTAGATTTATCTTCTGCGCAATACGCCCCAAGTCCCCGTAGAGCAATTATAGGCATTTTGCGAATTTCCTGACACTTGCTATGAAATGTAGTTCCTATGTGAAATATTTAGCTGCCAAATAACCTGGTGAAATTCTTGGAATCGCTAATTCAGTGTCGATCCTACGCTTACACGAATAATAACTGAATACATTAAACATATTCACTAAATTTAGGGTATATATCGGTTTGAGGTTAAACAGCAAAACTCTTAGCAACAATACCAGAAATAGACGCCAGTGATAAACATTCAAATCAGCGGAAAGAACTCCACAATGCGATGATGTCTGGGAAATCCCGCAATAATGGAGCGGCGTCACACAAATCCCTCAATAAACAAGTGACAAACAAAAAGTGCGCTCGTCGACAAACAAACAATCGTAATGGCAGACAGCAGCACAAAAACAGAATTAAGACGAAGTGGCACAGCGAGGCTCGTCAATCACCCGACAGAGAGAGGAGAGGAATTTACTATTTTTATCAATTCACTACAGGCTGTGTCAGCTGAGTTACTACTTTCAAGAACAATCAAAACGTCCCACTGCGTTTGATTGCCCTTGCTGGTCCTTCCGAGGACATCAATGATTATATTATTGACGTGCGTGTCGTTGTGACAGTTGATTGTTACATGTAAAATAAAATAAAATACTTAAATATCCCAGAAATAAATAATAATTGGTGAATAAGTTGTTAACGGTGTGTTTGTTCGGTGATAGCGTTTTTAAGCCGCCTCTACTGTTTTTGAAAACATTAACCATCTCAATTGTTAATGTCAATTTGTTTACATAGCAACCTAAAAGAAACTAGATAAATAAGGCCACACCACCAAGTTTTAGTACACCGGGCGCGTTCCACAATCCCTTCGTTGAACAACAAGTTTTCATTTGCTTCGAAATTTTGTTTTTACCATTAATGTTTATAGCTATTGTTTATTATATTCCACTATTGTTATTTTGCTTACTTGGCCTAAAAAGCGACATAATGATCTGCTCAGCGTGCTGTACAGAACTACTACCGAATGATGCTTTTCTTGAATGAGCTGTGGCTGAATGTAGTAAAGTTTATTATTACTTGTGCAATAACCGGCAGCTTACGTTTGAAGAAAGAGCAGCTCGGGTATGCCCTCAATTTTATTCAGCAAGGACAGTTATTGTCAGTGAAGCCCTTTCTAAGAAGTGCCATGTAACAAACATAAATTGTAACGCCTGTCGTGGCTTTATAGTTGATGGGGAAGAATTTATCAGTTGTACATTGGATAATTATAAACTAAAATATCACATTCAATGTTCAGGCGAAGTTATCGCGACTGAAGGAGACCTAACCTAACCTAACCAGCTGGATTTGCCCGGAATGTGTCTGTCCTGCCGGAGGTATAGGTGATGACTACAGCATTGCTTTAACTCAAGATAGCGATCCGAATATTACGTTTAGCAAAAAGTCCCGAGATGCAAAAAGGGCAGAACCTGGTTGAATTGGGTCCGCGCCCACTCGACTCGCTTAGGCTCGACCCGAAGAATAATATCAGATGTTTTACCAATTAAGTGCCATTTGTACAGTCACGCAAAGTGATATTTTAATACTACATAACTTATTAATCTTATTATGCATAGAATATTTAATATTTTGTAATGATACATGATTTATCCCGGTAGTAGTGATTTCATTTCAAAAATTTAGCTTTATAAGGATAGCCTCTTCCTCGTTTAGCCGGTTTTCTAGATACTTTTGTAAATCATGTATTTTTTATATTTTAGAAGTTAAAAGACTGATTTAAAATATACCACCGTGCCACTAGCTATAAGATTGGATTGATAAATTAACAATAACCTGTGATTGAATACAAAATACAAAGCGTATAACTATATCTACTACTTGTTTAATTATTGATTTATTTATTCAAACATTATTTAAATTTTACATTCTCTGTGGTGCAAGCGTTAAATTGTCACTTTTCTGTTTGACTATACCTTTTTACGCCTATCAAAACAAATATATCTAGGTATTAGTCTCGGGTCGAGTCTAAGCGGGCCAAGTGGGCGCGGACCCGTTGAATTCCAGGAACTGTCATTTGAACAACTTATCAAAGCGGTATTTATTCCTTGTTACGAATTACGAATATAAGTTAACCGGAGATGCTTCCCAAATTGACCGCCTTAAGGGCATTACATGGCTCAAATCCCAAAAACAGCGTATGTTCAAAGAAATTTGTTGATGAATCCGTTCATGCGTTTTTCGTGTAAAAAATGTATGTTATAGTTCAGTTCATCACAAAAAAATTGTATTGTTTAAAATTTTAATAAACCTTCTCAATTTTTTTTGGTTAATCGTAGAAAATAGGTCCTTTTTCAACCTTAATTGTAAATTATCTCTGTAACGGCTGAATAGATCGGCATGAATTTTGTAACAACAAATACGTAATGATATACTTAACAATCTGTATTGTTTTTTTTCCGTTGTTTCTTTTAATATTTTTAAATAATAAATAAAAACCGAAATTTTCGCGAAATGTGCGGGGCAAGCCCTGTGACGCATACTCGGGACCGCGATACGTCAGTGCCTTGACGGCTCTTGTGACGGGTGGACTGCACGCGTGTTATTTTTTCCAAATAAAATTCAAAACTGCACGTTTTTAATGATTTCTGAATGAAATAATATTGTAAATGGTACAGTTATAAATATTTCGTAAAATAAGAATAGAAAATACGTTTATAAAATATATTTAAAGTAGTTTGTAATTTCGTTTTGTTGTTTGAACCCATCATAGAGTAAGTCTGACAAGTGACAGGTATGCCTAAATTTACACTTCTATACAAATAAATCAAATTGAAATGTCTGTTTGTAATATCAGAGTAACAGCTTTTTACTGAATGCATTTGAAAATATATCCGGCACTTATAACAAAAACACATTTTTTTTAATTTTTGTCTTTCTGTCGGTCTATCTGTCTGTCTTTCTGTTTGTGCCGGCTAATCTCCGAAACGGCTGAACCGATTTCGACGGGACTTTTACTGGCAGATAGCTGATGTTATAAGGTCTAACACAACAAGTTATCGGATGGACCTTTGAGTAAAAGTGCTTTATCTTATCCCATTGAATTTTTAAGTTTTTCATGGTTTTCCTTTCATTTAATTTATCATGTTTGTTAGAGAGATTTGATCCATAAATGATCGATTCATGTCATAAAAGTACAGGATGTTATTTTTTCGAATTTTAGTCGGTTCGACTCCCGAGTCTGGCAAGCAAATTTTCGAAAATATTTGAATACAGATTTGTATCTTTTGAAAAATTAAGTAATGTTTCCTTTGAGTAAAATTTGCTATCTCCGGTATTTAGAGTACTTTCCCTACAGGTGAGGTTGTCAAATTCCATCCTGTATATAACAGGCAATTCCGTGTGGTCTTCGAATTAAAGAATACGACCACCCCATAAATAAAAGGCAACTAAGGAAAAAGGCAAAAGGGAAAAGGATAGGCAGATGATGATGTCACAGTATGAAAGTTTGGGACAAAGTTATTGAAAGGCGACTGAGAGAAGAGAGCCAAATTTCGCAGAACTAATTCGGTTTTAAGCCTGGTCAGGAAAAGACGGATGCCATTTTCGCTATCGGTTTTTGTAGACCTCGAACAGGCATACGACCGGGTACCCCGTGAGGTACTGTGAGGGAAGTATGTGCAGTTGATCCGTGCGATGTACAGTCGATGCAGTATCCAATTTAAGTCGGGTCTACAGCCGGCAATACCGGCAGCTTCAATGTGGCTTTCGGCTTGCACAAAGGGTCGGCTCTCATCCCTTTTTTTTTCGGTTGGGAAATCTTGAAATGACCCTCCCCCCGCTCTGGACGGAACGGAAGGGAGTGTCAGACTAAAACCCATCCATGTTCTTTCTTTGCCCTTTGTGGTCCAGGGCCGCGGTATCTCTTTCGAACAGCCCCACAGCCCTGGCAGGCATCGGCCTTTGCGGACCCCTTCATTGTTGCTGACATCTCTTTGTGGCGCGCGTAGAATACGAACGCGCCGTCGACACGGCCTGTCGTCAAAAGACGGCCGGACGGCGATCTAGCCCATTACTCACCGTCCACAGGCCCGCGCCTACGGTAGCCGGGAGCGACCACGTGATCCCCGACGCCCGGGGCGTCTCCCACGGCGGCTGGGACGTAAAGCTCTTTCCCTCTCACGTTCCGCCACCTCCTTCTCTAGCATGACTGCTTCGCAGAAGGAGGTGACGGCTTCCCATTCTCGCTCGCTCCGGACCAGGGCTTGAACCAAGGCCGGACGCGAGAGATCGCCGCCGCCAATCGCCGCTACGAGGAGGCTCTTAGCTCTTCCTCCCTTACCTCTACCTCGTAATAATAGACGCTCTCGCGTCGGACATCCAGAAAGAGGCACCCTGGTTTATGCTGTTCGCAGATGAAATTTTGCTGGTTGCTAAGAGCGGCCAAGAGGTCCAGAGCAGATTGGAGGTGTGATGGCAAAGACTTTAGTAGAGAATGTTGGTCTGCAATTGAGTAGAACCGAAACGGAATACTTGTTTTGCGATTTCGTCGGTCTCTCCAGTCTAGTGCCTTTAACTCTTGCCGGAACGCCCATACCGATCTGCTTCGACTACCGGTATCTCGGATCGCTTGTCCAAGGGGATGGCAAAGTAGACCGGGACGTAACGCATCTGATCAACTCAGATGGATGAAATGGCGACATGTCACTGTAACAGCAACTTACGACCCACGGATGCCTCTCAAGTTAAAGGGGAAAGTATACAAGTCCGTGATTACACCTGTCGTACTGTATGGATCAGAATGCTGGGCTGTGAAAAAGATGCATGAAAAACGATTCCACGCAGCGGAGATAAGAATGTGTGCGGTGCTTACTTCAAGAAAGTCTACATGCACCATTAACACCAACACCAATTCCAATAAACGACCAACCGACCTGTTCAAGATATTTGAATTTTAATGACTTTTTTGTGAATGGAAATATTTTGTTCTTATCAGAGCGTGGCAACATTAAAACAAAGCTATATTTTATTTATTCCGCTCATATACACAGTCAAGTTAAATTATCTGGCTATACCCACCATGCATGTGAAGTTTCGCTCAAAATTCGTTGTAAAACTATAAGGTGTAAATCTCAATCATATAGGTCATCATCAGACCTTCAGAATGCGAAATGTAGAAGCACCCGTGGTCAATTAGATTAAAGTTGAAAGCTACATCATTCTAACTATTTCTGTTACTGAGAACCGATAAGCACTTACCTGGTCATCATCAGACTTTCAGAATGTATCAAGTAGGGGTATCCGTGCTCAGTAAAATAACTGATGAAAGCTAGCTTATTAGTCAAACTGTATAATTTATCACAAAATAAATATAAATTGGAACAAAATGTATTCAGGTCTCTCAGAGAACGAATAAATTAGGCAAAAACGATGACAACAGTGCGACACATCTGTGTTCTTGCTTAATCTTTATTGTAGTAATGGTCGTTTGCCGGCAGGGGCGCCAAGTAAACAAAAACCAGTACAGGTGTCAAATCATCAAGGTCATCGAGCAATGTAATGCCCTTAACACCCAGTTAAAGCAAAGCAACGATGTATTAACAACTTGTATCAATGTTGGCCAACCGCTACCCCTCTGTGTTACCAGTCAGCAGCCACACATTGTAACCACTCACATCCCTAGCACTGGATACTCCTACACCGGCACAAATTACGCAACGTGCCAAAAAACAGAAAAAGCCCAAAGCTAAAAGTGCTGCTTCTAATGTACCTGTCTAGGGACAGGTAGGACCGGCTCTAACCAGCCTGCCGTCATTAAGTGTAACCCAACCATCCTAATAGTGCACACGACAGAAACCATGGAACTAATTAGTGAGGATGTGTACGCATCTCCTGCCGACGACCACACTTCTACAGTCAATGACCATGCTGCACCTATCGACGACCACACCTCCCCTGCCGATGACCACACCGCTTCTGCTGACGACCACACCCCTACCGACGGATGCACTTATTCTACTTTTTCTGCTGACGATCAAAATTGGAAAGAAGTAAGGAAAAATAAATTTCGGAAAGCCATGTCACTATGCGGTATCGCTGGGTCCAGCATCACTACCCTAAGAGCAGTCGAACTACGTAAATATCTGCACTTGTGGAATATGGAGTCCAGTGCAGATGAGATTCGTGACTATCTGCGACAACTGTGGCCCACTGGCACATGCACGGTCGATGAGCTGCGGGCTAGGGGAAGTTACAAGTCGTACAAGATTGGTGTCCCCATTATTTATTATGGATAATGCCTTTCTGTTGATGTATGACCAATGAACGCGAGATTAAATATATGGATTACTTATGAGAACCCGAGACATACCAAAAACACTAAGACATCTGTTAAGGCCCATCAAACACACCAGACATTTCATGCCTAAGGAGCCTCTTAACAAGATTGACATCGATGTGCTGTATCAAAATGTCCGTGGTCTTAACTTGTTACAGCTGGAACATAATCTGATCGCCGTTACAGAGAGCTTTCTTGATGCCTCTGTTGAAGATGGGGAGCTTGCGACCGGCGATCGGAATGTGATGCGACGTGACCGTGGAACACCGTGCGGTGGAGTGATGCTCGCCGCGCGCACGCCCGTCGTGCTGTGCTGCCGCCGCGATCTTGAAACGGACGATGGACTTATGGTCCGACTTTACATGGTGCTGACGTACACGTATGTCATATATTATATATTAAACCTAGTGCAAGCGATGATGAGTACATGAGATGGTTTTGTAAAGTAGAAGAGTTTAAAAATAATTTAAAAGGCCTTGTTATAATTTTAGGTGACTTAAATTTAAATAGTGTATCGTAAAATATTAAGAATTATTATTGTTACTTTATGTCGTTTTGTAGTCTAAATGAGATGAACGTTGTGAAGAATTCGCATGGAGGTATGTTCGATGTTGTTGTTTTGGTTCAGGAGAACATTGGCGCACCAGAAACATTTGCCACTGCTGCCGAGGGTATAGTACCACTGGATGCATATCATCCGGCAGGGTCCATATTGGCTCACCTAAAGTTCTTTACCCGAAATTGTTCTTCCTAGTGATTTGTAATCCGAATGATCACTCTTCCTAAAATTTTTCATCCTAAAGTTTTCATTCATACTATTTGTAGTGCTACCGGCGATGTTCATAACACTCATGTTTCCGAAAATTGTAATTAATAATATCATTAATGTAAATATATTTAAACTCCTACTGTTTTTTATCATAACGCTTTTATCCCTAAACATAATTACCATAATATTTTCACTCATACTCAGAAAGAAACTTTACCAAGTGTAATAAAAAATATATGTGGGTAGAAGAGCACTATGAAAAAAATACTTAGAAAAATTTCGCGAACAATTTCGAGGTAGCGCTCGCCGGCCGCTGCCGCGGCACCGCTCGCTACGCTCGCTCGGCTCGCGCGTAGTTGGTCACAGTTCTAACCTAACCCCTTCCACATCGTTTTTACGACAAACGGTTAGTCGGAGACAAAAAACACCAAGTTAATGTATGTAATACTGATTATTATGAATAAAAAGAAATCTAAACAAAAAAGATATGACTTTGAATAATAGTGTAAACGATGGTTATGTAAAGAAAATATAGGAAAACAAATAAAAGTATAATAGATGTTTATTGCTACTGACATTATGAAGTTGAATGCTTCGGAATTATGAACATTAGAGACAGAGTAGTTAGGAATTGTGATTGTTAGGATGAAAAATGTTAGGAAGAACATTTTCGGATTTCCAATTATCGAAGTTGAAAATTTAGGTGAACTTTGGCGCACCCCATCCGGCACTACACATTGAGGTAAGAGTCGATGTAGTTCGTTGCTCGGAGTCAATTGAGCACAGTAATATAGAAAGTGCCAATGATTGGAACTTCGGTAAATGCGATTTCGAACAGCTCTATTTATTATTTTCTGATGAAAATATTTGGGAGGAGGTTTTAGAATCTAAAGATGCTAAAGGTGCTACTTTCAAGTTTTACAGTATTATCTATAATCTCTTCGTTATGTGCATGCTCAAAAAGCGCAGAGGGACTTCAGCAAATAGGCGATATCCTGTATAAACAACACAAACGGTATCATCCAGGATCTAAGGCTCAAGTTAAAACTCCATAAAAATTGAAAACTGGCCAAGTGCGATGAACCTGAGGCCAGAAAATAGCAAATTTCGCGTATTTGCTATTTTCTGGCCACAGGTCAAGCCTTAAAACCCGTATTGCAGATGCGTATTCCTTATAGGTGAGAAATATAGAGAATTATTAAACATAACCCTCGTCAATTCTGGTCACACATTTCCAGCTTGCGGTCGAAGGTGTGTTTCAATCGAATATAACATATAAGGGTTCAACTTTTTCGGGTACTAGGGCGGCAGGGACTTTTGCTGAATTTTTCTCGGCTGTTTTTCTTAGCTTAATTTGCAACAACATTCAAGCCATAATTCAGAGAAACTATTAGCAACACTGTTCAACAACATACTCTTCTGAATAAATGAGCTTAAAGCTTTGAATGTAACAAATCTGCTGTCGTGAGCGTTAGACAGCACATTACAGTCGCACATGTCTTTTACTTCACGGTGCTAACGAAGGCAAACAAGTAGCTAATTATGTTTGTAGTGCAGTTGTTTACAACTTAGTACGTGTCACGAACAAAAGGTAATTAAGGCATCATAAGGAGTAGGAGCCGTGCGCGCCGCTGAGGCGACAGTTACTGTTGTGAATGTCAATTAAGGAAAGTTTCGCAATATGGTGCGGGACGTGAGCGCCGCCTACTAGTCGATATTGAAAACTTGGCATCACCTATCACCATCTTATGAGTTCCTGGCATCAATACAAGCTAGTTTTTATGCTAAAGAAAACTGCAATTACTTTTAAACTATAATATTCTCATTCAGCCTTCAATATTGACGATCATCACCTATAACTTGAATAACAAAAAATAAAGAAATGACGATTAATACTTGAAACCCCATAAAATGGAGGGTTAGTGACAGCGATCCATCACAGGAACCGTTCCTCAATTACACGGACACCATGACTGATGGTGCTCTACCCCCGGGAACTTGCAACCAGACGAAAAATATACGTTAAAAACTGAAAAGTTTACAAAACAACCGGAGAGCGATTTAACGGAGATTGATTTAGAAAGACAACTCGTTAAAGGAAGGATATATTAACTTTAGTATTTAAAAAAAGAGCAAATTGTGAAATGTGTAAATAGGAAAAACGGTATTTGCCCAGCAGTGCTGTTATGAGCTAGAAAAAGAGTAGAATATAATTAGTATTGACAGGACAAACTTAAGAGCTTCACTTTTTCTTCATTTCGTAAAAGACCATTTATCAAACTGATCAAAAAATAAAACAACGATCTGAAAACGTCAGATATGTATTTCATAAATAAAGTTATTTTACTATCAGACAATTATTAACGAACTGAATTTCTAAAAATTGCCGGCGCGATTTAACCGTCTCACTGGAGCGACGCTTTCAGCTCTAACCTAATTTCATTATACCAAATCAGCCTGTCAAGTTTATAATCTCTACTTGCGAACCACTAGAAATGCGCTCTAGATTTTGCTAAACGTTTTTGACATTATATTTGACGCTTTTCGTTATAGTATGCTTTATTAAATTTTTGCTTTTATCGATAAATTGATGCTTTTAGAGCAATTTTCCGTGACAAAGTGGCACATAGAGATACACGTCGTGCCATAGAGGAGAGTTACTGACGGGTATGTGAACTCGGAACTGCAAATAATTTAAATACAATCAATCACCCACAGGGCATGCCTTCGATCCACGTTTGATCGCGTCAGGAGTGCTCGCTCGGATCCAGGCCTTGATGCACGCTGGGAAGCTCCGGCAAGCCGCCAAAATAACGACGAGCCAACGCCAAGATTCAATTTGCAGTGCACTCCCGCCGCCCTGGTACCCGGACGGTTAAAACTTGCCAAATTGGACAATCGCCGTATGAAAACTGAACTGGGTTTTCAGCCGTTTGTGAATTTTACTCAATTCAGCTAACTAACGGAGCTCCCTAGGCGAAGCTTACATGGACTTTCATTTGTTGAAGTTTATTTTCAGATTGCCGCTATATGGATGTTCTTAAGCTACACAGGTACTTTGGATTGTATAATAATTCAGAAAAAATAAGAGGAAGATAATTTAACATAGTTCATAGAAAGTAAAAATTAAGTAGCAAAATAAAGAAATAAAAATCATTAATTATTCCGCAATGTTGTTTAATATTAACTTTTTGAAACGTACAGAATAGAAGGCAAATAGCTATTTCAATTAGATTTATGCACAAGTTCAACATTAAAACACATTTGTGAGCGAGTTTATATGAAACAATAACAACGCATGAGGCTTTCAATTTATACAAGTGCCGGCAGGAGGGAAATTATAAGCTGTCAAGGGAAGTTCGTGCATAAACGTTAAAATTTAATTACCATCCGCAAAATACGTAAACAATAAACATACTTCCAAAATATTTGATATTTACTTGCGCAAAATATAAACCGGTTATTACACTCACTGCGAACCTACTTTCATCGAAGACTCCAAATTATTAATATCCAAATGGTGCCAAAATGATACCCGGAGGAACAATAACGTGAACCCAAAGTTAACGGCGGTAAGGTTCATTTTGGATGAACTATTTTCAAATAGGCCGCATTTAATTTAGAAGTAGGAGCTTTAATTTCAATAGTCTCGTAATATTGCAATCCGATTTTAATTGCTAAGATAGAAACGCGCTGCTGGAGTTTATATCAAATATTGTTCACTGCGGTGAAACAACATAAATTAGAATCTTAAATCAAGTCCCAGAGGATTAGATGTACTGTTGCGAATCGGATCTGTAAGTGTAAGTCCTTTTACTTTCAGACTTCATCCCGTGTGCGGCAGATAAAGCAAAGGATGAGTATTATGTGCGCAGTCATGTAACATAATAGTTGCACACAGAGATGCAAATACTTGTCGTGTCAATACAATCGCGGCAATATAATCGCGGCGTAACAATACTATCCACTGCAGGCGCCGCGTCGCCGCGGGTCGCGGCTCCCGACAAAAGCTTTTCCACACATCATTAACCATCGATGCAATTCGAGTTCACCTCCTATTTGTATTGCGAAAACAAATCGCGTTTAAAAGGAATACAAATGTGCCGACAATAAAGTATGATTAACATTCTGTGTTTTAGATAAGAGGATTGAGGAAAAACTGTAGGAAAACTGTATGGAGATAAGAAATGTCATCAATCTCGTCCCTTTTCACTTAGATGTACTGTGCTGTAAAGACGATGTGCTGGCTCTGTTATTGGTCCCGAGACGACAGGCCTGGCGGAGTTGTGGCATCCCGCCAACGTACCCAGCCACTGGATTGAAACAAATCCGATTGTAACGAGCCATTATAAATGTTACATAACACACGGACAGCAGAGCTCCTAGCGGACTAGTTTGCTGGTACTGAATTAACAATTCAAATGGTTTTATTGCGCACGATCGAGCTGAGGATGATTTGATTACAACAAAGTACCCACGTCCCATCAGGTATCTAATTTCCGAGATGGAGTAGGAAAACGTTCGGTAAACAATGAGTTAACCCTCGCGTGATGCTCCAGACGAATCAAGTGGAAGCTCTCGGAGCCCGGTGGACAGCGGTGGAGAAAGGCGAACCACTCCAGGTCAGTTAATAAACACTCGTCACAGCACTCACAGCTCCCGCTCGCTTGGCTTTTTCCAATTCGTTCGACAAATAAAAGTCGCCGGCTTGCATTTAGGAAGTAACCGCGTGGGTCCGCTCTCACACCTGATACGTACTTTTATATTGGTGACAGTCAAACTATGCATGTATGTAGCTGCGAGCTTACACTGTCAGTTCGGAGAAACCTAGTGTTCAATCCTAAAAGTTTTTGTTTTGTTTGCGTCATGGTTAATAAATAAAGCTACTAATATACATTACCAGTCACCTTTCTAATCATGGAACTAGAGCAGTACGTATATATGTTTATTTACCTGAAACAGAAACAAAAATAACGTTTTAATTGCCGTATACAAACCTCAATTTGGTTTTGAAACTAAAAATGTAATATTGTGTGGGCTTGATGGATATTCAATTTGAAAGTGATAAATTGGGTGCAAGTACAAAGGTAACATAACAAACAAGACGTACTTTGTACAACATTGGGGAAGTTTGACAAGTTATGATAAGTTTATGTAGGTGTGCCGCGTCGGATCCCACCCGGCCATCATAACAACCTATTGACCGGAGATTGGAGGTCGGGATTGAGATTTTCTTGCAACCCGGCCGACCCTTACATTTGTGTAGTATAATTATGCAATGACCCATACAAATTCCGATATTATGTTGGTATCTTCATCCTTATTCGTAGCTTGAATATGTTTTCATTTAATATCATATAACGAGCACTGATACTTTCCGTTTGTATTTGATAATACAGAAGGTACGTACAATAATACGTAGCATAATAAAATTCTCATTAAATGAATAATTCTACCATCATTGCTAATCATTAAGAAAAAAAACGAAAACGTGTTGCGCCGACCCCAAGTAACATGGGACAAGGGCAGGAAGATGATGATGATTGCTAATCATTAAGAAAATGTAAAACACAAATCACAGAATTACAAAATACGAGCGATTCAATCTGCTACCATCGGGCGCTAGTTCATTATCGCCAAAATTGGTCCAAAAGAAATTATCGAGGCTTTTAATTATTCATACAAGAAGGGTCGGTGGGACCAAGACTCTACAAGATTCGGCACGTCGCGCGTCGTCGTAAAGACGAGCAGAATCAATACGCAATCAAACTGTCGGCCGCAGAGTTAGCTGCAAATATTTTCCCATTCACAATTGTGGAAGTTGGTGAGGCCGCCGGGCGACGTAATTTGATTTCGAGTAACGCCCTAAATTATTTACCATTTCCATTTCTGGCTCCAACGCCTCCGCCTCGATTAGAGTTTGCACTTTCTACTATTGTGAGCTGCTTAATTTAGATCATTCTCTTTGATCGTATTTTGATTAATTTCGGTGACCTTTGATCTGACCACGGTCGCTTTAAGCTTGTTTTGGGTTACCACATATTGGCTTTGCTCGTCGTTGGATGTAAACTCGACATATTAATAAATAAACAAATGCATTTATTTCGAAATAACCATCTAAAATATACCAACACCTAAGCGGTTTTCTTTCTATAAACTCCAATATCGCCATAATGAGATGTGAATTCTAGAAAATAATGTAAAATAGTATTGGTATACATTCGAACACAACTATTCCATTCTAATCAAAGCAAAGAGGTTGGCGTGAGCCCTCATTGACGGGTACAGAGTATATATACGAGAACAACTGTTTTTTTTTTCACTTCATGAATACGACATGAGCGTGATTACCTCACAACCTAGTGCTTGGTTCTTAGAACCTACTTCAAACATGTATATCGTGTATGTATACGTTATCTTAGTCGTTTGTCGAGACACTCGTAATTCGATCAGCCTTGGAAAGAGCAAAATGTTACCTACGGAGCACCTACATAAAACTAACACTTAATCGAATATTAAGGAAAGTTATGTTTCGTTACTAGAACATATAAGTATGTTTATAAGTTGTAGAAGATGTAAGCAAAGTCCCTACTTTCCTAAGTCCTAAGTTGGTCCTTTGGCGCTAAGTTTATTTGTGTCTCGTTTGAAAGGAGACTTGTTTGTTGTAATTCAAACTTTTTCGAAGATCTAGAAGAAGCTTTGGTTATTAGATATAATTTTTTTGTGTTGCTCTTTTTAATGAGCCGCCACACAAAGGCATGTGTGTTTGTACCGAGAGTTTTTTTCCAAGAAGTAAAAGGAATTTCTATGTGTGCGAGCTTAACAAATGGGCGTTATTAACGAACCCTTCAGAACTTACGGAGAAATCCTTATTTTAGCTTGTGGTTAACCAATCCAAAAAATTGACGGCACGGTTGGCGCAGTGGCTGAATGATTAACTGCTGCGCTGCGTGTCGCGGGTTCGATTCCCGCACGGAACAAATATTTGTATGGCCTACAAGTAGTTGTTCCGGGTCTGGCTGTTTGTGTATGTGAGTTTAAATGTTTGTAAAAAATAAATGTAATGTGGAAGTTCATTGCTAGTCGGTGCACGGTACCAGTGCAGCATGAAACAGCAGAACGCAATTACTACGAACAAAGGGACAAGCATTTGTAAACAGTATAAATGGAGGCGGAAGCAGAGCTCTAATGTCACCTATTTAATTACTTCGGCGCCTCGAGGCGCTCCGTGTGTCGCCAGCGCTGCCGCTCGGATTTCCCATGGGTCCCCATTATTAATACTTCGATTCGAAATGGATTTATTTTCAATATAATGGGTATTGAATGCAATATGCTGAGACGAGACTTATATGCCGTCGGATATAAATTCGAAATGAATGAGAGTCGCTTCTACTTTACAGGAGGATATTAATGAGCAAATCATTAATATCTTGATAGTAATCCGATCACAACGTAGGCAGAGTTTGGATATCTTGTTATATCAAATAACTATTGTGGTTCCTTGATTGTACTAAGGCATTATATTGAATAGAAGGCTATCAGATCATCTATTTGAAACCAACAACGTCCAGAAACACTAGTCGGCGATGTTACCTGGTATATCTGACAGGCACTCTCTTTTGTACAAGTTTATTATGGTTACATTTTCAATCAAGTTCCCAGAACTCCATGCCAGCGCAAAGCTTTGTTATCAAGGGAATGGAATGCAATTAGTGAAAGTCTATAAAAAAAGTGGTCTTTGTCACAACACTAGAAATATTTCGCTGCGAGAGTAACTACGAGTAAGTGCAATGCGGTTGTACTGAAAGTATTGTTGGTATTACTAAGTTTAATTGGTTAGTTCAAGTTTTCGAACAAATGGTTGATCGAAGTAAGAAAAACCTGCTCCGGTGGAGATTTATAGACCATTTCAGTCTGGAGTGCAAATGCGGGGCTGTTCCACATGGAACACATGTAGTCGTATCCAGCGTGCCCTGATAGGTATGCACACTGCACGAATTGATACACATTAGTGACAGCGCCAATCGTGTAGGCTAAGCTAGCTAAGTTCCGCCTGACGCAAGTCCTCACCGGACACGGTTGTTACGGGAGGTTCCTGCACCGAATCGGGCGGGAGGAAACGCCCGGGTGTTTCCATTGCGAGGATCGTCCGGAGGACACGGTGCAGCACACTGTGGAGGTGTGCCCCGCTTGGGCGGAGCAGCGCCGTGTCCTCGTAGCGGCGATCTCTCGCGCCCGGCCCTGGTTCAAGCCATGGTCCGGAGCGAGAGTGAATGGGACGCCGTCACCTCCTTCTGCGAAGCAGTCATGCTAGTGAAGGAGGTGGTGGGACGTGAGAGGGTAAGAGCCTCACGTCCCAGCCGCTGCGGGAGAAGCCGTTACGTGGTGGCCCCCGGCCACCGTAAGCGCGGGCCTGTGGACGGCGAGTTATGGGCTAGCTCGCCGTCCGGCGGTCTTATGTCGACAGGCCGTGTCGACGGCGAGTTGGTGTTCCACGCGCGCTTCAAAGAGATGTCAGCAACCACGTAGGGGTCCGCATGGGCCGAGGCCTGCCAGGGCTGCGGGACTGTTCGAAAGAGATACCGCGGCCCTGGAACACAAAGGGCAAAGAAGGATCATGGATGGGTTTTAGTCAGTACAAGTATGACACTCTCATTTCATGACTCCCAACCTAAAAAAAAAAAAAAAAGCTAGCTAATTTCTAGGCCGACTCATTATTTATTCTTATTTACACGAGACTGAAAATATAAACAAATGTCCTTGCCCTGAATTCAATGTCCTAAAACTAGCAACTATAGAATCATGACTCATAAGACCTCTGACTGGACTACATACTTACATAAGACATATTTGGCAACTCTTTGAAGGAGCTCAGCTTCAAGGGCTGTTATTCTCAAGTTAAGTAAAAGGGCACAAACTTTTGCGGAGTCACACTGTGACAACAGCCTTGGGCTAAGTTTCTGGTTCGACACAAAATAGAAACGCCAAATCATTTGATGTATTTCTAAAGTAACAACATTTTGTTTGACATTTGATCCATAGGGAGTCAGGCACGACAGGCACGGCTCTAATGGCTCCTTCATCGGAAATATATAATCCGTAATTACTTTTTTCTTAAGTGTACAGGGAGCTTTGAGAAAATCCTAAATGAAAAGTATCGGGTTTGTTCAAAGAAGGTTCTCGAGAGTTTTTGTAATTATTTTTAGTAGCAACATCTAGGTACTTTCGTGTTTCAATAAATATCTTGAATGGGTCATCTGAAGCAATCAAACTAGCACGAAGCTCATCAGTAACGCAGCATCGTATCGTTTATCCAGAAGAATCTACTATATTCCACGAATAAAAACGCGCATCTTGTTTTCCACAACATTGCAGAACTTCACGTTAAACTCACTCAAATCAATCGACATTCCAGCTCCGCGCGTGATGTTCAGTCTGCTAAGACAATATCATAATTGATGTAACTATGAAGGAAATTCTGCGAAGATTCCAGTACGCCAGGCCATCGGTGAGCGAGGCGGCGCAAGTTGGCACAACTAGTTAACATTCCGCGAACACAACAAATTGCGCGAATTCCTTGTCATAACATTAGTACCGCGCGATGAAGACGCCAAGACGACCGGTGAAGCTTTATACAAATATTTACTTCGCGGTCTGGGCTAGAAAGGTTCATAATAATTGTAGTTCTTGTAACAGTACGATTCTGACTGTTCAAGCCTTTGTCAGTTTGTGATTTTAAAGAGGCAAATATTTCTTAGTATTATCTTATTTAAAGTGATAGGGATATTTGTGTGTCCTTCGTGTGCGCGTCCACAGACCAAATCGCACACATGCATTACCAGGTGGAGTCGAGCCAAATCGTTGAGCCACTGCGTCAATTGATCGTATCACAATTTAGATACAGCCGCTGGCAGAATAACCGCCCCCGGCACCGCGTGCAAACTGGATGTATCTCTATATTTAGACAGCAAACATAAATAGAACAAAGGCACAATAAAGCGCAAACTAATTATAAATACCTATATTTTAGCTTAAATTAACAACATTAAAGGGATATGGAAGCCACTGAAAATTCGCTATGAATAAAATTAAGAGTCGACCTTTCATAACAATAACGTTAACGTGACGTGTTTACGGTCTGTCAGAGCAATTACCTAGCACGCTGGATACGGAGCCGAGCGAAGGGTTGCCAGTAATGGGAAATGAAAAGAAAACACCGGAGATAGTCGCAAGTGGGTGTGCTAATGGAGGGCAACCCTTTTGTCGGCGACACAAAGAGTAGGCGCACGAGAGTGGCGGCGCTTTGTAACGTGACGGACACATCGGCACCTTCCACTGCCCGCTGCCCATAGTGCGCCCGAATTGACGTGTCACGGGCGAAATGTTTTACTATTAGACAACTTATTCCGATCGAAAAATTCCGCGCCTCCGTGAGGCAAAATTCTTTGAATTATGTTCAGAAATAGTCATGAAGGTCTTTCTGGTTTCAAATAACACAAAGTTGGGGTGAGCGCGGTTATTTTCTCCTTGATCAACTTTTCATGTCGTAAACGTCAAGGAAAATTTCGCAAGTTGTACAAAATGTACCGTCATTTGTTGATTACATTATTAACAAAGTTACCATCAAATCTTTCTAAATTATGAGCTGGAGAGTGTTACTTTAAAATATTATCGACTTGAAGATGCTTAAGATTCTGGTTCAATTCTGATGATTATTAAGTTTGGGTACACGGGTAACAGTCGCTTCCGGCAGTGGCTACCCTCCCCCCCTCCCCTGCCCGCCTCCCTAGACACAATGTTTTATTCATAATCTAAGTAAGAACTCCCAAAACACCGATTTGGCCGGAGTCCATTAAAATCCCGTTGGAGTGAATTTAAATCGTGCCGAGGCAGTGTCATCCGTTCGCTTCAGACGTAGGTGTGCTATACCATTGAATTGGCCAGATTCATTTTTATTTTTCGTAGCGTTTACCCTGGGTAGTTAAAAATCTGAATTGTTAATTTGCTTCGGAGTCTCTTACGTACCGTTCTCCTCAATAAATATATTTCAGGGTATACTAATTAGTATAATGTCTGCGTCATCCGGCTCTCGCAGTCGGTTTCGTACTACCTCTCTGTGAAAAATACGGAATAAACATTGACTGAAATAAGCATACATACAATTATCTTTTTAAACGACTTCCAAAAAGAGGAGGTTGTTAATTCGACAGATTTTTTTTTTAAATTTTTTTTTGTATGTTCAGTGATATCTTCACCAATTGTGAACTGATTTTGATGATTCTTTTTTTGTTTGGAAGAATATTATTCCGCGGTGGTCCCATTTATTGGTGGTCCAATTTGGTGAAGATCTGATGCTGATCTTCGGAAAAAAAAAGGAAATCTGACGCGATGCCTGCAATCGCTTGTTCATTGTTTACACAAGATCATAACATAACAACACGCCTGAATGCTCTGAGATGTGTATAGACAGTACAGGTACATTTCAACAGTTAGGTATGTTAAGTTCCATTTTATTGGGGATAAGCCTAACCATGAAATGTATGAACAATGTAAAATATATGTATAGCAAATATTTGTATAGGATGATATTACAACTAAAAATGGAAAAATAAAAATAAAACATTTGCAAAAAATAAAACAGACTTCAAAAACATAGAAAAATGAAAAATAACTTTACCCTCAGAAGTCGGTGACAAAAAAACTGAATCAAACAAACAAAAGTTACCGACTTCAGAAGCTTAGGTTATTTTTCACATTTCTGTGTTTTTGAAGTCGGTTTTATTTTTAAAGAACAAGTTTTGTCTTGTACACTTTGCAAAATGTGATGCTTCCTTGCATGCACTGCTATAATTTAACAACCCTTTTTACCACCGTTATGGTATCAAAAAGTAAATACTTGTTTCAATTAAATCCTATTCAAAGAGTTTTATCGTTACAAGCTTTTTACAGCGCCGTTACTTACTTGAGACGCTAAAACATGGCGGCTCTCGTTAAATATGTACCAAGGAATCATGAAGAGAGCGGAACAATGAAATATTCAAGTATTCCACCGTACGGAGCCGTCATTTGGAATAATACAAAATATGAGGCAACAGCAGTCCGAACCGTAATTACTTTTGGGTCTCATCATGTTTCTTAATGAAATCCTAACGAACGCTACTTATTGTTTACGAATTCTGTATTTCTGTTAGTTGTAAGACGACGGTTGTTTGGAGGCCAAAGAAAGGCCGTTCGGAATGCTAATTATCTTTTTATTTATATATTTGAACTATAGCTACAAGTTTTATGTTCGAGCCTAGTCGACGACATTGAATGTTATTGAAATTCGCCTAATAAAAATTGTATATCATAAGTTCATAACTGCCAGGATTGAAGCGTAGAAGCAAATAAGTGCGACATCATTAGGTCAAAATAAAAGTTTCATACTAAGTGAAAAGCGGGTGTCTACCGTAAATTAATGAAGCGGGCAACAGTGGTAACTTTGTCGATAAATCAAGCAAGTTCAGTCGTATCTCATGGCTGTTGCCGAGCGCTACGTATACAGTCGTACTCGCGTCGGTCCAAACGATCGAATTTCTACTGTACTCAAGTGTTCCTAAGAAGCTTACATCCCTGGTGAGAGAGATCATAGTTGATATACCTACCTATGAGCTGTCAATAACAATGACAATTTTACTATCAATAACAATGTGAATTTTACTATATAAACTACTACTAACTGCCTATTGATAACACACCCCTTTGTCGTAGCATAATTTGTCAATTTCTCGTTCCGTTTTTTTTTTACATTATTTTTGAAATTTTAAAGTCCCTCATAATCCTCGCTTAATCCCACACTTTTAAAGTAAAAAAAGGCTAGCAAAATATTTTGAAAGATTTTGTTTTGGACCCCTTGCTGTTACCATGCGCGAATTTGCGTTTTCCAAGTCCTTCACGCGTCGGTAAGTTCGTTTAATTCTGAATTACTTTCTGCAGGTACCCAAAACGATCGTCGGCAATAGATCGGCAAGCCCTAAGATAAAGATGATACTTCGTCTTTCTGCAACCCTAATAAATTAATGTAATAGTGAGAACGTTTAGTACGTGACCACTTTACCTTATTTAATCGACCCTGTTAAGTACACATCGATAACACGTGTTTTTTTCTTTCGAACTGAGATATGTATCTGCTGTGACTAAATTAACTTTGTCACGTCTTTGCTAGAACCCTTAATAAATGTATTTGCAATGAAGACACAAGGGTTGAGTAACAGTACAAGAGTAACGTATCTTTTTCATTCCGAAATCATGAAAATGTATGAAGTCTAATAAGAAAAAGGCTACATTATTATTTATTGATAAGACCAGAGAAACGTGAGTACGAGCGCTCGACTTAGATCTCAGAAATATTTTAGTGCAATACAGTAAGAGCAAACATAAATAATATTCCGTATAAAGGGAAGCACATACATACATAATGCCATTCATATTAGAGAAACATCTCGCGATGTTCGGAAATGTCTGTCACGTAATATTATGCTTTTAATCTAACACAATATTGTTGAGTATACATATCCTCCGTAGCTTGCCTGTCGCAACCTCCCACAGAGTTGGAGATTCATATTTGGAGATTCTTTCGATTCCTTTGACTGTTCATTTGAGAGCAATGCCCCAGTAACTCATATTACCCATTCCGATACTAACTTCGTTCGACGTATTCAGCTTCTCAATATATGAAAATCAGAAACATATTACAATAGGACCGCCTGAATTAGCGATATGGCACGATATGCCTAAGTGTCTTGAAATATTTGATTGCATAAGCATGGGAATTCGGGCCAAAATTTCTTTCGATCCTGCAATCTCTTTGATCTTTCTGTAAAAGATTTGCAGATGTTGGTTTCGGCTGTTCGACACTGCCCATTCCAGTATAACGGCCGAAACTTGTACAGGCGGAGAAAGTAAGCCCCATCTTCTCCCGCTGCGCCGCGCCTTTCAGTTTACTACCATGGATCAGACCGAAATAGTACTGCCCCGAATAAAGGAAGAGAGTAAGTAACGAAGAAGGAAAAACTAATAAGAGCGTATGAGTCCCGAGAAATGAGGAATAACCACAAATTGCCTTGAACTGCTATGTACCTAAGCCTACTACGCTGTTGCCAGCATTTACATTACGCTATTTTAAGTTTACCCACTATCACATTTTTTCTTGATTTATAATAATTTTCTAAGAATACAAAACATATGGCTGTCAAAAGCATGACCTACGATAATACACACATGCAGTCGTAGAATGACGAGTTACGGTGTTTCGTAATTTACAGAAAATTACGAAATTATATTTTGTTTTTTGTGTGAGGATTTATGAACACAGATTTTTTATTATAATTATGTAGGTATTCCATTTCTTGAAAACGTTAAGAGAATCTGAAATATACAAGATCAAACCTTTGAAATATTCATATAACATACGACAGACAACTTGGTACCAATAAAAAATTCTTTGACAGTTAAAGAATATCGTCATACACGTTTGCAAGAGGTTCTCTGAATTTTCAGCAGGATTTTTGATAATTGAAAAAATAGCCAATAGACAACCATAGACGTATGTGTTGTCCGAGAGTTTTGTTCGAGTTGCTCGCTGGTTCAACACCGAAACAAGCTGTCATTCAACAAAGCATTTGATCCGGTAGTTCGGTACGTTTTTGATAGGGATATTCGTCGAAACGCAACGCCAAACAGCGTCCGTTTGAAAAATCAACAACATTGCACGAAATTTCACATTCGTTACAAGTTTGAGCGAACATTGTTTGACCTTGGGATTTTAAAACATTATATTAACCTGCAGGATTTTAAATGTGGCAAAGAAACCCATGAATCCACGCTGTTCAAATGTAGGAGAAAATGTCAGCGAACGGTGAGCGAGTACCAGGTGAACAGGAACTTAAAAAGCTCAACTCAATTATGGCCGTTAGGAACGCGTCGAGACGCTTGTGGCTTCGCGCTTACTTGCTCAAGAACCTCTTTGCACATTTTTAATGTCCAGGCTATTCGTCTTTTTTCTGTACTTCTTTGAGATTTCTTGTCATCTATTAAATATAAAATTTTATTCAGAGAGTACATTTTCTGATTCTGAGAAAACGGCAAGAAGATTTACTTATAACGTACACTTAATTTCAGATGAAGTCTTTAGAGTCGACTGCTATTAGTGTCAGCTCATTTACCTATATTTAATTTGTCTCCTGACATGAACATTTTTATAATACGTGAAGTTATCAGCATCAACAATATGAAGATGCTGGGCGTTAAACGTGCTGTTTACCATAGAGAAGAGTTTCGTGCTTTTGTTTGAATGAATTCAGTTAGCCAGGCTGCTCATGAATAAGGCAAGCGGAAACACAGTGTACTCTGTAGAATTCACATTCGCCGATTTCCTCTACAATGATTCTAGTTTAGCTACTTATACAGTAAAAAGTCGTTAAACGAAGCCTTAAAAAACGAATAGCGTTACGATTTTTGTAAGAAAACAGAGTTCCTCGCACCCAGGTTAATATTATATGAACCCTCTGCCAGAAACGCATTGAAAACCCGTGACACAAATGAAAGGGTCTAATAAGATAAAATAATCCCATACGAGACACATATACGTGTAGTTACTGTCGAAATATTACTTGTTATATAAATCGATAGTTTCTCTTGTTAATAATAACGAGATATTATTGGAAGCTCGCTCTGCTGAATACGCGTGATTCCTGACATCGACGGATGTAATTAACGATATTTAGGTGTCGGCGTCCGTCTGCGCTCGACACAAGGTGTCATATCACATAATATGTTATTTTAGACGTGTATGGACGTTGAGCGGAAACAATGAAGTCGTTTCCTGTTATATTATGTAGAAAGTCCTCCCTTTACAGGTCCTTTTCAGATTAATAAACCTTCAGGGAAGTAGTTACTTCATATTATATTGCTATTCAAAAAAGTGCAGTTCGTTGAGTGCTGTTAATTATAACCAAAGACAAAGCTTACTCAGTCGACCATTATCCGTGTAGCACGAAGAGGCCAAAGACATTCGTCTAAAACACAGTTCAAAGATACAAAACGCACGTATTATCCTAAAAACAATATTATCTAAATAGGCGGAGTTAATGCCTCGGGTAATTTCTTCGTTCATTAATAACTGACAAAGTTGCTCGCCTCTGCTAAGCCCCTTGTCTCGCTGCTAGCCGGGGCTCCGGGCTCCGGGCGCGACTCCCGGGGAAATTGGACTCAATTCCACTAAACTTAAAGCTCTAGGTTGGAAGACTGTTTAAGCATATAATCCTCTTTCCGAGCCATTTTCTTAGGAATACGTAAAATTAATATCTTACATGGTTTGAAATCGTTTTCAATTATGAACTGATCGTTTGTGTCACCTTAAGACCTGAACAGAACGGATCATTAGGCTTCAAAGCAAGCGTTACTGAATTGTCTGCATCATCTTATTAACGATACCCATTAAGGTAGGTATACTATTCTTTTCAGAGAGAATATTTATTTATTTACTTAAACTTCATGTACAAGAGTACCACAAGGCATTCTCTACCAGTCAACCTTTGGGTCAATTGTGATAGAGTACAAAAATAATAATAAGAAAAATACAATTTTGTTAACATAAATAAAAACACTCGAAGGTTATGACTGTGAGAACTGCCCAACACTTTGAAACAATATTATAATAATTCTACCGAGACGATTGTTTCTTCTTTAGTACGTCAGTAGGTTACTACTGTTGACCAAACCTTTTCGAAACGGTGTCCATTTGGTGAACTAATATTTAGTACTCACCGAAAAAGCCTTGAGGAAAACGAGGCACTGTATGATACCCTCCATGGTGTCTCCGGTGAGACAGAAGGTGCCAGTGAGGTGCCTGCCCTTCTTGTCGCCTATGGCGGGCGCGGCGGCCAGGCTGGCGTGCACCAGGGCCCCACGCGGGCGAGCGTCCCTCGTGGCTCCCAGGACGCCCGGCAGCGGAGCGCCTTCCATGAGCCTCGCCAGCGGGTCCATGCCCGCGAGCTAACACGCCATCGCAATGGTTGCACGACACTTATTCACCAAATTAATTCACTTTTTATTGTTTATACGTCACAAACAAACTTTATTGGCTTTTAGCTAGTGAAACAAAATTCATTATTCGTAGTAACTGAATAAAAGTACGAGGTCATCAGAACGACAGCGGAGGTTTACGGACGCGTGATGACGTCGATGCGCGAAGACACGGACATGACCGACGGCGTGATGGTGCGGCCGGCGCCGCAGAGGCTCTTGCACTCCTCGCACTGACACTTCTGCTGCGGCTTCCAACACTCACTGTTCAACAGTAACGAGACGAACCCGTAGATCAACACGGCCATTCCTACTATTATGTATACTTCCATGCTGCACGCAAACTTTTTGGCACACTATTTGGCACGAGATTTACCTGTCAAATTCAACTTATTAATAACGCTTATGTGATATTACATTTAAACATAAGTGGTGTTTGCCGTCCGCATTCATATGTGTTCCGAATTAAATGTACTAAAACGGAATATATTAATGAAATCGAAAGTAGGCATGCTCATTTATCATTTTTAACGGCATTTGTAGGAAACAAACGACGTGCGGCGTCCAGCCAGCGCGGCAGCGTGTATGTTGGCGCGCCGGTGATTTACATAGGGCGCGTGGTGCCGCGCCGCCATTTAAATAGAATCATTCCAAACATCGGTGGCTGTTTTACATACAAAAACTGTTCAAAACGTTTTACACACGAATAACACAACAACACGTTTTAAATTGATCAAACAATTCAGCGTAATTTGTTTCCAAATCCCTTGTATCATTATATTTTTGCTATTCGGAATTTTTATTTAAAAAGGCTCTTTAAAATGAATGGCACCTGACCAAATACAGATTTATTCTAGCATCGAACAAATAAATTATTTGTTCATGCGAGCCACGCGTTTCCGAGCAAAATCAATCCTAATTATGTACAACCACAAAAGCTCTCAGCGATAATGATCATATAGATGTAAACGTATATTGACGTCGACATAAGCCGTGTCCGGTGAGATGTACTTACCTACCGCCTATGTACTCCGAGGTATAACAACAAACTCATTCCCGACTGATTGGCGTCATTGTGAGACGGGATCGCGGGATTTTATCTCGTCACGTGGCGACGTTCAATCACGTCGTATTCAATCGAAGGCACACTCGCCACACACACACACACGTTCACCATTGTGTTGTATATTAGCTCGCAGTCGAGGGTACGGCGCGGACGATTTCTCAAAATATGTTTTGGAAAAACCGACGTGACACAATTCTCAAGTTTTTTGTAGATACAGTTACGTTTTAGTTATCTGAGCGTGTTGAATTATTCGCTCTCACAAACAATATTATTTGAGTAAACGCTGACTAAGAGCAACATTATTTCTCATCAAAATAAAAGATAATATTTTTATTTTCAGTTTTAAGACAATGAATCAATAAGAAAAACGTCGTTGGTCGTAGGAACTTCACGTTAGTGAACTTAACGGCATCATTGCTATTCGGAGATAAAGAATGTTTTTTTTTTTAAGTAGTTTCTAATACTTTAAAAGGCTTAATGTTTTCATGAAAAGCTTTATGTGAAACAGGTATAATGTAGTATTTTCCTTTCACTTCTCTTTATCTTTTATTTCCTTCGTTTAGTCCTAAGTAAACATTGCAAAGCTGAAGCTGCAATCGTACTCCCTATAGATATCATCTACAAGGCATTCTTGTAACACCAGAGTATTGATAACGAATGAAAAGCAAGTGGAGCAAAAACGTGGGCAGAGTTGCAGGTGGTTGGAAAACCGCCTTTACTGCTACTACCTAAAGGCGCTGTCAATGTCAAAGTGCTGCTGCGTGCTGCTACGTGCGGTTGGGTGCACGTACACAAAGATCGTCTGTAAGGCACCTGCCACACCGTGCACCGCCGACGAGGAAGCGGCTGCTTATCAACTGTTCACGCTGAAGAAACGTACAAAAGATTTTAAGAGCTGTGTCAGTAATAGACATAGCTTTTGAATCGAAGGAATCGCTTTTGAGTTTTGCTAAGCGTATACTGATTTCATTGCTCGTGACTGTACATTAATAGTTGATCGCTGACTGTTCACACAGCCAGTGAGAACTCTGTCGAACAAGCAAGTCGTTTTCGTACCTAGCTGTAGTCGCTTCTCCCTAATCGCCGACGGTGGGGCAGTGCCTCAATGTGAGCGAGTCGACACAAACACGTGTCGCATTCATCACTACTGCTAATACTTACGTGGACATGCCTCCGTTTGACGCCATCACACTTTTATTAATTGTTTAGTGACTGGTGTTTTAATGAATAACTGCGAAGAGTGTTAATTTCTATCTCGTTATATCTTGACTTTCACAACGACCTTCATTCAGTTTATTTTGTTTGATTTATATTAATAAGATAAGTTTTCAAAGCGAACACAGAAGTAAGTACTAGATTTATTATGTAGGATGTATTTTATTGATTCACTAGCTTATGTCCGCGGCTTCGCCCGCGTGTAGTTCGGGTATTACCCACGGGATCTTACTTCTGGGATAATAAGTAATCTATGTATACCAGACTGAATACAACCAGTCTTACCAAGGGGTATTGTATTACCCAATACTAACTGGGTTGTGGAGGTCAGATAGGCAGTCGCTCCATGTAAAATACTGGTATTCAGCTGCATCCGGTTAGACTGGAAGCCGACCCCAACATAGTTGGGAAAAGGCTAGGCAGATGATGATGATGTGCAATATCAGACTATAATCTATCTCTGTGTCAAGTTTCATCCAGATCTGTTCAGCCGTTCTGGCCGTGTATTTGTGATATATTAGTTTTTACTTTTTAAAGTTCAAGTAATAAAGAATAGTTAGTGTAAGTATTTAATTTTATTTGAGTAATACAGACATCCTAGCTTTTTATAGGTAAGTACTTACGTATAACTTGCAAATATTAATTCTTAGTAATATCAATTACATTACATATGTGAAATATTGATACCTTGGTTTGAGATTGGACATCGGTGACGACAATCAAATGATTCATTAGGAGCCACTTATAGACATAATACTTTTACATAATATTTAATATCAATGTAGAGTGTCACGAGCCAACGCGAAAATCGGGAATTCACATATACTTAAATAAATAAATAAATACTCCCGCGCCCCGCACGGCCTGCGCCCACTGCGCGCTATATGCACCTGTCTACGTGAGTTTCGAAGCCTTATTTGACTCTTTTGGGGGTTGATTTTGGAAAAACTGTGATACACGGGTCTCATAACTTTAATTGAAAAGTGTGTACACCAATTTTTGAGTCAATCGACCCAGAGAATATTAAGTTTCACAGAAAATTCAACCCTTCATTTCACCCTCCTAGGGGTGGAATTTCGAAAACCCCTTTCTTAGTGGATACCTCTCTTCACAAAGAATACACCGTCCAAATTTCATGTCTCTAGGACCAGCGGTTTGGGCTGTGCGTTGATATATCAGTCAGTCAGTCAGGACTTTGAATTTTATATGTATAGGATTTATTTGGTAAATAATTGGTTCTAACGACCTTGCATTGCCCCAGCATATAATTCTTATTTTAAACGACGTATTTGCATTAATTGAATCTATAACTATTATGAATTAATTACTTAATTGGCAACAAGTTCAACAAAGGCACAGAACGGTGGCCTAACTTTTGGAAGCCGGACCTTCAAAGCTTCACGACAACATTAACAAGACGCGGGATCTTTCATCTCTTAACATAAATATTTCTTCTGTAAGATTTAAAGCCGTTTAATCTTGTAATGTAAGCCTTTACAAATTTAACTTTACCCAAACTTTGACACGAGTAAGGTCAAGTGCTGTTTACCTTTTGAATTTCCCAGTCGTGCCGCCCCCCCCCCCCTCCCGTAAGCTCGCCCCTGCCCGGCCGGAATAATATTTACACTCAGGAACATTTGCGCAGTCAGCCAACTTAGTTTGTTTATCCGAGCACTTAGGCAAAGCTAATTCTACTCGCAATTACAAGAAAAAATCCAATTTAACTAAAATCCAGCCAATAAAGTGCTTAGACAATAGCTCCCAGGATTTCCCCCTAATCACCCCCGTGCCGAGCCATCCGACAATCTTTGCAAATCGTGCAATTACGGAATTTCAATCAAACATCTTACCGGACCTATGGTTGTTCCAAATCGGACTCTAATAAAACACGAGAGAGTTGACATTGGGTCGTTGTGGTGACAAAGGGTAGGTAGTCCGAGTTAAGCGCGTTAAGTTAGGGTACTTTATGAGTACGATGTTAATGTGGTGTAAGCCGCGCCACTGTCATGTAGATTAGTAGTACTGCTGGCGGAGTCGGCGGCGCTCGGGCGCAGTCGGGAGCAGTCGGTGTGGTACGAGGTAATTAATGTACTCGTGGTACATCGATGTGATAAATAGCGTTCGTTTTATGCAAGACGCGCCATCCGTCACTAGGGGCGCATGGCGTCTCTGCCACCATTAAGTATTTATCTGACACGCCCGCGGCGCGGCGCCACGCTCTTAACCTACAAACGCCGCCGTGCACCGTGTTGGCGTAAAATAAAATATGTATAACTAATACTCTCCGGATGGCAAATATTGTTACACGCTTGAATTTAGAATTTTGCAACAAAAATGCTAACGTGAAATGTTGAAATACACAAATTGTTGAAATTCGGTGCCTACACGTTTCAGTGTTAAATTACAAGCACTTCATAGTTGAAAATATAAATCGACATGCAACTTTCCGAATGAAAATGAAAATCATAAGCCCTTATCACGCAATTACCACTGAAGAGTTTAATCCTGGAATTATTTGAGCCAAAATAACTGGAAATGTATCGACGGACATCATTAATTTCGTTTATATCCGTTAAAACGTATTAATGCAATTTATCAACGTAATTCTATCGAATATTTAACATGATATTGGACAAAGAATTTTCGTAAAATATAGATAGAATTATTCTTTTAACAATTACCAACCCATGAAAATGTGTTTATGCACAACTCACCCCTGAAATGTGTGCAGCCTGTTCTGAAGGCACGTAAATTGTGCATTAAAACATCTTGGTAAGCGGGCGTAAAACTGAAGCGATCGTAAAACGATATCATTTGCTTTGATAATGCTAACGACGCCAGCCCGACGGCTCCCGCGAATACGGCTATACACCGGTATAACCACTGGCTATATACCCGTATATCCGGGAAAGCGGGAACACCGGGATCGGGTCGCGGGATTAGCAAACAAACAAACGGACTCGCATTAACATTTTAGTGGGATTACGTTTCTTGGGTTGTGGACGCGCAAATGACGCACTCTGCTCGCAACGCGAACGTGTTAATTCGAATCGGAAATTGTTAATCATTCTTGCATCTAAGTCAGATATATTTTTAAGGGTGCATTATGTTTCTAATATTTGTTTATTAATAAAGCAAACTAAAAAGACGAACTCACTAGTGTCGTCTCCAAAGACCAGTCACAAACTGTGTTTAAAACCTAACAGGAACCTAGTCTCTTGTGCAAGGCAATTAATGGAAGAGAACAAGCGTTCGGCATTAGATAAAATAACAAAGACAAACAAACATGGTGGTCCTAAGCAAACGCCGGGCTTGCGGGCGCGTGTCACCGGCGGCGCCTGCGTCAACATCAACACTGCCATTGTGCCGCGCCAAATTAACTGTATTATGCCTTCAAGAAAACCAACGGCAAATAAATGAAAACCACTGACACACATTTCGGTCTGCGGATAAAAGCCGTAAGGAAATATTCTGGGAAACTACCAGGCAAATATGAACTCGGAGAAGGGTGACATAAATAAATTTATTTGGTTATTTCTTGTAAACATAGTCGTGATCGTCAATGAATGAGGTGGCGGAACGTAATCGTTAGCCTATATTACAAATGAAAGTTTTATGCGCCATTTAATTGAAAAGCCTTTTATCCGGGCAGACAATCAAATTCGAGTCATCGTTACCCAAGTCACAAATGTTTGTTATAAAAGTACCAGGCAACTACGATTTAAAGGAGCCATTCAAACTGTTATTTCCATTAATATTATAAACTGTTCACTTTATTAAGTCCCATCCATAAAAGCAGTCACTTTATCTGGAAAATATCTTGAAGACATAAAGTATTTCCAACAAGTAAACGTTTCGCTCATTGAATCAGCCCAACAAAAGGTAATCTGTCTGATCATCAATCCAGGCGTCTCCTTGTTTTAGCACCCAGAGAGAAAATAGTGAAATAACGACATCGTTTACTATAATAGTGTCTCAAGTAAAGGAATAGCTGCTTTTTGCAATGAACGGGTAGTCAGAGGCCCCAGAAGTCTGACAACCAGTCTTACCAAGGGGTATCGTATCACCCAGTACTAAGATTGTCTGAGTTCAGATAGGCAGTCGCTCCATGTAAAACACTGGTATTCAGCTGCATCCGGTTAGACTGGAAGCCGACCCCAACATAGTTTATTTATTTATTATTCCTTAACACACACATTGTGTTTTTACAGGTAAGACCCAAGCTAGCAAAGTAGTCATAAATTACAAATTATCCAGTCCCAAGTAAGGGTAGTTGGGACAAGGCTAGGCAGATGAATAAATTATTGTTATCGTCATGATTAATTTTGACGTTAAGCAGGAATAAAGAGAAAAGTTAAGATTCTTTAAATTTGAAATTAAACCTATCTATCTAACGGATCGTATTTAAGACCTTTCAAGAATGACTTCATTTTCAAGTACTCAAATCCCTTTATCACAATGTATTAAATTAGATGTCCAACTCGAATATTAGATATCTGTTCACTAGATTCTAGAAATAAACTGATACAGAACCTATCTAACATCAAAAACTTCAGACAAAATCCAAGTTGAAATCTGTAACTTAATCCGTGGTGAAAGTGATCTCTCAAGTATGATTCCTTTCAAGGCGAAAATAATTCAAGTTTTCAAGTCTTCAGTGAGTTCGAGATATCGGATTCCACCTGATCTACAAATAATTTTAGTTTAAAATAGATGCAGTTAATTTACACTAGACTTTTGAAAATACAAGTTGAATATCAAAAGAGCTAGGCACAGGGTAGATACTTTTGTTAACCTACACGTGCCGAAAACCTTTTCACAGTGTTCATTAGAAAATAAATGAGCTAGAAATGTTACCCGGGCGTTTCTTAATGAATACAGCTCTTAACTTCCATTGGCTTTCAAAAGCGACCAATACCTTTAAAAGCCCTTATCCCAGTGGTAATTATATAAATATTTCTAAACCCGATTACCCTCGGTTCACCCAAGTACATCCCCAATTACTGGCTAATCTTCAAGCGGAGTACTTGAAATCGATTTAATTCAAAACTCCATACTTAATTGCCGTCCGAAAAATTCAATCCGTTCTTTGTTCGTCATTAATTGTGGGAGCCACGAGCCCTGAGCCACCCCGGCGGGCCCGGCACCATCCTCTCGACCCAGTTCTACTGGAACACATAATTAAAGGCAGGAACTCTAAAAATCTCCCACAAAGAGCACAAAGGCGCAGTTTTAAAACCTACAAATGACGATCGGCGATGTGGGCGATGACGTCACGCTAATCAACGTCCGCACTACGTGTACGAGGAGAACAGAAACGCAGAGGGATCGGCTGCATATTTTGTTGGAATTGTCATGTCAGGAGTCACGCAATGCCACATTTAGCTTGTCGCTGACTTTTGGTGTGTATTTGTTATCAAATCAACCGGTATCTGCTCAACTGAGGTAATTCCGGAAAAAATAAGACTAAAATACCAATACTAATACTTATTATTCGGGGTATTCTATTTATAATCATATTTTCTGAGTGTATGGATGACAATTGGAATTGTTCATTGTTCATTTAAGACGTAAACCGACTGAAACCGTACCCTATAATCCGTTTACGCATTTAATTTATTCGTTAATTACGAATCAAAACCTCGTTTATTTCTAAGAACTCCCGTTATTTATAATACGAGTTAATATTTTATAAGACGCGTCAGGTGCGCTGGCAGCCTGGTGCTCAGACAAAATAAACGGCTGTTTGCACTTACGTGAATATTTCAAGTGTGTAAAACGGTGTAGATGAGACTTGTATTATTTGTTTCGCTCATAACCTACGTCTGTCATTGTGGTATTGATCGGATCAGTATCCCTTGTTTGAGTTAAACGTTCACAATGGAAACTTTATTCATATACTAGAGTATGTACACAGCGGCGCTTACAACTTTTCCATCTCGCTGTTTCATCACCTTTTTGTATCTCATCATATCTTGGTCCTAAAACTTTTTAAAACTTCTTATATCGCTCATCGGGGCTCTCGTATATTTTGAAGGGATCACTTGCGGCGGTTTCGGGGTATTTTCACTTTGTGTGGGAAAGGTTTTTGCATGGCGGGAGTTTTATCGTTATGGTCGCGACGGCGACGGCTTCCCGGCACTTGCCAGGATATTGCGTCGAGCCACGTGTGGGGAAGTGTTACATCTTGGCCGCACTCTGCTGGCACATGTAGCCGACCCGGCTCTGTGGACCTAATCTGTCGAATTATACTTGAAATTAGTTCCATGTTTCTATTCATAGCCGGGGATATGAAGCGTGTTGCTGTTCCCAGCGTTTAATTACAAGCAGTACGTACTAGAAATGCAAACCGAGCTGCGGATGACACAATATTTGGAATAGCTGGTGGCGCCGGCTCCCGCCCTACTTATGATACGAGCGCCAGTATGAAGCACAAACATGAACTTACACCCGAGCAGTAACAGCGCGAGGTGTGTTTGTGTCGCGGCGCACCAACACACTGTTTTCCATAAACACAACATTCCCCTTTAGCAGCGAGTCTAGCAGTCATTCTAGTTTATTTTCCCACTGAAGACATTCAGCCATAAAGGAAGTGGCGCTCGTAGCTGACACACTGTATTCTATTGCTGCGTTTTTATTGTTTGGTGAGAAAACAGAGGAAAGTTGTGCGTTCCGTGGTCCAAGTTGGAAACATTCGCAGCGTCTACAGGAATATTCAACAGTGATTCTTATTTTAGTTTTACGGTTTATGTCATATGATCAGACTCACAACTAAATTAGTGCCAAACGTTTTGTTCCCAGAAACATAGGAACTGAAACATATCTAGGTAGTTTGATCAACACAGTCTTGTGTAGGCAGCGACAGATTACGAACATATTTTTATGTACGTGTAACTTGATTTAACTAGACTTTGATATCAAATGTCCCGATATTGAATTCTGAGAAACGCTGTCATAGCGATGTAACCCTCTAGTAACAAGTGAATTTGCGAGGAGGTCTATACAAAATATTATTAGTCCTTTCTCACTTAGAATCGCATCTACGATCAAAGCTGTTTTCATATTCCTATTTTTACCATAAATGCGTAAAATTGTTCGTATATCTCATGAATGTATTCATGTCGATGTGAAGCTACTTGATGTGTTATATTGAGTACTTGTCGTTAGTGTTGTTGTAACAAGTTGCTTCTGTTCGACATACGTCGTCACTGAGTGTAAGCTTGTCAATCGTGTAGGTACTAGAATTGCCTGAACGATACTCGACGTAAGTTGTAGGCGAAACTAACTTAGATAACAGATGTCAGTATTTGTTACGAAACCGAATTACATTATTACATTTGTCCCACAGAAATTATAAAGAATTAAATAGCAAGTAGGGATGAAGGCAATATTTTCTGTTTGCCATTTTGTATACCGGAAAAAGTAACTACTTCCTGACGAGTACTCGTAGATTTTTGTATTATTCCACTTATTACGAGTGACCATTATCCTGTTACCCGGGAAAATTTGTTTGAGTGAGCATTCAACGCCGTAGTCTGGAGATAAAATCGACTTTATTTAGTTGTTCATTAAACACTGCCGAATCGAATGTGCCACACAAGAGCGTAGCACGCCTGAGAGCCAAATGATATACAATGCTGCATGGTTCTTGTGGCGGTTTACTGACATTGGCACGAGCGCCCTCCTCGTCAGTTCTGTTGGTAAACAATTGTGAAATTGTTTGAACAAACAAGATGGCGGCGTAAATTTAGATTACAAAAGTACAGTAACCGAGCACTAACGATCTCTTACGCACTACGCACTAGGCCAGGAAGTCGAACCTCACTTCAAGTAATCATTACACACGTCAGAGTGCGGTACAATCAGTTGGGACAACGAGGAAAAAATGTGAGTATATTTGCGCTTTTATTTACTTACAAAACACACAGTTTTCTTAAAAGACTGTTGTGTATGCCGTTATAGTGATCTTCTCAGCCACGCCGTGTTAACAGTCACATTTAATACGAAGCAGCTGTCATTGTCATACTACACTACAACTATACATTTCTATTGAAATGAGGTACCTACAGGCAAAATATTAAATGCTTAACCTACATTTCTCATAGTAGCTAACCACGTTTGCATTACCAATTAGAAGTTACAAGCTTAAGTTAAAGTTAAGTTAAATTCCTCGAGATTGAAAATTTAATATTTTTTCATGAAAACTCCTCTTAAAGTAAAAACACGTGTCCAATTAAGTAAGGAAAATAGTTACTTCTTAAATCTTTTACATTTACTTGATATATAATTTTCCTTGTAAAAAATCGTTTTATGTTCTTAGTTTCATCAAAAGTAAGTCAATTTATTTATTTAACTATTTATGTACACACAGAAGACAACACAGGAAAATAACATTATTATATATGAGTGCAAGGGTACTGCTTATTTCATAAGAAATTTCTGCCAGCAGACCCAGGCAAAAAGGAGAAATGAAAAAGAAATGTAGATCAATCTTTTTATTGACTTACTTTTGATGAAACTAAGAATATAAAACGATTTTTTCTACATCATTTTAAATCCAACTTTCAAACAGTACCACAGCATAAACTTCACATAGGTATACATACGAACGAATGGAAATCTAAAACAAACTTTGAATAAGTTTATGGACGCAGGAATATAATGGCAAGCTCAGGAGGGAAGGGGTAAACTCCGTGGTTTCATGACTAGGATATCAGGAGAGTAGAAAGTGGAATGTTTAGAACGCTAGTGTATGCGCATCGTTCAAAATGGTACTTTCAAGGTACTCGAAAGATTATAAAGCTAAAGGAGGTTGTATAGCCACAGCACTAGAGGTTGTTTATTGAGCGCAGTGCTTTTAGATCGTTCTTACGAATTTCGTTAATGCGAAAAAGCTAACGGTAAAGATAAACTCAAATCTAAGGGTACGTGATATAATATCACCAGAAGCCTAATCTTTCGTCAATAACCGGTAGTCCTCAAATTCTAATTTAGTGACTGTTTACACAAACTGTAGTGTTTCGTGTAATTAAACCGAGGTGTTTCGGAGAGCGTGCCACTGTTCTGTCGTACGCGCTCCGTGGACCTGCTTTGTACGGGCGGCCTTTGCAGCGGCCGTGTAATGGCGGCCACATTGTAATGTGAGCGAGACATTCAGGCTTGTATTAACAGAGATACTAGAGAAGCATAGAAGTGTTCCTAGCAGTCTCAATTAATATACCGCTTAATAAACCTCACAAAGCAGGTGGAATCTAGTCCCAATTGTCTAGTATAAATACCAGAATAAATTGCATACAGAGCATTACAGAGCATCTCAATTATATGATTTGGTCTCGCGTAGCAGTTGCTACGCCTGGGCTACGACAATAGCTACGCCTGACGCACCGTAGCACACGAGCGCTACGCCGTAGCAAACGTTCATCCTCTACGACTTTTCCCCCCACCTGCTAAACCCACGTAGCAAAATCTATTGAGTAAAACTGATAATAGTTTTCAGTTAACTCAATTGTAAGGCTTCAATATAAGGCCCCGTCTGGCTTAACAAAGCAAAAGTAACTGAATGAAAATCGAAGAGTTCTTTACAAATTCCAGAGAACTTTAAACAATTAGTATACTTTTTCCATCGTTTTGCAATCACCGCATAGTCTAGGGTTTTCAATTAGACGCTAGCTATTGGAATCTATTTAGTGCGGCGAGCCTGAGAACTTCAGTTCTTTTGTTACGCTTTATTTCTGAAGAAGGGTAGAGTATTCGAAGAAACTAGCTCCTTTGATCAAAAATACGAAGTGTAAAATTTAAAAAAAATATATGTAAAGTAATAGACTTTACATATATTTTTTTTAATATATTATAATTGCAGTCTACTTCCCTCTGTGAAAACTGAAAGTAATTGACTTCAATACTCGAACGTCAATTATTGGAAATATTTGTGGAATGATGCTGGTCGAGCGAATTTTGTTCATGACAGATGTTAAAACGCTCACATTTTCAGAGAAATTGCAAAAAAAAAAATTACTGTAGTTCCGTTTTTCATTGCCACGCTGTTCTACTGGTCGCAAGCGTCTCCGCTGAGCAGGAGGTCGTAGGTTCGGTTCCCAGGTTGGGAAAACAAAATGTTTTTTTTTTACTTTTCCTTCAGGAATTTGAGAGAACCAGCCCGGAGTTGGCCCTACTACAGTTACGCTTCTGCCTAACCTTCGGAGATTACAGGTGTGATGCTATGTTATTCAGTTATTCATTATATCACTTGCACTTCACAATGTATGTGTTTGCCTATGAGCATGCAAGTCGCCATAGCTCATAGGTGCTGAGACGTCAATCGTTTGGGCACGTGTAATGCCGCATACAGCAACATTCCAATATCTACGTATCTCATGCCAACAAAACCGTACATTTAACGATAGGCCGTCGCCATTAGATAATTTGCATCCGCACTAACATTTATTGCGCCATCCATCACGCTCGATAAAACATTCGCTGGCTTGTTGGAGTACTGCGATGCGATGGAACTACTCTCCCATAGCTAACCGTAGTCCTGAATACATGTTTGTATACTTTAAAAAATATAGGTTTTTGTCTTTTTTTCGGCATCTTTCATTGAAAGCTCTACACAAAATGAACCAAAACCGAACGTGGTATGAAACCATAATGACTGTTCAGATTTCGATAAGCGTCTGATGATATCAGATTAACATAATGGCAGTTTTGGAAAGACCTAGGGAAGAATTTTGTCCTGCAATGCGGATATGAAACAAACCATCATGAAAACCTTTGAGATACATAAAAAAGTTTTTAAAGTATCAGCAAAATTGATAAGAAGCTGTTTTTCTTTTACGAAAATAAAATTCTAGACGAGATTGCAGCGTAAGCAAGTCATCCCCAGCAGTCGTGTGATACCACCGGTATGTACCGCTCTGCACCACCCTGTACATACAACACTGACTCCTAACGTCAGTGCTGTTCAGCTTACTGTATGACCTACGTTGTTGTATATATGCCAACATAACAGTACACCTATAATTTGCTTAATTATAAATTAAATTGCTTTCAATGTTAATCTAAATAATAATGCTGTAACAAAACGTATCGAAAAAAAAAAATGTTTATGACTATACGCTTCGTTTTTGTTTCAGAGTAATTGCAATCAATAATTTAGTTATAAGATAATCCCTATCACATAGGGAAAAGAAAAGATTTTTCGAAAAGATATTGATTTTTCGCAGGGACATGACGTGCATTTAAAATGACAAAAAATAAAATAAACATACAACATATTACAAATATTTATAAATACAACAGGACATGTCTCTATTAGTACCTAGGTACGTAATTCACAACTAGAAAACAAACGACACAGTTCAGCTGTTTAGACAATTTGGAGTATCCGCAGTGTCTGCGATCACAGGATTAGCTCCGGAGCGCAAATATTTGTACACTCATTAACTTTAATATTATTACAAATCATTTCAGTTACGATTTAGTCTCGATATCTGGAGAATGTTGACTTTTGGAATCGCCCTGTGATTGATTTCGGTGGAAAATACTCGATAATTTTCGAATTGTGCCGACTCGGATTATTCTTGCGACTTCAATGAGGTAATTTATGTGTACTTTGGTAAAAATAAATCGTAATCACCAAACCGTTTATAAATCAGAAAGAAACAATACTTTAACTATTTCAAATTTAACATTTATGGCGTTATTTCTATGTATTGTAACTATTTTAAGTTGTATATACTCGTTTGGACTATTAAAATATAACCGGTAAGGTAAAACGGTAAAATAAACATAATCGTTATTGTTGAGTTAGAATCATTGTGTGTGTGTAAAGTAGTTTAGCAAGTACGTATGCATGTGTGTGTGCCATCGTATTAAATTAGAAGTATCGTCCTTTAAAACAGTCGCAAATAAACCAGCATAGTGCAAACACGTATTTCTATTACCCAAAACTCCTACAAGCAAAAGTAAACCTTATTCCTACAACATTTTGGTCGACATCGAGCCGGATACCTGTTCGACTTACGACGTTTTACTCACCGAGCGCTAATACAAAAGGACGGCTCGCGCGCCGAGCGGAGAACAAAAGAAAGAATTTGTTGTAAAAAATGTGGTTCATTTTTTGAGCCTCATTAGTCATTAGTGAATGTGACAATAACAAGAATATAATATTATAACTGCTTACGAAGATACGAAGAAACAATCTACTTTATCGCAAATTGAAGACTTATTATAACAATTATGGCGGATACACCGGAACAATTACTAAATGTGTTAGAAGATACAGCTATGTTGTTAGCAAAAACACAAACCAATCTTAAAAAATGCCCGAAACAACGTTTAACAAAAGGCTACATAGAAACACGGATTAAAAACATTGAAGAATATTGGTCGACGTTCAAAAATGCACATATAGAATTAGTGAAGTGTGTTCCGAAAGCGAATCGACAGAACATTCCATATTTTGTTAATGAAGATTACTTTATTCAGGAAGATTTGTATATTTGTTTGCTAGCCGATCTTAATGATTTACTGAGTGCACACAACAAGTTGTCGCCGCCGGTACTTATGCAAGCTGACAATAACAACAGTGGTTCTGGTTCATCAATGGAAGTGCAAGTCAAGTTACCGAGGATTCAACTCCCAACCTTCTCAGGTATTTACGATGAGTGGCCTGCTTATCAAGATTTATTTACGTCATTAGTGCACGATAACCCAACATTAAATAAAGTACAAAAGTTGCACTATTTAAAAAGCAGTCTTACGGGAGAAGCCCTGTCGCTCTTGAAGCACGTGCAAGTTACAGAGGTTAACTATGACGAGTCATTTAGTATGCTCAAGACACGTTTCGGCAACAAGCGCATTATTATCAATTCAATACTGAAAAGATTGTTTACCCAGAAGAAGATATCTGTGCAAACAGCAAATAACATTAAATCGATATTGGATACGACTACAGAATGTCTGAATGCACTAAAAAACATGAATTTGTCAACGAGCTCCTGGGATCCGCTCATAATATTTTTAGTTGTTCAAAAATTGGACCCAGAGACGCATCGTGAATGGGAAGATGTTGCTTACGATAATAATGTCGATGACTTACCTAAATGGGATGCACTCAACAAGTTCTTACAATCGAAGTTCCGCACGCTCGAGCTTGTCACGCCTCCGATTAGAGAGAAATCTACACCTAAGGGAAAGGAATACGCTGTTCACGTATCAACTTCAAATGCTACGGCCTCTTCAAAACCAAGAAGCTGCACTATGTGTAAGGAAGACCACACATTATGTCATTGTGAGAGGTTTATCAAACTTAATCCAACAGAGAGGTGCGAGTACCTGAAACAACAAAACCTATGCTATAATTGTCTGGCCCCTGGACATTCAGCGTATAGATGTCGCCTGAAGATGTCCTGTCGTAAATGTCACAAACGTCATCACACGCTCACGCATCAATCCACGCTCATGACGTCATCAAATCAACCAGACAATAAGAACCAACCAGACAAAGAAGTTGAAACTCATCAAGATTCTGCAAAATCAACCGAAACCAATGTTACACTTTCATCGCATGTCGCTGCTAACTTGTCCACTGCATTACTGGCCACAGCCCTTGTACCAGTAAGAAATTACGAATCGGGACAAGTGACAGTGCTCCGTGCGCTGATTGACCATGGCTCCCAAGCCACATTTATGAGTGAGAGGGCGGCCCAGATGTTACGATTGAAGAGAACGCCGGTTAATGGCACCATCACTGGAGTCGGCTCAACCAAAACGAATGTTAAACATGCTGCAGAAATCGAACTACTCTCCAGACACGACGCTTGTTTCAACTTGAAGATCAAAACGTACATCATGTCTACGCGACTCACCGCCAACTTACCATCACAAACCATCTCCACCAGCACCTGGCCGCATCTGCAAGGACTCACTCTGGCAGATCCAAGTTTTAATAAATCATGTCGAGTAGATTTATTACTAGGTGTTGACGTCTGTGCCCAAATAATGAAGGGTGAAGTTGTTAAAGGTCCTCCAGGAACACCGTGTGCTCAAAACACCACCCTGGGTTGGATCCTGTTTGGGAACGTAGAAAACAAACTACCTGGAGATGAAATTATCGTCATGCACCTCAATCTTGATCTAAACGATATGCTAAAACGAATGTGGGAACAAGATCCATACGACAAACGAGAACCCACACCAGAGGAACGTAAGTGCGAGGAAATCTACAAGACCACAACTGTAAGAAATAAAGACGGACGGTATATTGTGACGTTACCAAAGAAATCAAACATGCTACTATCAACTCAAGGAGATACGAGAACAATAGCATTAAAGAGATTATATCAATTAGAACAAAGATTCAAGAATAACCCAAACCTTAAGAACGACTATGCTACAGTCATGAAAGATTACGAAACGAATTACATGGAGGAAGTACCAAAACAAGAAATGAACAATCCATCTGTGTACCTACCGCACCACGCTATAGTTAAAGAAGAGAAAGAAACGACTAAATTAAGAACTGTTTTCAACGCTTCTCAAAGGGGAACAAACAATGTATCACTCAATGAGGAACTGATGGTAGGACCACAGATACAAGATGACATGAGAAGTCTGATTATGAGATGGCGTATGAGGAAAATTTGCTTCGTGGCTGATATCCAAAAAATGTATCTTCAAATTGTCGTTAGTGAAAGGGACAGAGATCTGCAACGAATACTGTGGAGAGTTAATGATCAAGAACCTGTCAAAGACTACCGTCTTACCAGAGTCACGTTTGGAACTGCTTCTGCTCCTTACTTGGCAGTAAGGACCTTGCATCAAGTAGCTAGAGATGAAGGACTAAACTATCCTGAAGCTGCGGAAATTATAAGACGCGACTACTTTATGGATGACATGATGTCTGGTAAAGACAATCTATCAGATGCAATAAAGGTAGCCAAGGAAATAGACGCCATACTACAGAAAGGCGGGTTTAAACTAAAAAAGTGGTGTTCTAACGACGCTGACTTTCTTAAAGAATTTGAAGAATCTGAAAGAAGCTCTCACGTAAAACTAGACATAACATTAGACGGAATCACACGAGCACTAGGATTGCACTGGAACATGGGCAAGGATCGATTCCAGTACAGCCTGAACCTACCTGCAACGTCAAAGACCATTACAAAAAGAACAATCCTAGCTGACCTACAGAGATTGTTTGACCCATTAGGTTGGCTGGCACCTTCGGTTTTGCCTGCAAAACTTCTCATTCAAAGATTATGGATGCAAGGAGTAACATGGGATGAAGAAGTAGACGGAACCATTGCCGCTGAATGGCAAGGCCTACGAGAATGTTTTCGTCAATACTTACCTAATATCGAAATAGACAGGTGGCTTCATACTACTGAAACTATAATGAATAACGTCACTATCCACGGTTTCTGTGACGCGTCATCTCGAGCTTACGCAGCTGTAGCGTATCTTAGAGTACGAAACGCCACGGGTGACGTAAAGACATCAATCCTTGCGGCTAAAACGAAAGTAGCACCGACTAAGCCCCAATCATTACCCCGTTTGGAACTTAGTGGAGCTGTACTTCTTGCTGGACTTTTGAAACAGTTAAGGGAAGCAATGAATATACCCACCTGTCAGATATTCGCATGGACCGATTCCACTATTGTACTTTCCTGGCTATTCGGTGATCCTACCAGATGGAACACGTACGTGAGAAACAGAGTAGTTGAAATACTTGACAACATCGGCAATCATAATTGGTATCACGTCAAGTCTCCTGAAAATCCTGCGGACACTGCGTCGCGAGGACAGTCCTTGTTAAACCTGAAAGATGATGAATTATGGTGGAAGGGTCCCGAGTGGTTGAGAGAAGGAGAAATCCACTACAGCAGGCCGAAGGCGATGATCACAGATCTGGAAAGAAAGGAAACATTACAAGTTAATCTAAAGCTTGCCAATGAGAAAAGTATAGCTACAAAATTTGATAAATGTGACACATTGCAAGAACTACTTAAAGTAATACTGTACTGCAAAAGATTTTTAAAGGGAAGAAAATTAGAAAACAAAGACTTACCTGTAAGCACGAAGGAATTAGATGAAGCGCTGAAAACCTGCATAAGAGTAGCACAGAGGGACAGCTTTGAAGAAGAAATACAGCAGCTGAAAACAAAAGGTACAAATTAAAAGGAATAGTAAATTAAACAATTTAAAACCTTACCTGGATGATGATGGAATCCTCAGGGTGGGCGGGAGACTGCGTCACTCTGACCTAAATGAAGGTGGCCAAACATCCTGGTACGGACGTGGTGACGCGTGTGTACAGTGTAAAGAGTGGTAATAGTATTGTGCAAAGACCATTTAATAAGTTGTGTTATTTACCAATAGACATTGAATCATAATTTTTTTGATCGTGTTGATTAATTATGTAAACTTGCTTGATTATCGAATATGTAAGTCACTGCCCTGTTAGTTATGTTTAAGATACTTATTTGTTAAAGGGCAAATAGGCCCTTTGGTGGGCGGTATGTTGAGTTAGAATCATTGTGTGTGTGTAAAGTAGTTTAGCAAGTACGTATGCATGTGTGTGTGCCATCGTATTAAATTAGAAGTATCGTCCTTTAAAACAGTCGCAAATAAACCAGCATAGTGCAAACACGTATTTCTATTACCCAAAACTCCTACAAGCAAAAGTAAACCTTATTCCTACAACAGTTATTTTTATATGCCGTTTTACTTCGACATCGCCCACGGCATCAAAAATAAAAGCATATTTTCAGAAACATTATTTTTCTTTGATGTAAATGTTTGAATTAAAACGTTTGTTTTTACTGGCAATAACTGCACATACATATTTATTAATATGCTGGTATTTTTCATGTGAAACATTCAATAAAAATACTGATTAATTTAACCAGAAATTAAGGAAAAGTGGACTGGTTTTTTTATAATAAATAGGCTTGGGTTTGTCCGCAAATCGCCTGATGTGAAGCAATGATGCGATCTAGGATGGAACACGCTTGCCTGGAAGAAACCAATTCACTAGAACTTTGAAAAGATCCAGATTATAATGATTGGGAAACAAAGAAGCCGGCAGTGAATTCCACAGACTGGCGGTGCGCACAATAAATGTGGAAGCACAGCACTTTGTTCGGGTCCGTGGAACACATAGTGTAAAAGCGATATTTATCGATATTTCGCAAATGTTGATAAATGCATCAACATAATACATTTAACAAATAATTGCTTTTTAATTCAGCCTTCCATAATGTGGCGATGTGATTAACATGACCTATTAATCATTATACGAATGTTTTAATAAAGTATGAGATCTGTAATTTTAAAAATATTTAATTAAAACCTACGTAAAGGTACCTGACTGCCACAGTTTGTTACCTATAATAATCTACATTTAACTATTTTCGATTGTACCTAAAACAGCCTGAGCCTCTGACGGTAACTTACATATTTACGAGCCAAAAAGTAAATACCTAAAATATATATTGATGTCTAACTGTATTTGAAATCGGTTAAATACTCAAATAACTTATCTATTTGTGCTTCAATATTTTTCAACCAACAAATATATGACCATTGTTTGGAAAACATTTTTAGGTTTTCTATGGAGCAAGCTTTTATGCTTGCGAAGAAATTATCTCAGTACCCGCATGAAGTTTAAAGTAAACGGCAAAGCACTTGACTGTTAATCATCCTGACCCAGGGCGGAAATACAGAAATACTGAGCCGACAACCTTTGGCACGTGAACCAAGCCGAGGGCAGGCACTAGTTTCAAGTGAATACACTTCACCGTTCAAGACCTTCGCACTCGTCACTAAAGCTATGAGATCGCCTAATAAAGAACGAATATTTGAACTTAACAGCGAAGGATTTTTAACGAGAAAAATTACGAAAATGAGATCGTACTTAAGGCAAATAAAAACTCAAGCATGGGGATTAATGAGGGTTAATAACAATATCTTATAGCGGCGATATTAGCGAGAGGTCGAGACCTCTCGGAGGGCCGAGGTCGGCGGCTACATTGATGGAATCCCACAACATTACCGAGAGCGGACGATACCAGGATAAAAAAGATCCGTTGATTACACCACGCCGACAAATGTGGGGCATAACTCTTGCAGCGGGACGCCGACTGATTGCACACCAACGTGACGCCCTAGTAATACAGCTCAGAATCGATTGACGCCGCTAATGTAGAAAACGATTACGACGGATTTAAAAATGGTTAGTGGTGAACCAAACCCCATTTGTGATGTATTGGATTGAAATTCTATTAACGTTTGCGACGGTCCACTTTGATTTGGTGCTTGTGAGCAATTCGCAATTCTCATTTATCTTGCCTTTTACAATTGTTCAGTAGACTAGAACTTGATCGTACCGGTCTAACGTTAAATGTTCTTTGTAAGTCATCTACATAGATTTCATACGCAGAATTTTTGCATAATCATCTTAAAGGACAGTACACTAATATTGCTTTGTCTTGTCACAGATCAGTTCAGGAAATCTTCAAATTGAGAACATAAAGAACGGGAACTACCACCATTCCCGTTCTTTATGCCACATTCCTAAAGGGTGTGCAATGTTCGGGCTATAGAGATATCAATAAATTCACGATATTTTGTGTGCTTGTTGGAACCACGGCCGCTCAATAGGGTGTCTCACGGCAGGGGTCGTGAGTTTCGATCGACTTCGCAGAATTTATTAATCCTTTGCAACAAGCAACATTACAAACCACTGACACACATTACATTCCCGTCAATTTTTCACAAATGCGTTTGCCTATGTAAGCATAAAGATGCTTGACATTTCATGTGAAATCTTTTGAATCAAAATAAATAAAGCTTGCGACACATTTTGTATTCATACCGTTTAAATCTGTTCGCCCTTCATCAAAGGAAGTGCTTCGCAAGTATATGTTTATAGCTCTTATGTACGTCAATAACTGACTTGATTTAAATGAGGAGTTAAGACGCAACTTCTTGTTAGATGCAATGATTACAAGTCATTACAGGCGAACTAATGATAAGCTTACTATCTGACTACTCTTTTACTACTCTATTATTGCCCTAAGTACAACAAATAGCTCCAAATATGTGCATAAAGGCGTCGTGAGCGTGTGCTCGTTTCGAGAACTAATGGCGGTGCTCTCACAGACGACTGAGCGACACTTTGACACACTACCGGCTTATTAACAACTTGCTAATTACTCAAAGTCTTACACCTATGCTCTGCGGGACTCGGGACAAGTTTCCCGGGACTCTACAAGCCCCGAGTCCGGAAATTAGCAAGATTCTCGATACAGTCGAGTCTGCTGTGTCAGGGGAGGAAGTTTCAGATCTAATACTTGCCCTAATTTGTGTGGAGCTAACAAATCGACACGTGCTGATTGTATCACAAATGTGTCAGTCTCTTTGGGCTTGTTTGTCACTTAGTACAATCGTCCTACAGTGAATTGTTACTGTTTGTTGAAAAGATATTAAGTCAAAGACAAACACGAGTCTTTTGACCCGAGAACATGTACAGCTTTTGTAAAGAAAGCTTGTGCCGTCGTTCCAAAAGTTCTCGCTGAATTTCAAGATAAAACATGTTATTTCCTACAAAGCCAAGCACCCTTACAAAATATTTATATACGTTCGGATGCCAAAATGACAAACGAAATTCGTGAAACGTCTTTCCTAAAAGCTACGCTGCGAAGTATGTTTAATCTGTCAATGATTGACAGCTCAAGCTTGTTTTTCTTCAACAAATACCATGTCAGGATACGAATAAGAAAATGCCATATAATAATGTTCAGGTTCCAAGACCTAAATCAATACAAATAAAGCATTATGTATCTAAACATGTATAGGAATATTGAAGTAGGTATCAAAGCGAAGAGTTCGGGCGCCATCTTCATCAAAGTTATCCAATAAATGATGTGAGATATACGTAACGTAACACAAACACTATACACGGATATCATAACCAATCGAAGGTAACACGACAGGCCGATCTGTGGTACGTATCGTGCACAGTTTCACATTGTCGGCCGGTTCGGAGCGCGCTAGAGGCAAACGTAAACACCACTGATGTTTGGAATAAATTAATCACTGTGTTATGGTACCCTGGTAGTGAACATTGAACATACATGACGTGGAGGTGTCGGGGTCGCGGGACCGCGAGACGCGTACAGGCGCCGGGGCGGGCGGCCGATCACTGAAACGTCCCGGGCGCGCCGCCCCCCGCGCCCCCTGCAGCCTCCGCTACTGAAACTCTCAATTATTTTATTGGGAAAGCTAATGAGACGAGAGCCATCCACAGAACTGTTGTCCGTTATTCCCATGGTTACCGGCAAATAAAACATCGTTAGGATTACTCGGTAATTCGCTCGCATTGGCGGCGTAGTCAATTTGGGAGCTATGTATATTTAAATAATGTATGTTTGAGCTTACCGACTTCGGATTAACAAAATTGCTATACGTGTATTAATGTACATAAAAGACAGCGTTGAATTTTAAATAAACATCAAAGCCCTGGAGTTATTGGAGTAGATATTTCATAAGACACGGAATGTCTTTTCAATCGGGGTCCGTCGAGTCGGGGTGTACTTTAAAAAGTCCCCGAAGTTATTCGGTGTCCTTCGGCGGCGCTTTCCTCCTTATTTGCGTAATGTGGACGTGTGCAGGGAATAGCAATCTTGTCCTAATTGATAGTCGGCGCGCCCGAGGACACGGGGACACGGGGGACATGAGCACATCTGAAACACTGGGCAGGTGTCGCTCAAAGACGATGCTCTGTTCGAGCGAAAGCTCTTTTCTAAGTAGAACATTTCATATTCCTTTAGTGTTTGCAGCCGAACACGATAGAGCAAGATTTTCGCAAAACCATCTCTTTGGTTGCCTCTCTTTATCAATTTCCAATCAAATTGGTTTACTTTTTTGTAAGAATCCTATTTACTTTCTGAAAGCCTCCGTCGAAGTCATTCAATTGTGATGTGACGAATTTTTGACTTGAGCGGGAACGATTGCCATTTGACCTCGGCAGCCCACAGGGAAATCAGATGCTCGCAATACGCGCAATCAATGCACGGGTGGACGATGATTCTGTTCCATTACGAGTTATGTTTCGGGCCTGATGTAATCTCTGTTACGTCTCTTAAACTCGTATCTCAACTTGAGTAGGCTTCTCACAAAACCCACATAAGCCAGCCCAAAAACCACTATTCCAATTATCTGAACATTATTTCTTAATGGCAACATTTAGAAGTTGCGGCTCCCCCCGGTCCGGATGAGATTACAATTGATTTCTGTTGGGTCTCTGCCCACCCTCCCCTCAGGGGCGCGGGGGGTTAAGATAAGACAAGGAAGTACAATAAACAGTGAGTCAAATTATACACAAAACATTCACAGAGCTCGGACAATCTAAATTGTTTGGGGACATCCAAGGAATTCAGGGATTCGCAGTCAGCGAATAAAAAAGAAATTTGGGTAGACAACAAAAGACAATAGCAAATGGTCAGTCCTGCGAGAGAACATGTTTGAAGTAGGGTAGCCATGAAATAAGGCCCTCTGGGTCGCTGCCATTCAGCTCCCATTTAGTTTCGGAGCACGTATAACATGATGGGCTATACCTGGCTGTATCGGACAGATGCAAGAAGTAGCAGACGGACTTACTTTTGTGTGTTTGTCTTGCATACAATCTCAATTCCCATGGTAATGTGTTCGACCGAAAATAAATTAGGAGTAGATGAGGAATAGGTAACTACTAAAAATATGGGTATGATGTCGATAGGCTTTCCCCCAAATATTTGACCTAAATCTTATGTAGGTATTATTGGTTAGAGGACTACAAACGCACACAAACCTACCCTCTGGACCACAGGTGTGGCAATACCGCAGAAGACATAACCGCAAGCCAACATTAGAATCCATCATCGCGGAGCACAGCACGAAGGAGACAGCGTGGGCCGAGCAGCCTTAATCAATGAAGACAAACACTACTCTCATTTGTGAATCAGGTCGAGTTGGTTTAGCTAAGTCATCACTCATTATCTTGAGAATGTCTTTAACCTAAATACATGATTCGCTCCAACTTACTTTGGAAGGGAAAACAATAAAGGTAATGTCCGTGTTTGGTTTATGGCAGCGTCGTAAAATCTCTGTGGTGCTCCTCAATCTTTTTTTAATATCTTCATCGGAACGTTCACGATAACATACTTCTGGGAAAGTAATCGTAGATTTATAACTATAAAATCCAACAAGTGCATCATCATATTTCGTCACATACAGCAAATTTGTTAAAAATCTGATTTATTTCTGCTTGAAGTGAGAGGTAAAATAACGTAGTAGAAGTACTTAAATTATTATGGTTATAGGAAATAGAATAAAAATTCAATACCCTCAATATCAGGGGTGGTAACCTGATCAGGTTCCGGTAACATCAGGAAGTCGTATAAAGTCTACCTTTTCGCGAAGATCAAAACAAAGTTAAATCAATCTTCCGCCTGGAAGTTTATCCGACGTTTTGTCTTCAACCAGAATGATTAAATGAGTTGTAAGATATCCACTGCCCTAAATATTTGACATATCAAATGCGAACACTATCAAATATTTATTTTGTTTTCTTTTACGAGCTCCATGTGAAATAAGGCTAGAGTACTTTCAAAGTTTTTATGCCTTCACAAGGCATGGACTACGGGGCTCTAGCTACGTTTCATTATGCGTTACGCATACGTTTCATTCACTACTGGGACTGTAGCTACGTTTCATTGTTCTTTGTTTCGACAGTTCAAAAGTGCCTTTAACTGGCCTGCGTGAAATAAATGCTTTGTTTTTGATTTTGAATGGTAAATAACTGGTACAATCATGGGTGATGAGGGCAATGTAGGCAGGCAGGCTAGTGCTAAACTGTTGGGCTCATTTACTACAACTGCGAAGAAATAAGTGTTGTAGTTGTATTACAACCTACGGGACTAAGAAGCTTAGTGTAGGATAAGCTCACCGGTTACTAATATGCAGGATTGTTATATGTATATTTCATGCAAATACATACTAATAAACAATTCAAACTTTGAATATTCGGAACATTTGTCTAATAAGCAATTTCAACCATTTGAATTCACATGCAGATTATGCTAAAGCATAGGTATTGGAACTAAATCTACAAGCTTATCGTCATTAACTAGACAAAGTTCCGATCAGACCAGTCGGATTATAACTTGGAATTAGAAGCGTTACTCATCGAAAAGTTTTGATAAAGTACTAACTGGTTCGGTCCCAGACTAACTGGAGGTATTGATAGGTTCTGTGAAACGAATATTTACTGAGTTCTAGAATTTTAGGTTATACATATACTGTAGAATATGGAATGAATGGATGGCTTCGTGACGCTTCCCTTCCTTCATCATTCATAGCCAACTTCAATACTAGTCCCTTTAAGCATTTCTTTGACAGATATTATCAGCTACATGAAGTCCAGGAAATCGAATAATTTGCAACATAACGTATAATATTACCGGTCGGCGGCCATAGTTCTCAGAATGTACGGGGAGAATAGCTACAGTGCTGCGTACATTGCGGCCGGCGACAATGGGGCACAAAGCCAAAGGAGGAATTATGTGAAGGATTACGTGCGGCGGGGGATACAGGCTGACACACTGCCCACACACACACACACACACCTACATAACGACATACCTACATATACCACGACCTAATAGCTGGACTGGGCACCTCTGTACCTATGTACTATGACATGCGAAATTATATTTATTGATGAAACAGATTTATTAATGAAATTCGCTCTTACAAATATAATTTCAACCAGTACATCTAAGCTTCTTCAGTTTTTCTGTGAAATTCACCCTTGCAGCCTTGGCAGGAAGTGCAAGCGTACCTACGTTATTCATGGATGAAATTGTTTTAATGATCTGTTTTTTTTCCACATGTCAATGTCACACATGAATACTAAATAAAGTATTTAAAAAAAAAAAACACCTTTTTTATTTAAAATAAAAACGCGTTACACCTTGACCTTAATTCCCTTGCCGTCAAAAAGTAACAGGTTTTTATTAAAAAAAAAAATGGGATATACTCGTAATGTACCTATAAACTGGTATATGGTACCGGGATTTACTACGGTGTACTTCGTAGCGCGTAGCGGCGTTTTTCCGTAGCCCATAGTAATTCGAAGTACGCACACATATTTGATGTTTTGAGCGCTTAAAGTGTTATGTCATTTATATATATACATATATTTAAACAACTTACATCTATTTAATTAGTAAGACTTCTTAGTTATGAGCGTTGTTCTAACGATTCGTGTTCTCTATATTTAGCTACTGCTTAACATGTTTTTTCCAAGCGTTGTCGCTTGTGGACATTGCTTTCGTTAGCAATGTTCTCCTGTCGCTTCAATTACTCTAAACGTCTTTTTCTTGGTGTAGAAGTTTCTTTTTTTTAATCATGTTGTTCCCACGAATATAACAGAAACGGTCCATTCCCCCTGAGGTCCATTGTAGGGGGATAAGAACTTCAGTACAACAGGGTTCGCCCTGGTACCCAGAGGTGCAACGTTAGCGATATGACATGTTTATACACCCTCATTCCATTGAGCTCTCGGCACGTACTCACCTTGGCATTGGGTCATCCATCTAATCAAATAGAATTCACATTCATAACAAATGGAAAGAACTTATTTTCCCAAATCTGATGGGGTTGCATATGGATATTATCTAGGACCAAAGTACTCATCAAGAAGAATCAAACGAGCCCAAACTCGATGCGGTTACGTCGTTTTATTACGGAGATCCTATGGTCACCTTCCAGCTTCATAATCAAACCCTGGTTACCATTTAGGACCAAAGTACTCGTCAAGACGAATCAAACGAGTCTAGACTCTTTGGGATTGTGTCGTTTTATTACGGACTTCCTATGGTCATCTTCTAGCTCCAGCATCAGACCCTGGATACCATCGAGACAATGTACTCGTCAAGACAAATCATACGAGCCCAAACTCGATGGGGTTATCTTGTTTTAAAACGGAGTTCCTATGTACACCTTACAGCTCCATCATTAGACCCTGGATACCATCTAAAGACAAAGTACTCGTCAAGATGAATCAAACGAGTTCAAATTCGATGGGGTTGTCTCGTTTCATTACAGACTTCCTATGACCTTCTTCCAGCTCCATCATCAGATAAGCTCCATGTCATCATAATATAGCATTGTCACGCGATATACATACGCGTGCAAAATTTCAGCTCAATCGGTTCAAAATTGAGTTGCAAGATTCCACCCGAACAAACATAGTTACATACATTGCAAGTTAAATAAAAGCTTGTAAAAAAATGATCGACTTAGACCGATGATGTGTTGAAGTAAAAGAATCTGTCTTATAGTAACCACAATTCGATATTTTCACATCGCGTGGTGTAGACACATTTGTGGATAATATATGACAGTGCCATCTCCATAACATATTCATGCACACATTTCCTCCGTAATCGATAACTTGATAACATAATCTCCTTACTTGGCGTGCACACGGTGTTGATCAGCTTACCTTTGTGCCACCCGTTGTGATACCGATACGACCTTTACTTGCATGAATGAAACCATTTCCAATTTAACAACAATTTCAATATCGCACATGTATACAAATGTATATCCAAAGAGGACTAAAGAAATCTTCGCTTTCTCAGTTCAATGGAGCAGAGAGGACGCATCACAATCGTAAAGACGCGCCCTATAAAATAGTTTCTACGTATTGTAGGTAGCTGTACGTCAGACATGAAAGGAGATTTGGATCCAATAGATTGTACATGTATTAATGTAAATAACATTAGATCAAAGGAACTTTCTTTTTCATATGAAGTAGTTCCACGTTCTTGCCAAGTTTTATTAAGTTTCAGTGAGACCGCAAACGAAGTTACAAATGAAAAACGAAAGGGCCGATGCAAAGTAAATTATATGAAAGTGTTCATAATAAGGTGTTTGAGAAGAAAAGTCATTTGTGAATGATTGTAAACCTCATTGAAAGTAATCAAGAGCGCTCATTTTTCATGGCCTCGTGAAAAGTTCGGAAAGTTCCGCTCACAAACCTCGTCTGTTAACTGGCGCATTTCTGCAACGAACGCCACACCCGCGCCCCGCATCACCCAACAAACTTATAATTTACTCCAAAAAATATCCACAGGGATAATTCTGAGGAGATTTAGTACAAAATTGATTCACGATTGATTTCGGCTCTACAGATTTAGTTGCCAGGAAGTTAAACGTCTAATTGCAAGCTGCGAGTCAGTTCTCTCGAGTCGTTTCACTTGACGTTGACAGTTATGACGAATAGCGGTTAATTCATTTGGCTTTACTATAATTTGACTACCATATTTTTAAACTTATACTGTCACTTACGGGATATCTTCCGTGATTGTTCATATGTACCTAGCTAAACAAGATGAGATACAAACGGTTTGTTATAATTAAAAGGAGAAAGTCGGAGACACAGCCGTGTGCAAGTTGCGGAACTTGAATCCACCAGTCAAGTGCTAGTCGGACATTTGTTACGTCTTCCACACTTCGCTGCGAAAGATCCTTCATTTTAAATATGAAGGCTTCCCAAGTGCCTCTACACAATTTATCTACGTGAGTGAATTTTATAAATTCGTTCATAACTCATAACTTTCGAGTGGTGTTACGGGTAATCCGCGGCGCCTTTATGTGACTATTAAAAGATACGCCCACTTGCTTTAGTTTTCATTTTGAGATAAAATTCGTACGCATTAAACGAATTCATTAATTTTACATAAGCTCTGCTCTGAATATTTTAACGAAAGTAAGTAGAGGTACCTACCTAATTAAATAGTCGATTTAACATAGGTATCTACATAGTTTTGAGCGTAATTCTGGCAACAACTAATTACGATCTTTTAAACTTTATGAAAAGAAAATCCAAGTGGGTATAACCTTTAACAGGTACGCATAATAAACCAAATTCACGTAGGTGTTCTTCCAGAATACATCACGTTAAGTATCATACCACCATCTCAGAATTCCTATTAGGTACGTACTTACCTATATAAAATGCGTCGTGGGCCCGCGACCTTGTTACCGGGTTGTTTAGAGCCCAAAGTCTGGGCGACAAGGACACCGCGGCACCGGTGGCCGACCACACACGGCCCTTGGGCATAAAGGGCGCCTAATCCACTTAGGGCATCCTGGCGAGTGGCGCGTCTCACTGCCCGGTTCATTATGCGCAATAATTTATTTATTAAATAATCCTTTTGCTTTACAAACTTTGCCAATGTTTGCCACGTTTACCAAAAGGAATAAATAATGAGGGTACATTATAATTATAATTTAACGGTAAAGTAATGTGATTATATTTTTAACAAAGAATCGCCCGCGAACTCTCTTCTGAGGCGACTGATCCTTTCTACTAATTATGTATACTTACTATATACTCGTACATAATTATACTTGCGACTATTTCCTTTGAACTTTTGACATTTCATTATAATACGTTTGAATGTTAAGCATGATCGGATAACATCTTGTAGATTCTTCCTTGGATTACAATGTATAAGCAGTGTGTATTTACTATTTTGTTTAGAATGGAAGAATACCTAATTTAAAGAAAAATACATATAAGTATGTTGTAATAGCCGAAGTAAAATTAAAACTTGTATGAATTTCGATTCCTAACAATGGGTGGGTCGTTTCTTCCGCTACGACGCGACGACGCAAACCAATGTACGATGGTTGAAAAGAATCGGCCGCGCGCCGCTGCCGGTGTGAACTGGCCCAAGTCACCAACGGTAGAGGCAGCGACTGTCTTACTGAATGGCATAAGCTGTTTGTGGCAATTTTTACAAATGATAGACTCACTTTCCGAGCTTTGAAGACTCGGCTTATATTTATTATGAAGCTACCAAAATAACTTACAGGCAGTGTTTCACGAAGACGTGGGAAACTAAGTAGACTAAAACTCCATAAAGCAATATTTTAATAATTTAATGAAATTGTCGATAAGGTGCCAAAATAAATAAGTCATATCTTTAGTTCTAGGTGAGAGTGAGTGTGAGAGTTGTTCGAGTTTTCATTCGACAACAGGGAAATTATTTTTTGTTCATTAAAATTTATTAGCGCAAACGCTCGTAAATTACACCAAATAGTAAAGTCGAAGCTAAAGTCGCCAAAAGCTGAGCAAACTTAAATTGGATCTCTCAAGTCCGTACTTCGTTTACGATCGACCAGGAGAGCAGAAAAACTGTACAATTAATGCACAGCTGGAAAATTGGATATTGATTCCTAGAAACGAATAACTTATGTGGATATTTTTACGAGATGAGAGGTGTATTTATTGGAGCAGAAATTATTACCTTCATAGATATATATGTAAATAATATCAAGGAAGAATCACATCTCAATAACATCAAACCATCAAGAATTGCCAACCGCTCCTTAACACAAATTTTGAAAATCTCAATTTTTATGCCATGATGAGATATTTCTTGTGCTTTTCCAAACTGAATTTATCGTCACCCACGCATACAAAATTCGCGACTCAAGTACTAAGTAAACATGAAATCGAGGAAATGGTGACCCAAAGGACGTGGTCGTCCGTAACACGTTCTATTTCCCGACACAAGCGCAGCACCCGCCGAGTTCAGGGCACAAAGGACTGTCAACCATGTAAACTAGAGCTGGCAAGAGACCGCGGCTGATTTTATTGTATCCAACAATCTGCAAATGTGCGCACGATTGCCTATCACATACGAGAAAACCGAGTTTCTTGCTGCAGTGCAATCTAGTTAATTAAACATCTTAATTGAGCACCATTTTGTTATTGCAGGGTTGGATGGAGCTTCGTGTTGAACGATAACTTTAGTGTTTTGAACTGAAACCACAACACACACAATATATGAATATATTGTGTGTGTTGTGGTTTCAGTTCATGTCCAGCATTTCGTCAGCAGCACTCTAAAGCTAGTGCATGGTAACGTGTATGGCAACGGGTGCCAGTCAAAGCGTCAATCTGCATATGACTTGGGTGACATATTTTGGGCTGGCTTGTGCGAAAATGTATCCCGGGTGCCTATTCCTGCAGTCCGTATTCACTTTATCCATAATTTCTGTTAAAATCTGCAATATTTTAGGTTATACGCAAATTCGCCAGGAGTGTAGTTTAAATATACCAATGGAACCCATAAACCAACGGAATGAGATTCACTAAACAAAAATATTATTTCGATAAACTGCACCTGTAATTTTGTGGGTACTAATAATGATCTTACAAATTCAAATGTGTAGGTACTACCTTTACCGAACAACCCACCTCCCAGCAAGGCAGTCTTTTATTTGTCAATAGGATCCTTCTGCCCAATCTTGTATTTTTTTCTCATTTGAATGCACTTTAGGTTAGGTGCCGAAATGGCTAACTAATAACAGCCGCTCGGGTCGATTCCAGATTAAGCCGCGCTTGTATAGGTTGATCCGTAGATGGGTGAACACCCACCTATTTCATACCGATTTTCCTCTGTGCGTCGGCAAGCACGTTAAGCCGTTGGTCCTGGCTGGCAATTGTAGATCTTTGACAGTCGTAACAGGTAGTCAGTGGCCCGAAAGTTTGACAACCAGTCTTACCAAGGGGTATCGTTCTACCGACCGACGTCAAATAGGCAGTTGCTCCATGTAAAATACGGGTATTTAACTGCATCGGGTTAGACTGGAAGCCGACCCCAACATAATTGGGAAAAGCTAGGCAGATGATGGTTAGCTGCCAAAATGAAGGCGTAATTGAAAGGGACTCTTAAATAGACATACCTAATGTCGACGAGGACCACAAAAGATTTGCTAAGAAAAGAAATTAATTAGCCGACGATATTAAACCTCGGATTTGAGACCCTTTTACGAGTACCCAGCTAATACCGAGCCGCCAATACCGGGGGAGAAGGAATTCGAGGCGTTTATAATAGACAAGGTTTACAAGGCTGCCGATCGGATTTAATGAACAATCTCTAAGGAACCTAGTCACCTTTTATTTCTAATGGGATTAAGTGCCTTGTGAATATTATAGACTTTTTTTTAAACTAGATATTTCCACTCGTAAACAGAACCGTCGTCGTCGGTACGTCGTGACAAGTTATGGCGACAAAAGAATTAACCTTTGCACTGCAAACCTTTGCACAGCGCTTGCCAACTGGGGCAGAACCGTCGTGATCAAAGGAAACACTAGGTAGGCTCACCTCCTGTCGTGCTCTGAATGGCTGGTACGCAGGGCGAGAGGTCGCGCGTACTGTATGCAACGTCAGCGTATGTGGGTCACAGGGCCCCAGGGCACGTGCCATAATATACGGTAGGGGTATCCATCGTGGAAAATATCTTGCTGTTTTGACATTCGGTCCGACCGTCCATCTCCAATAAAAAAAGAATTTTATGACTGGAATATCTCGCGTAGTTTCGAAAAAATGTGTTGTACCGAATATCGCACAGTAAAAATACCATGCATAGGATTGAAGGCAAACACAACTGCAAAGCCTACCAACATTTCGTTCAGTTACGTCTTTCATGTTCTACCGCTGACTATATTGATGTCCGTGCAAAGTGTGTTAATGTAATATGTAGCTAATTAGGTATGTATATAGATATGTACATATATCAAGACCAACGAATTACACAAAAGATTATAATGGACCAGTTCAAATGAAGGTTTATAAATTCATATCTGCATATGCTACCACCTGTCATTTTCTAGAAAAGTTCACCCCATCCATTCTTACTACTTTATAGATAAAAAAAAAAATTCATGAAGTAGAAACTATCAGGGATCTAGGAGTGCTGTTTGACAAGAAAGTTACTTTTATCCCCCACATTGAAAATACTATAAAAAAAGCTTCCAAAATGTTAGGATTTGTACTGCGCAATACCAAGGGTTTCTTACAGGTCAGGACTAAAATATTGCTGTATAATAGCCTTGTCCGGAGCATACTGGAGTATTGTAGTGTCGTATGGAGACCACATTATGCCACTCATAAGCTTCTCTTAGAAAGGGTCCAGAAGCGATTTCTATGGCATCTTGCTTTTTCCAAAGGGAAAAGTAAGCAGCTGCCCTCCTATCTGTCCCGTTTGCAAACTTTCAGGATGCTGTCGTTATCGACTCGAAGAGAAGTAATGGATGCACTGTTTCTTTACAAACTGCTCAGAAAGCAAATAGACTGTCCACAGTTACTGGGTCTCATCAAGTTTCGTGCACCAACCCGCTATCCTAGAAATCCCATCACTCCGCTTTACCCGCCATTGCGTAGAACTGTCCTAGGCGCTAACTCACCAATACCTCGAATGTGTAAAATCATAAACAGCTGCAGTGACCAGATTGACGTTCACCACGATAGAATAGGAAAATTTTGTAAATTAATTACTGAATATTATTCACATAACTTTGCGACATAATGTTATGAATTGCCAATTTGTTATTTAAATACTATTTGAAGTTAATTAATTTTTAATTATTATTCAATGTAAACCAAATGTTTAATCTTAGTTTAATTTTATTAATTTATCTGTTATTTAATTTTATTGAAAGTTAATACATACATACATACTTTTAATTTAAATCGATCATCTTAATTTGTTTGTTAAATTTTTAGATTTATGCTTTGTTTTACACCATTTTTTTATTTTTTATTATTCAGAGTTCACAATTAATTGAAAATTTATAATGTAATATAAATAAAATAGTGCATGTGGTGTTACCCTGTAAATAATTGTTGCACTTATAAATGTATATCGTGTACTTTTAAATGTATTGTAACGTGTAAACAATTGTAGGCTAACCTAAATAAATAAATAAATAAAAATATCTGACAAGCATCTCTTCTTGTACGGTATCTAATAAGTACCAGTTTAATATTTAATCAATTTGAATAGGCCCAATACGAAAGATACCAAACATACCCCGCGCCTCGAACAAAAACATTCCTTTCGTAACTTTTTTTATATCCTGAGAAAATATTCCAAACAAGTCTATTACATTTTTATCGTCCCTCCGTTTAACTGCAGGATATACAAGACAAAACTTGTTCGGCAAGGTCGGTTATCAAAGTACAGTCTACACCCGGGAGGCCGTTTAATAAAGTCGCCTGTCCTCGCCCCAGGCTATGTGACTCGAATTTATTACTATCTGTACAAAAGTAAACCTAGAATTCGAACGCTCTGCCAACGGGGGCGTAGCTCAGATGGTCGCTCGCTTAGCATGCGAGAGGTACCGGGATTGATACCCGGCTCCTCCAGGTTTTTGTTTCCAGACATTATGTATTATTTTAAGATACGCATCAGATGATGTAGAAATAAAGAAATAAAACTATATTTTACGAGTTGTTTTATAAAACGACTAGCTTATGTCCGCGGCTTCGCCCGCGTGTAGTTCGGGTATTACCCACGGGATTTTACTTCTGGGATAATAAGTAATCTATGTATACCAGACTGAATACAACCAGCCTTACCAAGTCTTTACTTTTTATTGTATTACGCAATACTAACTGGGTTGTGGAGGTCAGATAGGCAGTCGCTCCATGTAAAATACTGGTATTCAGCTGCATCCGGTTAGACTGGAAGCCGACCCCAACATAGTTGGGAAAAGTATAGGCAGATGATGATGATGTGCTATATCAGACTATAATCTATTTCTGTGCCAACTTTCATCCAGATCTGTTCAGCCGTTCTGGCCGTGTATTTGTGTAATATTAGTTTTTTACTTTTTAAAGTTGAAGTAATAAAGAATAGTTAGTGTAAGTATTTAATTTTATTTGAGTAATACAGACACCCTCGCCTTTTTTACAGGTAAGTACTTACGTATAACTTGCAAATATTAGTTCATATTAATATCAATTACTTTACATATGTGAAATATTAATACCTTGGTTTGAGATTGGACACCGGTGACGATAATCAAATGATTCATTAGGAGCCATTTATAAACATAATACTTTTACATAATATTTAATATTAATACGTGTCACAAGGCAACGCGAAAATCGGGAATTCACATATACTTAAATAAATAAATAAATACTCCCGCGCCCCGCACGGCCTGCGCCCACTGCGCGCTATATGCACCTGTCTACGTGAGTTTCGAAGCCTTATTTGACTCTGTTTGGGGTTGATTTTGGAAAAACCGTGATACACGTGTCTCATAACTTTAATTGAAAAGTGTGTACACCAAAGTGTGTACTTTCTTAGTGGATACCTACACTTCACAAAGAATACACCGTCCAAATTTCATGTCTCTAGAACCAGCGGTTTGGGCTGTGGGTTGATATATCAGTCAGTCAGTCAGGACTTTGAATTTTAAATGTATATAAGATGATGAAGCCTTCTACGATGTACTCGTAACGATAACTAGTTCAAAATCAAACCAAGTGTAAAATCTTATTATGTAATTATTTCGAATACTTTGACCTCGTTCCCGCGTTTCTTGTTCTCTACGTTTAATTAAAACATAATTATACCGGGAGACCATAATTTGAAAGCAGCACTAGCGACTGCTAGTGAAACTTACTTGAGTTTTGAAAAGCGTCGCTAACAAAGGGTCTCGCTACAAGAAGGCTTGAGTCTCCTCCACGTCATGACATCCTGGTGTCGTACTAATCCCTACTGTTTCCATCATTACGAAAAAAAAATACAAGATACGTACGATTACATTGGAGATTCGACTTGGGCTTGAAAATGTTCCGAAATAAATGATATAATTTAGATAACGCCGGATTCCTACTCAATTACAATGTCGAAGTAATGCAAAAGAAGCTTAATGTAGACACTAAAGATTAAGCACTGCGTACAAGCGATTGAGTCTTTCTATGTACTAATAATACTCGTTAACTCCACTTTATTCAATTTACCCTTGTACTGCGATTAGTGTTTACAAGCTTATCAATTACCTACCTCGTTACCGTAAGTCAGGCGTTTTTACGACAAGGAAAAACAAAGGTTCACCCTCATGGGGCGTTCCGTTAGCAAAATAGAATCCTGTCTGGGAAACTAATTTTAATGGTCGCAAAGGGCCTCGGGCACATACCTATTTGTCGGAAAAACGGAGGGATAGGAGGTCCGAAGTCCGACAAAACCGCGGAATGACATATTTGCACAATCCTATATGGGTTGAAAGGAGACCATGGAAGCAATTTCACAGACGTTAATTATTTATAACAAGAACATTTATTCACAGTAACTGACAAGTACTATACGAGCTACAAACAACCAACGCAGCTGTTTGGAAAAATTAAAGAACACGCTTCATTATTTTTTAGCGTTTAGCCTTAGCCCAGGGACTGTAACGGTTACGGCTCAGCCGGTAAATTAAACTCGGAATTGAGGGTATATAAACAATGCAATCAGTGCAAACAATTATTTAAAGGATTACAGATTCACCCCAGTAGAGGACTGGCGTGAGTTCTATACATCGAGCACTTGTTTGGTTCTAGACCGCCTGAAGAAAACCACTATCGTGTAGTTCCAGAACGTAGGTGACTGGAGGCAGCCTTGTAGGTAGGACGGTCTTCTTTCTGAGGCAGCGCGCTGCTCGCAGGGTTGCCCAGCCACAAGTCCAGCGGCGGCAGCTAATGACCGGCCGACCGGTATGGAAGAACTCCAATTGGGGTTACACTGAGTTTAATTATTTGTACAACTTGTAAGTAAAATATGTAGATATGTAATTGTTGAAAATATCTTCGAAGTAAGAACGATAAGGAAGGTTGGCAGAGTTACAATTAAATGTTATTCCGTCGCGATAATTCTCTGGGACAGGACAGGCTAACAAAAAAGAGACGAGAAGACAATGGCACTATTAGCCATTTAGAGTTTCGTAACCCACCTTCCATCAACACGATCAGACCAGTTCGATGATACCATATTGTAGTATTATCATCAAAATTACACAGTTACTATTGTACTAATGTACATTAGAAAAGTATCAAATATGTAGATACGGCCATCAAAGGTGAATTAAAAATGGATTCTGAGATTTTCTTACAAACACTCAGGTCGACCTAATAAAGCTTGTGAAAAGAAAATGATTACAAAGCTTACAGTTGTGTATCTCTAGTTACAAGTTAGATGCTTTCAGTGAGCGTTTCAGAGAGCATCCCAGTGCCCTGAAAAAGCAATCTTGGATTTTTCGCTCTTAGTGCTAAGCAGTTCGAGCAAACCAGTGCGAGAGAAAACATCGCTCGTACGTGAAACAATAAATATTGTCACAATATCTACTACTATGTGGTAAATACATATACTACTGAGTGCCGTTGTTATAACAGAATTATACTTGCAACCAGCTGTAAAAACAAGTTTACAAAAAAATTGCAACAATGGGCCACAGGCAAACAAGAAAACAAAGTAACTAGTGCTGGTGTAGCATGCACAAGTACCAGGGCACCAGAGATGACAAAGAGAACAAAATACCCGCCAGCTCTTGAGTGTCCTTTCAGTTTCACACTGAGTTTCGTTTGTAACTAGCGGCTGCTGCATGTTTTACATATACAAGTTTTTGAGGCACGAAGAAATGTCTTATTTAATTTGAACATAAAACAGCTTTAATTTGGTAACGCAAAAGTGGCTAGACCCAAAAACTATGGTTTATAGATGTTGTTTACGCTGACAGATCTATCATTATTTAAATATTAAAACAAATGTTTATAGCTTAAAACAAGTCAGTTGATGACTTTCTCTTGAATCTTCTACGACCTGATTTTCTACATTTTAAGAACTGTGTGTATGTTTTTTTTAACGTAAATTGCAATACATTTATATTTATTTATTTATTTAGCTTTATTTATCCCTTACGTTTAGTTTGTATCTGATATCTAATGTTTTGTGTACTTATTTATTTATTTGTTAGTAATGTTAGTGCTTGTACTTAAGATAAGATTAGTATTGTTGGGCCGTCTTGTGCGGTGAAAGCCTCTTTGAAATACATTAATGTAGTATAAAGAATTGTATAATTTATTTTCTACTCTTCTACGTCCTATAATTTGAATCAGGCTTGTCAGTCTTGGGGGTTCATAAATGCACGCTTGCAAAATAAAAGAAATGCAACCCTCGAAGGGTTGCATTTCTTTTATTTTCAAATGCAACCAAATGCTTATTTTCAAATGCAACCCTTCGATGTTTAACTTTAGTACCTACTTGTTTTGCTAAAACCCTAGAAATAAAATGATGTCTCATTCCTTAAAAAATCTATACTCATGGAGTAGTTGTATAGCAGTTATTGTTGTCATGTTTCAACGAATTTTGTATTTGGCTTATTTCAGAGAACTACAGATAACAAGGCCTTATCCCTCACTCCAGCATGGTTTTTCAGCGACCTCTGGTATCAACATTGTGCGTTTGCCATGTAGGCACCTCCAGTAAAATATTGTACAGTGCCCTCTAGTATCAGTAAAGTACCCTTGCTAGTCTGTTTTTACCAACACGGCACCAGCGCCATCTCTGTACCGTGTTGCAAGTTACAGAGTGAAAGTAGTAAGGTTCGTTTCATCGAAGTACCTCACTTCGCCGCGAAGTGAGCAGAGTGCACCTCTTTCAAACGCCGGCTTACTAAGTAGTACGGCCGGTTTTGCAGAGATGGCGCTAGTCGAATGAGAAACGAACCAAGGGTTGAATAAACCCTTTCGAATGTCATTTTCGCATTTTTATAGTTAGTTGATTATGATTACATTTCCCTTAGCTGGGCAACATATTTATAAAACATTAAAAAGTAATATTTACATACTTTAGCGCCCTGCAACTTCAAACAGGCAAAACGCAGAGGACTTACCTGAAAAAGAAAAACAAATTTATAAAGAATTTATAATAGACTTTGGGAAAATCATAAGGTTGAAGTATACATTCTAGCTATCAATAATTACCTCGCACACGTTATAAAAATCGGGTAAATGATACAATAAACTAATACTAAGATAAATACAGTGAATCAATTTGAGTGTATGCAAATAAACTCGTATCGTTTATGTATTATTTTGTAACGTTACTATGAAAAGTTAAGGCATGAATCTATTGTATTATAGTAATGTTATTTCGCGCAAATGATTAAAGATCGTTTCATAATTTACAAGTAACACAGAAACCATTTAAGAACCTAAACATATTTCAGATACAACTTTTTTCTTATTCTATGGACACAAATTATGCGACTCGACGTCTATCAAACCACTTGAGATTACACAACGATTAGGTTCCGCTAATTCATCCTTCTCTAGTGTAAACCCAATGATAGGAACTGAATAGCAGAACCAATTCTACCCTTTGCAACAAGTAAACAAAGATCTCATTTAACCATACAAGGTTAGCAGAAACTCAAACATGCTGAAATTAATCTTAATGGAATCGAATTACAGTGCAAGAATTAGGCGCCAGCCATGTACAGACCGGTATTCCCCTGAAATCCAGTTGCCTTTGAGATAAACCTAAATACTGAATGGGTCCCTCGGTAAAGTCGTAGCACTACCTGGATTAACGCAAAATAAACTTTAACTGCGTTACGTAACGTCTAGTTTAAGTTAACGCTAGACCATGTAGAGGAAATGTCAATGTATTCCGCTCGGTGGAATTTGAACGTTGTACTGATTTGTTTAAGGTTCAGCGGTGTTAGCTCGTATGTGGTAAGGTAAAGGTGTGAGTTGTTTGGATAATCGCAGCGCTTCATCGGGGCAGGACAATAGCGTCCATGTTTAGACCGCACTCGGCTCAAATATAACTACGGAAGTCGCAGCCCGCAACCGACAAGCTGCATGCATTTCATAAAATTTTCACAAAGCTGAACATTCCGTCGACAAAAATATTTAATAACCATTTATGTAATTTACATTTGTTTCAAAGGTTGTTCACGGCGGCGGCGAAGCGGTTTACAGTTCTTTTGCTAAACAAACACAATAACTCAGCGAAAGTAACTTTTCATTTACATAAAAGCATCGTGAAGTTGAACCGCTTAATAGCAGAGCATTTAGAGCAATGGAACGAAATGTTGGCCACAATTAAATTAGTATATGTATAAGAAGAAGGCGAAAGGTCTATAGGTAGGATTTTTTACAGTGTTGATCAGTTAATAAGTCGCATTTGACCACTATCTTACTTTGTTAACTAGACTTGAAGACTTCCAGGTTTTAGCAATTATATTGTAACGAAACAATCAAAGAGGCAGTAAGATACGGTAATATTTTTTTTTAAATCTCTTACATGAAGTGTTATTCAGCATAACATTAGCCAGTTTTAAAATTGAAGATATAATATAAGTACATGACGGTTTTCAGCAGACACCATTTTGCAGGAAGACTTATACTTCTCGCAAATCAGATAATATTTTTCAATAGCTACAGGGACTTTGCTTCGCATGTGAATTGGCAATAATGAACTTCATTATTGAAAGCCTCTTCCAAGAATGGGCTAAACAAATTGCAAATGAAATCACAGTCGAGATTTGGGGAAAATATCGAATCTGTGATACCAATCCGGTTAAAAGATTTTTACAGCTTAACAATAGGAGTAGGGCCATATCTTCAGATAAATTACTCGTTTAGATTGAACAAATAGGTTTAGGTTCTTACTGCGTTCTTCTGAAGCTTAGGATATATCTTGATCCCGTTAATCGGCAAAAAGGATAGCAAAAACTTGATCAACAAATGATCCAAACACTTTTCAGAAAAGCGATAAATATCATTATTATTGATGCCTAACAAAATTCGAATCAGGCGTTTGAAGGTAGCACTTCTCACTCGGTACAAAAGATCTATTGGTATGTAAGTACCAACTATAACTTACTAATATATGCAATGGAAAACCATTGCTGATCAGCCCCCGTAGCATGGCCACCGTAGACAAGGATTTCTTTGACGAAAGAATCGACAAAATGACAGATAGTGCAAAGAAATCTGTCATTGTGTCGACACGATCTGTCATTTTGTCGATTCTTCCGTCAAAGAAATCCTTGTCTACGGAGGTCATGCTACGGAGGCTGAACGGCGAAGACAGCCTTCATCACCAAGTCGAATGTCGTCAAAAAGTTTTTAATTCCTTTGAGATTGAGGTCCATCACAGGACTTTGACGACTTCAACCAGCTTAACTATTCCTTATTTTAGCAAGGTGATTAATGATATAATTGGGTAGTGTTTCAAAGCCGTTGGCCGGCCGCGTCAGGGGGCTCGAGGCTCGTGGTAATGAGGGGCTCGTTAGCGGCCTACCATCGTCAGTTAGTGTTTGCATGATTAACACGTAGCCTGCCACTTGTCTATTTATTCTAACTTGGGGTTAATTGATCTGCTAATCGGTCGCTAATAATGAACAGCTGGAGTTTTACTGCATTTTGCAATTTTGCTAAAGTTTCGCCGTATTTGTTAAAATTTCATTCCGATTGAAATATGTGATGAAATGGTTACGCTACATTTTATGACAACAGAGCAATAAATAGATAGATAGAGCGTTTATTTTAATCAGCTGTGTTCATTTTTGACGTAAATGTTACCTGACACTAGTGGGACGTTAATATACATATAAGGCCTCAGTACCTGAACCTGGAATTTGGAGCGCATTTGTATTCCTACTTTAATCAAGTCGGGACGATTTTGGGAAGGCAGGAATAGCTGAGAAACCCGTAGATGTGTGAAGCCGCAAAGTTACGTGTGTGCGCTGGGATCCGATCGCAATATACCAGCCGTTCAAACTCCACTGATTTATGTAGAACGAAACTTTTCCACGCGCGATTTCCATTCAGAATTTTTAAAGGGAATAAAAGCCGTATAGCTCGGAAGCAGAATGTATATTCATGTGAAAGTTACAAAGCAGAAATTGATTAAGGTTACAAAGCTATTTCTGTTATCCTTCAAAACTGAGTAGGGTCCGTTCGATTCAGATATAGATTTGGATAAAATGTCCGAATTCAGGTCGGTGTTTTCTGAAATTCCGCCAGGGTTTTGTAAAAGGCATGTCCGTAATTTTCAAACTGATGGGCAAAGAAAGGCTAACACTAAGAGAGTCTGAATGTTGATAATGTAAACTTCTATTCAAGCAACATTTGGTATCTAACAAAGGTAAACCAGCAACCGCATCGAAGCACTTGTAATAAATGTTAATGTACCACCAAGTAGTACGAATCAGTACTGTGCAGGCCGGCACGTCCCGCGCCACATCTCTGGTTACACGGTTCGCGGCACAAACTAAATTATTTATGAACGCGACCCTCAGGACCGGGCCGCTGGGGACCGAATGATATTTGTTTCCCTTACTTATCCGAAAGTGCCGTCTACTCTGTTATCCTGGTATGTAGATATGTGAGCGATGGGCATCGCGGAAGCCATGCGGGACGGAGGATTGCTTAAATTCAAGTGATACGAGTAAAAAGGTCCGTCATTGAGATCGGTTTTGCATGTTTTTCTTTCTATACTGACATGGGTTCTATTCTATGTGTAGTATTTTCATAGAAGAGAAAAGATAATGCATGCACCAAGAGAGGTATGATTTTGTAAAAACATCTAACAAGATAGTAAAAAAATAGGTTAAAATAAAAATAATAAGTAAAAGTGGTGGTGGTGGTGGTTAAGAGGTTAAATAGGTCAAAATTAGGTTTGCTGTAAGAAAACCCAATTCTGGGTTAAGGTCGCCATTGTACATAAGCTATATTATTGCAATTTGTATGTATATACATATTTGTTATTTTGTGTGTAATAAAGAATAATAATAGTATTCATCAATCAACTTTCCCCATTTTCCAGCCAAAGAATTATTCATACGAAGCTGTGTATCTAGTTAGGCGAATCATTTCGCCATGCCAGTGAGTGGGCCCAGTATGCAAATGCCTGGGAACCGGCGGCGCGCGGCGGCGGGAATTCTCCATGGACAGGCATTTGCAGCGCCAGCTTCACACGGCAGACAATGACAGATTGCTGGGCTCGTAGTGCTGCTCCGGCTCCCACCGGTTCTAAAAGCGTTATTTTGTGTGCTCTAAGCAAAATCTATGAATATGTAAATTGATATTAAGCGCAAACGCTCGTTATTTCCAAATTATATGAATGACTCTTGGAATATGAAAATTGGATAAATCTAATGAGACCGGTAGCATGCACTCGCTTTCAAATGGACTTCATAATTATGTAGATATCTAATAACATTTAACTTCCTTACTTGCGTAGTTTTGTGTTGTAGTAAATTAAGAACATGAACAGTGGGATTTACTATCTAACAGGAAACAACAGTCGGACTGTTGTACTAAATACAACTATAGCGCAATACAAAGAACTTCATCAAAATAAGAAAAATCCCGGAAAGCAATTCCTTTGAAGCGGTATTCATTCGTATCGCGACCATTCTGGTTGATGAATATTGCTTTTAGAAACAAATACAAAATAAAGGGCCATACATCACGGCAGCGGCGCAGGGTGGGCAGGGTAGGCAGGGTAATGGTTCGTGACAAGGAGCGCAGACAGGTGTCGCTAAATCAGTAGCGTCCATTATGAAGATATTGCGGACATAAGATATTAACGGCAAGCGACAGCGCTACGCTATACTTTATAGCCACTCTCGGGCTTCACAAATAATGTTAGAAAATAATAATTTCATAATTAAAGCAGGAGACTCAAGGCTACTATCTGCGTACATATTAAAGTCAGCCCCAAAAAGATGTAAACAAAGATAAGAAACTTTTTTATTGTTTACAGCCACTTTATTTGTTTATACAATGTAGAGCTAAAAAACATCATACAATTCATTTCACCAAAACCTTCTACACAGGTCGGATACGTAATAATATAAACACCCTATGACCAAAACAAGGTACTCCGCCGAGGTACAGCAGGCCATTGTCAAACAACTTGCAACGATTACGTCTCGAACTTCGTTTGAAAGAAGAACAAGAACTTTATTTCTGTCGTTTTTATTTCAAACATGTCGCCAGTGACATGTTTTTTGTTGAATTTGAGATACTTATAATCTAACGAATTATGCCGTAGCCCTTTAAAGGCTGTCACTCGCCGGGAGTATTCGCGTGTTATAAATAATGGAAGTAATTAACTTTTGAGCATTACGTTACAATACCGCGTCAGCTCGATTTACTAATCAAGAAGCATTTGCTCAAACTGTAACCGTTCGTATGCGTAACATCGATTTAGTTGTAGCGACATTATCAGTTGTAATAACCAGTTTTTCGTTAATAACGTTAGCAGCACAGGTTTGCGCTTGCAGTTTAATGCTCGCGAGGACATATTCACTGATGTAACGAACCCTCGCGCGTCGAATTTGAACTGTAACATTCACGCCTCCATGCACTGAGTACTACCTTAAGATGTGATCTTTGTGATGACAATCACACTAATATTATCACATTAATATTATAAAGACGAAAGTTTGTATGTGTGTATGTTTGTTACTCCTTCAAGCTCAAACGGCCCAACGGATTTGGATGAAATTTGGTATCAAGATAGCTCTCCTGGAAAAACACCGTGTTCCCGTGGGATGATCAAATAACTCAAATGTGGTTTTCCCGAATTTTGACTAAAATCGTCTGTTTGGCGACCAAAAGTACTAGATTAGCATAAATTCAAGGTGTTGTTTGTTCAAACGAGGTAAGTAGGTAAGTAGGAAGATAAGCAGGTAGGGTAGGTAGGTAGGTAAAACCGCAGGCGCAGCTAGTTAATATTATGTCTGACGCGTAAGAGAACCTAAGTAGATCTATGAAACCGCATTTTCAATTAAATACTTATTTCTAACAGCTTTTCAGATTTAATTACCTCGTTTTGAACTATTGTTGTTCACATATTTGTGAGACTTATGTAGATTACCCTGTTTTGGACATAGGGTGTTTATATTATTATGCCTGCGTAGGAGGTTTTGGTGAAATTAATTGTTTACTATGTTTTGCAGCTTTACATTGTTTACACAATTATGGAATAATGGTTGTAGACCATAAAATGGTTCCTTTTCCGTGTTTACTTCTTTTTGGCGTTGACTGTACAACACTGTAATCGCTGATAGGTATTTATTTTTGTTAAACTAATTGGAATATCAAAGAATCTTACCCTAAAGCTGCTGCTCATTAATAATCATCGAGACGTGGGTTCTTTCTGCAACGAATTACACGTAACAAAAACCATTGTACGACAAAGGAAGCAGCCCACTACACGCTTACCTACATTAGTCAGCCCGCAGACTAGTAGGAGCACAATCAAATAAATGGTCGGTAGTTGCATGACAGTCGCTATTATTCCGAGCGGGTGTGTAATCGCCCGCCATCCGTCACTTGCGCCGCGCTGCCCGGGACGAGCCAAGCCGCGCTGTTTTATTGTCTCGTGAAATCTCTCCAGTCTGCAGGGATACAGAGTTGTTTGCTTTCGGTTTAGATTACCAGTAATCGCTTTTGATGCAATCTGGGGATTGTGTTTCGTGGCTTTTGAAATTGAATTTTATTCCACGTTGTTTTACGTCAATCCTTTTAGACAAATTTTTTCTATTCATTTGAAGGGGAAAATAATGCTGAAATTAAGTTTGTTTGTAACTACCAGACCGCCTTGTCTTTAAAACTTCATTAGGCATTACTAGTGGTAGGTTATATTACATTTTCTACACGTGGGAAATGTTAATTTGAATAGACTAGAGTACTAGACAGTAATAGCTATTTTTTTATGTTTGACGTAAGCTAATGTCTGTTAATAAAACCGCATTTTCTTTACAGACTTTTCGCTGGTTGGTGATCATCATCTGCCTAGGCCCAACTATGTTGGGGTCGGCTTCGTTGGTGATAACAGTTTGAGAAAAATATGAAAATATTTTTGAAATAAAAGACTCGTCTTCTTTTCAGCACCCTGAAAACATGCCGAGAAAGTATACATCTTCAAAACTCCGTGAGATGAGCGAGTGCTGAAAAATTCATACATGTGCACTACGCAGGGGTTTTTGAACACTTACACAGGGGAAGTTTGGACTACATCATTTTTGCCATGAAATCAATGACAAGTATGAAAACTGACATTGTATAAGACGTATAAGAACCAACCATCTTTTCATAACAAATATCGTAGCATAAACACAGAATTTATAAATATATAGTACAATTAGAGGCAAAGGCGAAGTTTTCGATATTGCAGCAATCATTTCCTAGAATATTATTGCAGATGTGTGATCCGCTGTTCTGTGTAACATCGTAATTCGTACGGTGGTTTGCCTCAGCCGCGCTAAGCACTAAAGAACGTGCCGAGCTTACCCGGCCCAAGGGATTACACCAATAAAACACAAAGCAACGAGCTATTCGTATTACAGCTCGCATCAAAAACTCAACGACAAATCAAAGTGTCTAAAATAATGGTATAAAATTGCCTGTATACGTCGAGAATTCGGGTCTTGCAAGTTCTTTAGTAGGCCATTCTTGTTGATGACGTCATTAATCCCGCGGAATTGCGATCCCGGCACGCCTGTGACGTCACTCGCCTATACAACTGGTACCAGGGTGTCATGACAACTAGACGGTTTCGCTTTCATTTCCGCAACGTCCGTCAGTGAGATGCCTCTTTCGATTTTGGAGGGTCTCCATAGAAACGGTAAAAATATTTTGAGAAGAGATCCTTTCGATCTATACAGTAGTCCTTGTGTCAAAATTAATTCTTATTTTACTGTTATAAAACGAAGTTTATTCGTTTATAACAGAAAAATTATATCTAAAATTATATCTTCGTTTTATTCCTTGGAATTAAGTGTCCTTCAAAAAAAAAAAATCGTTTGAACTGCATTTCATAAATAATAAACACCCAGTTATAACAGCGAAAATCCTTAAAAAAACCATTACGCAAAAACAATACTATCACAGATACCTAGGAGAAAGAATAAGTGAACATTGAGTACTACTTAAATACATATTTACAAAATAGTAGAATATGACTAAGGACTCTCGTGAATATTTATTTTTATGACGCAAAAAGAACGATGACTAGCACTTACTAATTTTCACAATCGTAATGGAATCTAGACTATGTTTTACAAACATCCACCTATTACTTTTTACTATTTGATGTACATTAAACTAAAAAAGGGCTTCGAACCTAACATAGAAACAAAAAATGCGAATGCTTCCTGGTGACAGCTACAGTCCTGACAACGATCCGTCGGTTCCAGCGGCGGGCACCGGGCAGCTCCACTACCCGCCACTCTCCATTACTGGCCGAGACAAAGGATCCACGCGACCGTGAAACATGAAGCACATCGGACAGCTATGGCCGAAACCTCCCTTTGAAACTATTAAAAAGGTAAATATATGACTATTAGGCACTTGGTTTTACTTGAAAATTTAAGGATCTATTTATAGGGTTCCCTACGTGTAATCGAATGACGTGAGATCGAATAACAATTGCTCGAAAATTTTAACTCGATAGTACTTTAAATCGATAAATTATGAGCGCGACAGTTCGCTACCTCGAACAGTTCAAAATATCGAATAACTATAAGCCCGAATATCGGCAGCGCGAAGGCCCATTATCTTGAAGCATCATTTCTCAACCGACTATCTAATCGATTTACTTGGCTAATGTGCCGAGCAGAAGCGCTTGTTCAGTCCCGATTAAAAACTCCTTACGACAAATCATAAGGCGCGCCCAGAAGAAAGGAAAGCCAGTAGAACCCAGAAAATTAGAAGACATAGAAATACCAGAGGAATCGCACATGGTAGACAGAAAAATATAGAAGGTCGAGAAATGATGTTTCAAAATACTTGATAGTGTAAAAAATATTATAATTTGTTTGACATTTATAGTAAAATAAAAAATAAATATCCTTCATACTTTAGATCCGGATCAAGTAAAAGTTACTATTAGTTTTCCATTCCAATATTAATTTATTTTGCGTCAGGTCGATATTAGTTTTACTGATATTTTCTCTGTGATCTGTTTTGGCCAGTCATAATGCTTTTTCAATAGGCTACATTGAAAAGCCAAATGATTTTTCAAATAGTCAAGATATCCTATGTGTTAATAAGCAGACAAACGGTAAATTGTAACCCAATGAAATTCATAACCGAGGCTTCGGTAACAGACAACAAGCATTACTGTTCCTGTACCCGCTTACCCCTCCGCGGAGATTAAGCCTTTGGCTCATTAATACAGCAATTGTTATCGATCTCCGAACAGCCCACCAACTAATATCTCTCACTCGAACTGTACTGAAAGCTCACCCTTTGATGAATTTATTTATCTTTTAAGTCATAGCAACTTTCTTGTACCAATATTTTCTTAAATAAATCTATCTAGAAGAACCAACATTTGCTGAGAAAACCACAGATTCGATTCAACTCAATAAAACTCAAGTGTGCCCACAACTTATGGAGCAGTGAAAGACATGAAACTGTACCTATCGTGAGGTTCATTCATATATTTTCAACTGGCTGGCGTGTAAGTGGCTGCGCAATAAGCCCTTTGCTTGCTTGATAAAAAGCAATAAGCGTTGAGCGGAGCGCGGTGCGGGGGATTTGCGCGCCAAACTCGCTACACTAATGGTCTCAAACAACTGCGTTGAATCGGTTCACTTCGCTGCCTTGTGGAAATATTTTTTCATAATACGTATGTATCGTGAAATAAAATCACGTTTATGAGAATATCAGAAGAGAAAGTATAAAAACGCCTGTCCTGAAACAAACACTGTTCATCAGCATCATAACAGCATACTTTTGCCTTAATGCTGAATACAGTTAGGTTTTTACTAAAAGTAAAAAGTATGGCTGTTGTAAGAACTTTGTCCCAACGTCCCCGACACTTGAGAGCCGCGCGCGCGTTGCCAATAACGTCAATGTTTTTCTTTTCTCATAAGTAAACAGGGAAGCTCCTCGACGTTCACGTTATATGGAACTTATGATACGCGCGTGTTTGTTTATGATATTACGTTAAATGTTTACGTTGGAATTAGCGCGGCAATAACTTGCGTAATTGAACGAGGGCTGGTAGACGGGGCTTAAGTCGCTTCATCACACTTCGTTTTAGATAAATTTGTGTTCACGCGATATCGACTAATAGTTGAGCTGTAATGGATCTCAGGTTTTCACGCCAACTCCTAACTAACCACTAATTAAGTTGTATTAATAACGGGGACTTATTTGAAACTACGTGAAAATAATTTTGTAAGTTTTAATATTCGTTGTTTTGATATATTCCCAGCTAAAACACGACCTAACAATGTTATTGCATTTACCTTTTGTAACGCAAACGCTCGTCAAAGTTATATTTACGCTAAAAACTTGTAAAAACACCGAATAGTCCACATGGAATAAATCTTTACGGTGTATGTCGGGTACTATGAGGCGGCAGAAACATATCTGAGGCGGTGCATTCGCCGCAGTTCGACGCTTTTTTCCGTAAATATAACGCCACATAATCATTATCGGTGTCTTGAAACTTTCAAAATTGTATTTTACGTAGTTAGGGACTTTGGGCTCAATTTCTCAATGTGTTTGTAACTTGTTAATCATTTCGTGAGGAAAGTTTTGACTATGAATGCTCTAAAAAGGATGAATGAATTGAGTAAAGGATGATATTGATATGGCTAGAAAGTATGGAAGGAGAAGATATGCCGCGCCAACGACAAATAAATTTGGATAAAGGCAGGAGAATATTGATGAATTGTAGGTTGTCCATTTCCATTATAAAGCCAATAGTCAGCTCGTTCCAAACTCCACCGCGTATAGAGTGACAAGCAACGGATTCACGTCCAACAAACACCGAGCCTTCGGAACCTCGTTATTTAGTGGACTTATCATAGAAATCACGGAGGCGGTTAGCGGTTTGTTGACTGGAGCGAAACTAACTGAGACGTGTGTGAATGACTAAAACTGCCCCGGGTAACGCCTGCTGGCCTGAGTGCCAGACGTGGACACGCGTGCATACGTGAGTATAGACACGTGTACTTCGACGTCTCGTGCGTAAGTGTATGTATGTAGATACACACGCGGCTGGTAGGTAGGCTGGGAATGCTCTTAGCGAGAAAGTACAAGAAGCTCATATGCAACGAGGAAGTTTGATGATGTCGTAAACCGGATTACTCTAGTTCTTTAAAATCTGTTGACATTCCAGCGTGTGGGCTAGACGCTAGTGATACGTACTGCGTCCCTCAAATTATTCTCGCTATTCCAGGAGCGACTTAAATTAACATAAAGTATTACATCATACTAAAACATTAATAATAAATAAAAGAACAATATCATTCTAAGTGATGCACGTTTTCTTAATGAAGTCAGTTATACATTGTTGTGTGGCAAGAAGTACTCCCGACCGTACCATCACATTTTCTCGGAACTTACAAAATTCCCCGCACAGCAAGATAATCTTTCTTCGTCTCGAGCCCTTAACAACTTGGCAGTAGTTAGTGCGCGGTGAAATTATCTCAACCGAGCCATGAGCCATAACTTTTTAACCAACGCCGAGTAAAACAACCCCGCTCTTGTTCTGTGGTTCCGTTTGAAGTTCACTAAGAATTTTATTATATTTAACGACTGCCATGTTTTTTATCAGATATTATGTTTTGGTCAGACGAAGATTTTCACGCGCAGCGATGTTATGATAATCAGTTTAGTGGTTCGGAAAATAATTTGGAGTGTTGCCAAACACACGAGAGCAAACGAACATCAAAAGCTAGACAGGATTCAGAGATAGCATTATTTATGAGCGGATTATGCGGCGAAATATTCATTTGACTAAATGGCTCCCGGTGTGCCCACGTAACTGGAAGACTAGCAGTCGTTCTGCCGTCGAGTGCAAGCGCCGTGGCCTCAAGATCGCTTGTTAAACAGTGCCCGGGACAAGCTAAAATCACCTGTATTGCCAACCAGCAGAACACAATTCCTCTCGCTTCTTTTCAAAAGAATAATACGGACTACAGCTGAGAACTTTCAGATTAAAGTGCTTTATTCCATTTTAACTTTCATGTAATTGTTTGAACGGAATGCTCGGTAAAAATATATTTTAGGTAAGATATCAATAACGATTGAGCCTTTTTAATTAGTAGAAAATTCTGCAAAGATTATTCAGATACCAAATAATACTTGAAATATTGTAACTTTTTTTTATTAGCCTCTTATGTCCCACTGCTGGGCAAAGGCTTCCCCCATATCTTTCCAGGTACTCTTCTCCTGCGCCACCTCGAACCAGCCTTCGTGATGCGCGTCTAAATCATCTATATTATAACTTACAGTTAATAAAAAAGAAAACAACTTCGACCGTATTTTTTGCAATAGTTTCACAGAAGTCGTCTAGTTAAACGAGTAGGTATAATTTTACATAACGATTTTCAAAATTCGACTACTAGGACCACATAAACAGTTTAGCGGTGGTCTCGTTGGCGGAACGTGACCACTTCCACCATTTGTCGTTCCATTCATCCGTTTACCCTTTCCGAAAGATCTGCAATCATTCCATGGGCATTTGTCAGGATTTCGCCGAGGTCTGACCTTTATACACAGGATAATGTAAAGAGGACCACATAAACGTCATTTGCAGGCTTGTACAATTTATAACGTGTCACGTGCCGCGTCACTCTCTTGATCGCTCTCTCCCGTGGGCCGGTGAGCCACACGCTTCATTCAATATTTTCCAGGTTTATTGTTGAAAACGTTAAGCTTTTTATTTAGCACTTTAGATACTTTATTTTTAATACAATGATTCAGAGAATCCACGAATTTTCAAGTTAGCACGCCTCGTTAAATACAGAGTACTGCTTAATTGAAAAGATAAGCTCTCTATTAAATCAGCTGGAAAGTTTTAATATAAGAAAATTAAATATTCAGTCTTATGCTAAAATGAATACCTAAAGTACACTCGAGGCGAAGTCAGTTTTAAAATACACAGGACTCTGTAATCTGTTCTCAAAGCAGAGAGAGACTGCCTTAAGTAAATTAAAATGGAGTTTAATAAGGAGTAGGGCGCAAAGCCACAGCTTTTATCAAAGAGAATTGAAAGGCAGGGAGAGAAAGAGTAGGAAAAACACGAGCACATCGCCAGGTTATTGGCTCCCTAATGAAATATTGATGAAGTTACAGAGGGCGGGTATAAATGCCCGGTCTTTATCCGGAGAGCTCCGATCAGTTATGGCACCGTTCCACTTTTAAAGTCCATACTTGTAGTATTGGCTAGCTTACACTTCTTGCATATATTATGACGGCATTCAAATAAAACTATAGAGGTTTGGATATTTGGGCTTTCAACTCAAAACGTAAGATAGCATTTATTCTAGAATGATAGCCGTACGTTGAAAGACTAGGTAATAAGTAAACTATCCCCACATCTATGACTCCTTTGACAAACACAGTGTAACCAGTACCAGTACGCGAAGGGCTTTTTTTGAGAGTAGACCTTGCTCAGCGGTACGAACAAGTAAATCAAGTACATTATTCTAATCAATGTCAAGTCTATAGGTCTTGTTTGTTGTATCCGTTCGCAAGCTATCAGTCAACATCAGCGCACAGTTAATATGAGCAGTTGTGCGTCGATGTGAAATAAATCGGTGTTTCAGCCGTGCCCTGATGCCCATGTACAGCCTCTCTCAATTCAGCTCATACGTTATTTATCTGGCATCAGGCCGTGACGTCATCCATCACGTAAAAACGGTCCGGCGTTATGTTTCACGCCACCCTACACAGCTACCTATCACACAGCTCTGTGTGCCTAGTACGAGCGAGTTGAGTTCTAAAATTGCAGTTTCAGCAATCGATGCATTATTAATGTCTTTGTTAAACAATACAGGTTAAGGTGGAAGCGCCAGGGTAGCCCGTAAAATTCAAATTTTCTTTTTTTGGTTTTTTGCAATTTGCAGGTCAGCGTCAGGCCATATGTTGAACAAAATATGATAGGTGACTGTAACAAATATGGCTTCAAAAAGATTGAAGTATTATTGATTCAGTCGTAGGGAGCCCCTATATTCAGCAGGATTTTCGTCAGTAATAATTTTGAGTTCGAAAGTACACAGCCAAGTTCTCGTGCCCTAAATTAGTTTTAAAATGTGTTTGGTTTAGTTAGTTTACCTCAATAAATGTAAGCTTACGTGGAGCTAAGCAACCTTAACTGGATATATCGAGGGAAGTGAGGCCTTCCTCACTGTCCGCCTCGCCCGCGGAAGAGAACACCGGACAAAGGAGAGAAGATTAATCCGGAAGGCGGCTGGCCAAAGCCGGGATTAATCACGCCAGGTAAAAGATAGCCAATATTTATCAACCATCTGGAGACCAAAATGGTTACCTAAGGCTGTCACGTCGATACAAGTTTAAGTGCAATAGATAAGTTTGTTTAATCGTATACCTATTGCGGCTTTATTCTACAAGGTGGCGACGACAATAAATGAAAACACTTAATACTAGTTCATAGGATAGGTGTTTCCAAGTTCATATGACCCCATTCTATTTAAATCGCGAGTTAATAGGCTTCTTTTGGGTTAGCTCGTTCCATCGTCGACCTCATCTCTGTCCTTGGACTAGATTGAGGTCAAGAGTAAGCCCATACAGAATTAAAAAAAAAAAAAAATAGGAATATTTTCATCAATCATCAAATAAACCCTAACATTGAAACTAAAAAAAAAATATTTAAACATACTAAATAGCATAAAATTGTTATCGAAATAGAACACAATTTATAAATATTGATTTACTAACTTAAGGTATAACTTGCACTAATTCGCATCTGGAAATACAATTTAAGGAACGAATTTGGCAAGTTTTTTAAGTAGCGATTTGGCACCATGTTTTTGGTGTTCAAATTAAATCAAATCAAATCGTTTATTGCTATATCCATAATGTACACTTACAGGTAGCAAATAAAAAAATAGAAACAATTATGGACCCTGTCGGGCACAGCAAATTTTTTAAATAAGTAGAGGGAAGAAGAGCGCTTTATTACTTTTCCTTGCTGTTAAGTTTGAATTATTTTCTATCCTATTAAGTATTTTATATTTCCATTCATATTTTATATGTAAGTCTATCTATTCATTTCTTATTTATTTATTATATTTAAAATTGCTTATTTGTATACTCGCTTTAAAAATAGTATAATTTATTGTGTATATAAGTATGAGTGTTAAAGTTTATTTTTTTTTGTTAAGTTTTGCTTATTAAATATCTTTTTTTTCGTAATTATTGAATTTATCCGTTAAATATTCGTGAACTGTGTAATAGTTTTTTTTAAATTAAGTATTGTTTTAATGTATTTAAAAATATACTGTTTTTATTTTGGTTTCTTAAGTCTTCTGGTAATTTATTATATATTTATTGACATAGAATATGCGCTAGATGAGTGTGATTTAAAGCGGGAGGGGGGCAAATTTAATCTGTTTTTATGGCGCAACGAATAATTTGTTTGTATGTCTCCCCGTGTGTTGTAACAATCTGGATATTTGCGGACTAGTTTACATAGTTCCAAAATATATATACTAACTAAGGTGAGAATCTTGTGATTCTGGAAGTAAGGCTTGCAACTATCTGTTGGTTGTTAATACCGATGCGGGGGTCACTACCGTGTTGGTGCTAGCCTATTAATATACATCATGTAGAAAATACTGATAATAAAAAATAATGGCCTGTGAATAAACTACTGGATATATTCGATTGAATTTATGTATGCGACTGGGAACGTCATGAGGTTTACGCAGTTTCATTTATTGTCGTATTGTCGGCGCCACCCTGTATACTGTTTTTATAAGCTTTTAATTAACTTTCCTTTTCAGTTAATACGTATTGGTCAAACCAGTTCCCCCGAACCGACGCGTTCAATGTTGGCAAATAAAATAATTTTCTTATCTTCATTTTACTAAAACCTTGTTTTTTTTTTAATAGTTTTGTTTATTCCCGCCTGACACAATAAGGCTTAAAGTCCTCGACGCTACTAAAAATTAACGTGATACAAACTCAAAACACGACGTATCTTACAAATTCGTTATTAACTAGTTTCTAATTGGTTGTGTCGCCACAGAGTTACGGACCGCAATTGAAATACCAGTGCTATGACAGTTACTTACGCCTAATACCTTCATTGATATGTTACTCAACAATTGGGTGAATTAGCCGACTTGCAAAGTGGCAACCTTGCGTTACGAGTAGGTGAACTATTTAGGTAAGTACAAAACTGGTCAGATATACAGGTATTACTGAAACATGCAAGCGAGCTCACCAATACTTTAAAATTCGTATTTTTCCGCTCGACACAAACTCAATTTTCTCGACTAATTTGCGAACTGGATAGTTTTATGTCCGATATGTGTTTCCAGAGTTAAAACATCAAATGGACGAGGTCGGCGGTCTAGTTCAGTCGCAGAACGAATCAAATAAACATTGGGCTTGTATTTGGAAATTGGATCTACGCAATTTTTGTTGGCATCATTTTATTTTGACAAACGTCAAAACGCACACCGAGAGGGAATAGGAAACGGAAAAAATGTATTTATACGTGTGCAACACAGGAAGAGAGAGATTTTGAAATGTAATTCTTATTCATCTATAGTAGGCATATGTACGGCATTTGAAGCAGTTCTACATAATAGAATGCACCTACAACGTTCAACTTCAGCTTTATATGGAAACATTTCATTCTCCAATTGGGATACTCAATACATTTATTTGATCCACAATATATTTTGTAAAAGCATTAAATATTCTTGCTTGGATTTCGTACCACTGAAAATGTAACGCAATATGCTGTGCTAGTAGGATAGCATTTTTCAATACGTGTACATTTGGTTGTGCGTTATTAACATTCTACATAGACAATACGCCATCTCAACATTACTAATGCACGTAATTTTATTTTTGTTTCTCCCCTATCTTCAAATTGAGGGATTTCTTTAAAAGGTTGGCAAAGGCCTCAGATGCGGATTAAAGCGGTAGCCAATACGTTATGGAGCTTTACAATTTGGTAAATTATTCAAATACTTTTTGAGGATCGTTTCAAATTGAAAAAAAGCGGATAAGGTAGCTTTTGTAAAAACTCGCAGACAAAAATAAGCATCGTAGATACTTTTATTTTATTGTTAGCACAGAGAATTCCGAGGCAATTTTCTTTAGTGAATGGAAAAACAAAGCACATTAAAGGTCTCCAGTGAGTTCCAACGACTGAATGGCTTAGTAGCGAATGTTTTATACCGACCACTTACCACAACGAGCGCACCTACAATCGATCGAACTTTCCGGAAAGTATTGCAAATATTCTACAATGGCTATTGCACGTTTGGAGTAAAACTAATGTCATAAAAGTGCTCGTGTGAGTTCGGCTGCGGTCGGTGGTGCTCGTGCAAAAATAGCAGAGCGAGTTCGCAGCGACGGCAACGACGTAAGTTTGTTCAAAGCCTTATTAATGGCTAGTGGACAAATCGGGTGTGGTACAAAGTATTGGTAAATGTTGAGAATATCTTTGATGGCGACAAACGTGACGAAAAATAAGTACAAAAAAGAAATATTAAGATTTACAACGAGTTAATATTAAGTAAACTAAAAACGTTGTTCTACGTTGTTTTATGTCTTAAATATTAATTGTTTGATAATTTAGTACGCCACTTTTTCCCCCGTTTCCGCCACATTTCTCAAGTTACGTCCAATGCAAAAGGGGCACAAATCCGGACTGGTTCTAAAAAAAATCCTAATGGCATCAATAATTCAGCAATCTCTTTACCAATACAAATTTTCCCTCGCCCGTCACTGACATTCCGTTGAACTAATTTAAATTAATCCCAAATGTATACGAGCCCACGGTGAAGGTACCTTGTAGTAACGCACTGACAAACCGACGCAACGCTATATATAATAGCCGCTTTCCACCGCAAGTGACGAGGGACTTGATTGGCTAATCTAGGCTGACTCCCTCAGGAACGTATTGTAATTAATACCACCATCTATACCAGTGTTTCTCAACCTGTGGGTCGCGACCCCCCGAGGGGGCGCGAAGCCTCTATAAGTAATAACAATAAAGTTTAAAAAGATAGATTTAATAAGAAAATGTTAACTAAAGGATAAATATTTGTTTGTTCATACAAATCTATACCATACTATTACAAATGCTTAAGTTTGGATGGATGTTTGTAACTTAATCACGCCAGAACGGCTGAACGGATCTGGATGAAATTTGGCACACTTATTCTTTCTCACAGATGCACATCCAAAAGGTGTATGTAGGTTGCAAGTATTTATCATTAAAACAATTTAAATGTAGCTTATAATAGGTTTTATTTAAATGCAGCTTACCAATGCTTATTATTGCGTAGCAAGGAAAATATCAGTACAAATCATTATGGATCCACGTGATCTTATTTTGTTTTAGTAAAATATTTTTAACCCCGGACGCAAAAAGAGGGGAGTTTGACCGTAATGTGTGTGTGTGTCCGTCTCTGGCACCGTAGCTCTTAAACGAGTGAACCGATTTGGATGCAGTTATTTTTATTTGAAAGCTAGTTTCTTGGCGATGGTTCTTAGATATGTTTTATCAAAAAGGCTCAGCCATTTTATTGACTTTTCAAAAGTTTGTTCGCTTTTCTTTGTTGCGATGGGGGTTTTTTAAATTTTTTTTTTTTTTTTGCGTAATGTTTTTGTTTTGGTTTTAATTAAACCGGTACGGACAAACTGTAGACATGAATGCCTGTCAGATTATGTACTGAAGTATCCGTCAGTGTCCGGTCCAAAATCTGTCCAAACAGGTTTGAACGAAAGTTACGAATAGTAATAATCACTAAACTCGTAGCACGAGCGGCGTCACACCGCCAGGTAAAGTCTTCCTAGTTGCTATACACGACGCAGCATTCGTATGAATGATTTATGCACGTAATCTATTACGCGCCGCATTTCCGCCCCTACACGAGGGCCCCCGAGAACCAATACACCAGAAAAACTGGGCCAAGGTTAAGCAGTTAGATTAAGATAATACCTACTCGTTTACTAATTGCTTAATTGCTTGCATGGTTTCATTCATTGTGTGTTCACTTTTTAGTGAGGTATCGAACCACTCTAGAAAATTATTAAGCGGAACAACCCGTTTTTTTGGCAAACAAGCAAAATACACATAGCTGGAAACTTATACGTTACTGATTCATATCTTGTTACAAACAATATAATGATGATACTTATTTCCACTTGGAAGTTTGTTTCGGAACTCCTTCTGCCCACCCAACACTAGGACGGGGCGCAGGCGGCCGGTTTGGGAGACTGTCTATGTAACTTTTGACGTTCAAAAAGTGCAGACTCTTTACCGAATACATTTTTACCCGCTTCCTCCCATGTTAAGTACCACAACTAGACAAGCCGGTATTGTATAGAATTAAAACTTGCGCGTCGCTAACTACTCCGGCCTCTCGCCTCCGGTTAAACAAAACCAAGAGACAATTAATAACCCGCCGACGAGATGAAACCATCTTCTAAAACCCAAAACACCTAGGCTCACATAAAAACAGAGATACTCAACAATAGAACAAGTTTTTGCAATGAAAGACTTGAAAAACTCAAACATTCGTAGCGGGCGCTCTAAAACTTTCATCATTAATCATATTCTTTTGAAAGCCAGCTAAAATAAGACTTCTGTTAATTGTTTTAAGTTTCATGATGCGGGAATTTATGAAAAGTAAAAAATAAACGCTTAAGTTACTGTTGTATATCTATGTGGATTTTATATTAATTTCTTACTAAATATGTTCTAAGTGCAGTGCCTTTTAGTAGCAAGTATCTATTCATTAAAACAGCAGAACTGAATTAATGCAGTACAACTATAATTCAAAACAAACCCAGTCACCAGCATTAAACTTACACCATCCGTAGACGATGCTACGCCATGCTACGGCGTAGCACACAACTTCCACTAACGCATTCAATTGTATAATGCACGTTGAGTGTACACGCTATAATAGCCTCTATATGCCGGTAGTCATGTCATGTAATGCAATGCATGTGCAACGTTGATACATGACGTGGGTTTCAGTACATCCGTAGCGTCGTAGCGTCGCATCGTAGGATAAGCCCGTCGTAGCACATTGACATGGAGGCGACGCGACGTAGCGCCCGTCGAGCGGAAAATGCAATCTGGCGCGAATTAGGATAGACGTACAGCGATATTCACGAACCTAACTACACAACAATATGCCGAGGTGAGTGTTCGAGCTAAGTGGATGGATTTATAAACGAATTAAGTCATTAGATACGTATGAGCTATCGTTGGAATAATTGAAGATCAGAGTGGGTTTACTTGCACATCACTTCCGTCTTAATGGGTAGCAAACTAAGAGAGGGTAATTAGTTACCATGCTAGACGATGAAATGTCATTAAACCCCTACCGTCGTATCAAATATTTACTCATTTATATGAAACGTAGTTACGAGTTACATCGAGGTCTGTAACTCATTAGACAAATATCGTTTACAACACGTAATTCACAGTTGAATAAAGTTATAAGACATTCGCTACTGGAGTAGCATTTGGACCGTTGTCACGTGACGTCATGAAATATTAAGATGGCTGCTAGTTGTTTAATGTCATTTCCATGCCTCCTACGTTCGCATTGTCTGATTAAACTGAAAGTCATTAATCTTGTACGAGGCGAACGATGTTTAATTCGTGGAAGATGAGTTATTTCGTGTGGAGATAAAATATTCAATGATATTGTCGTGGATCGACGAATTCTTAAATGATTTAAATAATTATGTTGACTGTTAATCTCTTATTTATAAACGTTTTGGAATAATATGTATAAGTGTTTATCTCGCGAATCTACTGATTTCATAAACATGTAAATAACAAAGGCAGGTCATTAGTTCAGATGACGTTTGTAACTTTACTATTATGTATTATGTGCTGCACTCATATTTTGCTTCAATACAAAACAAAATGTTACATACATTTCCTAGTAACAACTTTTTCCACTTGACACGGATAGTACCAGGCTGTCATACCTGCCATACACATCAATCACTGCATCGACACAGCGGCGGATGGCACTCGACACCTCCTGTTTAAATAATACACTTGTTACCGCGCTTCTGTTCCCACACTACTCACTCTTTGTTTACACGCGACACGAAAACGTGCAAGCTTGCTTTGTACTTTAAAATAAATAGAAAACATGAAATCAGAGATGAAGTTTAACAAAATTGTAATAGCTACGTTTGACCTTACGCCGTTTTGAAAATGGTAACGATACAAAATGGATAGACCTCCAAATGCCACCAGTTTCGGTTACTCTGTCATAATAAGCAACCTAATATTTTTGAAGCGAATTCGTTTAAATTAAATATTCGGTCAAAACAGTACGGACAAACTGCGGATTGGCTGTGGACTGTCCAGAAGTATCTGTAAGTTTCCGGTGTCTACAGCCGCGTCTGCAATTTGACCGAACCCGTAGTGTGTGCAATGAAAACTATGCACTGGACTTGTTAAGGCCATCGCGTATCGTAGGACTGTTGTTCAACAAATTTGCGAAATACAGTAAAAAAGTGCTACTTGTTATATTCCAGACGCCCTTTTGTTCTGTGTTCGAAACTTCTTTGTTTTCTTGCTAAAGAACTCGAGCGGTGTCGGCGCTTGCTTTTAATCTACGCATTAGCTTTGACTTACAAAGAACTTTGCAAGTTAAGCTTTATTTAGCCTAACTCAACTTTAATCTAAAGGTGTCATGAGATAAAAGTAAACGGCGTAATAAAACTGCAATCAGTCTCGGCGCTGCTATAAAAGCCTGAAAAATATGTGATCTGATGATACTGTAATTTTATCTGCTAACCTCTATAAAATAGTGATTGTCCCACTTGTATAGCTTTCGTATTGTTCATTGATTTTATTTTCTTCGGCAAAGAAAGTGTAACTACCGTAGAATAAAAATAACCTTATTGGCGAACGCAGCCATCGGCAGTCCCTAATGAACTGCATGGAATATTATGTTGTTTTATTTGTGTCAAATGGACACGAACTACGTTTTTAATTAGACTAAAATCAATAGGATGAGGCGTGCGGCGGATGTTGTCACAAAATAAGTATAGTTTGAGTGTAATTTAAACCGGGCCACGTGTTGGGATCTCGTTACCCCAAACTCATGATAAGGGCATCAATTTGCGGGACTTGGGTAAAAACTCGCCCAACTTTTAGGCGTGTGCCGCGATGACGTCATGGACTCGCCACTTCAGCCGTACTGCACGCCTACAAATTATATGGAAATCTATGAATACTTTGGCTGGGCCAGTGGAAACTTGTGGAGCGTTACCAATGTGACAAATATGGCGATCAAGAGAGAATACAAATAACACTAATCACTAGTAAGTTAGTTTCATAAAATGCGATACTTTATGGAGTTTATGGTAGAGCTGTCTCATGTTGTGTGTTAAGCTTTCAACGCTAGCCGTAGCTTGCATTACAATTTAAATAAATATGTATGAACGCCCACGCAAACTTAGAAAGATGTTCTTAAGAAAAGCTGGAGTTCAGAAATGCTACCGTGGTATTACCATTATGTAGCGGAGCGGAACAGTCATTTCCGAGATGTTCAAAATACAAAAGTTGAGTAGACTAGTACTAGTTTAGCTTAGGTTTTTAGTATATGAAGATGATACATAGAGCAAGACGTTGATGATCATCCTACTAATATTATAAATGCGAATGTTTGTGACGATGGATGAATGTTTTCTTTCACGCAAAAACTAGAGCGCACAGGGTTTGGACGAAATTTAGCACACAGATAGTTTATAACCTGGATTAACACATAGGATACTTTTTATCACGGTTGTACCATCCCGTGGGACATTACCTCGCCCGCGTGGAGTTCGGTGATACATAAAATATGAGTAAAAATACCCGTATTGATGACTGATTAACCGTTAGATAAATTGAATAATCTCATGAGCTTCATAAAACTATAAGTTGAGGACGTAATCAAATGATATTAAGTGCCGATAACTCAACACTACAGAGGTACTTGTAGCGGCGAGTCTAGTCTCTGACCGAGTTTTAACGATCTACTGGCAGCTTCCAATAAACTATCTATACAAATAAATAAAATTGAAATGTCTGTTTGTATTATCAAAATAACAGCTTTTTACTGAATGCATATGAAAATATATACGGCACATATAACAAAAACACATTTTTTTCAAGATTTTGTCTGTCTGTCGGTCAGTCTGTCTGTTTGTGTTGAAACTGGTGGACCGATCAAAAAGGGAAGTAATATTTTTTTATAATAATTTCACGCGAACGAAGATCGCGGGCAACAGCTAGTCAGTCATATATAAAATGGAATTTGTTCAATAAAATAAATATCCGATTTTCTTTTCTATAAGAAAAAGTAAATGAGAAATGGTAACGCCGCCTCGACTAATCTAATTAAGATTAATTTCCTGTCCCTGAAAAATTACTGGAAATAAAATGTTATGAGATATTTTACGGCTGCGTGAAATATGGCGAAGTATCAGAAACTTGGTTCTTATTTCGACGCGGAACCGCTTCGAATGATATGAAGCAGAACAAACGCGCTGTTTGTCCTCCCACAAACCGCGCTCTCTGCGACTGTACCCGTATTACTTGAGTACACCCAAACGACACGTTTACACCACCGCGACGCATTGCTCAAAGCACACCGTGCGACTGTGTGAATAATTACGAGATTCATGCTCCTCCACGGTGTGAATAATTTACGAGTCGGTTCTCTCGCTGTTCCGGAGTAACTTAAAATCGCGGTACATGCACATTAACGTCGAGTCGCAGATAATTAAAGCTATAGATGGCGCGTATCTTTGACACGTCGCCACGTCAAACTCAAACCGTTTATTTCAAATAGACCGTATTTTTGACTATGCAAAAGTCACGGGACTTTTGCATAGTCAAAAATACGGTACCTAGAGTCAAGGCACACACATAACTGTGAATGAACTAGTTGTCCATTCCAAATCGTAGATGACATGGAGAAGCCCTACTAACAATAATAGAATCAAATAGAATGTCTACATGGTACTCACATTTACCAAAAACCGGCCAAGTGCGAGTCGGACTTGTGCGTGACGGGTTCCGTACCATCGTTAGTAGGGGAGCCCCCTTTAATTTTTAATTTATTTTTATTATTTGTTAGTATAGCGGCTACAGAAATACACATCCTGTGAAAATTTCAACTGTCTACCTATTATGGATCATGAGATACAGCCCGCTGACAGACAGACGAGCGGACGGACGGACGGACGGACGGACGGACGGACGGACGGACGGACGACGGACGGATGAGTGGACGGACAGCGGAGGCTTACTAAAAGGGTCCCGTTGGTTAGCCTCTAGTTCTAGGTGCTATTGAGTTACATATTCTATTTGCGTAATATATTCAGGTAAGACCAGAATAGACGAGAAGAAAAACCTCCGAAAGTATAAACGTCTTCGTTCGAGATTAAACCTTCATCAAAAATAACTGAAAACATTTTCTTTGACAACTTTATGCTGCGGTTTTACTTTGGAACTTATCAACCACATTTTCAGCGAAAATTTGTGTGTCCTGTACTAAAGGAAACCCTGATCTTGTAGAAGGATGACTTATCAATATGTTAATGTAATAAATCAAAGATAACTCTGTCAGTGAATTCAGAAAGCAGGGCACCAAATGTACAGGCTTCATTCAAAAATGATCCATTTACTAAAAATAAACCTTATAAAAACAGCTTCTTTTCCTCGACGCTTATTAAATAAGTTAACGACAGTTGTTGCCACATTTTCCCTGAGCAGCCAGCTAGTTATAATGTCGTACCTTAAGCTTGCAATTCCGAGGCGCCGATAAACGTAGGTCGATGGAGATATCGACGTAACTTACGGCCGGGCCGCGTATAAATTTACATTAGTTGCCTCCCTGATCGTTCGGTTAATGTGCTGCTCGCCGAGAGTAATGAGACGACCTACCACTGACGCTGATGAGCGCTCAATACACTTAACACTTGATAGGATTGGACTTAACAAAGTAATTTGCAAGTCGTTCAGGGTCGAGTTATTCTTTTGCTACCGCCTCATCTGTCATGGATTCTTGGTAGCAGGTTTCGCTCGTCTGTTAGAATAATCAGCAATATAATTCCCACGGCTGCGACATTGGGCTGTGGGCTGTAATCCACCACGCAGGCCCAGTGTGGGCTGTTGAATGTGTCATGTCTTGGATTTTTTGATTCTAGGACATGCCAGTTTCCCCAAGATGATTTCGTTCACCGTTTTGACAGCTGAGCAACTCGCTAGTAGTTAAATAACAGAAAGTAGACTGTTTTAACACGAATAAGATTGCAGCGCTGCATCATGTCAAAGCTTCAGTGTCCTTGACTAATATAAAACTCCAAGAGAAGCAAAAGATTATTAGAAAACGTGTGGCACGTAATAGGTTACCCACGCTCTAGTGAGTACAGATCCCATTATGTAAGATGCCAGCAAAATGCATCAGCCGTAAACATTTTACCGTCGACATGATAACAAACGCTTGCCTCCGCACAGTAGCGTGGGAAAATATCACAAACTGCAACTTGTTCCACGTTTTACATCCCACTACAGTCGGCAATCATGCGTTATTAATTAATCGAAATGTTCGAACAAGCATTAACTGCTGAAAATATTGAAAAACAGGCTGTATTTTTAATCTCGATTACCGCGGCACTGCACACAACAATCACCTCGTTAAATATTGGCCGCGTTTAAAAATACCTTCCAGTGGTTTTTTGTTTAAAAGAGGCCGCGACAAGGTTTGTTTTTAGGTGACAGACAAACGGGTAGTTAACAGAAGCTCGTTTGGGTATTTTGTGGCTTGAGCCTTAAATATAGTTGAGTTGGTAACAAAGTTTGACAGCGTTAATTACACACGGTGTTACGGTCCCGCGACCAATCTGATAACCCCGCAAGGCTGACAGTTTTCCACAGCCCTGCGAAGCCCACGCGAGTTTTACCCGTTCAGAAGAGACATACGACGGCGATGTAAGTGGGCGTACGCCAACTAGTTTTCATACGCTTTGTATTTATTAGTTAACGAGTAGGTACTAATGTGGTACATATGATAATTGGCGGATATCAGCTAGTGATAGCTAATATCAGCTACAACCAATACAGCTTATTCGCAGGAGCCCGCGTCAATACTGGCGTGCAATACTCTAAGGCAGTGAAATCACGTAATATGAATCCTTTGCCACCTTACATACGAAATGTGTTTGGCTACCGGTTACCGATACCTATATAAAACCTAAACCTATATAAATAATACAAGTTTATAAATACTCCTGACCCCACAGCCCACGAATGGCAGCCATCTTGTTTTTTTAATCGCTTGATCTAGGGTATGTTCAATGAGATGTCAATATCTTTGAATCTAAGAGACATGGAGACGTGCGGTGAATGATCTTATTGCAAAGGTTTACGCCGAGGCTATCAAATTATTTAATATATTTTCCTGAATACTTAGCAAAAAGAGCCTAAAAAAATAAGATATAACGAAATTTTACATAAAAATTACTTATTATTTTTACATTTTCTGCTAGAGTGCAAAATTTAGCCCCGATTGTTGCGTATGTTTTTATGTTAAATCAAAAGTATTTGAGTCAACGTACAAAATGATCAAAATATTCACTCAATTATTTTTAAGAGTAATTGTCATTTGAATATGGACTATATTCAAATGCCTCAGCACAGACTCCATAATGTTGCAGGTACCCCCCAGCAGCAGATAGGTAAGGCACCAAATTTACGAGAATTTACGAGTGGGAGTGAGATGCCAGTAAGGTAGGTAAGTGAGTGGACAGCACGGAGGAAACTCGGTATGTAATAGATGGTCACCCATCCACGGACCGACCTAGGCAATCACAGCTAACTTTGAAGATCGACCCGTGTGGCTGTTATTATTTAGCCACTTCACTCACTTACTTTTCTACCGTCTCACACCAACTCGTAAATTTAGTGCCTTATCTACTTGCTCAAACAAAGAACGGGGTACCTGCAACATTGTGGAGTCTGTGTGCTCGGACAGGGCTATGTTTAAGTGTCTATAACTCCTTATATAATTGTTGTTTCCAACTAAACACTTAACATAAAAAGTGTGCAAAAGTGCAAAATTAACCCCGGAATGTTGCGTGTAGAGTAGAAAATCTAAAAAAAATGGTTCATCATCTTCATTTCAGCCGAAAGACGTCCACTGCTGGATATAGGCCTTCTCCGACTCGCATCCAGCGGGTCCCTGCAACTTTCACCAGGTCATCGGTCCTAGTGGGAGGTCTTCCAACGCAACGTTTTCCAGTTCCCGGTCGCCATTCCAGAACTCTTCGGCCCCATCGGCCACCCGGAGAGACGCGCGTGGAACACGAACGCGCCGTCGACACGGCCTATCGTCATAAGACGGCCGGACGGCGAGCTAGCCTATAACTCGCCGTCCACAGGCCCAAGTGAGATGGGCCTATAGTTCTTCAGCCGGGCATTGTCGCCTTTTTTGAAGAAGAGTACCACCACACCCTTGCACCATGCCTATGGCGTTTTCCTCTCGAGTATGACGGAATCAAACAGCTTCTGAATGGTAAGGCCCTACAGAAGCTGTTTGATTCCGTCAGTACCGGTTTTCCACCCGCCTTCAGGAGTTCGGCCGTAATTCCGTCATCTCCCGGTGCCTTGTTGTTTTTAAGCTGTTTCAGAGCCATACTAATCTCGTACAGGCCGACATCCGGAATGTCTTCGGTATAGTGTCGGGTCAGTCCAGCTCTTGGGACGTTTGCTAGATTTGCAACGGGTTTACTGGTTGAAGTGTACAACTGCCCATAAAAACTCGCAATCACCTTCAGCAGCTCCGGTTTGGCGGATGTGATCCTGCCATCGTCGGTCTTCAGATTCGTGAGCTGGCTCTGCCCAATAGCCAGATCACTTGAAAATACCTTGGAGTCTTTATTCCGCTCAATAGCGTCTTTAATACGCTCGGTATTAAAGCGGCGGAAGTCGCTTTTCAAGGATTTAGAGATACGTCTATTGAGCTGCCGGTATTTCCACGGCTCGTCTGAAGACTGCAGGATCATCTCACGCCGCTCCTTCACGAGCTCAAGAGTATGATCAGAGAGTATTTTGTTCTTATGTGCACGACGTGTCTTGAAGAACTTATACCCAGTCGCATGGACAGTTTCCACGAACCCATCGTTGTATTCGTCAACTGAGCTTCCTAGGCACTCGAAACGAATCAGGAGCTTAAGCTGAAAGCTCTCGGGGTTTTGGATCTGGATCTGTGCTGGACGGAGCGTAGACTTCATCAGTCGAGACCTTTCAAGCTTGATATTGATGTTCAATGTGCCTCTTACCATGCGGTGATCGCTCCCGGTTTTCACCGAATTGATCACAGAGACATCTGCTTCTTGGTTGACATGACGAAGTCAATCTCATTTTTAGTTGCACCATCGGGACTCTGCCAGGTCCACTTCCTGTGCCCACGCTTTTTGAAGAAGGAGTTCATCATATAGAGGCCCTCGTTCTCCATAAAACTAGTCAGTTGGTGACCTCGGTGGTTCCGACGTCCAATCCCAAATTGCCCCACCTGCAGCTCATCCCCGCCTCGTTTGCCCAGTTTCGCGTTGACAACATGACCATGACAACGGTGAAGTGAGTTTTGAAACCATGCAGGGCTTTAGAAATATCCTCATACATGTTCTCCACTTCGTCGTCGGGGTGTGCCGAGGTCGGGCCGTAGACCTGTATGACCTTCAGCGAATATCTTGAGGATATTCTGAGTATAAGGTACGCCACCCTGGTCGACACACTTTCGATTTTCACCAAGTTATTCACGAGGGACTTGTGGACGATAAACCCAACGCCACCGTGGGACTGCCGGTCATCCTGTCGGAAATAAAGTAGGTTGCCGAATTTCAGAATTATCGTGTCTTCCCCCTCTCTTCGGACTTCAGATAATTCCACAATACTCCATTGCAGCCTGCTCAATTCCTCTTCGAGTTCCGTTATCTTCTCATCGGTCTGGAGTGTACGCGTGTTGTATGTTGCCAGGTCAAGGCGTCGGTATAGGCAGCCTGATCCCTTCCGGAGATTCTTCGCACCCCTTGCCACGCCGTAACCTCGACCGCTACCATAGTCGAGGGTAGACGGGCTGCCGGGTACTAGGGGCCATTTTTGTATTGCGTTCATCATTAGGGGGGTTTTGCCATAATCGCCACGCTTGGCGGGCGGGTTGGCGATCGCAGTACGGTTGTTATACAAACAACAGAGAACGCTGCTGCCCATTCTCTGGTAAGTCCCTTATTCGCCACTTACGACACCCACGGGAAGATATGGGATGGTGCTATTCTTTACGTCCGACATCATACGGTACAAAAAAACAAAATGGTTAATGTAGTGTAAAATGTCGTAATTTTTTTAGCCACTTTTTACATATTATTTAGGATAATGTATTTACTAATTCGAGAGCCTCGGTGTTTACCTTTGCAATAAGATCATATTCACGTCTCTAGGTCTCTTATATTCAAAGATATTAGCGTTTCATTGAACATACCCTAGATCAAGTGATTAAAAAAACTAGATGGCTGCCATTCGCGGGGTGTGGGGCGAGGAGGATATAATAGGCGCTTAAAGTTTCGGTAACCGTTAGCCAAACACACTGTATATGTACATCCCGGCTTTTAAACTCTAAATATACCTTTATATATTTAAATTTTTAAGCATGATAAAAATGCATGGAAATAAATTGTAGGTAACCTCCCGGGGCACATTGCACGGAAGTTTAGAGGCAATTAAGTTAGATACATCTCGTTCGCTACTTAAAATATGTTGCATACATTGGCTTAGAAGTTATGTCGTAAATGTGATGAATATTTCTATTACTTTGGACTTTTTGAAAAATGTTTGATACACTATGTTTATTTTTAGATTTTTTTGTATGTAGCAAGTAATTATAGACGCCCGACTTTGCACAAGTTTACTACCGCCTTGCTCAAATGCTATTCATGTCTCTTTGATAAACACGCGTTCCATTTGTCTTGCCCTCTATGCACTATCGTTCCGTGTTATCCGTCTGTGTATGTTCCGTGATATCCATCTGTGTATGATACACGACGCAAAATGACAGTGTATGACCATGCTGGACAATAAATCATGATACAGCTCTGTTTCGCAATCTTCTGATAGTTAGTTTTGCAGGATATACTGTTTTCCTTCAGGATGACTTATTGACTATATAGGTATGAAGAGAGCTGTATTAGGGGTTGACGATTTTAAAACGATCCTTATGTACATCTTGCATTTGATCTTTCAAAAATAATTTCAAGCCAGCAAAACTATTTGTATTTCACAATCACAAAGTACTGTTCTTATTCCAAGCTACGGCACACTACGGCAGTTCGCAAAACTTTTCCGTACAGCGCAAACTACAAATCGGAACAGTAAGAAGCAAAGATACTCGCACATTATTCCGGACTTGTAAAAAGTTAGTAATAAATCACCCGGCTGTTCCACGTCGGCTCGCACAGCCTCTGACATGTTTATGGAGCCCTGGTATCTGTTTCACTGAGAATGTTTGAAGATAATTGAAATCTCATCTTGGGATGAAGTTGTTATTATTGAAGTGGGGTGTTATTGTCTGTCATGGTGTTTAATGGGGTCACGAAGGTAAATCTCACCATACCATGTGTGGGGTAATAAGAGCAACCTTAAAGTATATAAGTAGACTAGGATCGTACCCTTTTGAACTGACATTAAAAATAAACATATCAACATTGAACATACATTATAAATCCGGGAAATTCTAACCTCAGACAACTGTAAATAAGTTAGGACCTTGACCTTTACCACGTCAACAAATACTAAAAATATCTTTTACGTCCAAATACTTATTGCAAGGAATTAAGGTTGATATTCATAGCTACAACAAAGATGAACAAAGAAATCTGACAGGCCATTCATAAAAGTTGCCACTTGTCGTAACAAAATGTTTATTTATTTATGTCTATTTTCATAATCAATCTCCTCACAGTCTTCAGGAGTTGCGACAGCTTGACATTTCGCTAATGACGCCTAAACACTGCCCGCTACTGCTGGGCAAGACTCGACTCTATTAGAGAGGAATAAGTTATGTTTTGATTTGACGATGAGTCGGGGTGCGTTGTGGCGGGTATAGGGTTGTCCAATGTTAAACGTCCGGCTAACGGGTTTGTTTTTAACAGTCTCGTCCGGTCTGAAATGAATACGTCCTGTTTGACCAGGTTTTGTTCATGTAGTAAGCACAACCTAGCTGTGCAACAGTTTTATATAAACTTGGGTGTCTGGTATCCGGCTTTTAGAGTGTTTCAGTTAGGACTGAAACAATTTAAAAACCGGATACCACTATTAGATTAAATGCGTTGTTATTGATTCTATTATTACCTCTGTTTCTAAGTAAATGGTATTATCGTAAGCATCGATGATTTCAACAATTAATATACGACATGCATGAGTTCAGACAAGGAAAGCATAGCACAAAGGGAGCAGCCCTATACTAAGCATGGTGGATAAAACAAGGACAAGGTTGTAAATGTCAATGATTTGATATCCGACTTTTATTTCGTACAATATTCAACTGATATCAGTTCTGTAAGCATGGCTTTTCCCACGGATTCTGGCAACCCTAAGCGAGTCGAAGGCGAAAGTTGACGCTTGTCCGCGGACACGGCGACATTAATCCGCGAACAAACGCGACTATCTGCGAACTCACCCTCTTAACGAACGACGTGACGTGGCGACGGCCCGTCCCTGCAAATTGTTATTCTTTCTAGTTCTGCTTGCTCACAATATTGATTTTTAATTTCAAAGGATAAAGGGGTGACTTAATTGGATTTGACGATTATTTCGAAAGCAAATGGTCATCATAGCAGTACTATGAGTTGCATCTATAATAGGTTTTTGGATTCGCTCAATTTAGTGGTCCCAGGAGGAAACTAGCTAGATTCTATTAATTTTTGCAATCTGATCTGATCTGAATTATCCGTTTGGCTAACAACTGCGAAGCTTGTGATTAATAAAAGACATTTCGCTAGCAACCCGTTGTGTAAGGCAAACATGAGAGCCAGAAGCTGGCAATTAGTAGTATTTGAATAATTGAGAGAGGTTTTAGGCTCAATAGGGCCGAGAGTTCCGAGTGTTATGTATTTGGGGACTTTGCGAAAGTCTTCTTGAGACACTCTCGTTTTACTTCTAAGGAATCTTTGTTTAAACTTTTGTATCGAGTGATTGGACCGTGATTCTGTCCTCGATACGAACCAATAGGAAGTCAATATTCCAATTTTGCAAAACTCTTCTTCTTTATCTTACAGTTCTTGTGTCAACTTGTTATTCCATCGAGAACGATCTTGGCAGAATATAGCCAATCAATAAACTTGGAAATAGGAGAACATGAAGATCAACTTAAGGTGGAAGCGCCAGGATGGCTCGCGAAATTAAAATTTTCATACGTTTTTTGCAATTTGCAGGTCAGTGTCAGGTTGTATGTTGATGAAAAATGAGTCGCGCAAGTAACACTTATGTAGTTACAGAATTATAATCATTAATACAGCCCTCTAAGTTCATTTACCACTATTCAATAACTATTTCCTGAAAAAGTCTTTTTATATAATACAACCTGACACACAAAATTTGAATTTCGCGGGCCACCCTGGCGCTTCCACCTTAACAACCATCACAATTTAAAACGCGAAATATACAGATACACAGAAACAAAAAAACTAAGCGCAACGGGCAAATGTGGTGAGCACACCACATTTTCCCAGCGACAAAAGCCGACCATCAAACGGAAAAAGACTCCGGTATAATGTCATACAAACACGATCACATTACAAAACATTCAATTTTTCGTGTCAATGTACACAGGCTTAGCTGCGGGTACTGGGGGCCGATCCTCTCAACATAATGGCTTGTACACACTCCTCTCGCGCGGATCATAGCACAAATATTAGCTTTCATACTCGTCGGGATGTGCAATAATAACTTGCAACCCGTTTGTGACATCAACTGTCGAGGGTGGCTAAATGGCTATTGAACTAATTGATGAATGAGGTTAAACACTGCAAACGATCAAATTTTGAACATCGTGTCGTCTATTGTTCTCCAAAAAGCGTAGTTGTTTCGTAGACACTCAAGGAGGGGTAACACATAAGTCATCAGGGTAATATGGCTCTGTTCGGGGGAGCGATACGAACTACGTTAGTGCTTTAGCTCCCCGGCCAAAAGTAGTCCGTCAGAGTGACCCCTTCGACCTCCCCAGGGTGGAAGCTTCCAAGAAGATTTCAACACACAAAAGAAAAAGGATTATGCGGTTGACCTACTTACAGGACGTGTAAATGAACAGCTACAAATAATTAAAAGGAAACCATAAACTACCAGGAGGACATAGGCAGAAAGTGATTTAGGGCCCTAGCTCTGGTCGTGACCTTCGTAACGATAAAGTAAACGGTCCCGGATAACCGGCTGTCATCGGCATGATTTGTTTTGTGTGTTCAATAACCCTTGTCTGTTTTCAACGACAAATCATGTTTATATACTGTTTAGAAACCTGGTTTAGAAACCTTTTTTTACTATGCCTATCAGAATCCTTTCTTTATCCCATTTTTTCGTGGGTCTCTCTCTAGGCAAGCACATGTTGAAATAATATATTCATCATTATCTGAGAGTTTACAGCCGCTGATGGGCCTTTGCCTGGTCGAGTATTTATTTCTCCAACGTGACCTATTTTATTTTACCTAAGAATAGTATAGATTCAATTAAAACAACAGTAGGGTTATAATAACCAACTTCTCAAGCCACAATTTAAGTACTTATTGTTATATTGTTTCCAAAATAATAAACAAACCAGTAGAAACGACAAAAGTTCCTTAAGTAACAATCATTGGCCCTTCAGGAGCGAATTGTGTGCTATTCTTAGAGAATTCCATCAAGAACGAATTTGAACATTATGAATCTGATATTTTCATTAATCAACACTATTACAATATTGTCTCAAATACTGAACGCAAAAAGACGTTCGCTCCCACGACTAAGATAAATATGTATTGCATACAAAATTCATACCTAATTTCTTTCACTTGTTTGATATTACACAAGTGTAGGCGAATAAATAAATGTTTAGTACTGTGACTGTAGTGTAGTATCTGTTGTGAGACAAGTTCACCAGTAGACAGTCAGTAGGCTAGTGGGTGTGAGCGAATTCGTTTGTAAACTACTTCATAGTTTAGCGGATACGCCCTAACTGTTTATTAATTAGGGTAGGGTCCGTCTGGAGGCCACTCGGCATAATCAAAAAACAATCCGGGCAACATCTAGCCCCCCCCCCGGCCCGCGCCCCCGCCGCGCTGTTCCCACGCACCTCACCCCCGCCGTGGTCACGCGAACCGAACAATTCGCTTAATTAAAATACTTTTGCACACACACGTATCTACAACATAAATTATTTACATATTACACCTTTACATCACATGGGTTAGCTAGCAGCACCCACGGAATCCCCCGAATGCGGCCGAGTTCGCCCGACACCCAATTATCTTAATAAAACGGCATTAGCTTTCGTCTGTACGACAAGGCCTTTGTTTGGTATTGCATGTCAGCTAAATTAAATGAAGCTAAGAAAGGTAAAAAGACGGGAACTCCCTTTGGCGACAGCCGAAGCGAGCGGATCTTGAAGATCTTAATTAAAACTTGGAATTAACCTCACGAAGCCTTTTAAACTGTAGAACTACGTGCTCTCGTGTAGAAGGATGAGGGAGTGCCCTTGTGATCTGATAAACACTGGAGCTTATACGATTAACAAGAATCTAATAATGTGTTGTTTTAAATATGCTCACTCGTGCTAATTGATTAACTAATGTACAAAACATAACAGTCCTTTTTTTCGGCAATCGTGTAAAAAAGCTGTGTTACAATTTTGTAACACAGCTGTGTTATAATAAAGTATACTCCGTAGTTAAAAACAGGCGTGTCGCTATAAAATTGTCCCACTGCTGGGCGCCAAAGTAGAGACACGCTTTTGCCCAGCAGTGGGACTATATAGACTGATAGCAACCGTGATATTCTTACAATATCTAACACTTCTTCTTACAGATATTTTCGTATCAATTCAGAATTCATAGCAATTCGCTTATTGGTTGTTAAAATCACAAGACTGAACACAATCATTCTTGTAACCGTTCGGCAACGATTCCTTGAATTCTCCGCTACATTGAGTTGTTTTCACACTTACCTGTAACAAAAAGAGAAGACAATTAAACGAATATTAGTTAAATGGATAATCTCATTATGCCAAATATGCTTAATTATATTATTTATTTATTTAAATTGTATGCACAAGTAAACAAGGACGAACATAATCATTCCTAAACCATCGCAATAATATCAGACTTTAAAAATATTTTAGCAAAAAAAAAAAAAAGAGTGAAGTATAAAAATCTAAATCGTTATTTCGCACATGGGTTTTATTTTGTATCCGAGGCCATTATTCTGCAAAAACGGTGGCATGGTGGCACTGTCTAGAGGGATGCTAGCACTTGGTAAGTACCACAGGATACAAGCAGAGGGTACACAAAATATTTGAACTTACAATTTATAATTTTATTCTCGACTGCCTACTAGTCCAAACTAGTCAGACTTGATTAGTTTTAAATTTAAGAGAATCACATTTAAACCACAATTACCGTTGAATTCTAATAAATTCTCCTTGGACCTTGAAGGGCCTAAAGAGAAACTCAACCTGCATTCCAAGACCGTAGCAGCTTCTAGTAGTCGGGGTTCGCAGAGGGTCCTTCTGAACTCACTTACTATGTGCAGCCACTGGGTGCTCTTAGACTATTGCCTAGCAACCTATCTCTATTCAACATTGTGTCTTCTATGATCCTTACATTGAAACTCACTTATATTGAAACTTAACAAATGGACATAATAGACGAAACAGTTTCATTTGGCAATATTGAACCTTCTCAATCGTTTGAATCTCTCAAGGTAATCTGTCCTTATGGAAATTCATTTGATGTGGTATCGAATGACTGAACACTGTCCAGAGACATCATAACATGACAAAACATGACGCCTGCTGGCCGAAGCGCTAGGTAGAGGTGTGCCTAAGTGGCTTCACCCACATTTTGCTAGTTATGTTTAAGTCCTTTGTGTTATGAGGATAGCATATTGCTATCAACCAGGTACGATTCCATACTCTGAGCTGGTACTGAGAAACGCCTGGTAGATAAACCCCATACCACTTTGACCGACCCGGGAATGGAATCCAGAAACTCATGCCAGTTACAATGTACATTGTCAGGTAAACAACAAACAGTACAGCGTTAGTGCTGAAATATCGTAAAACGAGAGAGCTCTGTACATTTAAAAGAAATCTATGAAGCGTGGAGTACTCGTGAGTGGAGTTCAGTAGAAGTAAACGGCAACAAGCCAGTTTTACGGAACTCATAAACGTGGGTTACGAGCCAAGGGGTTACGTGCGCAGGTATCACTCAATTCTGACTGTCTCCTTCACCGTAGACATGATACGAAATCACATAAATCTTAAGAGATGAGAAAGTAGTACACTCGTTGATAACAGTTATCTTTTTATAGGTCCTGTTAATAAAAGTCTTCTTGAAACGAGATAACAAAATTGCGAGTAGATATTAAATTTAAAATCGCGTGGGTGGAGAATTCAAGCGTCTTGTCTAGAATGTACAAGAAGGGTTATTGGAATTCTAGACACACTGCGCTCATCGTTACATCTCACTTTTCCTGAACACATGCACCAACGAAACCAAAATACACCAAACCAATACTGGCCTGAACATGTCATTATACACGAGTAAAATTATACAGGGTGAATTTTTCAAGTGGGCGTGGATGGCCAAATCCGAAACTATGAGGAATAGCGAAAAATGCTCAAAGGAGTCTCGAGCCCGATTTTGATAAAAAACTAAAACTGCATCATTAGATTTAAAATTTTCATGGTCACATAATAACATTATCATTAACACTAGAAACGGGATATTTACCATGTAAACATGTTTACCATGTAATATCTGGAACTCAAAACATGGTAATTATCCAGTTTCTAGTACGGCAAACTTATGAAAAATGTAAAATTTTATGTTTTTTCATAGTTGAAATTAATTTTTGATTGCGGCGCAGTCGATCTTCACAACATTATGTTCTTATTTCAATTTTGTTGACTCTTCGTGCCTAAAGGCCACAGTGAAAGAAAAAAAAAACGTAAACAATTGAAATTAGAACTTACAAGTGTGCGACGTTTCGTTGATTAATACTAACTTTAATGTCTTTTATCAAAATTGTACATTTTCCTTTAGTTTGCCGTATATCATTATTTCCCAGAATTTGATCCTTATTAGCGACACAGCTTTAATTTGGTACCATTATTGTCAACATTTATCCAGTATTTTTTTAAATTAATTCTATCTATGTGAAAGTTGAGGGAAAATGGAAAACGTGTTGTGGTTAGTTATTTTAAAAATAAAACAAAACTTGAAAAAAACATAAAGTAATTTATTGTGTCAGTACTTGGTATTGCCTCGCCTAGCTCTAATCACAGCTTGTAGTCGATTCTTCGTGGATCTGATCAATTTTTTGACGGTGCCTTGAGGAATTCCGTCCCACTCCTCCAATAACGCCGCCATCAATTATTCTACGGTCGAAGAGACTGGATCGGACCCTTCTCTTGAGTGCGACCCATAAGTTTTCGATGGGTTTCTTTTCTGGACTGAGGTCAGGCCAGTCCATCGTCCGCATATTCACTTCATCCAGGAACTGCAGAGTGATATGCGCCGTGTGACACCGGCCACTGTCGTGCATTAAGACGAAGTTCTCGCCGACAAATCCTGCGTAGAGAACAACGTGGTCCTGAAGAATCTGAGTAATATACCGATCAGCGGTCAGCCCTCCTCCTCGGCCTCCCCCGGGCACGAAAACGAGCCCGGTTTTTCTCTCTATAGAGATACCAGCCCACATCATGCAGGGGCCGCCGCCGTATGCAACCATTTCAGCGATACTGCACTGTGCAAATCGCTCGCCCGGACGCCTGTAAATCCGGCTTCTCCTGTTACATGCATACACATTCTACACGTGTCAGTGAACAAGACCGACTGCCATTGCGCCATGCAAATTGAAGGCGCACTTGTCGGTGGCCCGCAGTCAATTTCGGGCCCGTGGCAGGCCGTTTAGGAGTGAGATTGGCTTCGCTCAAGTGTCTTCTTATTGTCTACTCGCTAACAGCGACCCCTTGAACACGCCTCAGTTCTTGTGTCACATCAACACCCGTCAGGTGCCGATTCCGCAACGATGTTGTAACGATGAAACGGTCGTCTCTCTCTGAAGTGAACCGGTGGCGGCTGGCTCTTGTACTTCGATTAAAGGCACCAGTCTCTTGAAATCTTCTGTATATCCTTGATATAGCAGACTGGCTCAAGTAAAGCTGGGCAGCGACGGTTCGCTGACTGAGTCCTTGTTGCAACAGGGCGACAACTTCAGCAGCTTCTTCAGGCGTAGTGGCCATAGTTTCTTCAAAACAATGAGTGCAGTTTGCGGAGATGTGTACAGGTCAACTTTTGATAGGCGGCTGATAAATTAAATTGGATGCAGAGGTTTTTATAGGGGTGGTTCGTAGCGCAAGTCGTGGGTATTAGAGCGTGCATTTTCCTATACACCCGTTTAAATTGCGCGCATATATGTATTTTCGGAAAAATACCAGTGGCATGCAGTGGTCCTCCTCGGAGGGTAGGCTTGTAACTTTGAATAACTGCCTTTGTGTTTTATAAGCCAAAACATAATAAAACTTGTATTATTTCAAAATTTAAAGCGATGACCCTATGTTTTTTGAACCTAAATTATAGCCTTACTCAGTAGGCATCAAATAACCACTCTTCACACAAAATTTGAACTAAAGATATTAATAACATCGCGTTGACTAAACTTCTAGTCAAAACAAATACCTACACTACGTAAGCAAATCATTACACACCTTCGAACTTTTAACTAAATGATATAGAATGAATTGGTACTAAATCGTTTGTTATTAATCACGCTTTTTTTTTTTTAATTCACAATGAATAAGTACAAACTATTTATTTACCTAATAATTAATCACGTTTTTATTAATTTAAAGATTTTTCTGACAAAATTATAAACTAACTATTGATTTAATCATTCAATTTACAAATCGATTCGAAATTCACATGTATCATTCGAAAGACCGTAAAAACAAACAAACAAACAAAAAGGTATATAATATTACTTACCAATTAACAAACTCCTACAACTATCACTTCAAAACACAACCACAGAAAAAATAAACAGCTATTAATTCACTCAAAATTCAACTTTTTCCACAGCGTATAAAATTTTATTAAGCTGATTGGAAACAACGCCATCTGCATAAAATATGAGGTATTTCAATGGCTTTCTATCAGTACAAGAACGAAGGATGTCGCTTTGTTAGAATAATTCTAAAAAATAACACAGAGTGCGCTGTCAACAAAAAAAAATAAGTAATAATAAAATTGGGCGTTGAACAGTTAAGCTTTTTCGTTCCGGTCCCAATTTTGGCACTTGGGCGTGTGGGCAGGTATTAAACAAAACGCACGGAAAACAATATAATTTATTTGTGTGTAAATTAGAAGCGCTTACCCACACAGCCAGCTTAAATGTTGCATAATATTTTGAAGATTGAAATGACGAGTACGAGGTGAATTATCATATTTTTGGATTAACTCTCGTAATTCGGGTATACATCTATCTTTAGACACCACATGAATCTTATCATTAAACGATAATTGCGAAAACTTATTGCTTTTAACTTCTAACACACATAATCACCACACACTTCACAACAGAATACCATCTTTAAGTGTAAATGTACTTATCAAATAATATTTACATGAATGTACGTTTCAAAACGAATGACTTATAAGTTATAACTTAAGTTACATATAAAAACATTCATGATTGAGTATAATTTGCTTGTCACATGAAACAATATGACTACTAAAATTTTTTCTGACATAAGTGACAGACGTAACGGTGGTGTTGTCATAATTTTTTTCCAAACTCCCCAAAAATCAAAGCGAAAAATAAAATTCATGTAGTTTTTCATTATTTTTATAGGGCTTTTGCAATTCTTATAAATACAATTTATCATTTTTGTGGAAAGTATAAATTCGACAATAGCACCATGTTCTTTTAATTGTATCTAGTAGTCATTAAGGAAACTATCGAGTCTGTCTCTTTTGCTCGAATTCCCCGCAGAACGGGGAAATGTCTACAAATTGGGAACACTGCTCTAATATTCTTTCATTCATAAATCTAGCTAGCCAATCATAACTCGTGGTGATCGTCTACAGTGAACGGAGTTACGCCCATAATCTACACATGTGTGCCGTTTCTACACACGGAAATATGTAACAGTGTGCGTAAAATTATGAATGAAATATATTGTTTTATAGGCTTTCTGACGTCTAGCCTCAGAATTGACAATTTGTAGCTACGAACTTACCTTACAGTATAGTCAAGTATAGTGTGAGTTTGAGTTACGTCACACGGGCGCGACAAGTTGCTATAAGTGTTCCAACAGGAGTTTTAAGGTTCTTTTTTAATATTTTGTATTATTTTATTACAAAGTTATAATAATTGCATTTGGCGTTGTTGGTAGGGTAGGCTAGGCCTAATAGCCTCTATGGAGGGCACGCCCCTGAAAAATACATATATGCGCGCTTATGGGTTGAGTCGATTTGTTTGCTTGCGAGTGCAGGAATACTGATTTTTCAACAATGTAATGATGCAGTTTTAGTTTTCATCAAAATCGGGCTCGAGACTCCTTTGAGCATTTTTCGCTATTCCTTATAGTTTCGGATTTGAAAAATTCATCCTGTATAATTTTACTCGTGTATAATGACATGTTCAGGCCAGTGTTGGTTTGGTGAATTTTGGTTTCGTTGGTGCATGTGTTCAGACGAGTATTTAGAGACCACAACTATGCCACAAATCAAGTATCAATCAAAGAACCACAATTGACATATTACGATGAAAATTGAAGAGTCAACATGAGATGGTAGACTGTATTAACAACCAATCAACCAGTTCAGTGCTACCTACCTAATCAGTGATGTTCACACCACAACCACACCTTAAGTGCTACACATTCAACAGGCACTTTGACATTCCAGGAAGGCAGAATAATAAGGCAGTGAGTTAGCAGAGCGCACTAAATCTGTACGTAGTAATTGTTTCCGATCGCAATCAGTGACGAACCAACAGACAGGCCACGGCAGCCGTCGAACTAAACTGCACTTTGATGTTCATTTAGACACATTGTGGAACACTCGTCGACTAGTTCACCCTTGAGCTTGGATTCAGCTCAATTGCGAATTAGGATTCTCGTTACGATGTACATACGTAGGATTGTAAGTACAACTAGCAAGACACACGTACCTCTAAATCCTCTCTTATTTATTCTAGAACTTGCTTGAGTGGAGGTCGGATGTCATCCCAAAGGAACGTACTATAAATAATAAAAGTACCCTATGTCCTAACCTAGGTCATGGTATACCTGTGTGCCAAACATCGAGTCCCGATTCTAATCCGGTTAGATTATGCGTGAAAAGGTAACCGAACGAGCAGAAAGAGTTACTTTTGGATTTACAATATCAGTATGGTTGTCAGGATGTTCAACGGAACGTCAGATTACAAGAACGCGAACATAAAACACATTCAAAAGATAAATGCAACAGTGTCTAACCTAATTTCATAACTGAAACGAGATTTTCCCGGAGCAAATCTCGTTTCCACAATGAGTTCAAGGTATAACATTGTAAGCTTCCACTTTCATTTAGTGTACCTTGTGAAATATTACAAACGAGTTGCGAATCGTCAGCAGGATGGGGAATAATTAAATTAGGTAAAACCAGGCTGTCTGAAGTATGCAAAGTGACTGCGAATCTTGCGATTAAAATAAGGATCATCAATAAGGTGAGGGGGGGGGGGGTTCATTGCAACAATATAAACCGGTTTTTAGAGAGGATTGATCATTTGAAAGCGCTAAATGTATGTCAACTAGAATATTACTTACTTTTACAAGCATATAATAATTCAAATCACCCCACGTAGTCAGCTAAAACATCAAAACGGTACCCCATAAAAGGTACTATTAAAATAACAAATAAAGTGTAACTTAGTGGCGCTGTTATATTCTTTGACACTTTTTGTTAACAAACGGAAACTACGTAGAAGCCTCGGGGACGAGGGAACCAAGTTTTTTTACTCTCTAATTTATTTACCGAGTTGTTGAGTTAATTTAGCTGCGCACCCTTGCGCCGCCAACAAATCTAAAAAGGACACGGGAGCGAGGAAGTCCAAAAAGTTTTAAAAGTATCCACGTTCTATCTTAGTGTTATTGTAGTTCTTCGAGAACAGTGATCTCAAATTCTTGTCATGCTTCGGAGTTAAACTGAAAACTTGGCTCTCAGAGAACCGCCTTTTAGAGTTAAACGAAGGATTATGAATGACTATTCTACTCGCTAGTGGTTGTGAACAAGCCTCACTGAATGTTCAACAAAGAGCAGGCTCCGCAAGTATTGAATCACTTTATTTCGCTCCAAGTGACGGCTGGGAGAGCCCTCTGCTGAGCGCTAGAGTCAAGGTAATCCCCGCGCGACTGATAGAGCACACAAATTTACTCGTTTGCTCGTAAGTGTGCTCGATGGGCTTTGTAGCTGTTCAACACGTCGTTAACGAACCAACGTTCACAATATTCATATAACTAGAAATAAAGTCTCGAGTAAAATCCAGTAAGTGATATTATATCTCAGTTGCGTAAAGACCGGCCCCTACTTGTTAACCGTTGCGTAAATTTAGTCAGACTACTCTCGTTAATACATTTTCGTCACGAACTCGCTAATTACAACTATGGGCCAGTTGAACTCAGTTAGAAAAATAAATCCGCGTCCAACTAGAATTCCCATTGAGATTCGCGCAGCGAAAATACTAGGACAACATGATAAATGTGGGCATTAAATCCAATTTTGTGAGCTATGTAAAAGAATAAGTGGGACAGTGTAGTTTATGTATGGAATCAAGCGGCCACGTCTGCCGCCTATGATGACCGGGTGTACGTAATGGCCTGGGCGTGCCTTCCAATTCAATGCCACCGGGACTGCTTTAAACGCTGGCCAATCTCGGGAGATCTGATATTATGTACTTAAAACGTGAGTACATTGACTACGTACCCCAATTCTTGAAATAAAATTCATTCTCATCGAAACACATAAATTCTTACAAGACTTATCCATTTAAAAATCATATCATTCAATCATTATCATTGTACTGATAACGTTATTGAATTTGCTATCAATAGACACAATGCAATTGATAGCCGATTGTAGGTCGTTGTACAAATAGCGTTCTTGTCATCATTAGAAAGGAATCTTTGTAACATAGTTTAAAATGTTAAAGGGATTCAATCGGCATGAAATGTATCTAGAAGACGCAAACAGAATATCACAATATCATATGAAACTGATACGTTTATCTCGCACCTTTCGGATCATGTATTATCTCAGTGAAATCGAAATATTGAAGGAACGTGCCGAAACAAAGAGCTCCCTGGAAATTATTCAAATAACCTTTGAAGTCTTTGTACAGCACAAGGTCACAGTTATTGGATAATGAACTCAGCAAGCCGATCCTGACAGAGTCCAAGCTGTAATTACAAATTTTCCAACTTGGAAAAGTCAACACTCAAGATTATTATTGAAATACGTATTTTATTAAAATCGTGGTTTGAAAATAACAAGTTGAATTTTATCAAAGTCGTAGTAGTTAAAGCAAGTAAGCTAATAAAAAAAACTAGGGGTGCCGAAACTGCAAGTGTTGTAGAAGGTCGTTTGTCAGCCGCGATGTCTATGCAGTGCAGCTGGAACGCTGTTACCAGTTTCAGCAGAATTAAATTAAAAATACCAGGAGCAATTTCAGTTGTTTGCAGATACCAGATGAGTTGCTAAAACGTTTAGCATAATTATGGGGGATAGCAATAGCATTCATCGGGCTTAACTTCATCGTAAAAGGTGGAAATTGTGTGCAAATGCTAAAAACATGAGCAAATATTTTGTTGAAGCAATTATTGTCGACTGTTAATTGTTGGCACGGTGGCATGGCATAAGTAAATCCTGCAAACGAATGAGTACGCGTTACCACCCGAGTGGCACAAAAGCCGCGCATATGTGATGCGACGCAACGAGACGCATGTTTTATAGACGAGCCCAGGAAGGTTTGTTTATGAGCACGGAGCATGAGCGCTTGCGAGTGATTGCGTCGTTTACGGTCTTATCATCATTTCATAACTCAGGTATCTTTGTCTGAATGGAATTTACGATTAACTTTGGGCTGTGCGCCTGTGGCTTACTTTGTTCAAAATGTTGATTTTTGTATGTTTGTACGTGCTGAGTTTTAATTCCATTCTTACACAAGCAATGCAATTAGTCTGTACGTGTACTAAGAAAAACTAAAGAATAATATAATGGCTAATTGAAATTCATCCATTGCCGTTCCACGAACATTACAAGCGTTTTATTATGATTACAGAATCCTTGCAATGCTTTCTTTTTATCAAACTGCGCGACGCAAAGGAGAGTAAAGTGTTTTTATTAGCTTATGTATGTATGTATGTTTGTTCCTCTGTGGCGCTCTAGACACAAAACTTAGGGCCAATTGATTTGTAGGGTCAATCGTTTTCCGATCTTTTTAATCTGGCAAGTGTCACTAAAGACATGACAGTAACCAAAATTCAATATGTATTTCGTTAAGTGGTATCATTGCATAGGTATTTGAAAATCACATTAAGTTTTCTATTATAATTGTTCATTTCGAGTGACAGTTTAGGTTCTGTAACGTTTTATAGTTGGTTAGCAACCGTTCTCACTTAAGTTTTCAACACTTATAAAGCTGTGATAAACTTGTTGTACAATCGCATAATAGGTCTTATTAACGTGAAAAATAATGAATCATTAAATAATTCAATATATCCCCCGACGGTGGCGAAACCCAATAGGAGGGTTAAGTGACTTGTATCATAATATGTCCGATTCTAAGTCCTAAACAGATGAACCGATTTCGATAAATTATACGTCTTTAGATTCGTCTTGCAAATGTCACCGGTTACATAAAAATGAAAAAACATGATGGATTATTATTATTAAAAATGAAAAAACTGGCCAAGTGCAAGTCGTAGTCACACGCACAAAGGGTTCCCGTAGCACCAAACAATATAATAAAAATATTTTGAAGGCTCATTCATATGTTGAATTGTATTAAATACAACAGCAAAACTAAATTTGTTTTTCATAGTATGTTAATACAAGTTAAAGTTACTGCTACAGTTTGATGAAAAAGTCCCATATCTCAAAAACTAAACATCAAATCTTATTCAAACCAATATTCGTTGAAAGTTTTTTTTACGTTCTACAAACCTAATTTTTTTCAGAAATTTCCTCCTCTTACTTTAGACATTAGAGGGGGGGGGGGGGATTTACCACTTTGGAAGTGTCTATTTTTCAAACGATTCACTTTGAGAAATAATGGTTTTAGGAACCTTAATGTCATTTTTAAAGACCTATCTATAGACAGCGCACGTATAAGTTTCATGAAAAAAAAATGTTTTTAGTTTCAGACTCTATTACCCATGTTTGCAAAGAAATAAATGATTTAATTTAATTTGATTCAGTTCCACGTATGGAGAGCACCCCTTAATCTTTTATTTTATATAAAAATAAACCTACCAAGTTTCAACTGTGTAGTTTCGGAATAAAGTGGCTGTGACATACGGACGGACAGACATGAAGAATCTATAAGGTTTCCGTTTTTTGCCATTCGGCTACGGAACCCTAAAAATGGCGAATTTTGGGCGCCATATTATAGGGCTCCAAATATTTTTATTCTTCCAAACACATCGCGTGGTGTCTGCAAAATCTTTCATATTACTAAACTAAAATGTTGGATATAAAAACTAGGAATTAGAAAAAATTAAAAACCAGACTGCTGTAAAAAAAAAACTGAAAAGCAAGCAAATTTTAAATTAAATAAAAGTTGGACCCATTCCATTTTAATAATTTTGTATTCAAATTCTTATCTAAAATACTACACAAACTGTGTATTTAATTTGTTATCTTGAATTTTCCTGGAATATTTACATTAGTTTCCACTCTGGCAAGTCGAGTCGTTTCCTCTTCCAATAAAGGCACATTACCATAAATTCAAAACAGACCTATTTCAGGGCATAAAAGCCAGCCACAAAATATGATAACGTGGCATTCCACCATTTACACAAAATAGACATATCACTAAAAGTGCCAAAATGGCTGACAATAAAGTGACGTGTGAAAAACATAACGCGAACAAAAACCCACATTGTTACCGGCAACCGAGGACAATAAATATGGGCTACGCTTTAATGTTCATCGGTCAGCACGTTCAGAAGGCTAACTCACAAGAACTGGGTCAAATCGAATCAAATTCGATAAGATTTAGAAGCGAAGATGCCTAAGCAAATGAAATAATCTAGAGATTTAAACACGATCACGTTGAGTTAAAAAGTCTGCATCCCCGGTCTGGTTGCTGCACTTCAAGATCGACTGGAAGTACACCTGCAAGTACCGGTAAAGCTTCAGTGCTGACCGTCCTAAACGCTTTACATAAGAATATCAAAGCTAAACGCTGACTTTGAAGCAATTCTAATCATAATTGTTACGGTCAGAAGAACCAGTGAAAAAGCGCAATAGTAAGTCCACTGGCGCAGGACTTGGGCTGGCTTGTTTTCTATGGTTGCTTAGCGCCAGAAGTACCTACATACTTGACGCTTTTCTGGTGGTCGTCACTGTTGATTCTGTTTTTCCAGAGAGGCAGTGGTTTGGGAATAGTGTGGCAGGCTTGTCCTATTAAAAAAAAATAATAATCATATGGATTAGAAAGCGTAGATGCATCTCCACTCCAGCGACACAAGCCAAGAAGTAAAACAACTTGAATTGACACTCGGCAAGTTCCATCGACAGCGGGCGTTCAACTAAAAGGCTTTGTTGACTATTAAAGTTGCTAGTTCCCAACTCAGTTCTATCGACGGAACCTTTAGACTAGTTCCTGTACTGAAGCTTCAAGTTACATAGAATGATTATGGAGTTGGACGTCACGGTGAAGCACAAGATAGATTTGGATGGGACATCTTTAATACGTTTAGGAATTTTCATCAGTTTCACGTCATTTCTCATGGTATTATACTTAATTTCAACTCTGCTGTATTCTCAGCGATGACATAAAAGTATTTCTGTGAGAGTTTTCATGGAAAACCTCAGCCTATAACTGAGAACAGAAGGTATTATCTGACGCCTACAAACTAAATCCCCACGGTTCCTACTGTTACGTCGGCTGCTTTAATGTCATACTAGTACACTACTGAACTGTGAAGAAGGTTCGAGAAAGTTGAAATTGGAATTGTCTCGAAGGATGGCTTGGCAAATAAATAGCCGTCAGCAGTCAGTCTGATTTTGACGATACAACGAGCTAATCGAAGTTCAGTTCTTTACAATACGAAAGCAAAATCTCCGTAGCCAACCTAGCTAACTGGCTAATCACTACACCGAGGCTATATTCATTTTAGCTCCGGCCCCAACGAGAGGAGATCATAGTTCTAATAACCACTGTCTTCTGCACCTTCACTAATATAACATACAAGTTACTTCAAACAACACGCTATCATGTGCATCCGACAGACAAAGAGGTGCGAGTGGCCACTCCGCCCGCGTAGCGTCCGCCGAGGCACGCACTTACGGCGCCGCTGGGGAAATCATCACGTCGTAGAGAGTACACTACACGCTCATAACACCTCTTGTTTATTAACTTAAACCCTCCCGTTGACAGGTACTGGGCACCTGACGCGGAATAAAAATGTTATGATGATTAATGGTTGGCAGAAAAACATTTGTTTTAGGAGTTTAAAATGAGGGACTGTGCAGTAACATCTGCGCCTCTGCGGGCAAATTTACTAAGGTACACTGGGGCTTATCACGTACAGATCAAGTAGCTTAGATTTAGAAACTTCCAACACAAACAGAGACTCCTCTCAACTCATAATGCATTTTCCAAATAGTTTTCGTTTAGAGGGTACCACGTTCCTCCTCCCAAAGCCTCTGTCCAGTCACTACTCTGTGGCAGCCAACCCCGGGGCGGAACAGCTGAACTTTGTATCGCACCAACTTGTACAATACACGCCGGTACGAAGTTATCTCACTCTAAACACACTGCTATTGACTTCCCAACGAAATAACACTATTATAAAGGAACAAGTTTACTTGTTTGTGCCATTTCGATTGGATTTGGGCGTGTTTTGCTGTTCGATGTTGACTGTACAAACGCGTAGAATAGATGTTGTATGAAAGTCAGATGCAAACCATTTAAGCTCGTATTAAATTACAAGCAGAATTCCGAATACTGCATTCAATGCAAAAAGTAACAAAAGGTATGGTCAAGGGTCATAATCAAAAGGCTTCCTCTGTACTCTGGAATTACTGTTTCCTCGGTAGAAAGAACTTCTACTGTACTATATTCAAGCCGTTAAACGAGCAATCTCTCTCCCACAGAATCGCCAAAGAGCATTGGCATGGACATTTATTTAAACGAGCGTCCATTCGGGCGAATCTTTCTGATAAATCTTGATCACAGCTGTTATCTGGCAACACTGATTGCGCCTTTGAAGGCTGGCTTGCGGTGGAAAAGCGATTTACACCACAAGCGCGGCTCAATGAGGACCGGAAGGGGGAAACAATTGGTACAATGTGGTTCCAGACGGATTTAATAGAAAGTCTAGTACGGCTTTACCGCTATAATCGGCATGACTTTCAAGTCGTTTCTAATATTGGCAAACTTTTTCCCACTCTGACCTCGTTATACATATAGATTTCCACGAAACATGTAAGGACATCCGACTAGTCATACATAAATCACCTCCACCGGCACCATCTACCACCTACACCCGACGATAGCAAAAAAGCCCTTCCCAACTTTAGCGAGAACGGTCTCCATCTTCTATCCCAGATCGGCCAAACAGATTACGTACAAGTCGATAAAATAACACGAGCGACGGACTAAGCTTCAACAAACTTCCAGTTTGGCGAACCAATTAATTTAACTAAAGTATTAAAATTCACGTGCATTAAAATTTAGAGCACTGCTAAAAGCCCTGCGTAGTTTATGTGCGCCTAGTTGACAATCCGATATGGCCCCGCACCGCTGCAGCACTGAAAACTGGCAGAGTGTACTAATAACACGAGGCGACAATTTCCGTGCGCCGCGCCGCGCGCCGGGCGCAGATTACCTCCTTGGTAATTGGACTGGCTGCGCTGATAGGAAAGCGCTGGAAATGCTGTTAGTTACAATCACATGTGCACGCCGTTTATAATGTGTACACATCGCTCAGGCTTCTGTTCTCCTGGTACATAATCACACCCCCACATGCTACGCAAGTACACACATTAGGGGGATGTAGGTACTCGTTAACTGTCTCTTGTACACTGTGATTCACAGCGTACACAGCCTGTGAAAGTTAAATGAGCAAGATAATAAACTAAAAATTCAATAGTAATTGTAGTAGTAATTGTTTTCAATTGAATTTGTCCGATTTTTTTTTTTGTTATGTTAAACCAACAGAAAGTTCAATGATAGTTAATCAAGCGTAGCTCATATGAGAAAATTGTTTACCTACTTACGTATGCATGTCTTACCTATATTTGTTGTGGGAATTACCCTGACCTTGACATTTGGGAGACGGAGGCAAGAAAAATTACGTTAGCTTTCACTACGTAATAAAAACAAAGTAAATAGCCTCCTACGGCAGCAGCAAAGATTAAACATAATGTTGTCTGATGTAGTTACCTACTAAGCGAGCCACTTTGCTGGTTCTGTTAATGTTCTAAGAACTACGGGTGGGTACTTTAATCATCACGATCGTGTCGAGAATATTCAGCAGGGTACAACTAAACACGGTACAGTAACTTTGTCGTATCTAATGACGAAGTGATGTATAAATGGGAGACGGCTTTGTCTTGGAAACCACCTCCGGACCTCGGCAGTACTTCAGCGTCGCAGGCACTCAAAAGTTTAAACAGCTCACGACCAATAATGTCGGTCTGTGACACTCCATCTCGGAAAAATGTTAGGATGATGATAACACGAACATCAACTTAATCGTCGCAAAAACAAACGCTCTGGTGCGATAATAACCGTTAAGGCTACGAGCCGTGATGCTAGCACAATGTTGTTCATACGAATATCGGCGCGATTTACGCCGTGTCGTAAACCTATACGCGGAATCGCAGATATCGGTCGCAGGGAGCGATAAGCAATTTATTGAGGATCGCCGCGTTATTGCTAAGTGTGAACCTATGTTCCACTGATTTACATTCCGCATTACATACGGTGGATTTATTGAGTTGTTCGCAAGTGCGTCACTGGATTTTCGCTTTGACTCGTTTAATAATGTCCTTAGTTCTTGTAGCAAACTAGAATGTAGATCAGTTTGACATACTAAAGTCACTTTGCCAAGATATAGCTACGTAGTACGTCATACAATTGAAAAACATTTACAAATGTGAATTAAATTCACGGACGATTAAGACAGACAATTTACTTTTGATAAGCAAATTGTCCATCAAGTTTAATTGTCCGTGAATTCACAAGGAAATTCAGCAAAAAAAAAATACGTAAAAAGCTATACAAGTAGTTAAAAATGTTATTCTGAATATAACTGCGACAACTACAAACTCCAATTACCATCTGACATTTCACGTCAACATCCACACTCACGGTACAAATAAAGCCGCATATTGAATTGTCAACTTTATGCTCGAACATGAAACCGTGCGTTTTTGCCTGTTTTCACCTTTATCGGTGTAGTGACGTCATAATTATACGTGTGACGAAATAAAGCCTCTCCCTGGTTCGTAAAGCGTTATACTCAAGCCAACAACGCGGCTAACCTTTGTGGATAAATAGCTATAGCTATAATTAGGTGGGTCTGTTAAAGCGCGTTACTTTACTAAATGCTACACCCGTTTGAACTGAACTTATTTCATATTTTGAGAGGCAATAAGAAAGGAGGTCGTCGTTTAGTTGCAAACAACCGCATTTTGATACAGTAGCTTTCTATCTCGCTTTTCATAATATACTGCAACTGTACTACAAGGTACTTAATCAACTTTTGGAACGATTCAAACTTCACGCACGATGTAACCTGTCACATAAATACGGGCCAGGGTAACAGATCACGGCAGGCGGAGGATATTGAACGCGGCTCTTACTCAGCTAGATGAAGCAGTCCGGTGACAGGTGACCGACCGAGCGCGGCCACCGTATAATGGGACTGTCAGATTGCGTTCGCAGTAATAATCGCGCTTACTGGTTGGTACGCATGTCTTATGCCTTGTAGCTACTACTAGGTACAGAAGAGGAAAATACACAGAATTGAGAGTAAATAAAGATTATTTAGGGTAAGAGAGCCGCAATTAGTTTTGTATTTTATCGGCTTAATTATGGCCCTATTTGGAAGCGGTCCTTCGGTTCGGAATACATACATTCTGCAAATCCTTACCGTTATTCTGACTTTAAAAGATTAAATAGCGTAAAAGCTACCTTCACAAGTTCCCAATGGTCAGTTCTAGCTTTATTTCAGTCTGAATTCGACAAAATCCGCACTGTATGTGACTGTAACCGCCCGCGACAAGTTCAATGCGTCTACGAGGACCGTAGCCGTAGCATCCACGTCCTGAAGCGAATCATTTAAACTGATGGGATTGTTTTGTGTATGTGAAATCATCCGGTCAGAGTTAGACTGAGCAAGGACAGCGTCGTCGGTTTCATCTAACAAACTTAGGGATTCAATAGATCTTAGGCCGCGAGACACTGCTACATGTCACCGTAAAACCTAATCATAGCCAACAAAGCCTTGTCTGCGGTAACACAATAATACGGATCAAATACGATCAACTACTCTATTGTGTAATTACGTTAGTCACCGATCTCACTCGGGAAATGGAATTATAAACAGGACACAAAGCGCCTGGCGTGCTATGTTCGCCTAGTACTCACACATCATACGCGAGACCGCTAGTATTATGAGCGTGTTCTGTGGTTCCGAACGTCACGTGAATGACGACGACCCGACAATTGTATTAAACATTGAAAAGCAAGTTTCTCTTGCACTGTCTTTTAGTGTGACTTGGTTCTTTTGATGAGAAAATATTTATCTCTGTCTTGTTTGAAATAACTGACAATTGTAAAACAAACGTTTCTCGTGACGTTATGATCATTTTCATTGTGGTTTCATTCAAAATAAAATACTAGGTCTCCGTAATGGAATACGGCTATGAATCAGGAGGATTTATTTGAAACCATTTATCAGACTCATCCCGACTTTTATGTGCAATGTAGAAATGTTGAATTGACATGTTATTTATACCAGTGCATGTTACACTGGTATATATACAATATGAAATAGTAACAGAGCAATAATAACGGGACATGGCTTAAAGGTAAAAAATAATCCGAGAGATGATCCGAGCCGTGGTTTATTTTTCTTCGCTTTAGCACAGTGCTCCATGGGTGTTTTGTTGCTTCAACGACATTAACACCCCCGTTAATGTTACTAAACCATTTGTAAAAGTGTTTCATATTTCATTGAAAAAACAAGATGGGAGGATCAGCTCGCCACGCGCCAAAGATCCTGGTCCAACCAGTAAGTCATGTCATTTGTTAAGTTCTCTGAGATATAACAGTGACGTATCACCCAAGGTACGAGTATCTCCTGCCCCCGTAGCATGACCACCGTAGACAAGGATTTCTTTGACGGAAGAATCGACAAATTCCTTTACACTATCTGTCATTTCTTGTCTACGGTGTTCATGCTACGGGGGCTGGGCAGTTTCGGGGCTAATAGCTAGCATTGTCCTATTAACCTACTCGTAGTCGTGTCGGTAGTAAAGGGCGTCGTGTCCGCCGGGGCCGGCCGTCCTCATAAAAGTTTATCCTCTATAGTATAGCGCAGTGTACACCATGTATACGTCACGTCAGGCCTGCCATATTGTTTGTTTCCGCAGCACTCGAATAGAATAATCAATCTTATTACGTTGTCTCGTGGTAGTAACGAGACGTTTCCTTCTCTTTTTCTATTTATATGAAATCTTTGTTGAAACCGAAGTAGAAAACAATAAGGAAAAAGGTTTTTAAGACATAATATTGACGGGGTGGTTGCGATTTCTCGTGCGGTCGACCACGCCGACGTAGTTATTCTCTTCAAAATCATTAAAACTGCAAACTCAGTTGAGCTGATAACTGGGGGCCTAAACAGTCCGCTTTAGCAGAATCATAATAGGATAATAACATTAATCACGTTACAATTCGTAGAATGGTCACAGGCGCAGCTAATATTATGAATTGTCAATTTGTGACCATTTTACGAATTGTAACGTGATTCATACTATTCAGCTCCAGTGGACGAAAATAACTGTTCAACCAGTAAGTTGGCAATGCTCGATCTGCCCGTACACAGCGGCCCAACATGTAGATCGTACTTTTAGCTTTACGAAATTAAAAAAAAACACACTAAACGCATTTTGTGTTACTTTTTTCCAAGCAGAACACACAAAACTGCTGAAAACAACTAAACAAATGTATACAACAAAACAACGAGCAACGACCACAAAAAGAATATTGTAGGTTAAACTAACATAACCGGGCCACGTAAAATTTAAGTACACCAAAAAGCGAACCTCATTTTCTACTGCCACAAATATAAAGTTAAAATATATGGGATTCATATTTTTGCTTGCACGGATCCTCGCCGTCCATGTACTAGGGTTACATAAGAATATAAGAATGAATCATATCGTGTGCCGAAGATTCGCTGCGAGGAATGTGGGCGGAAAATATTCTGAGTTCAATGAACTTACTACAGATATCGTGGCGAGATTCCAGATTAAGGAAGACGTTCGGAAACACTTATACTTTAAGTGAACTGGCGCTTTTACAACTAATTCCGAAGAAGAACATATTGTGCTTATAGCCGATTTATGTTTGACTGACCGGAAACAAATAACTGAAAAGCCTACTTACACCAAACTTTCAGTTTCAACGTAGTAACAGAAAGGGTCACACGCAAAGGTCAGTTTTGATTGTTCTTGTTGCCAATCAAAAGTTGAACCAGTTGTCCAAACATGTTGTGTTGTTTTGACATAATATAATACACCTTTTCATTTATTTATTTATCATAAACACTACTAACATTACAGGGAATTCCTAATGCGTTAGCATCGTCCTAAATTAAACTAACTTATATAACTCTCTTAAATAACATAAGATAGCAGGAAAATAAATCGATTAGTATTCATACTCCTATCTTCCTAATACGTCTATTGAAACGCTATTTCAGTATGTTAATTAATTGCACTTTATCAAAGAATGTTTTATCAGTAATTGGAATAGTAATAATGATGAGTAGTTATTCCACAAATGCAGTGAGGTGGTACAATTAATACATAAATGTGTGCGGCTCGGCAGCTGGGTGGTCATTAGCGGTAGGCAGTAACTGGCTCATTACAAGTAATATCGATCATTTTGATACCTGCACTCGTGTTATTGGGCAAGACTACAATTAATTGCAGTTTTGTTTGCTCGTTTCGTTTAATTGAGACAGAACTTGTTTTATCGTTTTAAATTAAAACCTAATAGATAGAAAAGCACATTTAAAAGATCTATACCGTGTAGTGATCAGAGGCGATGCCGTCCGTACCCGTGGTTAGTTTCACAGAATAATCCCAAACCGCTTGAGCTGCGCGTTCACTTTAAAAGTTGGTCAAATAATTCGTAATGATTATAACATTCTTAGCAGTAAAATGTTTTTGAAGCTTTTAATTTCTCAACATTTGGTAGTCGAAATGTAACTTCGCTTAAATAACGATCAGGCGTGGCAACTGGCAAGGACCCACAACTTGGGTAATGTTTGTCCGGCTGTTTAGCGACGGAGCAACATTGACCGACCTTCACACTTAAGCACCACATTTCCGAAAAGTAAATACTACGTCAAGATTTCAATCTAGGCACCGACTGAAACTGACGGGTAGCTACTTGTGTAATCAACTTAGGGCTAACGACTAAATAGTTTGAACTGTAAGTTTATTCCAAATACTACACTCCCATGTTCCACTTCCGCTCAGGGCGCAGTGGAAGGGAGTGTCAGATTTGTACTGACTAAAACCCATCTATGTTTCTTCTTTTCCCTTTGTGTTCCAGGGCCGCGGTATCTCTTTCGAACAGTCCTGGCAGGCATCGGCCCTTGCCTCCATGGTTGCTGACATCTCTTTGAGGCGCGCGTGAAACGCGATCGCGCCGTCGACACGGCCTGTCGTCATAAGACGGCCGGACGGCGAGCTAGCCCATTACTCACCGTCCACAAGCCCGCGCCTTCAGTGGCCGGGAGCCAACACGTAGCCTCCGACGCCCGGGGCGTCTCCCGCGGTGGCTGGGATGTGAGGTTCTTCCCCTCTCACGTCCCGCCACCTCCTTCGCTAGCATAACTGCTTCGCAGAAGGGGGTGACGGCTTCCCATTCCCTCTCGCTCCAGACCAGGGCCAATCGCCGCTACGAGGTCACGGCGGTGCTCCGCCAAGCGGAGCAGAACTCCACCGTGTCCTCCAGACGATTCTCACAGTGGTGTGCCAACAGTCTTGGAGCAAAATATCTGTGACAGACAGACAGGACGAATCTATCCTATAAGGGTTCCGTTTTTGCCGTTTGACAACCCAGTCTCGTTTCACGTGTTTGTAGATTTTCGTGCGACTTCACAGAAAATGTACTAGGAATACATAATTATCATAAGGCGTTATGCCTCGTCCATGTAGTAGACCTTGATTCAATGTTCTTTTTTCGAGAACACGAAATCTAGATTGTTCAAAACTTTTAAAAGTTTAATGTGTTGTATAAAAAATTAAACTCAGAAAGCACGTTTTAGCCTTTAGGCCTGTACTTTATCGCAGTGAGGACGAGCGGACCGGACAGGATCCGTGCGGAAACCGACCCATCGCATTGGTTGAAATCTACTCTCTCGTCTCTTTTTTGATTGGTCGAATCTTGCACATCTCTTCTCCGGTTCGCTCCTATTTGCTTTGATGGAGTCCAGTTTTTAGGCTTTAGATGAAACTTACACACATCCCTCGTTCCATACTCTCTCGTATCTGGTGGAAACGCTGCCTTACGGAGGATAGTTCTATTCATCTTAACAAATGAAGACAAAGGTGGGTGACAGCCGCGCATCAATCAGGCTACAGTTTACAAATCGCACGCAACACGTCATTAGAGCCGCCACAACGCTGGTAATTGGGCACGGCCGCACGACCACAGCGCCATTATCCGCTGAAACGTCCCGACTAGTTGTGACGAGCCGCCAGTGTGCCGACATCGCTTAGTTCCCTTTCAAAATGTAAACATGCAGATACGACCCTACACTTTGTGACAAACGTTTTCACAGACCGGTATATTCAGTAGCTATCTACCTAGTAATTACCTACTGATGTTATATATGATCGCTACCTTCCTAGATTTTGACTTGCCAATCTGGTCTCTACAACCACTTACTTATTGAGAAGCACGATACCCCATCGTAAGACTGGATGCTCGACGTTTGGGCTTCTGACTACCACTACTTCCCCATCTTGATTACTGGTATAATAGTTAAATAAGATCTATTACCGCAAATACAAAATAAAATCCTTAAACCTAACGTACACGAAGTATGAACCGTCAATAATGAAACTTTCCTCATTAGCGCAAGTTTTAGTTCCCATGTTTCAGATCAGTCAGGTAAATAAACCTTTGTATGAACCTCTTGGACCGGTATAAAACTAGGGCACTAATACCAGTGTATAAAATAAAATACCAAAAATAAGAAGCTAAAATAACAAGTAGCAGCTCTGTAGGGTTTAAAATTCCGTAAAATGTAGATTTCATCGCGAACCACGCAGCCGTGACAGTGTTACTAAAAGTCGGCTATCATGAATATTTATCAAGGGATCACTTCCTCGAAATATGTTTATAAACTCAACTTAATTCAGTACTTCCGTCAATTTAAGGCGATTTCTTTAATTTCATTTATACCACAGCCAGGCTACTAAGAGTAAAGTTCAGCGTTTTCCTTTTGCTTTCGATCGATATTAGAACATTTTCATTGTACTTTCCTCACAGAATATCACAAGAACCATATCGCCCATACAATTAAGTGAGTAAGTGACGTAACACGAATCCGTTCAAACAAGTATTTCCAACATCTTGGCGCAAACTGTCGCCGCTGAGGTCGCGTTGCTGTCACCCCGACCCAACATTTCAGTACTTAAACTGTCTAAAATGTTCTACTGCAGAGTATTCAGCAAGTTTTCTTCATTTAAGCTATTCGAGTACGTTAAATAAAAGGCTACGAGCGTCAAAGCGAGTTTAAAGTTAACTTCAGGAGAATCATTTTGTTTGAGAACCTGATATAATGTCTTTGAAAGGAACGATTTAATTTTGGAGATTGGATTGGAGCATTATTCTAAAAATAGAATGAAATAAAGTCGCTCGGGTTTACGCAATTCGTCACGTCCCGTCGGTTTGAAATGTATAGTCTCGTCATGTCTCCTAATTTAATAACTGAAGATATGTGTGTGGGCATGGGTTCTATACAATTAATAAAATAATAACATAACAAACCCCGAATGCATAGCCATAAGTAGGTTGATTAAGGAAAGGTCAGATCAGACAAACAAACAAAATTTTGAAGCACAAAAGCACGTCCGTTTACGTAGCTGGAAGTCTGCTGCACAACTTCACGACATCAAAATGTCAAGCAAACAAATAACAACAATATAACGTAAGCGATAAAATTACTCTCCCAGCACTAAACCGTTCGGGTGTTTGCATACGGAACCGTCTCGGTCACAAACAGGGAATGTTCACCCTCTCCACAACCCCTGCAGCTTCGGACGACAAGTATTATAAATCAATGTACCGCCAACAGATTTTATTCAATATTTTTGTTTCCGGACAACTTTTTGTTGCGACGACAGTTGTATGTTATGAAACCAAATTCTATTAATATTCAGTATTGTTCCGTCTGCCAGGGCTGCGGGACTGTTCGAAAGAGATACCGCGACCCTGGAACACAAAGGGCAAAGAAGGAACATGTATGGGTTTTAGTCAGTACAAGACTGACACTCTCCCCGCTCCGCCCAGATTTGAGGATATCCGATCCTTAAAAAAAAAAAAGTATTGTTCCGTAACTTTACATCCACAGTTTTGACTGTTCAGTTTACAGTAGTAGTTCAACGACCCCTAGCTGTCTGAATCAGAGGATTCAGCCAGCAAGCAAATTGCTAAAATTAGAGAAGAAGCAAAAATAAATGTAGGGTTGTTATCAAAAGAGTGCCTCCCGGGTTCACGACCCCTACAGATTATATGAAGGGTTTTACTTATAATATTGTAATCCATAAGCGTCCACGAAGTGTGAAGAGAGGGGGCCGAGCCCGAGGGGCGCCGCAGGTCCCCGCTTGTGTAGAGAGGAAATAATACTCATCATACACACCATTATTGGCTAATGAGTGACTCGACTACTTTTGTAAGAGGATTACGAAGAAAATGGGTGTCAGAAACAGAAAACAAGTAAATTATTGCTATCGACATAAGTGTGGGGGACCGCGATGTATGAGCGTTAGGAGCAGAAATTGAATAATTCACTTGAATGTTCAATTTATGTGAATGTGTTGTGAAGAACGGCAGCAACAAAATACAAAAGAGTGAACAGAAGATAATCAGAACATTACCTCCTTAGGCAGAAGGTAATGTCCTGATTATCTTCTGTTCACACTTTTGTATTTTGTCTCGTAAGTCTTAATATTCTTATTACAAACACTTCCCATCTTTCAATAAAGAACAACACAACAATAAAACACTTAGCACAATACAGCTCGCTCATAAATAAACGCTTATTTAACATCAAAAGAAGATAAATTAAAAATCCCAGCATCCACTTTTTACAAACGTTTTTATATTGTGCAAATCTTCCTGAAAGCATCCCGCAGCACATTGAAACCGAGCGCTCATTAACAAAACGACTAGGAGCACATAGAACGAAAGCGCCCTACTAAAGTGCAACCTGCAAATACGCCTCGAACAAAAGCGCAGCGACGACGACCTACAAAATTATTGGACGTGTTTCATAATAAAATACAATGGAATTTCGTGAGCCGGCGACTGTCTGCGTCTGTCTCGAGTCTGGACAACTGAACAAAACGTTTTGTATTCCGACTTGTGCGGTCGGAATTCCTTTCCACGACTATTGTTGAGAAAGAAAAACAGTGTGTAGCAAAAACATACCGATTTGTACTAAAGTGTGTTCAGTTTTATGAAAAGACATTCAGAAGAATTTCAAAGCGGATATATCCATTTCTCACATCCCACCTTGCCAGTGCTACGAACATACGTAGCACGTAACGCCTACGCCGTAGTCGTACATAGACGACGCGACGTAGCCGTAGGCACGTAGCGTCAAGAGAACCAGCTTTTCCTGTAAATGTTTGAATACCGTTGTATTTCTGCCATCCAATTCTTGAAGTGACACTAAAAGTCACAGAAAAAAGCGCTCCGTTTTAATGAGCTTACAAAAAGATCTCGAATTCATTTCGTTGAGCATTTCTCTGACTTCCACTATATTATACGGGCGGGCGATGAACTGTGTAAATATATTTCGGAGCGACTAGCACGACCTCTATTCTTGTTATAAATTAGACCACTGAATATACTCGTCTAGTGTTTTAAGTAAACGATGTGTGTTTGTACTTACTAAACTTGTTTGATGTTAAAGTAAAACCTTTTAGGTTGGATTCTATCGTAATTGGGTTACATTTTGTGTGAAAGCGCTGTCCTTGCGTAATATTACTCTTTTCTTAATTAAATTAGTAACAGATAAACAATAACGTAAAATGTCGTATTGAAACCAAAAGATTTACATTTGACATTTACCGTAAATTTAATAATCTCTTACATATGAAATATGAACGGGAATACTTAATATTTAAATTATTTTCTGTGTAACAAATGTTGCAATAATATATACATGTCGTATCCGGTCATTAGTACGGACATAAAATGAATTGGAAAGCGCGCCAGTGTGCAGTGGTGACATTACGCGACTTACTAACCAGTCTACTAACACACGGTGTGCTTGTACGGAGCCCTGATGTCCAACTCGAGGGAGGACGACATTCACTGTCGGATCGCGGCGGAGTTGAGACATCTTGGCACTGTACCCGATTTATTGCGCCCCGTGCTATTGTGTTGAGTTGTGGTCTCAAGTAATTCGTTAGTTTTGCTAGAAACGGTGTATCGCACCCAATGTGTTTTCATAGCACGAAACCCATCGTTCGCCCACATGATGTTCGAGCCTAACGGAATAAATCCGTCGTATCGCATCCGACATACAATTATAAATTAAATAACCTAAACTAACTTAACAATAAACTTAAAAAATGGCGTCAAAATACTCTTCCTCAACGCTGTCAACAGGTAAAGTCCCCAAGAGACTGGCGGCGTTGCAACGTTGTATGGCAAGGCTAAGCCTTTGGCCAAGGTAAAAGCCAGCCCTTAGGTCACGGAAAGTGTCAACTAAGCGTTTTGAAATTTCCTTGAAAAGGCTGTGAGCACTCGGACCCTACGGTCCTAGAGTTTCAACCCCAAACAGCTTAAATTTTCTGTTATTATAACCTAGACCCACACCATAAACTATGTTTTTCTCATGATACCCGCAGCCAAAGAGACGGCATATCTCTCTGGGTTGAGTTAAATGATCCACACTTCCGGGGAGCGATTTCTTTCATTTACGAAGATCGTTTTATTATAGCCCAATTTTCGTCTTCTACTCTCTGCGTCGTTTGTTTCCATCTCTGATATTATTGGCGATACATTGCGTGACTATTCGATTATAAGTCAATCATTATAATTAGGAAGGTATTGTTGCTTTATGTTCGCGATAAATAACGGATCAACAAATGTGTTGGTACAGTCACGAGAACTAATATGTTACACTTAGCGATTTTCCCATGAAATAATGATTGCAACTTTGATATAAGACTGACTTAGTTCACAAAAGTACGGGTTCCAAAATAAAATTACCACCAAAAGTGTAGGAGAAAATCACTTTTAAAAGATGTTTAAAGCTCCATATTAGAGCCCGTGACTGCAGGTATTAATAGAAAACTGCAACGTATCATCACAATATTTTTTCGGGAGAGTTGGGAAAGTTCGGTATAAATATTATCGCGTCAAATTCGCCAATCTTGCAGTTTTCCGAGCCGGTTTATATTTTATACCGTAAATGTAAAATTAAATATAAGGCGGCTACAGGCCGGTACGTAACATTTATTTTGACGTCCAACTGCCAACTGTCCAAAAAGAGGGATGTTATAAGTTGGATCCGCAATGTGGGTGTGTGTCTGTCTTTGGCATCGTAGCTCTTAAACGAGTGAACCGATTTGGATGCAATTTTTATTATTTGAAAGCTAGTTTCTTGACGATGGTGCTTAGCTTCGTGCGTTCGTAAATCGGTGCAGCCATTTACTAGTTATGGGAGATGAAAGCGGGTATGAAAAATCGAATATTTTCAAATATACCCAAGTGGGGTATCAAATGAAAGTGCATGATCTGTATATTACAATTAGACATTTTTTATCTAAATTTGTGTAGCCATTTACTAGATTTGGGGGATGAAAAATCGAATACTTTCAAATATACCCAAGTGGGGTATCAAATGAAAGCGAATGTGTATATTATAATTAGAATTGTATTATCAAAATCAGTTCAGCCATTTTAGACATGGGGGTGAAAGTGGTGATGAATAATCGAATATTTACAAATATACCCAAGCCATTTTATTGACTTTTCAAATGTTTTTTCCCTTTTCTTTGTTGCGATGGGGGTTTTTTTTAATTTTAAATTTATTTTTTTATATTGGAGAAATTTTAGACCCTGTTACTATATCGTTACAACCGCAGCTATCATCAATAGCAACAATAAGTTATTAAAATCTAGAAAACATGAAATAAAACGAATGAATTTCAGTTCATCGTGAGTAGGAACGGCGTAGTCCCCGCAACAAAGCCTGCCAAATTCTTCACAATTTAAAGAAAAATAAAGATGAACATTATACAAAGAAAGCTAAATACTCATTATGGCAATTTAAATTCAGAATGGGAACGAAAAAATCTTGTCAGTCCATTTAAGGGTAACGTAGCTTCGGCACTTCCTGAAAATGAGATTCTTAAATCGCTATTGTTGGATCTCACTCCTCGGGTAGACGATATCGCTTACGAATTATTAACAAACATAAAACAGCGGAAAAACGTCTTTAAACCCGCGTTTACCTTGAGTTAACGGATATTAAACTCGCTGTAACTGAATAATCGACGCAATAATTCTCCGTCCGTCCTTCGTCTTATAATTAACGTTTCTCTTGTCAATCCTAATATAATAGAATAAAATCTACCCTCGTTTGGCTGGTATTATATTTAGAGGAAGACCATTTCCAAGACGGAAAGATGACTTAAAAGCTACTGTGGGAGGGTCATGGAGGAGGAATACTCAGGGCCGTGAGGTATGGGAAGGCCTGGGGGAAGCCTATGTTACAGAGCAAAGTAATCTGGAGACTCCTGATGACCTTTATGTAAATAAATTAAAAACTTTTTCTAAAGATTGCTATATTAATTTATAGTGGGTAGCTCGCAAAACGTTGTTCGTAATGTCTAGTGGATGAGTTGTTGTGATAGCGAGGCAACACTCGAGGCGTGTAGTGCGTCCATGGCGTGGGCCGGACGTGTAGTGGTGACGCGAGCCGCCGATATCCAGTTAATTGAAGGACCATAGCCATGGCACTATGACAGTAATGACCGCCACTCGCCGACTCAATTAAGCTACTCACATAGCTGATCGAGCTAGATAATAGTTCTATTTTTGTAAAACAACACAGTTTTATTGGTTACAAAGCACGTTAGCGTTTTAATTGTTTGAAACGTTATTCGGGTTCCGTACAACAAAATGTAAAAGGAACCCTTATACGATTCCTTTGTACGTCTTTCTGTCTACAGGTGAAATAATCAGACGGCTTGAGGGATGAACGTCAGAAACGAAAAATTACAGATTAGCTTATGGTACGCTATCCAAAGAAATGACCGTTTATGTCACATATTTTGTGATGTCACAAGGGATTCAAAACCTATAGGGTACTGGTCCCATTGACCTAGAATCATGAAATTTGGAAAGTAGCGTCTTACAGCACATGTAAAGGAAAAAATCTGAAAACCGTAAATAAGTAATTTAATAACAAAATACCTACAAGTTTGTACAGAACCCTCGGTGCGCGAGGCCAACTCGCAGTTGGCCGGTTTTTTTTCTTTAAAACGTGTCGATTGTACCACCAAAGAATAATACTTTCTTTAAAAGAAAATGAAAATGCATATTTTTTTCAAGATTGTAATTTATGATTTATATGTAATAAATTACTACATACTTTACGATAAAAAAAATGCTATTTTCTGAATATCCACCCAATTTAACCCCTAACGAATCCTGTTATCATACGGAGAGCTCGCTATAAATTACCGTTAGCACAAAACCCGTAGTATTTGACTAATTGCAGTATAATCCTACCAACGTTTATATGCAAGTGGGGCAAGCGGATAAATATTATTTTTCCGCTGACGGCGATGGCGGAAAAGGGTTGACGAGGCAAATTGGCACCGCGTTCATTAACCGATCTCTCCGGCTTGGTTCCCATCCCCTCACAGCTGGACCCATTCGCTAAATAACACTTACGTGCTACAATGCTTGTTCCGATTAAACGCTGGTGTCCGCTGAGCACACATGGGCCGCGATAAATATTTCACTACCGTCCATTTCGTCCGTCAACCGAAAAATAGCAGGAGTAAAGTGGCTTCGAATGTAAGTAAATCGTTGTCTGCGTCAAATATTAAAAGAGATAGATACCCGTTTACAATATTATTGCTGTTAAATGTTTGTTAATAGACTGCAATAACTGTTCGCATATTTGAGTTTAACTAATTAATTAGGCACCGATTAAAATAAGAATTATATCACATACTGATGAACACGCGCGAGGAGCTCGTGGCTAAATAATAATACCCGCTCGGGTTGACCTTTAGGTTAAGCCGTGCTTGCCTAGGTTGGACTGTGGATGGGTGACCGCCCATTACATACAGAGTTTCCTCCGTGCCTCGGAAAGCACGGCAAGCCGTTGGTCCCGGCTGTCATTTGTAGATCGTTGACAGTCGTTAGGTAGTCAGTGGCCTAAAAAGTCTGACAACCATTCTTACCATGGGGTATCGTATTACCCAGTACTAATTGGGTTGTGGAGGTTAGATAGGCAGTCGCTCCATGTAAAATACTGGTATTCAGCTGCATCGGGTTAGACTGGACGCCGACCCCAATATAGTTGGGAAAAGGCTAGGCAGATGATGACTGATGAACACGCGCGTTTATAAAACACACAATATTTTCCCAGAGCACGTTATTGAGCGAGTGGAGGCGGTACAAGTTAACAGCTCTATTTCCACGCCGAAGAGGATTAGCCGTAAGCGCGCCAGAAACAGCCCAGCCTTGTATTTACGACAGTTCGCCGCTTACATAAAATATTCATTTAACGCCGGGTTAGGGTTCGACGGGATACAGCCAATAACCACAAATAAAATTAATACTTTATGCCCAAATTGTACCGGACGCGTTAATGTTGCAGCGACCGCTATTAGCGTTATCTGCCGTCGACTATATTATGTTTGCTAATTGTTATATCAGAGGCAAAATTGTGTTCACAATTTAAAAAAAAATCGCATTGTAAAATATAACGTTTTATTTCATTAATTTCATTCATCAGATGAAATGCCCTGAAATGGTTGGCCCGACTCTCCTTTGACATTAAAGGGATTTTACTACACGATGCGCAGCAGCAGCTTGACAATACCTCGAGATAAAGCCTAATAGTTATGTAAGAAGTCGTGTAGAAGATGAATATGTGTACTTAAAACAGTTCTATAGCTAAATATGATTCCTAAAAGACCTCATTAAAAGTCCGAAATGATCAAAATTCATAGTTGAGAGCTGAGCAGTTTTGGTACTAACTTCAATGAGTTATCTTTGGGAAAACTATTATTAATCCGAATCAAGCGAAATGAAAATAGATTCTGAAATACTAGAATTGAAAATACAAATTCAGAACCGAGAAAACATTTTCGGAACTTGAAAAACAAGGGCATGCGCCGCTATTTTCACCTCTTCTCACCACCACCCCTATTTCTGCGACACTTCCTGGCTCTGTGCATCCCTTATGCAGGTGTACCCCGGATAGGGGATTAACACCAACAAACTGCTGTTGCTATCAAGCTCAAATACAATATTTAATTATTTACACATCGTCGGCGTTATTTAGTGTTTCTTCAACAATTTCAAACACTTTGTTCTATACCACCGTCTGCGGTCTATATAAGGCTTTTTGAAGTGGCTTTACGCCACAATTTCAAAATATATATTTTCAGAAATCTCGATTCGAATCCAACCAGAATTCTATCGAACAGAAGTCGAAAACTTATGCTAACAGCAAAACAGCAGAGAAAAATCCTCATTCCTCCAACTATTCGTTCAAGATTGGCGGCTGACACAAATTGCCCCCGGCGATTGGTTGGCATTGGCACGTTCGCACCAAATATAAAAAAGTTTCTCTCACCTCAACGTTTATTTTTTCTCAGCTAGTATCTGTAGGGAGGATCTTCTTTTGTTTTTTCGGATATAACGGATCACTGTGTTAAGATGTTTGATGCCGCGAAAATACGATTTCTATCGATGATTTTCCGTCCTAGTAGGTATACTATATAGCGGCGTCAATATCGGTCGATATTGTTGTGAAGTCAAGTGCGAGGTGTAGTCGCGGTGTCCACGATGCCCGCCCGGTATCGACACCGCACACACGTGTCCACTGCCACACCACCGCTGCGCTCATTTGCATGGCTAGCTATGTATTCATGTCTTCAATTGTATCCCTCGTCGACAGACACGTAGTCTATGTCAGTTAATAAGGGCTATTCATATTCAAATCATTCAAGTCAACCGCTCTAATTACGGAACAGTATTGGCGTTTCTGTTCATTTTTCCTTTCGTATTGTGTAACGTTTCAATACATTCAGATAATTGTCTCAAATTACGTTAATTACATCATTAAAAACAATAGTGAAGCCAATACCAAATGACCTTTCCGGAGAACCACCACACTTAAACTCATACTCATACAACTCAGTAGACAGTTCATTCGTATCTGTTATTCGATCACAAAATTGGACAGTAATACGAGTATTTTACTATCGACTTACCTCATTGATCTAGGTTTTTGGAAGCAAGGTGCGGGCGAGTTCATTAAGGAGGTTTGAAGCTAGAAGTTCAAACACGTAGACAGTAAACAAACCAATTATCCTAGCCGCTGTGTTTGGGGCTAGTGTTTCACGAGCCGAGGGACTGCGACCACACCCGCCCATGCCCGCCAGTGCCACATCAATCAATCGCTGACCACTGCTGTACAAACTGCGATACTGCGGCCACACTCGCCGCAGTCACGCCATAGCACTCAAGGCCACCTGGCAGATCGATTTCCACCTTTATGGCGTCTAAATAGTATATTTTATTGATACATTTGGATTGATATCTTGATAAATGATAGCGTTCTTTTGTGATACCTCAAGTGAAACAATAAAATTAATGTAGTTTGGAATGTTAAATCAAAAGTACCTCAGGAGCTGCTACTGACTCTTTATTGAAAGAAAGATTCAGTCTGCTTTTGTAGTAGGAAAAAAATACAGGAACAGGAAAAAAATTAAACTCGTACTTTAGAAAAGCACTGAAGGAGTAAAATCTTTGCAGACCAGGTTTAACGTACAAAATGGGGAACTTCTCTACCTCGTTTTAATCGCTGTTCACCAAAAGGAGCACTCCAGACAACATTTTAAGGGCAGCACTTGTAAATCACGGAGTAAGCAAGTTACCTCAGATTTCTCTCTGAAAAGTTTACCTTTTAAGGGACTAATTTAATCTTTGTGGGCTAAATTAAAGAATAAGTGCAGCTAATGAATATAATGAACGCTCCCGACAGCGTTATTAATGAGGCATCGCAGAAGTCATATCGACCGCCTGCCCCGGCATCCACCTCTAGACTATGCTCTGAACGATATGCTCACAGCCAGTCAAGAGTTCCCGGAAAGAATTGTCCTTTTTACCGAAACGCCCAAATATGTATAAAGTGCTTTGAACCAATTTGGAGGGACTGTTTCTCGAAAATATTAAAGGACAGACCAATTTTGCTGTCCTATTGTTCGTTTGTAAGCAAAAAGGTTGGTTTTACAAATATTTCGGTCACCAACCCTCTCCCTTGAGTTACTTCGGGGTTTTGTTCTATTCGGAGAGGCTTAGATCCAGTAATCCTAATCCTAACTAATTTTACAAATGCGAAAGTAAGTTTGTTTGTTACGTTTTCACGCCTAAGCCACCAAACCGATTATCCTGAAATTTTGTCAGGTGTATCGAAACGCACATAGTACCTTTCATCCCAAAAAAAAATACTGTTCCCGAGGAAAATAACAATAACATTCTTATGATAATAGATGGCGTCACGTGTCTTTCGAATTATGATTGAAACATGGGAAATATGGGAAGCAGAGTGCAACCCGAATTGATTGTCAAATAATTCTAAATAAATGCGAGCGAAGCCTCGGTTAAAGGCTAGTGGACTATAATACTGTAAAATATTTAAGATTTGTGTACATGGGTCTCAAAAAGTTAAAAATAAACTACATAGATGCTCTAATATGTTCTGAATGTAAATAACCAGTGCTCGCGTTTCGCCCAAATAAAGCAGTACGTTTAAAAGCCCGTATTTTCAATACATTTTCCAGTATATTTGAGAGCAACCCGCTCGTCCCGCGTGGCTTGCGCCGCAGAGAGCCCATTACTCGTCCAGACACTCTACTATCGGATATTGTTAATTAATGCATCGGAGAAAGCACTTTTCCCATGTTTCTGCTTACATGCATTCATTGAGTTTTTTTATCAGTGTTCATTAAGGGTTTTTCGTGAAGTAACTTCATTAAGGTTTATTTTTATTTTCCATGGATATTGGCTGCTCTGATTAAGTATACTCAGCTTGCGAGTTTAAAGGAACCTTGCCAAAGGCTCAATGTCATTAAGAACTATGTCTCACTTTAAAAGGTTTTGACTGATCAATTCTTCGGATCGGATTCAGTGGTCGCATAATTACAAAGTTATGCTACTTTGATACATGACCAAAAGACCGGAATACCGCAAATAAGACTGGGCCTAAGCCACGGAGTTGATGACTTTGGAATCCAATGGAGACTCACTCCATTGTGGCAGAATTTTGATCACCTACTTGGAAAGTAGACAGCAATCGTACGTTGGCGAGTACATTTAAAAACTAGAATTGGAAGTTACTCACGGAAATCTTTAGAGCATTATGACTTTCATTTCTCTCATGTTGTCAAAGTTAAAAAAAGCTTGTAGAACGCGGGAGCGCTAGATCTAAATCTGACCTCCTTAAAAAGTCCTTACTTTAAAATGATATCACAAGATTTACAAAGAACTTCGGAATTTTAAAAAGTTTACCTAACATTCTTATTTAAGGTCCCCAAATGACTTCTTATCTTGACATTCCTCGTGTTTTTTCAAGTTATTATTTCCTGAAAATTTTTCGTAGCGGAATTTCCTCGACTTATTTTGCCTCGGCTTGGGTCCTCTTACTTGAAGGATCATACTCTAAGCTAATTAACAAGTTGCCGATATTATTTTTTGTCCATGACGACCATTTAATTTTGCCATGCTGTGTGGCTTTCAGAGCCCGTGGGGATAACACAATCTTACATAAACATTTTACGACCGGACACATTTTATGATTTTAATTAGGTATTAAAAACTCTGCATATTTTTTTTAGTTTTTGCGAATTAATTTAATCATGCAAAGTGGAGTTAGGTCTCGTCATTTCGGCAACTGGAACTAATTGACAAACGATTTATAACTTTTATGTTAATAATAATAATAATTGCGATGGACCCGGAAGGTTGAACGAGCGTGTGATCCAATACCAGAAATGGGGGCAATCATCATCAGCCCCCAAGACGTAGCTCGTGCAGTCCGTCTTTTACTTAACTGGATGGACTGCACAACTTCTGGATCAAATGGTTTCAGAGATCGCACGTTCGTTTGGCGTCCCAGTTTCAATTAGCCTTAGAGTCAGGATTGCTGCCCCAGTTCTTGACGACAGGAATTACCCATCTGCTCCATAAATCAGGTGGTACCGCGGAGCCCAAAAACTACAGACCAATCACTTGTTTACCAACGGTCTATAAAGTTCTTACATCCATTTGGAGAGCTAAAATCAACCATCATATTGATAGTAATTCTATCATGTCTGCCTCTCGGAATGGATGTAGGAACGAGTCCCGTGGTACTAAGGAACTGCTCCTGATTTATATGGCCATTAGCCAACAGGTTGCCCGCTCCCGAAGGCATCGGTCTACATGTTGGATAGATTATAAGAAGATATGATTCTGTACCTCATACATGGCGCATGAGGGTGCTGGAGTTATATAAAGTTGATGCAACTCTGCGTACCTTCCTGATGTCATGTATGGAGCGCTGGAGAACGGTCCTTCGCTATCCAGGATGTCGACAGATCCAGGGGAACAGCGAACCGATAGGGATCGAGCGTGGTATATTCCAGGGTAATAGTCTGGAGTCCATTGTGGTTTTGTCTAGCCTTGAAGCCTCTCAGCACATTGCTGGAGGGTTCAGGTCGAGGCTATCGGTTGAGGAGAGTTGGTCAGGTCATATCTCACCTTCTTGACATGGATGATCTGAATCTCTTTGCCCCCAACAATATGCAACTGATGAAGCTACGGAAGGTAACCGAAACTTTCAGTAGCGACGTCAGGATAGAAATTGGTGTGACAAATGTGTAGTCATGCATGTGAAGCGAGGGGAGATTACGGAATCCGTGAGAACTCAATTCTCGGATTCCGTACACCTTAGCTCCCTCTCCTCAACAGAAACCTACAAGAATTTGGGTATGTCGGAAGCATTAGGTATCAATACTGCCGACATGAAACAATCGTTGAGGGTGCGTTTCTTTGGCCGCCTGAATAAGGCACTTAATAGTCTTTTGTCAGGCGGAAACAAGGTGCGCGCCTTCAACGGTTGGGTCATGCCGGTTTTGATGTATTCTTTCGGCATACTCAAATGGACTCAGACGGAACTTTATGCCCTAGATAGGAGGATCAGCGCTTTGCGAAAATGTATTAGATAAGAGAAATGATGAAGGATATAATAATATAAATATTTGCGTAAAACATGGTATACAAAGGTAAACTACAAATTTATATGGTATAAACATGTTTAGCTAGGATAAGACCAAGAATGTAAAATTTTAAAGTCAGAGAAATAGGAAACGAGGCATCAACAATGAACAGTATTTTAAGAACATCAGATTGTTTTATCTATAAATTCTTTTAAGCTAGAAAAACTAAATTATTAAATTTAGTTTTAATATTTTGTATTTCTTTTATTTTATTATAAATGCGCACAGACATTGTTAGGCATTTATTATTGTATTTAGCTAGCCTAGGTAAATCATTCAACACTAATTTATAGGGATCTCGTCTGTTCCGAGGATTCACATCATTTGCAGTCTTAAATAGTTGTTTATTTTTCATTACAAACCTACATATTTCGTAAATGTAAAGTGACGGTAACAAACCAAGTTTCTTAAATATTGGTTGACATGAGTCGTCAGGTTTAAGTCCACAAATTGATCTCATGCACTTTTTTTGAACGCATGAACGCTCTACGGAAGTCGGTGCTATTACTCCTCATTACAAGCCCATAACGTAGTACCGATTCGACATGAGCTTGGTATGATATTACAGTAGTTTTTATGTCAGTTATATTTTTGACTTGTTTAAGTGCGTACACCAATTTATTGATTTTAGTGCTGACATTATCTATGTGTTCTTTCCAAATAATATCTTTATCTATTATTACACCTAAGAATTCTGTATGGCTTTGATTTTGTTAATATTGAGTTTAATGTCGTTTTTATAATTATTTGATTGATTAAATTGAATATAAATGGATTTATCTAAATTTATCTTTAAATGGTTAATGTCAAGCCAATGCAGTAATTTGTCAATTGTATTATGAATGTGAATCATGATCATCAGATTGGTATCAACTTTTTTGTTAGATGTCACTATAATAGATATGTCGTCGGCAAATAATATGCATTTATGATTTTTATTTTATAAAAATTAGGAATAATATTGGGCTCAGTACGATTCCTTGTGGAACGGCATGTTTATTATGTCTATATTCCGATGAGTAGGATTTCATGTCATTTTTTTTTAGATTGTGGATTTTTTTTTTTTTGATTCTTTTACTTAAATAGGACGATAGCCACTGAAGTACCGGTCTTCTAATCCCAATAGCTTCTAACTTGTGTATTATAACAATTATATTGGAAACGTTGCCAATTCTTGTATCTAAAAAATATTTTATTCCAAGACTAGAACGTGTTACGCTAAGCTACAATATGCTGGAAAACCGGTAAATTACTTCACACATTTTTTTTGGCCGACGAAGGCCACACACGCGCTAATACTTTCATAACACCGGTAACAATAACCCCGAGGGGCATAAACAACGCTGTTGCCAGGTGCGTGCGCACGCGCAATGCACCGACTGCGCTGCACGCTGTATCGGGACAGGTAGCGCCACCTGTGAGTGAAATCGATCAGCGATTACACATTATCGAGTTTAATTTCATGGACCACAAAGCGGATCAAACGTAATTAACTCGAATAATAACATACAAAGTGCACCGTTTAACAATCGATTCGTTCAGCGCATTGACTCTGACTTTAAGGTAAACGTAGAAGAGTTTCTTCTCAGCTCCGTTGTTAAAGAATATCCAGTTCATAACATAAAGGAATGAATGTGCAAAGATTCCACAATAGATCTTTCGACAGGATTCGAGTTCGAATTCCTTTGCGTCTGCCGAATCTATTGAATTACAAACGGAAATATTGTTATCAGTTCCTTTCATAACTGATACTGTAGAAGTCGATGAAAGTTTCGGTTCGTTTCAGTGGTACGTGCCGAGTGCTGACATCAAGATTTTTCGCTTACGTAAGCACCGAGCTGGCATTGCAAAGGGTTGTTTCGATTAAATGCTTCGCGACTTTTCAGGACAATTTTTGAATGGGATTACTGATATTTGGAATATTTGTTGTGTAAACTGCTGTTCCACCATAAAAATTTATACTTTGCTTAGTGGCACCATTGATATTTAAGAATATGGGATGTTAGTGAACTTTTTGACTATGGAAGCAATTTTATTAATCCTTATCCCACATAATCGAAGACAGGTGATCCACAATCGCCTACTCCTCAAACACCTCTGGAGATAACGTAAATGAGACTACTTAACTAGCGTAAATTGCTTTCTAAAGCGTATCTTAACATCTTCCACGGATTAGATTAGAGCACTATCGTTTTCGTTGCGTTTAAATAGACTGCGTAAGGGCCTTTTGCTCCTTAATATCTATTAAGATTCCGGGTGTTACAGCACGTTTACTAACGTTTGAATTTATTCGTGAACATGTTGCTTGCAACAGCGCCAAAATATCGGAAACTCAAAACAATCAGTAAACATGGTAAATATTTCGCTTCTAGTATTAGTGATAACGTTTACTAACATTCGTAATTAATCATCGATCCTTTTGGTGTCACAGAATTCTCAAGTACCACAGGCTTTTCATTTCCATCTCGCCGAACGTTTGGATCGTTGATAGATGTATAGTCCCACTTCTAGGCATTCTGTTTGCACGGGACTAGGAGGATTGAACGAACAGAATTTTTCAATTTCCTGTCAGCTCTAGGACGCGGGATCGACGTCGGCGGCGTTATTCAGAAAGTGACATTATTTCCACGCTGGTGGTGTGATTCATTCCGCGTGGAAGCACATTTCGTGGCTTCCGTAAGTTTGGGAAAATTGCGTGTTCGTCTAAATTCATTTTTGGCGGTGATTTTTTTTAAACAATTGTAGTTTTGGGGGCTTTGTAACAGTAGTTTACTGTAGCTCGTCTTTGAAGGATTTAAAATTTTATTTTAAACCATGTTAATTAACAGGTTATGTCAGCGTTAAAGTTTGTAGGTGTGCTCTGGTTCTGAAAGTTACTTGAACTCTGCATCATTTTAATTAGGAATTTAGCTGCACCACGTATTTTTAATCAGGCAAGTATCGTGTGCCGTGCTATTAACCCATTGCGGATGGAGATTACTTATATTCCGGGCTCGGGTCACATTTAATTGGTTTTGAGCGACGCCATTCCGAGCGGAATCATTTCCGGAACTCGCTAGTTCACCTCTGTGTCTAACCACCATTGATTACTCGTGTTACCGTATTACTGTCTGTTTATACGAGCCTTTGTGTAATTCGGTATTCATACGATTATTTCAATTGTAAAGGATAAGGTTACATATTTAACGGTATTTTAGTGCGCGCTCGTTATCTCAGCTACGAAACCTAACAAGTGAGAAACCGGTAACAGAAAATAACCTTAAAACTAGTTTAACAGGATCCAGGATTATCAAAGGTTACTTAATAATACAATTAATGATTTAAAGGTGTGGTTAAGCCAGTTACAAAATAAAGAAACGGTATTATCTCGATAGATCGATGTCGCCGAAGCCGCCAGACTGGTCGAAGAAAAAAACACTGGTTCTTGGCTGCATCGAGCAAGGTCGCGGTCAAGTACGAGCGGAGAAATTATGTCGCTACAATTAAAAATGTTTTAACAAAAACATGGCTCTAATCGTTTTTCACGGATGTCTGGTATCGTGGTATCTATTGGAGGTGTAATTGGGTATGCGTGGATATTTTTTTACCCGACTACGGCGAAGCAAAAAGGAGCGTTATGATGTACTTTTTTTTTTTAACTTCACTGCACCCTTTTTAATGTAAAAATACCAAAGACTAACAAGCACCTACAGTAAACTTGCCGCAACTTATGCCGTACAGGCGTACATGTCTTGCAGTTCTTTGTACGGAAACCTTATCGGCCCTTTTCCTTTCCCCTCATAAAATGAAAGATCGTGATTAACGCGAATGCTGCTCGCTCGTTTTTATTAAAGTTTCATTGACTGTAGTAACAAACATTGTGTTCCTAGTTAAGGCAAGCCCATTGTAATCGATTGACTGAATTATGAAGCAGACAGGTAACAACGGATAGTTCATAGATTACTTAATCATGATAAAAATACACGTTCAGTGTGATATATGAATGACTGGTCGTTTTACCTCAATTACCAGCAAAAAAAAAAACATTAAATACGTATTGTTCTGCAATTATAGTATACGTTGTGTAAAAACTATAAGGTCTGTCTGAGGAAAAAACGTACGTGAATAAAAGAAAATAAGACTCAAATCTTCCTGGATGATACGAATCACATTATCTGCAGTCGGCCCTTTGGAAGATATTTACTTTGCACATGATCCACTACACTGAACCGTTTTGGGGGTCATTCTAGGTATTGTCATCGACATAGATAAACTGTCAAGTGGTTGCAATAGTGAATAGATACGATGATAAGGGCTTGATAGCCGCTTAAATACCAATCACAGAATTGACGAGGCGTGACCGTCGGTGGTAACATTTAAATCGTGTGTTTACGATAGAACAGCGCTAGCGCAGTTTTTTGCGCCGAGTCGTCCCAAGTGATGACCATCAAAAGATTTTTTATTTTTTTTATATTAAGTGGGCTTACTCTTGACCTCAATCTAGTCCGGAGGACAGGAGTTGTGGTCGACGAATATAATACAAAATGATTCATGTCAACGTCACTGAGGTTTAGTGTTCGACGATAGAATCAAATTATTGATAATCGATAACATTTTAATGGACAGACATTATTATTTACCAAATCGATAAGTGAAAATGTACCTACAATGAACTATTACACTATTGTCATTTTTACATAGATTTAATGGCAACACATAGATATAAGTAACATATGAACGTACCTACCTACAGGACATTTTTATAAGCGATTCATTCATTTGTAGGTAGGTATGTGCTGTGCATAATTTATTACACTTTGCAACTGCCAACTTTGTACCCGCGTTTTAGAACTTTATAGGAAGTGATTTGTAAGTGACAGATTCGCAGATGATGCGCATGATTGTAGGTATATTGGTGAGAGTTCGATTCCTCGGCCACCAATTTGCATAGTGAAGATTGCTACTAAGTTTAAATATTCAAGGTGAAGCACGTCATTATTTTACGCATTAATTGTCACAGAAAATGTTTAGACCATAAATGATCAACAATACGGCTTCATACGTAACGTAATGCACGCACTAGCCTTCTGGAGCCTCGCCGTGAAAGTATGTTCGGCCGGCAGTAAAATATCAAAACAAACATAGATCGGTCGCCGGCCGCTGCCGCGAGCTGACCGAGCGATCCTGCGATTCACGACCAAACGCGATCGATAAAAACAATGAAAATAGACGCGGCTCTCGGTCGACTACACGCTACTGCATAATCGTTAGGATAATAAATAATCAGCATGAATGACATAATGCACAATTATTCGCTACACCAACGAGATGCGAATAAAAACTTCTAAATACAGAGAGTCTAATCCAATAACCTTTCTAAGACGAATCCAATAAGATTTCACGTTGATGCACTTAGGCAATTATGGTGCAACCGTGGAGGAAAGTGACGTGACGACTTACCAGATGCAGGACGGTGTTCACTACCTCCCGGTTGGTCACCTGTCCGACTTCAATCAGCCCGATAAGAACAGCGAATTTCAGGCTGTCGTTCGTCGTCATCCTGACCACTTCTTCAGGTCTCTTAATATCACTAAACGGCGGCGATTTTAAGTCCGCCATGGTTTATTTTGTCACAATTCACTGATACACAATTTTAAAATCCACTCACGACCATAAAATTCAAGAAAACATTATTCCTTCGGCTCACATGATAACACACCAAAGTCGCATTCTGCCATTTTGGATTTTGAAGATGTTGCCATAACTGATTTCTAGAAAGTACCCTTTCAATTCTACTAAAACGCCAGTCATTTTTGAAATAGTAGAATGGTATAAAAAAATTTTTCTTCATTAAAAATGGGGCATATATTATAATGAAATTGTTAGCCCAAGCCTAATGATATTTTCGAATAAAACAGATGCTTAAAACTTGCTAAGTAAAAGTACAAATTATATTTATAAAGAAGGTGTTATATATGTACCCACATATGTCGATGGATACATAGTGTAGGAGTGCGGGCTGCGCCCTGGCCCTCCCCGCCGCGCGGGTACCTTCTTTAAATATATTACTGACTGTACAACCAACTAGCGAGTTTGATTGACCTCCGACACTTCCGTAACTAACACGTGGCGACGAGGACACAAAAAACCTACGTTATTTTAACGTTATGTCATTTATTTTGACAATATATTGGGATGGATACTGGACAGCGTTTTATATTTTTATATGGTAACAACTTCGGCTATGACCAAGGTGACCAACGTTAATAATACACCATACAAATACGCCTACGCCAGTGTTGCTCATCGTCGTTTAATGAGTTTTTGCTCTCAGTTTTCTAATCAGCAAGAAAAAACAACAGGAGCATGATTTTAATGTACATTTTAGTTTATTGATTGCATACATGAAAAACGAGACAGTGGATATTGATTATTATTTTGTTCCGCTGTGAAGTTAGATACAAATGCTAAGGTGAAGTGAAGTTCACTTCATGTCGCTTTGTTGAAATCAGTCAAAAAGTAAACATGGCGGCGATCGACGTTGAGCCTATAAAAGTGAGTGAAATTATGGGTATTTCTGTTGAAACCTAATAATTCAGTGTATATCATAGTACATTTTGTCAAAATTAATATGAGCAACCTGCCAAAAAATAGTAAGAAGCTGTATATTTACATTTTAATAAAGAAAACTGAAGCTAAGGGCGTTGCTCTTCCGACAAAAAATTGGAGATTGAATCCGTTGCTGTGTTTATCATCGACAGAATAGTAAATATAACATTCCTTTAGACCGGTGAACAAACAACAAACATTACGTTTACGTTCGTCAATTACGTTTCATTCGCGAGTGCGTCCGGTCGAATCACTTGGTTGTGTGAATTCGGTTAGTGTGCTCAGTTAAGTAATGAATTCTAGATGGAGACGCTGATGCGCACCCTCAAGCTGTCGGGGCACGTCGGTTTCGACAGCCTGCCGGACCAGCTGGTGAACAAGAGCGTGCAGAACGGCTTCGTGTTCAACATCCTGTGCATAGGTGAGCAGAATGACTAATTGTTGTAGTTGAGTTAATTACTAATCACCGTCACCCACCTACGTTATCGCTGGCATGGTTGCCGTGCGACCTCGCTCATTTACTATTGTTAATGTAGGTTCATTAATTAATGAGTTGTACAGGAAAATTAATGGTTTAGTATGAGAATCATGTGCGAAATATGATTTAACAATGTTATTTAACGTCTAGGTGAGACCGGGCTGGGTAAGTCAACCCTTATGGACTCACTGTTCAACACCAACTTTGAGTCAGTGCCAAGTCCACACAACCTGCCCACTGTCAAGTTGAAGGCACACACATATGAGCTGCAGGAAAGTAGTGTAAGATTGAAGGTATGTTCCACTTTTATTTGAATATCTTATCTGACTGATAAAACTGTATTCAATAGACTTCCAAGATTAGCTTCATTTCTTAAGCAATAAACATTGTAACTACTGGTATAGATTCCACTAGCTTATGCCTGCGGCATCACCAGCTTGGAGTTTTGTAACTGACTCACGGAATTGCTACCTGGATAAAAAGTATCCCATCTGTTAATGAAGTTTATACGTTTTGGGGGAAAGGGCCAAACATACAACACAAACTTTTGCATTTGTAATGTTAGTAAGATTATTGCAAACTTTTTAAAAATGATCACTCAAACAACATGATAACTAGCAGACAAGACCTCTAACATCAAATTAAACTAATGTTAAAACTTCTAATAGAATGCTATTCAATTAAAATCATCATAATTTGCAACAAATTCTTATTTGGCAGCTAACAATCTGTGACACTGTTGGCTACGGTGACCAAGTGAACAAGGAGGACAGTTTCAAGGCTGTGGTGGACTACATAGATGCCCAGTTTGAAGCCTACCTGCAAGAGGAGCTCAAAATCAAGAGAGCATTGCCCACATACCATGACAGTCGGCTTCATGTCTGTCTTTACTTCATTTGTCCCACGGGTAAGTCAATCTATACCTATTACCTAAAGCTTTTATTTCAAATAGACCAATTACAGACACTTTTGAACAGTGGAAACAAGAAGATGCATCTACTTATAGTCCAGCCACAGACACAATATCTGTAGTTGCCCATTCCAAAGTGTAGATCTCATGGAGAAGAATGGGCTAGAAACTCAATACTACACTAGTACTACTTACTAGTTATTCATAAGTAGTCTGTAAGTGTGTATACCAGCACATCCATTTCCATAAAAAAAAACATTGTCATTCTGCTTTGTAATCTCCTAATAGGAGTTTCAAATTATACAATACTAGCTTATACCCACGGCTTCGCCCGCATGGAGTTCGATAATTGTCCTATGGAATCATACTATTGGGATAAAAAGTATCCTATGTGTTAATCCAGGTTATAAACTATCTGTGTGCTAAATTTAATCAAAATCTGTTCAGCAGTTTTTGCGTGAAAAAGTAACAAACATCCATCCATCCATCCTCACAAACTTTGGCTTTTTTAATATTAGTAGGATAGTAGCATGGCGTCTTACTTACCTGCATCCCTCAAGGAGGTGAGTCTACCTGTCATATTTAACAACTTTCCTAAAGAAACTCATATTAGATTTATGAAAGAGGTAGTGTAGACTTACCTCCTTAAAGAAATTTTAAAACATCATTTCAGAATTGGTTAAACTGTAATTATTGTCTTTTATTGTTTACCCAAACATTACACTGTCAACTGATATAATTTTAAATGGAATATTATTAGAACATATTTCTTTATCTAACTAATAAGAATCAAAGTTAATAAACATTGTATTGATCCTGTCTGGTGCACTGTGCAGGGACTATATTTGTATTATGGGTTGCTGATAAAAGGCCTGCATCCGCTAGCATATAAATGTTCCAGCTAGTTTGCGTGTTATTTGGTATGTTTACATGGAATAACTAACTATCGAAGGCACTATGATGTAGTTTTAAAGAGAGATAATTTGTTTCACAAGTTGTGATAAAGGCTGAAGAGAAAAACCTACAGGAAGAATGGGGAAGACGTTAAACGCTAATCGTAGATGGCGCGACCAATTCGATTGATTTGTGTACTTGAGTTTTATACATAGTACATTCAAGTTAGTATATCAATAAAAACTTTCACTACATATTGGTCTAGTGCAGCGGGCAGATGGCCCACTGTTTGACATTTTTACGAGCTGTCCTTGACACGCGCGCACTCACAGAACAGTATGAACGTACGATGTATTCAGGGCGCGCGCGGCATACTATATGCTGCCCTCGAATTCTCCATACTCCCCATAGAGTCGGTAACGGGACTCGTGTTACAAATACGACAGATCGGATTTACTATCGCAATTTGATTTAACTTCCCATAAGGAAAATTGTTTTTTTTTGTTGTCTTCCTCAATTTTTGCTGAAGTACAGGATTACTTGTCATTTATTTATAAAGGACTCGTATGCCTAATCATCCCAATAGCCAGATTTAATTCCAAAAACGTAGTTCCATTAAAATTATATGTCCACGCCACTAAAGCCGGCTTTGTTTGTGTTTACCAAATTGACGTCGTTGGCATGCCCCAAATACAATTGACAATGTAGCACAAGATAATGGAAGCGCTTGGAATTCCTCGCCGCTGATGTGGTACACAAACTGTTCGAATGTAAACAAGTCAAGTGTATCCGCGCGGGCGCACTCAGAGCCGCGCGTCGCTGCGACGCATGCGTGATACCGGCGCGTTACTCTACGCCTAATTGACGTCCACTTGTCCAACTTGATGTTAACTAAACAGTAATCGACTGTTGACTAGATAATTCACTTTGATTAATTTTATCGGTGCACCCATGACTTTATTTGCTCTTGTCTCTTTGTATAAAAAGGTACCACTGTTGTGGCATTTCTTTTGGACTATGTGTGCTGAAGATTAATCGCCTGTCGCCTTTTTATTACTGATACCATCTATTTATCTTCCTCTATCTTGGTCGTATTAGGTGTTAACTCTACGGAAGACATACCCAATTTACTTATTCAAAACACCTCAGCACAAAACCATGTTGCGTTATAGGTTTGGTAACAAAAATTCAGACAGTTGAAACTTTCCACTATGCCTTGTATTGTGCAGGGAAATGGCTTACAGACGTACAAGGACTGGTGATAACGGAAGTGTGTGCGTGTGTGCTCCGACGATACGCTACGGTGCGCCATTTCATGGCATTGTCACTAACACAGCAGTTAGATTAGATTTCATTTCTTATTTAGAGCTACATAGGGATACCGCAACAATGATCTGGCCGTTGTAAATTATATCACAAAGAGAGTTGATAAATACTCAACTATGCAAAAGCTTAAGTAGCTATCCAAATTGAAAACAGAGAACCGAATTGCCCTCACGAGGTTGACGTACGATCTGCGCAGATCAGGCCAACTCTGGTAGTGGTACAACATCGAATTGCATCCTAGCGACACGCGACAGTGCAAATTTAATGCTGTACAATTTATGACAGATTTAGACTCTAATTATAATGCGAACGTTCTTAAAAGTACAGGAATTGCCCCCAGAGTGTTGTAGGAATCTAAGGGGGCGAAATTAGTCCAGACGTGGCCGCGTCGCGCGTCGGCGTTATTTGTCTGATTGATGATAGTTAAAATTATTTGCAGCAATCTGTCACTAGAACCTGTTTCCTTCATTTCCAGGTCATGGTCTCAAATCCATCGACCTGGTGTGTATGAAGAAACTGGACACGAAGGTGAACATCATCCCCATCATCGCGAAGGCCGACACCATCTCCAAGACTGAACTGCAAAAGTTCAAGGTATGAAATTAATTAATAATTCTATACTGTTCAGCTGCTGGGCTATGGCCTTCCATAAATCCTTCTAGGAATTCATTTTCCTGGGACGCCCTAGACGCGCTAAAGCTAAATTAAAGCAAATTGTTCGCATGAACAATGACAGTTTACTATTAAAATATTCTGTAAATTCTTCAAGACATGTGTCATCTGGGCAGGTACCTGGGATTTTAAAAATGTGTGCTTACTATGCAGACAGTGTTTCTGATTATTCCGATTAGCGTCGAGTCTGAGCCTGTTCCTATTTATGTTTACTTTTCTCTATTCCATTCAATATGGTTTGACTGACGTGGTCGGCTCTATTTTTATCTTCTACTAATTGTTGCCCGCAACCTTCGTTTGCGTGAAATTGAAAAAAAATATTACTTCCCTTTGTGAATCGAATCGTGTTGCCAATTTCAAGGGTTTTAATTTTTTTTGCACGCAACCCTAATTGTTATTCTAAAATAAAAGTAGCCTTAGTTATTCCTTATAACATCAGCTACCTGCCAGTGAAAGTTCCGTCAATCAGTCCAGCCGTTTCGGAGATTAGGCGGAACAAACAAACAGACAGACAAAAATTGAAAAAAAATATGTGTTTTTGTTACTAGTGCCGTATATTTATGCATTCAGTGAAAACCTGTTATTTTGATATTACAAACAGACACTTCAATTTTATTTATTTGTATAGTGTAAGATGCAGAAGGAATAATTACTTTTAAGAAACAAATTAGGACAACAAAACAGTTTATTATTATTTACCTTAAGATTAGAATTATCAATTTACACTAAACTGAACCGAAAGAAAATTAGGCACCGATAGCTTGACGAATTTAATTTAGCTCACGTGACCTTAAATTGACCGATCGAGGTTCTGAAGACAACCGTCTGCTGCCAGCTCCAAGAAGCAAATGGACTTCCTGACTGAGGTGCACGGGTTTTATAGTCAGCAGCGGGTAGCTATGCTTTGTAGGGAGGATATTCCTTACAATAGATATATTTGTGAAAGATTAAATTAAACTATGTGGCTGCCTCGTTGGTCTAGTGGTCGCAAGCGCGACTGCTGAGCATGAGGTCCTGGGTTCGATTCCCAGGTCGGGTAAAGTAAGGAATAACTCAATAGCAGCCATTGAGTTTGGATTTGTGCCCAGTTGATGGCAACAGGCTAGCCCCCTATTACATGGGACTTAAACATAACTGGCACACCTCTGCCTAACCCTTCGGGTATTACAGGCGGTATTGTTATGTAAATGATATAAATAGGCTTATATGCGTCTTTTCCGTGTTTACTTAGCAGAGCAATATTCATACCATCATGACCAGAAGTACAAGGGCTACAGATTAATGAGGATCTCTTGTGTATATTTACATCTGACACATTACTATGTATAGTTCGTGTCCGAACCTTCCAGTGATTCATGCTAACTTAGTGTATTTTTGTACTATGACTCAGTAGTATTCTCGTAAATTACTATTTCAATATTTTATTCATGTATATTGTTCATAACTTTCTCTACTCGATTGAAATAGATACCTTTAGGCTAAAATAATAATACGTTTTTTAGAAGTTCTATCAGTAGATAGTATCGCAATATTGAGTTATACACATAATATTTGCAAGTATAATCGTAATCTACTTCCCTTACTTCACTTTCACTACATTGCCAGCTGTTTGTGCTCTCATTTGGTATTTGTAAATGCTTATACATTATATTTTGTGATTGTGTTGTGACGGCAAAGCAGATAAACTTACCTAAAGCCCAACAGTAACAGTATCAAGGTCTTGTGTGATAAGTAAATAATCTTATTTACTTATGTGCTCAACAGACAGCCCACTAATTATTCGATACAAAAAATTATAGCATATCAGAAATCACTTTACGAGTCTAATAAGACCACACTTTACACTAATTTAAAACTTGTTTTCTCGTATATTCCTGAGTTGCGAAATATTTGCTTTATCAGTCTCTACAAGTAGAGATAAAGGATTGTGAATGAGACTCACAATGCTTCGATTTTCGTCAAGTAATAATTATTCTTCCTTCTTTTCCAGTCTAAAATAATGCAAGAGCTGCAAGCGAACTCTGTGGAAATCTACCAATTCCCGGTAGACGACGAGTCGGTGACGGAGGTGAACAGCGTGATGAACTCGCACATCCCATTTGCCGTCGTCGGCTCCACCGACTTCGTCAAGATCGGCAACAAGACCGTGCGCGCCAGGCAGTACCCGTGGGGGACTGTGCAAGGTATGGGCCAAGCCCAACGCATTCACGACAATAACTGATCCTCAGCATGTAATTCGCATGCATGACGTCAATGACCTCCCCCATAGAACAACGTATACGATGTAGATTAGATACGTGTTTTCTTTAATCAAGATTGACTAATGACCAGACTAACTAGGGTGCCCCATGATGTACTACATTTTGTCCAACATTGTTAAGTTGAGTCAAACGTGAATCTCATAATAATTCTTTGTCAATAAAATTAATTTTCATATCGTTATTAGGTGCGACAATGCGTATTTATGATGTAAAAAAAACACCTGTACGAAGAGCATAAGTGTCACTTAAGGTGTTAAAGACAGTACAACGCATCGTTTTCACGTAGTGTTTCTGTAGTTAACGACTACCTATTCCCGTTCCAGTTGAGAACGAGTCGCACTGCGACTTCGTGAAGCTGCGCGAGATGCTGATCCGCACCAACATGGAGGACCTGCGCGAGAAGACGCACGCGCGCCACTACGAGCTGTACCGCCGCCGCCGCCTGCAGCAGATGGGCTTCACCGATGTAGACGCTGATAACAAGCCCGTATGTACCCTAAAAGCTTCCGCAAAACACATAAGCACAGTATAATTAGCCTGTAGTGTTCTCAATGCTGGGCCTCTGTCCCAGCATTCTCTGAATGGGAATGGATTATAAATAGGGCATGCAGACCCGGTACTGGGTCCGCGTTCCTTAGCTGTAATCCACCTCCCGGGCCCAGTGCGGGTTTCCGGGTCATTACGATATTTCTTCTGGACAATACCTGGAAACCTTCTAGTTATGGCGATATTGAAGGCCAAATTCCAACTTCATCATACTTTTTTTTTTTTTTTTAAATACAAGTTTTCGAATGTTATAACTAGAAATCGGATATTCGGATGCATATTTACCTAAAGTACTTTTTTTCCGGCAAAGGCTACAAAAGTATGGATGCGGCTTCTTATAATATTTTTTTTAAATATAGTGGATATAAAATGTAGTATTCGAATAATAAATATATCTATTCTGTTTAAAACTAGGCAAAAAATTTGTGGGAAACACGTAAAAAAATTACTTCATCTTTAAAATTTTGCTGCTAAATAACTCAATTCAAATTTTGAAAAAAAAGCAGAAAAAACACCAGGAAAAAAAGGTTGTTTCCCTGCAGTAATTTTGGCGCAGTGTTACTTAGTCTGATGTAGAGAATTGCTTACTTGGTTGACGGCTATGTGAAGGGTCCGTTTATACCCTGTAATTTCTAATTTTTGGTTCTAGGACATGCCGATTTCTTCACGATGTTTACATTCCATTCCGTTTTGAAAGCAGTGGTGACGAAATTCATAATTTATACAAAAGTACCGATTTATGAGTTCGAACCCAGTTTCTAACATCATCGTCATTCTCATGCCCTTATCCCAATCTATTTTGGGGTCGGCGCAGCATGTCTTTTTCTTCCATACTTCTCTATTACTCGTCATCTCAGCAGTCACCTTCTTTCTAGCCATATCATTCTTCACACAGTTCATCCATCGTTTCTTTGGTGTTCTTCTAGTTTCTAACATATAAGACCAGCCGGTGTAGTATGCCCATGTACCCTATGCATAGCCCATTTTGTAACTAAGATGACGGGTAGGCGGCCACTAGACGCCTCTCGGAGCGGCTTCTAACCAGTTAACCTACCACATAATATGTCAGATATTCACGCCAAGTTCCTGGATGTTCTTATCGAATCAGAGCACCCTGAACTTGTGAATTCCACATGAAAGAATTTTTGTAAAAAAATCCCCCCACTTAGTTTTTCGCTTATAAAAATATGTTTCGGCTGATACGACACCGCGATATGCCCAATATGTTTTATTGTCACAGTATACTATACACTCATACTTATGTAATCTCTATATTTGTTTGTAACCTTGCAGGTGTCGTTCCAACAAACGTTCGAGCAGAAACGCAGCGCGCACTTGGCGGAGTTGCAGCAGAAGGAGGACGAGATGCGGCAGATGTTCGTGCAGAGGGTCAAGGAGAAGGAGGCCGAACTCAAGGAGGCCGAGAAAGAGGTACGTACTTGAACTATCATACAGCCGAAAGACGTACATAATATAATACTTTAAGGTTCTTTTGGTGTCACCCAAGTCAAACTAATGCTGAAAACTAAAAACTATTTCAGAGTTTTCGTCTACCCCAAAAATATATTTGTAGCTCTGTTAGCCCCCAACATAAGATAGGTTGTTAAGTAATTTATGATGTGTTTGATAAAACATAGTTGACATGCGATACGGGCTAAATAATTATAGCTATTAGGACATTCATCACTTTACAAACTAAGCTACCATCATTTGACACCACTTAACACGTAATTTTACAAAACTATAAGTAATCTCTTAAAATAAGAAATAGGGCATAAGATGCGTAGGAATGAGGTAAATGTCGTGAGGAAAGTTCTGAGTATGAATGCGGATGGGTATATGAGTAGAGGAAGACCAAAGAAACGATGGATGGACTGTATAAAGAATGATACGGCAAGAAAGGAGGTGTGTGGTGAGATGACGAGTAATAGAGAAGTATGGAAGAAGAAGCCTTGCTGCGCTGACCACAAATGAATTGGTATTAGGGCAAAGAATGATGATATAAGTAATATTTTAATAACATATCCATTTAATGAATTTGCTAATGATGTAATGATCTAATAATTTTGTTATTTTAACCTTTTATGTTATGCCTATTTATAATGTATTTACACAATACTGATTGATGATGCGTCACTACCTATTATTGTTATCATGTCGCTGATGGACCTTGCTAAGTAAATAATTACTTCGATTACCATTTGTCTTCAATATCAAAACATCCTTTCCAGTTACACGCGAAATTCGACAAACTGAAAAAAGACCACACGGACGAGAAAAAGCGTCTTGAGGAGCTACGCAAGAAGATCGAGGACGACGCCATCGAGTTCAACCGGCGCAAGCAGCAGTCGGCGCAGGCGCACCACACGCTGACGCTCGGCAAGAGCAAGAAGAAGTAACGCCGACACACGCTGCCGCGCCAGCTGTGGCGTCTGTAGCGTCTGTAGCCGCACGGTTACACGATATGCAACATTGTACTGTACCTTGTTGTACAGTTAGGGAACTTGGTTCAGTAGAAAATTATTATTTTTCTTCTTAATTCGAGTTTACGGATTCTGTCAATCTGTCTAACTATTAAGTTCCGTGACGGTACATTTACAATATTCATAATAATACACTAATATTTAAAATAAGTCGATAATCAGTTGTTAATAAGACTATATCAGTAGTTTTAATGAATTGTCCTTTCAAATAGCATTGCTCAGTAATAGTGTGACAGCGTGAAGTGAAGGTTTTTACATTTTATCGCGTGAAATGTAGATTTTAATAACTCTGTACTCATAAGTTTCTACATTGACTTTATCAAAGATTATATTTAAGATTTTTAAGATCTCGCTCGCAATGTTGCCAGCCTGCAAGTTGCATATCGTGTCATCGTTACAACAATAATTTTAAAAGTTAAAATCGTACGGAAATCACTCGAAGGTCACTTTGACTTAGTTTTTATTTACGCGCACATGTTAATCTTCTCTTTTTATTTATATATTTTATAAAATACTTTCTCCATGTAAAGTTAATACTATAATAAAGATTAATTTATAACTCATGCGCAAATTGACATGCAATGTAGATAAGTAATAGCTGACGGCTTTGATTGGGATGTCGTTTTTAAATACCTACTGTATTTTACCAAAAAGTAAGAACAAGATTATGATTAATTTAAAATGCCTAAATCATGAAATAATGCACTGTTATTCTAAACACGCAAGTTTTAAATCAAATCTCAATCGAATCCTGATGACGTATTCATCGCTAGTTCTATAATAAGTAAGATATATTTAAGTTTAATTGGCCAAATGATCTAATCAACTATGGGGAGTGACTTTACCAAAATGTATTAAATGAGAAACTAATAATACTTTTATTTACAAGTTGTAGTAGTAAGAGATACTCGAATATGACAGAACTTTGTTATGTTGCTTTTTATACAAGTAGACAATTCCTTGGTTTGTCAACTTGTGTGCTTGACTTTATTTGATTGATTTAGTAATATTGTATGAATGAAAATCCAAAGTTTTGAGTAATGAATGTATGTGCGTTTTTTAATAATTCCTGCTGACTTAATATATTCGAGTATATACACGCGTAGTGTTTAGTTTTTATATAATAATAATAAACATAGTTATGTTTATATAGTTTATTATGTACGGACGTAACATCGCGTGTAAAGAATTGCCTATTTACCGTAGAATAAGAAATAGCTAGAGACGTAATAAATTATATTTACTATTGCCTGTAAACCATTCGCACGCACTTGACGTTATCTAGATTAAACCTTCTTGATCTGTACTGGTCATTTAAAATGCAGAGACACTTTAAAATAAACGTCAACCACAATGCTTCCTGAATGCTGTAAAAATTTATACTTGAAATCATAGCCCTCTAGTTGTTATATAAATTAATATTATAATAGCAGGCTCCAGATAGGCGAATATATAAAATGAACTATTCTCATGGCATTTATTCAGTCATTCCTACTTTAAATTAAATTTATACTTAATTTTGAATTATTTTGTATTACCTGATTGGGGTATTTAATAAATAAAGTTTAAAATCGTAATATATGTTTATTATTTTACAATCTATTTAGATATAATACAAACAAAAGGTGAGGGGGGTGTTACTACCTCTTCGTATAGTATATTATGTTAATTTTCTGTTTCTGTGGGAAAGAGACAGAGCTATGCGTGCCTATAGCTACATCTCTTTCAGAGTCAGTAAAATGTGCTGGTAGGCCCCCTGGTCGTCATACACACCAGTAGCTACCTGTATGTACCTCCGGGCGCGGAGGTGAAGAAGCTCTGGTGATGTCAGTGAAACGACCTGACTCATCTAGTCGAATTCATAATGTAATGTTGCTATATAGACAATTTATCAATTGACATTTGTTGCAACTCCGACATAGTCAATAATACAATCATAAAACTTAAAAAATGACTAGAATTCAGTGGACAAACTTATAACTATTTAATTAGTGGGATCATTCATTGAGTCGATGCAATGTGAAGCAGCCTTGCTCACCACATGTCAAGTTTCATTTAATTTTGAGCTTATCATTACTTACATATCGCTCCTAAACACATCCTTATGTTCTATGCACACTTACTGGTTACCATTGTTATCAGCACGTTAATGTCCGCTGCTGCACACAATGTTTGCAATCCAACTACTTGGTTGGATATGGTTGCTAGGAACTTTCATCATCATTATATCAGCATATACAAGGTTAAATTAAATTAGCTAACGAAACTCCGTAGACGTCAAACTAAGTAACTACGCAAAAATTATTACTGGGAAACGACATTTTTTGGGTGAAAAATCATGTTTTACTGATAGGACTCAGTGTAACGCAATTAAAACATTGTGCTGATGGATGCATTGAATAGTACAGGGTAGGTGGAGGTATTTAAAGTAAAGTTATAACATTAAAAACTAGTATTTAAAAAAAAAAACTTGTGAAAAAGTTGGAACTTTGACCTTCAATATCGCCGTAACTAGAAGGTTCCCAGGTATGGTCTAGAACAAAAAAAATGATCACAATGACGGGGAAAACAAACGGCGATCAAAATACGGTATAACAAAAAAATAATAAAAGTTTCACTTTAAAAAGTATTTTTCGGTTGGGGTCAACAATCGCAGGTACCTAGTGTATATGTATAAATTGGGTTATTTTTGTTTTATCGTGTCTAGATCTCGATACCAATCAAGTCTGTCGAGTTTCGCTAGCTAATTCGACATGATATTCTAGCGACTTTCTCTAAACTGATTACACAAGTGAGATGGTGAAGGGCCTGGGTAGCTCGTAGCACATGGGCTTGTACATCTTGTTGTAGTAGGTGTAGCGGCGCTTGTGCGGCGTCACCGACGTGCGCACCGGCACCGGCACCGGCAGCCGTCCGGCCGCGTGCGCCTGCCGCCGGCACTGCGGACACACGCAGGGTCAGCAGGGGCAAGGGGCTACACAATAACACTTGTAAGGGTTGATCTTCAAGATAAAGTAACGCTTGCCTAGGAAGGTCCTTCGGTGAGTGACCAGCCATTACATACATGTCCCGACTGACATTCGTGGATCTTTGATAATTGTTATTCATGGGTAGTCAGAAGCTCGAAATTGTTATCAAGGGTATCGCATTACTGGCGTTACTGAGTTTGTGTTGTGGCGGTCAGAAAGGCGGTGACTCCATGTAAAATACCGTATTGCATCCATTGGACTGGAAGCCGACCTAGCCGTACGCCGAGACCGACCTCGCCGACCTATTTTTTGGAATCTAAAACTGAACTAAGACTTCGTTGGCTTTCGACACAGTAGTTATTTTAGGTGGGCGACAAACTTAAGTTTATTATAAAAGTAGCTTTTGCTCGCGGCTTCACTCCCGTTATGTACGGAAATTAGCCCACGTTTTCGGATCAGTACTTCCGAAGATTACCTACCCCACCCCCCCCTACTTACAGACTTTTTTATAAATAATTTCTTTATTTATAATAGAAACACAACCAACAGCTACTTACGAAGCGCTAAGATCAACATTACCGTGTACACTACGAAGTGGTGTAGTGGTGTAGTGCGCGGATGAAAGTGCACAAATAAAACCACTACGTTATTGAATATCAAAAAGTTTATTATCAACCATACATAATTAACGTTGGCACAGTATTGCAGATAGGTAGGTCGGCAGTAACATGTATATCACCTGTGAATATGTATATGCTAAGCTCTGATTATAATATTATCATTCAAACTTCTCACCCAATCTAATACTAATCTAGTGATGTCAATAGGACTAATAAACGTCGTTATCATTTATTGCAGTGATGTTAGTTTACTTATCAGATTGTTCGGGTTCGTTCGGGCACATTCTACAATATGCGTTTGACCCCACTGTAAAAGGTGGAAGTTTCCAATATTCTTCACTTATTGCTTATTGCTTTAGTCTTTCTGTAAATACCAGCTTTGCCTCTCGCTCATTATGGACCATCAATTAATTATATGTTTATGCTGTGTCCCATTCGTACAATATTTTAAAATAACCCGTGCTTCTCGCTAGAATCCATCATTTGATACAGCATAACATGGAAGACTATTGACTCCCCAAGACCTATCTAATGTCCTATATCTAAAGTCCACGCGATGCGCTCTCATAAGTAATAAACACGGACCCAATGTCACTAACCCAATCAAAGTAACATTTGAAGCGATCTTCCGAATATCATGACTTTTCTTTAAATATTAATTCTAGACTAATAAGGAAAAAGCGAATTTTAAATAGTAGGTATAATTGAACGATTAATAAGTCAGTATGCATTCTTTCCACTATGACTATCACTATCCTCGTAGCTCTATGAATATGAACACAGTGTCTCATGCGGAGTGTCGCCTGTCGGCAGACTCACATGGTGTCTATCTAGTGCTTGTAAATCTATCGTCTGTGCAAAAATATCTTCTATCGATTCGTATGAAAATATACCTTGTGTGGATTAAACAACATTATTTGTACCGTGGAGGTCGCGTGAGCGTGAGGCCACAATTGTATGTCGCTACCCTAACTATATCGACTACCGTGCATCACTGAATCCAAACAATTATGTATCAAGAATTTAAAATAAAATAAACAAAGTTCAAACCCAAATTCTACAATAATCACTAACTTTATTGTCAAATGAAAGAAACGCGAAATTCAAAAATTATATCACACACATCAAGTAAAATAAAAGAAAATAAAACTAATATATTTTTCAGAAATAATAAAGATTCAAAACATAATTAATAATTATCAAGATAAATCAGATAGCATAATTATTGCAATTGGAAATTAATCTTAAACTATATCGTATTCGTAGCGTACCATTATAATTACAATAACAAATTCATTATGACTAGTTCTCCCGTACAGATGGAGTGCATGAATGTGTGAATTAAATTAGAGCGACTACCTAATACTAGGAGATGATAAAGATGAGATTGCTCTGTTAAGAGATCTAAATAATGCTTACGAGTTACCGAAACTAATTGAACTTTATAACGATGCCTTACTTAAGTGTCAAACTTTAAAACTAATGGAATGAACAATAGACGTGTGCACTCATTATCTGGGGGGGACCTCCCGCGGGGGAGGACTTCTGTATTTGGCTTTGATATGCAAGAAGGGCTTCTTGGAGCAGGTGTCGTCGGCGATGGTAGCCGCCAGCGACAGTCTGATGCTCTCCTCGATGGCGGCCTGCGTCATCGCTCCGTTCACAGAAATACTTTTATTCAGAGGTTTGAAGTCGACGGGAGTTGCCAGACTCATACTTCTGGTCTTTTTAGCGTAGCCATTGGTCCCGTTGAATGTCTTTTTGGGGTCATTGACGGGAGTGGAGGCGAGGCTCTGACTGCGCGTCTTCCTGGCGGCGGTCGTGTCGGTGGGGGTGGTGGCCGCGCTGGTGCTTCTGTTCTTCTTCACCTGGTTGAGTCTGTCAGTGCCACAGAAGCTCTTCTTGTCATCCTTCTGCACGTGCGCCAAACTCATGCTGCGCGACTTCTTAGGTGTGTTAACCAAAGTGGTGGAAGTGAGTGATTTCCTATGCTCTACGGGAGGCGTTCTAACTGATCTACCGGTCGGCGTGTTGGGGGTGCTGAAGCTGGAAGGTGCGGACTGCTTCCTGCTGCGCGGGGTGGCCGGGGATTTGGGCGAGCGCCCGTCCACGGAGTCCGCTCGCAGGGGGAGAGTTAAAGCAGACCGCAAACTTCTGGCTGATGTCGGTTTAACAGGCGTGGAGGTGCGGCGTGCGTCAGGCAGTGGTGAGCTCTTGCCGCTGCTGGCTTTACTGGAGGCGCGCGTAGAGCGGCCGCTGCGGAGCTCGACCGGGGAGGTCTTGCCGCTGATGGAGGAAGCTTTGCTATCGACAGGTGAGACGGTGCCGGCTACTGAGGGCTCCTTGGTGAGCGAGGCGCGGCTGCTGGCGGGTGAGAGCGGGGCGTGCGCGGCGGGAGGGGGCGGGGAGTCGGCCAGCGGCACGGGCAGCACGTCGCGCCGGCCCTGCGTCACCAGGCGCACCTGGCACGGCTCGTGGCGCGACAGGAAGTGCTCCAGCGTGTCCCAGCCGCCGCCCACGCGCACCATCATGTGCCGTCCTTTCAGCAACTAGAACAGAATAAGCGAGTCATTGGTCAATCAAGGATTCAAACTATTATTTGACAAGTATAACACGACGCCTTACGCCATCTACCGGATTTTGTGCACATCACTACGCCACCCGAGTAGATCTCAACACAAACAAGATCATTCATCGATAAGACAATAACATCAATAGTACCAACAGACTACTAACGACATCTAACAATCGACGTGTGAAGTGTCCGTGACGTCAAAGAAGGTTACAACCACATACAAGAATGAGATGGTGAAGACATATACTACTCTGTTTAAACCGCCTATATAAATCCGCACCACCGAGGAACTAGTCTCTCGCTACTTAGAAGGCACAGTGGTCGATAGCCCCGCAGGCACCACTGTTGTCATAAGCTTGACCTAAGCGGAGGCCCCGTCGCCCTCAGGAATAGCTTAGCTAGAAGGTGAAGGGATAGGTCATCCAACGTTGGTTTTATTCCACCGCCACCATTATATAAGTTTATTTTATAATAGTATCAAAGTTTGTGTCGTGTGTTGTCATCACGTTCTGTCTACCTCCTCTTCGTGATTTTCCCGAGATTCAGAACTTCCTACTGTATAACTTATGACAAACAATTGAGCGTCATCTTACCCTGATGAAGACATTCCTGCCGGCTATGTTGTAGCGCCCCTCGCCGACCTTCTTGACCTTGAGCAGCTTAGAGCACTTGCCGGAGCTGCAGCTGCAGCTGCGCTCCATCAGCCGGGTCACCAACTGCACCTGAATATGACAAAGGATATTGTCATCAACTCTTCCTTCTTATATGAACATTATAAACGTTGTTAATATAAGCCTTGTGTTTTTTGTGAATCTAGAAGACATGTTCACTAATTCAGATGCATCCTGTTAGACTGAAAGCTGACCATAACATGGTTGGGAAAAAACTAGCCAGATTACGATGTTTATCTAGAAGACAAAGCCTGGAGGACTCGATGTGTAGATCTAGAGCCAGAAATTGGTAATGCCAGGAAGTTCATGAGTCTTTCTCTGAGGCGATATTTGCCATTTGACTTCCTTAATAAAAAAATGCATTAAAGTATTTGGTAATCTTCAATCAAAAGGATAGCTCAGGAGTTACGTACCCTCTTATCAAGTTCATTAGTAGGTTTGAGCGGCACATCGGAGTCGGTGCTGGCCACTGTTCCCTCTGACTTGGTGCTCTCCGCGTCTGCGTTGTCCACCGCAAGTTGTGCTGCAAATGGTAATTGGAACCTTATGACTATCCATTAAAGAGAGACGGTTGAGGCCGGTGCCTCAACTATACGTTAATTAGGGTATGTGTTCAAGTGGTATACTTACAGTCGTCGGGGTCTGGTTTCTTAGGTGGTACTTCGGTGGTAGATCTGCTAGATAAACAAAGGATCTCATTATTGCCAGATCAAGCAATGAACTACAGAAAACATTAAATTTAGATAGTTTCACTTTAAGGGATAAGATTTACTAAAAAATAGCTAATTTTAAAGAAATAAAAACTAACTCATCCCGTGGTGGCGGCGAGGAGTCCCTGAACTGCCACGCAGTCGCAGACATGGCTGAGTCAAGTCCTGAGTCCCGTTCTTCTAAGGCGATCTCCTTCTCTAGCTGCACTAACCCTGGAGGCTCGACGTTGAACTTGGTAGCGAGACGAGCCACCTCCAGCAGGCACAGGATGACCTGTCGCGGCTGGTTGTGGAGCACTGTGGTACCAAAGATAAGTTTAGAGTCATCGTTTATGAACTACCATGGATGTTCCATATCTGAACGTCGTGCCACCCAGGCACATTATACAAAAGTTACGAGCAATCTTTCTTGAACTTGGTGTTGAGGCTAACTACCACCAGCAAGCACGTTACGAGACCGTCAGCCAACAATATAAGAAAACATACCAAGTTTTATAACAAAAAAATATCTTACCAAGGTCATCGCTTTCGAAGAGCAAGTTTTCGTGCACGCCGAGCTCCCTGCAGAAGGTGATGAAGTTCTCTGTGTTGTCTCGAGAGAAGAAGCTACGCCGCGCCGCGCGCTGCCAGCAGCGTCCACGGATCTGAGGCACAGGCTGTGGAAGAAGACACATTTGTTAATACTTCTTGAGAACTCTTAGATTGAAGCGTAATACCGACATCAACGCGTTTTGTAGCATTATTGAGTGTAAACCAGTGCCTAAGATTGGACTGCCATGTTTATCTGCCAAGATTCTTAGGATGCAGTTGGCACTTAAGAGTATCTTAAAAGTTTTGACTGCGTAGGACAGATGAAAACCATCTCAACTTCAAACGAGCGAGATGCACTGCCAATCCTAAACTAAATTGACAGAATCCTAAATACTGGTGATTCTCATTTTATAACTATGCATACTCACCCCAACTATGAGTCCCTGGTCGAGCGCCTCGCGCGCCCGGTCGTGTATGACGGCGGCCAGCTGGCACAGCTCCACGCCGTTGTCCAGCACGTCCAGGAAATTCTCCCCGGACAGATAGGTTATACCTAGGAACAATGACAACTGTACGTTAGACAGCCGTACACTCTTTGCCTGTGATGGATATTCTTGCATGGAAAGGTTGTGCTTTTCTAAACCATTGATGGATAGCAGTTACTAATGGGACCCTTTGCGTCGATCAGCCGCTCGACTGAGATCTATTTATATAAATAAAGGCATTTAAGATCACCTGTCGCCTTTTTTGGAAAAGCCTGGTGGTGTACTGCGATAGCTAAGGGGACCGAGCATTCATTTCCAACGAGTTAAGTTCGTTAAGTCATCTTCATTCTCCTGCCCTTATCCCAATTTATTTGGGTTCGTCGCATCATGTCTTCTTCCATACTTCTCTTTTATTCATCATCTCAGCAGTCATCTCGTTTCTAGCTATATCATTCTTCACACAGTCTATCCATTGTTTCTTTGGTCATCCTCTCCTCTTATAGCTCTATACATATATGTATATCTACATTCATACTCAATTTTTCCATACTACATTTTCCCCATTCTTCCGCATCACATGTCCATACCACGATAACTGATAACTACACAACTTTTCAGTCACTTGTCAGTTAAGTTAGATAAATGTAGTCTCGCCATTTAGTAAAGTAACAACTTCATTCTTGCACAACTCTAATAAAACTTATCTACAATGTAAACGATTGACACACTTAAGATCTTGCTCCTATCGAAGATATCGTAGAACATAGTCGTCATGTCACTGACCGGGCCTGAACATGAGGGACCAGTATATGCTGGACTTTAATGGCATTGCCTGCAAAGTCAAAATATCAGCGAACTGTGCATTAAAACATCCACCAGCTAAATATGGTGGGCACATCAGACTAACATTTGCTTGTCTGTCAATATTAAGCAAAGGCATCAACAAGATACGTAATGTGCGATTGTTAGGTGGGAGGAAACAGCTCATGTTAAATGCATTTCGAGTGATGATGAAATTGGCGAAGCTCGTCAACTAAGTAGTAAGACTCTAGGTGTAATGTAGCAAGTTTACGACTTTGAGAGTAAGTTGCACGATTAGAACTGATTTTGCGCAAAAGGAAAACTATCTGCACTGCCTGCACGGAACCGAATCCTACCAAGTTTTAAGTTATTGTCAAGATTCCGGGCTCCTAAACTAGGTACGCAGACCTGTATCTCAGGAGTCGGACATTTTGCGGCTTCAATTTATATAATACAACCGTGACTTTTGTGTTTGTTTATAGTGGTTGTTGACACAGCAGGTGGAGTGAATGATTGTGTTTGTGTATCTAGGGGTGTGTATATGAGTGTAGTGTGTGTGTAAGGAGGAGTGTATGTGAAATGTGAGTGATTAAATTTATACTTTCTTTCAAGGTAATTTTGATGAAGTTATGATTCTGTAGCCAATATATTTTCTGTTTCATCATAAGTTAAGGATAATAGCCATATTCTTAATTATTTTCTAATTTCATTTAATCATTTCATCTGTACAACGGATTTTTTTTATTATACATATATTCGTGAACTTTGAGCCAACTATTGTCGACTTGTAAAAGCAAAACGACAGGGGTTTATTTTACATATAGGGAAACCGTGGGATCTTAGAAGCAGCGTTTTATCTAATGGAAGCAATGATCAAAGCATGGCTTCTCCTTGGATTACTGCTTCCCAACTACAGTTTATCTTTTTATTTGCGCCTCTTCTTTGAAGCTTTCAATATAATTTAACAGTAAATATTCAGGAAGTGGATCCCCTTTGTATAACTAACAAAAACAAATGCATTAACGGCTGGGGGCGATCCGTTACTGATTACTGACTGACGACTTTTTACTGATCTGGTATTTTCATACTCTGCATTTCTGCAGGCCGCGGAGCATGCCACGTTGTGTGCGTGGCTGGCCGCCATTACGCTCGTAAACTGTGTGATTTAGATGTAGATATACGAGAAACAACGAATAATTCGGAATTATGAAGCGATGAGGATAAAACATTGAATGATGTGCGCAATCCAAGAAATAGTGGTGTGGGAGCAAAAAGTATTAGTCTGAATTCATTTATTTTTATTTTAACGATATTCTATGATTGCTCCAAAATTACTGGGTCTACCACTTCTCGCGCTCAAGTGGTCTCGTTTTTTTTTTAATATTTTACCAAAATTGTCAGGGCTTCCCTGACATTGCTCAATTATTTTCACCAGATGCGAAGGTCATATAAATTCACGGCAAAATAGCCGTACCTACCATATTTGCAAATACTTATATTGAGTGTGCAATTCTAGCAATAATTCCAAACCGCCTAACCGGGACGGTGAACTTTCACGACGGACGTAAGGCAGGGATCGAAACCGATCGCATTCTCATGACCCTATCGCTGCAGATCTTGCCGACCGCGCGGTTCTGTGCTACCCTGGTACCGCGGAGGCTTATTAATCTAGGACCTTTGGCCCTGTGGCACTGCTTGCAGATTTATTTTATTATCGGACGATATTACCGACTTATTGCTTATTGGAGGTGGATAAATTGTGGGTATTGCCGGACTATAATCTTCAATGTATCATTGGTAACTGACCAATATCTATCTGTAGCAAGATCGCCATATTTGGAAATATCATCGGTAACATTAACTAAAGCAAAATAATTCATGAAGCGGAATGACGAATAAGTTTTTCCAAATAAGTTTGCCAATGGTAAATGGGTTTGGGAGTCCGGGCAATCACTGACTCTTCATGAATTATTGATTGTTATGCGCATACAGCCAATACCTAAGCTGCTAATGCACAGAGTGAAGAAGCATCTAAATATTCAGTAGGTAAGATACCACCAATAAACAAAATGATTTATGACTTCGTTAGCTGCACGCTTGCTTCTTGAAACTAATTAAGTTATGAGGGGAAAAGAACAACCGTGTCTAATTAAATATAACACCTTCGAATCGAATGGTTTTCCTGTCAATTAAAAATGTTGGAACTAATAACTTATCACGCCTGGTCCCATGTAATATGCGGCGAGGGGACTCTAGGGGAGGCCTATGCTGGAAAGCAAGACAATGTAATGGATGAAGTGAAATTAGTGTAAGATTGTAAAATTAAGGCTATAAATAAATAAATAGGGGGCGAGCCTATTGCCATCAACCGGGCACAAATCCATGATGGAAATAAAACATAAAAAAAAGTTCCTTGAAATTAATTCAAATTCAAAAAATAAAAAATTATCTGACGGCACGGTTGGCGCAGTGGCTGAGCGATTGACTGCTGCGCTCCGTGTCGCGGGTTCGATTCCCGCACGGAACAAAAAAAAAAAACTAACATCAGGGAGAGTAATAACTGATGTGCGGTTAAGATTACTGAATTATAAGCTTTTGAGTTACGAGATTATGTAAAGCACTTGAAGTAAGATGAAATCCCATCAAAAACATCTATGTGAAATGAGAGCCAACTTCAATATTATGATATATGCCTTGGTTGTTGACTTCAACGATAAAAGAAGTGAGATCTAAATGGGTGCCAAGTTCAATGGTCCTGATAACATCCAAAAATATTTTAAAACAACTTAAATTTCTTCTTTTAACTTAGGATAATATATTGAATAAATTGGTCTGCTTTGGCTAGTTCTCATATACGAATTATTATTAAGTATCTACTAAAACAGTCATGGAAGAGCCCTATGTTCGATGGCTAGTTTCTACCGGCAAGCCAAATTTTCGGAAGAATAAAATAAGAACTTACAGCTTTAGAACTTGCGAAGGCTATAATATAATTCGTATTCCACTCGTTATATATTCACGTGAATACCTTAAAATCCACATAAAGACCGGTTGTCATAAATTTTGATTGCTTATTCTTACATTACATGCACTATAAGTAAGTGTTCCTAATAGAATCAATTAATTACCAAATTATAATAAAATGATAAAAATTTACTAAATTAGTTCTGATTTATTCCTTTGCTTTCACCCAACTACCTATCTGGATACCAAATTTGAACTTTCTAGGTCATCTGGAACTGGGTTAGAGTTTTGATCTATAGGTCAGTCAGTGATAAAAATGACGATTTTTGGATGTTAATCCCTAAATAACCGTTTGAACTGTGTTTATGAAATTTGGAGCACATATGTATCTCGCAAGTCTCAATATATGAGCCAAATTTGACATGTTTATATGAAATGGTTTTTGAGTTATGAGGGGGTTAAAAGTGGCTCCAAATGGTTCGTGTCATTTATACACGGTGCTGCTCGCCAGTTCTGTTAGCTCGAACTTGGCTTGACACGCTACCGTGTGTCTAGATAGATAAGTAAGTAGGTACAACTTAACTTATGCTACTAAAATAACGCCGGAATTTGCTAATAAATCCTATGACATCCGTTGTGGACTAGTGGCTCACGGATGGACGCAATGGCAACACACATAAAAATACAAACAGAAAGTGCATTGCATTGCACCAGATAGTTGGCAATGAAGTAATTACTATGTGGGATTGTGCGCCCTGCAATCTGACGGTGGAAGAATGCAAGCCGACGCAAGGAACCGGCTTTCGGATGGCCAGATACATGTGTTATGTATATTGTGTATAACGTGAGCAAAAGATAAATAATATCGCTGCGAATGTGTGGGACTGTGGGACCACCCAGGCACTAAGAGCACAGATTAGCACAGGTTATTACTAGCATCTCACAGAGATGGGGTAGTTTGTGAGTATTTTACAGATATGCCAACATTCTTCGATTTCGACTTGTCTATCCCTACTCTTGTGTTTTCAATAATATGGCTTTCTCTTTGTAAGTTTTTTTTTTTGCCGGAATTGCAGTTGACATAAATTATGACAGATTCCACGCAAATAAACCTCAAGAAGCTCAGAAAATTAGGAATGGTATAAGCACGGTGTGAAAATCACTGGATAGAAGACTACTCTACAAACTCAATGTTCATAGTGATCAGTTACGCTATACCTTGGAACAATATTAATCGTCCAAACGACAACAATAGAGCTCTTTGTACTGGTAGCGAAGATCAAGATTACGCGCACATTACAGGCTCGATACTCCTATGTAGTCATTGAAAAGATTTAATTGAGAACCGATTCGATTAGAATTGAGTGTGTAAATAGGAAAAACAACCGGCTAACGAGCGGGCGGTCAGTCGGTCATGTCATGATGGCAGAAGGAAAACTCCAAGTGTTAGATCTGTTTTCTATAATATTTGCAGATGTTATATAGTAGTCGCTCCGAAAATTAGGAACTTATAAATTATACCCAAGTGTAAAATGACGACAAGTTGATATATCAGAAGTGTGGATTGATTTTAGCGCAGCGCTGGATACCTTCGGAACATAGGATGAGGAGTCTATAGGCCATTGTGTAATGACAATCTTATACTTATACGACAACACGTCACATTTATATCTCAAACCTGCAGAAATTATTTCTCGTGTGGAATCTGCAGTAATGAATGTGAAATTACTGCAAAAACTATAATCGGTTGAATGAAAATGTTTGCTGATTTACAATGCAACAAAACGAGTAAGTAGTTGTCCAACCATTTTTTGCAAACTACGAATGTAAAAGTTGTTTTTTATTCAAGAATGCCAAGTATTTGTGTAAATGACTGGTCTGATTCTTATCGGTACAATTAATAATTAGCTTTATTTCAATAGTTCAATTCAGGGAGCGCGGCGCGGCGGTACAAGGGGACTCATGTAACCGGTCCTCATGAACACATAGCAGTTTTTCGTCCGTAATTAGCGCGATAATAATCGAAGCGGACAGCGTCTTGCAAAATAAATAAATTAGTGTTAAATAAGAACGTACGCAGCGAGGACGCACGTACCTGTGAGTTGTAGCTGCAGAAGTGCAGAATTAAATGCCATTTTGGTGGGATGGCCTTAAATGACAGGACACACACCGAAATGATGAGCAGCAGTTGTTAAATACGATTATACGACATTCATCCATAACTTGAGGCGATTGTTTATGGATGTCCCATAAGTTCTAGCAAATGATAGCATAAAAAAAAGAACATCGACTTTTTTGTTGGTTTTCATATCTTGGTCAAAGCACTAATACGCTAAACGCGTAACCTTCTCTGAATAATGACAGATTGTAAGATATCAATTCCCTATTAAATATGCAACCAAGCTCATGGAGCGCTTGTAGGTAGGTAGGGAGAAAACTGAACTGACACTCGGTTGCTTAGTCTAAGCATGTCCTTTTGGTGGCGCAGAGAGTGCTCCTTTATTACAGGGCAGATTTACATTTGTCCAACAAACCGGAAGGCTGGATGAGCATCAAATTATGTTAAGACAAAAATCTTAGTTAAGTAAACGAACACCCCCGATTTTTGCGAAACGTTAAATTCGATGCAACTTTAACCCATCATAAAAAAGAAAACAAAACATTTAATTTGATACAGGGTGACTGAATCTGGACCCGCCATAGCAAATTCGCATATAGAGGAGATCATTTGCTAATTATATAAAACCTTGCTTTCCCTAGCTAAAGTTTTATAGTTTGGGAGCTATGTCAATTTTTATTTAATTCATAACTTCGTATACAGGGTGTAAACAGACCCTTCACATAGCCGTCAACCAAGCATTCTGTACACCGAAAAAAGTAACTTTTCGCAAAAATTATTGCTGGGAATCGACTTTTTTTTTTTGGAGTGAAATTCACGTTTTACGGTAGGACTCGATGGAAAGCACTAAAAGCATTGTGCTGATGGATGGATTGAATAGTACGGGGGTCGTGGAGGTGTGTAAAGTAAAAATCTTTATTAAAAACATGTATTTAAAAAAAAACTTGAGAAAAAGTTGGAACTTTGACCCCCAATATCTCTGTAACTAGAAGGTTCGCAAAGACGGGGAGAACAAGCCCCTTTCGGTTATGTTAAGGGTCTATTTACACCCTTTCTCTGCTTAGTCTTCTACAGACCAATAAAACATTATACTGAGGTAACGATTCGCTACTCAGAAGCGTCCCGTCATCGGTGAGAAAAATATAATTAAATCCGTCTTCTCGATTTGGTGATTACACATTAAGTCAGCTTATTAAATCGAATCTGTAATGCTTTTAACCTTAATTATTAATTTTCGCATTCCAATAACGGTATCGTAAGGATGTCAATGCTGGTGAGCAAGCGCACCGGGCGACGTACCCTGCGCACGCGCCGCTTAACGGGTCACAACGGAACTTCGATATTGCAATAATAATAACTCCATAATTTATATGGTGTTACTTTGTATGCCGTAATAAATTTAAGACATGGGATTAAGCGTGGCATTGCACTTCAAGGCTGAGTGTTGACTTGGATGTTGGAGAAGTTACAATTAAAGTTGAAACAACAACTTGTTAACAAAATAAAACCGCCTTCAAAAACACAAAAAAAGTGAAAAATAACTTTAGCTTCAGAAGTCGGTGACTTTTGTTTGTTTGATTAAGTTTTTTTTTGCCACCGACTTCTGAATCTAAAGTTATTACGACTATACGACTTCAAAAAACGAGGAGAGGTTCTCAATTCGTCGGAATCTTTTTTTTAACCGACTTCAAAAAGAAGGAGATTATCAATTCGGATGTTTATGTATTTATTTATTTTTTTATTTATGTTCGGGCATAACTTCGTCATATATATACGGATTTGCAACATTCTTTTTTTGCTCGAAAGGGGTTTATTCCGAAATGGTCCCATTTAAATTTCATATAGATCTGATGATGAGTTTCGGAGACAGACAACGTAACTCTTCAAAAAATGACAGCAAATCAACCGCGATTGCTGCTATCGCATAAATATGCATTGTTTACACAATCACATAACATAAACCTTAACCGACTTCAAAAAAGGAGGAGGTTCTCAATTCGTTGGAATCTTTTTTTTTTAATGTATGTTCACCGATTACTCGAAGACGCCCGAACCAATTTAGAAATTTATTTTTTTTGTTTGAAATAGTATACTCCCAAGTTGCTCTCAGAAATATTGTCATGATCTGATCATGGACTTCGGAGATATGGAACGGAACTCTTCAATAATAGACAGCAAATCTGTTGCGATTGCTGCAATCGCTTGGATGTATATTGTTTACACAACATCATAACATAACCTCACGCCTGTATGCTCTGAGGAGGTACGCAGATGTGTACAGTACACCCAGATTTCGACAGTTAGGTATATTAAGTTCCTTTTATTGGGGATAAGCCTATTACCATGAAATGTATTGTTAACAATGTAAAATAAATGCTTAGCAAATAATTGTATAGGTTAATAAGACTTTCTAAATGATATGAATTTATCCACATTATGATTTTTATAATTAATTGCAAATTTGACCATGTAAGACTTATTTAAGACTTTTTTTTATAATCAGAGTTGGTGAACCAGAAAAGCATAAGTACTTAATTTCTAATTAACTACAAGTCAAAGATATCAAAACGCTTAATCCATTGACTTTTACTAAACGCAAAATAATATTTAAATATTCATAACAGCGTCTAGGCAGCCGCAGTTCATGCTGTGAGTAGACACCCCGTAAACAGCCCAATAGTAAACATTAGCATTTTATGCACGCCTGGTACTCTGTACTCTTTTACTGTAATTAAGAAATTGCTACCTTTGTAATTAAATTATATTTGGTACCTAGAAAATTAGTTTTAGTAAATATAGCAATTACTAAATTACGCATAACTGAATAATTTTACTAAGTGAACTTTCATTGAAATTATGATTATGACGACTAGACTACCAGTAATTTTATCCCATGGGATTTGCACATGAGCCAATGAAGGTTATTCGTGTTTAAAAATTAGCAACAACATTCTTCTGCAGACGCAAGTCACTGTATTTCTTCAGATAGAGATTTGACAGAGGCTTTTGATTGAGTTGATCACGAATGTCGCGACCTATTCATGTTTTAGTTATTTAAAACTCTTAATCAGAACCTGATCTTATGATGATCCATCCATGAAAGATATGATAACTCAGTTATAATATGTTAGAAGGATTATGTTGAAGTAGGTATGAAACTGGGTCCAATCCTGTGCCAGACAATGACGCGAATTAATTACAACAATTAAGCAACAATAGGCCACCACACCCGATAGGTGATGGTCTATATGTTGAGGCAGTCATATGTTACAACACAGTTGTGCGGTCATGTGTCGCCAGGCATTACATCGACCCGCGGCATCACTCACCCGGGTCGTACCTGATCATGCGTAACACTAATTACTATTTACTAATCACTTGCCTTACTTATGTTACGGTATCGCTCATTAATGCCCTACATTCGTGACGCTTTTTGTATAAAACCATCCGTCAACGCTTGCACGGATAATTCATGAATTCAATGAAGCATAAAACAAATAATATTCGAATCGATACATTTATTCCGTTTCATGCTGATGTGAGTGCTATCACTGAGTTTTAAAGTCCATATTTCTTTGTTGGGGGATGTAATGGTGATGATCTTCTGACAGAAAAGTAATAGAGAAGACGTGTGTGAGAACGTAATGGCTGTCTCGTGCGTGTCATGTTGGTTTAAGACACAATAATCTGCTATAATGCGACTATTACGAACATTATTGTAAATTATGTCGTTAGTACGTAGGGAAACAGTAATGATGTCATATAATAGAACTTGTTTGGAAGTCGTATAGTTCCCAGTTGAGGGGACCACCGGACGAGCTTGCCATTTACAATGTATCGTAAAAAAACGAGGAGGTCAAACAATGAAGACAAGTGGCGTCCATTTGACGAACCACATCTAATGAAGATCAATACAAAACGTCTTACAAATGAAGTTTTTGTGACAAGACGAAGTACTCTTCCCCAATAAGGAGGCACGGTGTTTTATAGCTGTCATGTTGATAACAATCAAGGAAAATCTGCAGGATATGATACATTTCAAACGAATACTTAAATGCATTAGCTAGCCTTACTATACAATGCACAGGATTTCAGCAGTTAGTTAATTAATTGGAAAATGTCTGCTTTGAATAGCTAGGACTACAAGAGCCAGCGGAGTTACGTCACAAACTAAATCAAGCAATGCAAATTAAAATGAAGTTTAAATAGTACGTCTTCCTTGAATCTAATTTGTATTTCTCGTTTCAAGATCGCACAAAGATTCTATGAGATATGAATTGATAGTCTGAAACATGATTGCGCCACCTTGGAGTGAGTGCTGTCTTAAATCTACGCGTTTGTCTTCGCACGTGTGTGTCTGCTCGTGACTCGTTTGCCATGTAGGCGGCGTGAAGTTTCCACCCATCGCGCAATAGACCTCCACATTATACGTGCGGCCCTAGTAGGACTGACACATTCACTAAGCCAAACTAAATCAATCGAAGACTGCTCGAAGAGCATAATTCTTAGCATTAAGGATTTGCTATCTCTGCAAATGTCCGAAAAGAACACCGATGAAATCGTAGCATCTAATAAAGATTTCATTGAACAGATTACAGCACTGAAAAGCGCAGAAATATATTTATGTTCCATCCAAGTTGCACTGCAACGTGCAGTTATTGTAAACAAACTTTAATAAATAATATTTTATTACTCTTGTCTTGGTAGACCAAGGAATTCTATAAACGAAACATTTTAACATAACCAAGACAAAATTCACAAATATTTTATTCGCCTAAAATAAAATCTTCTACGGTAGTAAAAAAGTTAATAGATACTTCTTGATAAACAGAATGTTTATTTATGCTGATCCATGTCCACCTACAGCAATGCGTGAATTTGTCATGGAAGTAGTAAAGTTAAGCTGCTAATTATCAGCACATCTCATAACATAACGTTGTCCGGTGACCGGTGACTCGGTAACGGCCCACGCGGCGGGAGCGCAGGCCGGTCGGCGGCATCGGCACACAAACGCGGCGCGCGCATTTATGGCAGCGATGATACAATCACTTGTCGTACAAATTGTGCTTTATTATTACAATTCCTTGGCCCTGTGTAATACTATAAATATATTTCAAGAATTTGGAGTGGACTTAATCGCATCTTGATTTGAATTTATTGATATTACCTTTTATTAATTTGCAAAACATTATTTTGAACTCTTAGAGTCAACCCTGTTGATCTTTGTTTAGACTAACGAATGCCAATAATAGATGTCTAGTTTATGGCGTGCCTCTAAATATAGAACATAATAATATTTATTTTTACTACAGTGTGAACAACGTACCCTGGATTCAGAACTTGTTGGTTAACTTGAATGGCGCGACCGGAGTACATGTAATGATGAGGTTCATGTTGATGGTAATATCCGCTGAACTGAGGAATATCCAGTGTAACTAGTAACTACATATTTTTATTAGTAACGGATTTAAAGTCGTAATTCTGTTTACAGAAACAATCACATCAATCACAGCATTGAATAATCTTTCCCTAATTTCGAGTTGCAACATTTCTTTTGGCAACTCACATGGCATTTGCAAGTCGGAGAAACTCGTAAAATTGCAATTTTTCACGGCGCTCGCTCCGGATTACATAACTCATACAACAATATTGTTCACTAACAATACCAATAGTATTCAGTTCTACGCTGGTTCTTTTCGTAAAGTTTTCTAACCCGCCACAGTTTCACCTAGTTACTATTAGAACTGTGTTTTTTCTATACATAATGTGGTGTGACTTACCTATTGTCTTATTGATCCAGTCGGCCAGGTCCTCCTGCAGCGGGAACAGCTGCCTCGCCTGCGAGTACAGTATCTTCTCCCGGTAGAAGTCCTCGTCCTCCGAGCAAGGCGTCTGCGCCGCCAGTGCACAGTCCGCGCGCTCGAAGCTGCTGCTCATCTTCCTATTCACTACTATGTCTCCGTGACCGATATGGCGTTCTTCTTCTTCTTTCCCCCCTTCGAACGAGCTCCGAATATACTCGAAAGCATTGGTCCTCTCAAAGGCATTATAAATTCTATCAAAGTTCCCGCTCAGCGGTCTGTCGAAACTCTTGGGCTCCACGGAGGTCGGCGAGGTTACCGGCCCCCACGACGTGCGGCTCCCGATGGCAGTCGGACCGCACCGGTAATACGCCATTGTCAAGGCTTCCCTGCAACAAGAACAACACATCAGTAAACATCGATTCAATTTTAGATAAGACTCAACCTATGCATCTACTTTCAACTGAACAGAAAACAACTTGAAATGTTCGCGAGGAATGACAAGTAAACATGAACACATTAAACTTTTAGCGACGGATATTATTTCTAACGAGGGTTTTGATGAGCACCATTCCGCCTCAGTTAAGGCTTTTCAACAAATATGAACTAGACAGTAAAATAAGTTTTAAGAAAACGTTTGGCAACCAATTTTGTGCACGAAACTAATTTGCATGTCTGACAAGGGCCGTGTTCGGTAAAAACTAACTAATGATGAGGCGAAGGTCGCTCCCGCTGACAGACAGTAATTAAGACACAAAGTGATCGCTGACACAGAGATATGAACACTGACAGCCGGTAATTTACCAACAGGTTCAGGTGAATTCTTTTAGTAATAACAATTATTTTGTTTTGATTGGACGCGCCCACTTCATCCGACCATTATAATATTTTTTTCAGATTGATGAGGTTTAAATAATAGTTTACTTGGTTTAGTTTAGTTCACAATTAGTCAGGGTGTACAGTAGGGACCATAAGTCCAGTAGCAGTTTCACAAATCTATCGCATCAAAACAAGTCGCACTTACGACCTTTTTCTATAACGAACATTTTGCACACATACAAGATCTTGTATATCGCACTCTTTCATAATTATCTAGTCAGAAAGAGTGCGATATAATGATCATTTGCCTTAGTGACAAGCCCTTCATGTCGCGACGGCGTATTACGATAGTGATATTTAATTTCGAACCAATAAGTATGTGTGGTATTAGTTGAATTTATTGTTTACAAAAAAGATGAGGGTGAATGTAAAACAAAATAAATAACTTCTGGATTGAACAAACTAGTTAAGACGTTGTTAGTTGGTGAACTTTGTTACGAGCGTTTGTGTTATTATTGCGATTAGCGTGTTGTTTGATTGTCTTTATTCAAGATGCAAGCTAATATCAGTATTGATGCCAGAGCAAATATTCTCGCTTTGCGTAAAAATGTGCTGAATATTTCTCAAATTTTAACTGAAACCGGCTTACGTGTAAGTTATTATAATTATGATGATAGTTAAGTTGTGGTGCGTGATTTTCTTATTATTATTGCTAGTTGTAAGTGTGTAATAATATTTTAGTTTTTTAGAGAAATACTTTGAGCCGTTGCGTAAAGAGGTTTGAGGAAGAAGGTAGTCTGAGGAGTCGTCTAAGAACTGGAAGGCCGCCACTTATTTACTCGAGTCAGCGCCGTTTCATGGTGGAAGAATGTGAAATAAATGGTTTCATTCCAACTAGAATGTTTCCAACTAGATCAATTTAATACTTCATTGCAAACTGTTCGCCGTGTACTCCATGCTGAAGGTTTACATCCTCGGAAGCCGGCTAAAAAACCATTTTTGACACAAAAACACAAGGAGGAACGACTACGTTTTGCTCGGGAATATTTAGATTTTAACTGGGAGACGACTGTATTTTCTGACGAGAAGACTTGTATGAAATATTAAGTACGCTCTTTTTGTAGGGTCCATGCGCACACGTCTACTTGACTGCATAGAACATAATGGGGGTTATACATAATATTAATACCTAGATGTTTTTGTTTTAATAATTAGACGGTGTAACTAAATATTTAGTGATATTAACATATCCGTAATTAAATTTTAAATTTAATGATCTTAAATTGAGGTTTAGTTTCAATCTGCTTTTCGTCAAGAAAATGAACACTTAAGCTATAACCTCAATACATTCATTGTGATTTTTGAAGCTTAATAAAAAAAAAACATGTTCATAAAGTCTAAATCATCTAATAGTTTTTAATCAACTATGCTAAATACCGATACCTATAATAAGTGGGTATCTACAATTAGATTTGCGTTATTAGAATGTCCTTTCCTTGTTAAGTTATTATGAATTGACTAAGTGGGTTTAAACAAAAAATCTTATGAACGGTAACAAGAGAACTTCTTTTGTCTAGGTATGAATGTGACGTCACAATTCTCATAAAATTTTTGTGAAATTTATAAATAAATTAAACGAATAAACATTTTTGTTATCATTCAGCAAGAATTTTATTTCCACCCTTCAACACCAAAAATCACATAATGAGGTTAAATAATAATATAATATATAACTATCTAATATTTAATTTCTTAAAAATAAATAATAAGCATGAATACATTATAAATAAACATAAATACCTAACAACTTTCTGCTTGAAATACAAATATTATTATGGTTTCAAAGAAACAAAAAACAGCCACACGTTGTAATTAAGATTCGAACTTAGACATCATTGATCGTGAACCCATGCTCAGCCCAAACAGCTACCAACACCATGTTAGAACTTCGCGAATTTTAGCAATGCAATGGTAAGAACAGGTCACCTCAATGACGTGTATTCTAAATGCAACAGAAATTTTATGTTATTTCGCGTAGTGCGACTACAGTTCATTAGTGTGTGTTATCTGTGCTCGCACAGTTCATAGCAATGTAATCCTTAGCATGCTACTGGACTTTTGAGAGTTTACTGTACATTCACAAAGTCATTTCAGTAAGTAACTGGAACTTAATAAATTTATGCAAAATTGCTATTTATTTGTCAAACTCTGTCGAATGTTTATTTTCGATGTTACACTGAATCATACTAGCACACACATCCACGTTCGACGGTAGGTAAACCTTCTTCCTGGGAATTCTAGTCCTCACGACCGTAGCGATGCCGCCGGTGTTTGGCGGATCGTCGGCAAAAGACAAAAGGCAGAACTGGCGGGTAGATCACACGGTGCCATACTGCCATATATGTACCGGTCGTGATGCGAGAACCACGGTACGTGACGCGAATGGGATCCCTCTATACGACAATATTCGGTATTGGTTCAGTTTGGTACATGATTCCGCCGCTACTTGGGGCGAAGATCGAGCAATTAATAACGTTTTAACAGCTATTTTAGCGACTTCTATAACTAAATCCTCCAACCAAAGGTTGCAATAACCGTTCGGAACATGTCGCCGGAATCCATAAAGCGTAAAGGGAAAGGGCATACAAGCTGTGACATAGATTCCAATGATCATACCTCATAGAACACAACATTTCGCAATAACTATAAATTATGCCTTCCGTTCGTGTTCGCAGGCGGATATTCAAGTACACACGTTTAAAGTACAATAAGTGTCACATGCAGGAGCATGCGATTGTTATGAAAGGAAGCCTGTATGCTATCCCACGCGAGCGGACATCAACACAACTGTTGGTAACGGATCATTATTGAAGAACTTTACGTTCTGTGAAAATGCATTCGAGTTGTTCACAAACTTGGGAGGTTCGTGCCACTCGCGTAGACATGGGTTCATGTCATGTGTCGTGTGTATGTCGTTCTTCGCGGCTTCCATGGAGCGCGGTGGTCCTCCCAAGCGCGTGACCACGTCCTGGGACTCCTAGGAGCGCGGATTGGACATGACCTCCGTAAGGTATTGTCCAAATTACGAACAAAATGTAGAAGAATTAAATTAAGGTAGAGAATTCGGCATTCAACATTAATTAGAAGTGCCAAAAGAATTGAAAGGAACATTATCGCCGTGGAATGCAAAAATACAATAGATTAATGTTTATGTTGATGAACCAGTTAAACTGGATGGAACAATTTTCTAGCTAACACGCAAAAATAAAATAACATTACCAATAACAGTTTAAACTTATTCAAATGACGTATTCCCATGAAATTATAATATTTTCCCCATGGAAGTTAATTTATGTGAATGGGAGCAGCTGGGACGAGCCGGCATCGGCACCGCGCCCGCATGCCCGGCCCGTCACCGTGCTGCCGTCCCAACGGCGATGCGACACGGAAGTTACGGGGAAATCGATTTCAAAGAATTGGGACAATCTTTTGCATGCCATTACTTTATTTCTATATCAAATGGTACCCTTCTCCAAAAACTTAGAGTACAATTTTCTTTGTATCCTCTTTTGATGGAAGATAGCACGCGAGACTGGGTGCAGGTAACTTGCGGTTTATTCAGGAAAATGTAATTTTATAACGAAAAGTTTGGTCGCAACACACACTTACAATATGTATAAATGCAGGTTAACTTTTGATTCAGACCACTTTGTTGTTTTTCTTGGCTGTTTTCCTCACATGAAAATGTAAATACCATCTGAAAACTGAATGCACTATGAAGAGAGACTGCAAGCTTCGTGCTTTGTGTCATCAATACAGTCGAAAACATCATAAAAAGGCTTTTTGTTTTTACAACTTTGTCCTTTATTTCGAAGCACTTTAGCATAAAGTCCTGCTCTCACTAAGTTCAGTAGATGACGAAATGAACTCGGTCCTTGATAAGCAGGCGCAGCAGTGAGCCAGGTGAGCCTAGTCAATCACCATAAAGTGGTCGGAGCTATGTTGTGTTGCCCACGCGCACCGGGCCTACGACGCAGGCTTATAGGGCTGACAAACCTTGGACCTATGGAATGTTTCGACTCAATCACTTCAGTACAACGGCCAATATTAAATTGAGGTTGTTATCAGTTCTGATGATTAATCTAAGACGTATCATGGAAAAACAAGAGCAATATGCTTATGATCTTTATGTCATTGTCATTCATTATCTTGATCTTTATGCAACTTCTCCAAATGTGGTTCTTCGTGTCTGTCGGTCTGTTTTTTTCACTTTCTGTTAAAGCCCAGAAACCATAATTATTTATTGTCCGATTCAGTCCCTACACAGCAACCCGCCTGTTTCTTCAACTATGCAGCTGTCAGCACTACATCGTATAGGTCAAGTTGAGCGGGCCGGTCGCGTCGCTCAAGAAAATCGTCCATTTACGCAAATTACACGCAGACGCGAAGGTCTCCACTCCCGACGGCTTTTTCATTACGACGCTCTTGAGCCCGTTTACATGGTTCGTTTGTGTGAAAAATGTACACACGCTCACTTCAAGATGGCAGACGACGGCATATAATTTATAATGACGAAGTTATGGCAATTTGTTGATATCTTATTTCTGAAGCAAGTTCACAGAAGTCGTAATGAAAGTTATTGTTGTGAACCGACAAATTAAAGAGGTCGACATAAATTGCACATCATTAGTCTGACAAACAGCTCAGTACTTAACAACTAATTCAACTTTGAAAAGGAAGAATCAATCTGATTGAATAATACGAAGAAATTGTCCCTAAGTGACTAGGGCAACAGGAATATTGGAGACGTCTCTCAGTGAGTGGTTGGTCGCCGAGCGGCGGTGCGTTGACTCCTGTGCGCTCCTTAATTGGATAATCACATTCACTCCCGCTCAGCCGAGTTACCAATGCAACTCGCACACTGTCCGCATAGCATACATTCTTGCACATCTAAGATTTCTGGAGGATAGTGCCTCTCTCTATCATTCATTGTGTAAGCCAGTTTTCCAATTGTCATTGTGGCTTGTTTTGGCTTCTGTTGCCTTCTGTTGCTTAAATAAAGGCCCAATATTTTTTTTTCAATATCTTCAATATACAGACATCGGCCTGTTGCAATTTTGTTTTATGTATAGATATCGATTAAGTTTTCCAGCAAACACATCCGAATGCACTTTGCAGTCAAAACAAATAGCAACAACTGGATCGAGTAATAACTGCAATATCGGTGGTGCATTAGTAGTGCATCGCGATTGCACCGACGGTATCGTGTTACCGCTCCATTGTAAGGGGACCCATATGGACTCGGTAACCGCACGGCACTCCCTGATGGAGTTGATAGTCTTCTGAGATTATGATTACCTGGTACTTTCCGCTTGAGTGTGGACATAACGGTATAATGGACAAAGGATTTCGCATTTTGGTTTCTATATGGACAGTCCTCACTAACCAAAGGAATCTTGCATGAATCATATCTAAGTTTATCCAAAGGAACCCGAATAGTCTCAGACCTTGGTTGCTGGGTTGTATACAAACTATACACCCTTTTGCAACGATTTGAAAATGCAGAACAAGCATGTACTAAGTTGGAACACGGCGATCCGACATGCCTGAGGACTGGTCGTCTGCGATAGCCGCGCTTGAGCTATCTGCCGCGAGTCACCGACCTAGGAAGGCACAGCTATCGACGCGATTCATGGCAAGAGATCGCAGATAGGAACCTCAACTGATCCTGTCGCACTTAGAAAGCATTGCCACAGAAAACGGTACTTATGCTTAATTGTACAGGCTTTTACTGTGCCTTGGTCTGTTGAATCAGCTTTTTGTTACATCCCTAGGGACTGCTTGGTTTGTCGGAACGCGTTTAAGCTTGCCGTAAAATTCGACTCAAAGGACCAGAGAGTAGTTTTTTTTGTATCAAGAAATGTTAACACAGTTGGTTAAGTCGTAAAACAAAATGTTTTTCGCATTAGGAAGTCGTGTTGGATATTGGGGTCAGTCCTAAAAGGTCGGCTTTTACGAAAGGTAAAGTAAATGCACGATTGCTGAGTGATGTAGTAATGTAATTGGTCACCCCTTCAACTACATGTTCACAGATTACAGGCAGCAATCAGTGCTGTAATCTTATCTCCAGTTCGTTAAGTAAATTATTTGCTTATAGCCGCACTAAGAGGAAAAGGAAACATGAAAGGCATAGTGTTAACAAAGCCAGGAGCAGTAGTATTTCAGTATTGGAAAAGTTTTAATTAAATGATGTTCTCTATCATCATCATACGAATTGTTTAAGGTCCAATTTAAAATAAAATTAAAATACTTTATTTCAGACCTTGAGCCATTTAGATGAATGGTTTTTTTTTACTTTCTTGTATATACTTTTTTATTATATTAAATTGCTCACAAATACCAGGACGCCATGAACTGGTGGCATTTTAAATAAAAAACGTGCGGAAAGCAATTCAATTTCACAATGTTCAGGTATCGGTGTCAGAGTTACCGCATGTTAGCGGTATGCCGCGCTGTACGGCATGCGGCACTCAGTTTCTAGGCGCCTTTACCGCAAGACACATATACTCGCTTTCGACAGCCGGAGTCGGTTAACTCTGTGGGTTACTCACAGTTCTCGAATATGAACTGTTACGTGTTATGACGAAATAAAATCTAATACGTTTTATGTAAAGTACACATATCCATTTTCTCACATCCGACATGGATATGAAGAACTTCGCCTGCCTTCTACAGTTCCTTCCTGTGGACTGTCTCGTTAGTTTAGTGGTAGAAAGTACAATGACTGAGCATGAGGTCTTGGGTTCGATTTCTGGGTTGGGCAATGTGATTGGGTTTTTCTATCAAGAATTTTGCAGTAGCCGCGCAGGGCGGAGTATGGATTTGTGCCCCGACTCTGGTACACTGCTGCCTAAACGTTAAGGGATTACAGGTGCGATGTTATATTTTTTACTCCCAAAATATGTATCTATTTTGGTGTGTCTGCATCTAATTTCACCACATCGCAGGATGTTCAGACCACTCACGCGTATCAGCGTGACTAGCCGAGTCGGGCATCATTTTCACCCAATCTGGCTCTCTCTCTCGATCGCTAAAATTCCGCACATTTGTAGGCATTGCGGCGAAGTGAGCGATCTATCTCGTCCGTCCATTAGACGTTGATGTGGGTTGACGTGGTGGAACACCGCCGTCGCGTCAGGCGACGTCAACACTTACACTTATTTGTAAGCCGGTTGTAACATTGCTTGTGTTATGGATGGGAGTGGGACACACTGGATGAGGCACATTAGCGCAGTTTTTATGTAGCAACGAGTTGCATTGAGGATTCGTAGTACACTACTTTCACAAGGTATTGTTTTACGTCTGATTTCGCACCAAAGTGACCCTGCCAATAGATAATGCTTGGGTGACAGTCAGTGGCAAGTCTGCCACATCTATGTTGACTACCGTTACAGCAAGGTTGCTGCTGCCAGTGGTAACAGAGTGTGGCCTGACAGTAAGTACTGGTCTCTAGGTATAGGTAGGTACTACGCATTCAGGTCTTGTTTTAAAACTACCATTGCTGAATTAATGCAGCTTCTGCTAGCTTTGATCGGAACCAACACTTATTTCATGAAGGGTATGCGTGACGGTTCTGGCACTATTCACCAATCCAACGCACCAGCGCCTACTTATATGTGTTCCAGGACCGCGGCCCTGGAACACAAAGGGCAAAGAAGGAACATGGATGGGTTTTAGTCAGTACAAGTCTGACACTCCCTTCCGCTCCGCCCAGAGCGGGGGGGGGGTCATTTGATGATGTCCCATCCTAAAAAAAAAAAAAAATAAAAAAAAAAAATAATAATAATAAAAAAAAAAAAAAGCGCCTACTTATATCGGGTAGGTAGGCGTAGGGTTACACCGACTGCTCCTTACAACTTGGTTCGACCAAAATAGAAGAAAAAGGCCAGTTTCTGGTTACCGTCGCTCGACGCACTTCCACGTACTAATATAAATTGCATTCACAAACAAACCGTGTGTAAATAAATACGTGTATTGTAGACTTTAACACGACGGTGTAGAGTTCTTTTTGTTTGTTTACTTTTTAATAGTTTCAATGGGGCAGCGAAAAGGAGAATGTGGTACAAGTTAAAAGGTACGAGAGATTTAGAACTTTTATTTTTACCTTTTTATGCAAGCTAGGCAATGATCTTATCTTCAGATCCAGCCCAAAAGCCAATCGATCATTGGTTTAAATCAATAAATCAAGTCATTGGACACGTGTCTGCAAACGGTCGGCCATTGAATATTAGAATGACATTAACATCTCATCGATTTAAACAATGCAATAGAATATATTGCAACACTGCAGATTTGCAACCAGTTATTACATTCACAAATATCTTGCGAAACCTGTTTACCAATCATTAATCAATTAGAACGAATTTGATAAAAGAGCTTATTCGGAATCTTTTGTTAGACAAAAAGTAGTCAGAACTAGAACCCAAGTTGAGAACAGTGCCAATGCCAAATAAGGCAAAGTATTCACATGAGAGTCGTCGGCCCTAGAAATAATGAAATCTTTTATTATTTTAACTTTACCCATAACGTCTGCAGCGTTCCGCTAGCTAATTAAAGTTAGCCTTGTAAGTATTTCGCCGTCTCTTCTAAGCTTGTGTGCACACTGACTGAAGGGCGTCGCAACGGAAGCCCCGCGCCCCTCGCCCCGCACCCCGCGCCGCTGTGCTTTATGTGTTCATTGATGAATGGAGTGCACTCGATCAATGGCGCAACGCCGAAGTACCTCATTCACTGTCAGTACTACTCCACGTGTGAACTCTAGAAGAGCCACTCCATACAATGGAATCAATCGAAGTTGAGCAAAGAATGAGTCAACTTTAGCGTGGGTGGCGAAGGAGGTCGCTTAGGGAGGAGGTCGTCTACGAGTAAGAAAAGTAGCCAATAATATGTTATACCGTGGACTGGCCGGCATCGGACGCGCGTGCTCGAAGACAGCCTCACGCCGAGAGGAGTTCTATGTCTCAGCAGTAACAACTCCTCTGCCTTCTCTCTGAAATTCTTATAAAGATTGACTTGATAAGATCACGTTTAACGATAAGACCGCCCATTGTGTCACCCTAGGTATAATGCTTACTATGTTTTTGTATGGTGTAATGTACTTACATAATAAAGCGTATTCTTTCTATCTATCTGCGGTATTAGCTGATTATGTTATGGAAGAGAAGAAATTAGAACTTCATAATGTAGTGAGAACAGCCCGAACCAAAATACTGATCTGCAATTCGATCAATGATTGGAGATCAGTACGGTTCAGTTGTTTGTAACTGTAATTATATCTTCACCATAAATAAGCACATAAACATTGTGGTCCTTCTGAACAGTTCACATTGCGTTGGTATCACATCAGTGTGAACGTACCTTTGTGTTAGAGTGTGAGCTTTAGCAATGCATCGTTAGCGATGTTAGCGATCGACAATCGACGAGTGTTGGAGAAAGATCGCTCCATATTCAGAGTGATTTATTTATATTCAAACCAGAGAGCAGTTTCGAAACTCTCAAATTGTAACAGCACAGTTTGGAAGTGGGTATTGTTGGAGAACGTTCTGTTTAAATGACCTAATTTACTTGCTCAAGGCCAAGTATAATGTACTCGTTTAGTCAAATGAAAAATAAAACGACGGCGAGGACAAAAATAAGGAAGCAGAATTTAAATAACGAAAATTTGTGTAATGTATCATAGCAAAGATCTACGATTGACGATGAGTTTTGTCTCAAACAAGGTGATTCTTTAAACCTGTTGTGTAAGCTGAAACTAATATGTAACTGCATGAATCATCATTTCTTTAATCACAGAACAGACATTACGAGTAGGATTCCAATCATACTGTTCACACTCGGGATGCAGAAACCACATCACATCGTTAGAAAAGCTTGCATTTGCGCGAGTTTACCAAACAATTCGTCTCTGCAGGCACAGCACCATGTCAACATTGGACAGGACTTCAAACACCCACGCGTACGCATCCGTCTGGTCGCTGTGGACTGCGTACTGCATAGCAATGTTTACAACCTCATAAATGCGTTTAAATGCATAGCCCAACCGTATTTAACTGTTTTATGCAGGAGCGATCACTGTTAATAGTTCTTAAGGACGCAGGTAGTACTTGAGTAATGTCCGTAGCAGATAATAAACTAAACAACAGATTCCTTGGGCCTTGTGGTCACAACATCTATCTAGGCTAGGGAACGTCGTGTACCGGTCAATATGTCAGTTGTCCCGGTTCTGTTGGTTATTCTATCACAACAGAATCGTGATCAAATCATCATCCATGGTTTATCCTACCTCTTTTACAAATGTCCCGTCAAGCCTGAATCTATATTAATTTCTCCTGTGGTGCGTATTGAATATTCGTTGTACTGCAGATTCTTCATCGAACTACCACCAAGTACTAGGTTCCCATATCTGAAACAGAGCCTCACGAATCATCAAAGTATGAAGAGTATCTAGTAAACTTTATTGATGCCTTTTGGCTGAGTTCTAATATACGAGCGAGTTCCTCGCCCACTCCAGCGCCGGGCCACTCAAGTAGCATGTGGTTGTATGGGACAGATTAGGTCGACAGTAATTAATGTGTAGGGCACGTTTGGTAATATGTGTTACAACAAAGTGTTGTCTACATTCAATTAGTGTTTTGTTGATTGTTTATGCAGTTGGCAAATTGAATTGTATTCGATTTGTCTGAGCAATACAATGAGTGAAATACTTTATAGCAAGGTCTTACTAGTTACTACTAATGCTGCTTTAAGCTTTACGTCAACTCTCCACTTGAAATAGTTTCAGTAATCTGTATAGGTACACATTAGTTCGACAGCTAGCGAACAACAACTCCGTCCGGGGCTTATGTAAACAACTTGGTATTCATGTCAGTGCTCACTCAGTTCCAGTAACGAGGGAAATGGTCCGCGACCATAGATCACCATACGGACTACTCTAGAAACACCGAACTACACTAATTCGGTACAAGTACGTGATATACTGTTCCTTACAAACTTCAATAACTTTGATAGTGTGTAGTTTCGGCAGTTATTGCGTGGTTGTTACGGACAATGAATGGGCAGTATTATGTGTACTTTGTTATGCAAATATGAGCTCTTTTAAGTGAGATGGCTTTGAATACGGATATACATAACCCGACTTTTAGTTATACATAGAGTAAAAGTTCCCTTGGATTTATGATTTCGATTTGCATAACCGTCTTACTCGCATAATACTTAAAGAAAGAGGTATTTCAGAAGAACAGCAGCAGTGAATTTCATACTTAAATCATACCTCCATGTCTTGAAATTCGAAATATGTACTTACATATTATACTTACCTGTTCCATCCAGCCAGGACAGTCAACAGCTGATCTTCCGACAAGCCGCTCCATTTATTAACCGATTCATATAATCGTGCTAGCTGCGTAAGTTTTTACTCGAGTGCACTCACAAAGAGGGTAATATTAGTTCACAGATCATCGAGCACAGCCGGTTTTGTACATCACCGGCTGGTCGAGTGTTTTTGACGTTGAAGGTCAACGCGATACTCCTAACGTTCCAGGATGTAAAATTGTACCAGGATGTTGTCCAACAAATGTGAGAAATAGATTGTCGAGAAGGCATTAAAATATGACTACTCCTTTCATTTTCTTTGACCAATGGTCCTCCACTATTCTGAATTAATTTAGGTATCATTTCATTTTTGTGCGACCCCAAGTACATAGTTATACATAGGTACTTCTCAATAAAAAGCTTCCAATCAACCTTATAGTCTCGCCCACATTTCCCAAAAAGCCCAAGTCATGGCGTCCTTCTCGATTCTATAAGTGTCAAAAGTGAATGTGACACCTCTGCCTGCTCTTGTAGGCCTGGTACTTGATGCCGGCATGGTACTTGATGCCTGCATGTTAAACCGATAACCTATTGGCCTCGCCGTTTAGTACCTGACGCGGCTATTGTCTTGCAAGGTAATACTATTAAAATGGAGATTCTGTGCTGCAAACCTACTCTTGATTGAAACTACAATGGTTTGTGGCGAGGCGAAGTAACATGCGTTTCATTCAGGTTGTGCGTTAAAATAAACGTACAATTTGCAGAATCACTGCAAAGAAATGCATTTTTGGTGCTGTAGTTACGATCAATCCTGCTCTAAGTAATGTTTATTTCTGTAAGTAATAGCCGTATAGCCTCCTCGAACACTTCTGTGCGACCAGATGTCCGACGTGACTATCTTTGGAAACAATTGGACAATTAATTAAACACATGCGTTTTTGTTCATCAGATACGCAGTACGTACGATACTCCAACACAGGTTTTTTTTTGTTATTGTCGCCATTTTTTGTTCTTGATATTTTGGTTAAGCTGTTTTTCGACCTTGTTACTAGATGAATCAGGGCCACTTACCAGATATCTAGACTTATTTGATATTAATCTTCTTAAACATGCATGGACGTGACAGTAATTCAAATACAGCGCAATGCAATCAACAAATAATATTGATTGGTCATGATTTATTGATTACGCCCAAAACTAAAAGAAAATTACGAATATTGACATGGACAGACGGCAGCAACTCTCAATCCTGAAAGAAATTAGCTAGCCAGTGAGATCCTACCACATGATGATATCCCAAGTCCTACATTAGTAAATACGCAAACTAATCAACGATGTGTTGACCTGATTGTGGAACTGCACAAATAGTGCAAGCTCTAACTTAGACAGATGACTGTTTTATTGGCCCTAGATAACATAACATTGATCATCGCAAAACTGGGGCGGTGCTAACTAGAACATATTGTCGAGTAATTGATGTGGGAGCACTCCGTCCTACTAGCTGCTTGATGGAAATATTAACAATCATAACATACAATACGAGAATCTTGGCACAGTAAATTAAGAACGTGAAAAATCTCGTTTACGTTCGGACATAGATAACGATCTTGTTAGTAGTTGATAGAACAATTTTCTAGCTTTTTATGATAATTGAATTAGAGCAAGTCCCGCTTATAAAGACATGACCACTTGTCCAGCAGTATTTATTGCATTGAAATTAGCTAATTGAATTTAATACTTACAAACGGTAGGTACTGCTCTTGAACTATAAAATAGCGTCATAAATATTGGCCGTACAAGGCAGCGACGCGCGCGCAGCGAACCAAAGCCCCTCAATTCGATACATTGGAAATGACATGCATCTGTAGTACACTCAGCCTTCCCCACGGCCACGTTCAAATTAAATATTCAATCTTGGACATATTGTCTAAATTAATCGGTTTATTTTCTTAATCACTTGTCTAAATTAAAATGAAATCTCGCCTTGTAACATAAATGGTAATCTACTGATTGTAATGCAATTAGCGATGAATAAATTGACATCAATATTGGTGTGTTTACTGCTTCCACTCACATTGGGTAATATCTGTCTGCTGCATTTAATCAGTTATAGAAGTAACTTAGCATATTTAATTGTCGTGGGGCTTAGGCCTTTTCTACTGCCTAGCTACCTTCGTCGTTTGCTTTGGCTTATACATAGTAACAGTCTTTTAACTCCAATGGCATCCGCTAGTCTAGCAAGCTTAATTGTTTTGCTAACTATGAATCACACATCTATTAAAATCTTATTTTAGAGGACTTCAAAAAAAAAGTTAAATATGTATAACAAAACCAAACGCTAGCAAATACCTGAATTTCAGTAACAAAAGTAAACGAAATAACTTTAGTGTCCACAAATCACTCTTGTCTAGCTAGAGAGCCGCGACTGTTTATCAACATTTTTCACGGGTGTAATTGTTAAGAAAGCACGTCACGTGTGGCACTGTCTGCCGCATCTACTGTCCACTGGCCGTCCACATACACTCTCTACAAGAGAGGGTGTTTTCTAATAGCTGTGTGTCTGTGACGAGCTGACGACACACCGGACAGAATTGGAAACGAGACGGATTTCGCGCTAAACGTAGTAAATAGGCTTATGTTATAGCACAGTGGGTATTTATGTAGCATCTAATAGGTGGGTCCGGTCCACTTGCATGTGCTCTCGCCGCTTCTTGTCACAGCTTCACTTTTCTCGTTTAAGTGTGCATTATAGTTTTCACTAATTTTGCTTCGCTGCTTGGATGGTGTACAGATTTCTTATGCGCCGCATCAAGCCAGAGTAGGGTTGACCACTAAGTAGTGCAGCAAGGGAACCTGTAGCACCTAAACCACTTACTGTGTCCCAGATCTAGAGCTAGGTATATTTTCATCGCATTCCTTAATCAGTGTACTAGTTAGAATAAAGTCTAAGTTTTGGTGGAAAGAAGGATAAAAACAACATCCTGTGATACCCTAATCAGGAAGAATCCACGAAAGGAAGATGAAAAGCAAAGGCATTATACGACTGAAGTCAGCAACCTAAAAGAATTCAGATCACGTTACAATGATGCGATGCGATACGATTGATACGATGCAACGATCTTCATTAAAACTAGTGCAACGACAATAGTTTCATGAACCTCTCCGAGAGCGGCGCGCGGTGCGATGCGTGTGTGCCGAGAAAGTGCAGCAGAAGTAATTAAATTGGGCAGATCGCAGCACACTTAGCACGGAAAGCGGAACTGATAGTTACGTCACACGCCACAACATCTGCTCACACTCGTAGGGTTGCAGAACACTGCTTAGGAAATGATGATGTCTTTATCATCTCACTAGACTAGGTCACGCAGTAGGTAGACGCAAGTAGACTTTTGTTCAGTTGATAGGGTTGATTATCAAACAAATACTGGTACTGTTAGTCTTAGTTGGAGTAGTCAATGATCGGAATAAAATCTCTAAACTCAAGAGTAGAATTCCAATTAATGATAATTTTGTCGCTCAATCGTCACTTAGGAACTTAGATAGAAGACCCTTCATGAATGTCAATGTAGCTCTTAGGTAAAGGTGTGAATCGTGATCTCTATGAAATAACTAAGTTTGTGGAACAGAGAATGTGAGACTCGAATAGTGAGCTTTGGAAATGGCACAAGAAAACAATCAAAAACGCAGAATTCCGTCAATCCACACTAATAAGCCGGTCACGTCGTAATCAGGCCCTATGACACGATGACATAATATTCGTCTGTCATCTCCCAGTGACGCAACTCCTGCCACCGGCGCCGGCGCCGCTGGCACTGACACTTTGATCCCGCTGACAGCCGTGAAGCGGCTTTCAATCACAACGCAGGTAACGAACCAGAGGTGACTGATTCGATTCTGTCAACACAATGGAGTCAGGAAGCGAGTCGTCGAGAAATTGGCGAGTTATGAAATGTGGGGCAATTAAGGATTGATTTAGGATGTAATGTGATAACACACACACAGAACCACAGAACTAATGACCCTTTTTTTTTTTAGGATGGGAAATCACCCGTTCTGGGCGGAGCGGAAGGGAGTGTCAGACTTGTACTGACTAAAACCCATCCATGTTCCTTCTTTGCCCTTTATGTTCCAGGGCCGCGGTATCTCTTTCGAACAGTCCCGCAGCTCTGGCAGGCATCGGCCCGTGCGGACCCCTACGTGGTTGCTGACATCTCTTTGAGGCGCGCGTGGAACACGAACGCGCCGTCGTCACGGCCTGTCGTCATAAGACGGCCGGACGGCGAGCTAGCCCGTAACTCGCCGTCCACAGGCCCGCGCCTACGGTGGCCGGTTGCCACCACGTGACCCCCGACGCCCAGGGCATCTCCCGCGGCGGCTGGGACGTGAGGCTCTTTCCCTCTCACGTTCCGCCACCTCCTTCACTAGCATGACTGCTTCCCAGAAGAAGGTGACGGCTTCCCATTCCCTCTCGCTCCGGACCATGACTTGAACCAGGGCCAGGCGCGAGAGGTCGCCGCCGCCAATCACCTCTACGAGGACACGGCGCTGCTCCGCCCAAGCGGGGCAGACCTCCACAGTGTGCTGCACCGTGTCCTCCGGACGATCCTCACAATGGAAACACCCGGGCGTTTCCGCCCGCTCGATCCGGTGCAGGAACCTCCCGAAACAACCGTGTCCGGTGAGGACCTGCGTCAGGCGGAAGGTGAGGGCGCCGTGGCGCCTCTCTAGCCACTCCTCAAAGAGGGGACTTATCGCCACTATGGTGGCGTGCCCTGCACGGGGTTGCGACAGTCGCTCTCTCCATGTCACCATGAGATCGCGCCGGAGGTCTGTCCGCTGAGCGGCGATTTGCCGCGGTAGCGGAGTTTCCCCCCGACGTAGTGCCTCCGCGCGCCATTCGTGAAGGCGCGCGAGGACTATTGCCTCCAGATCCAATGGCGGCAATCCGGCAAGGAGGCTCGCCGCCTCACCGGAGATCGTGCGGTACCCCCGGACTAGCCTTAGGGCTATCCCCTTTTGGGGCACGTTCAGGTAGCGGGCGGCTTGCCGCCTCAGAGAACGCGCCCACACCGGGGCCCCGTAAAGGGCCATGGACCGCACGACCCCCGCGTAGAGCCTCCGGCAGGAGACGTTTGGACCCCCCAGGTTGGGCAGGAGCCGCTTGAAGGCAGCCCCGGTGCGTTCCAGTTTGGGGGCCAAACGTCGGAAATGCACCACGAAGTTACACCGGCTGTCGAGGACGAGTCCCAGGTACTTCAGCGTCGACCCGACGCCGATGGAAACCCCTCCTGCCGTCAGTAGGGATCCCGACGGTGGCGCATTCCGAGGCCCAGCACCCAGTCGTAACCGATGTTCCACAAGGCTGGCCCCAGAACCGATCCCTGTGGAACACCGCACGACATCTCTCGCCGGTTCCATTCTCCGTCCCGACCGGGTAAGATGACGGAGAACTAATGACCCTAAGACTAACAACATAGAATTGGAAGCTTACGAAGATACTGACAAATGAAAAAAGATGAGGTTGAAATCATCGATGAAGACAATAAAGAACCCCTAGCAACCCTTGAAACAGTAACAACTAAGCATTTATGAACTTATGAATGAAATGTTAAGTCTTGATATTACATCACCCCAACAGCTATGTTTGGGTCGGAAATGAATAAAGCGGAACTAAGCCATCAAGTTACGTGTGAAGACGTTGTAGGCGCCTTATCGCGCCGATTTCCAATCTAAAACAGAAGGGTAAGTGCAAGGTAATCATAAATCGCAGGACGTGCGCGCGTGCTGTAGTACTTTTGACAATAAGTGAGAGCGATACTGAATTAACATACGTTTAGATGAAGACGAACAAAAGGTCTACTCAATAGCATAGTCATAAGCTAGCTTCACACTATAGTCCTGATGTTCTATTTCACCCCTACGATTGGCTGTCTGTGTTGTTGTTAATGATCCTAATCTTAACACTATTATCCTGTAAGCCAGCATCTAAAAGAATAAAAATGTCCGTTGGAAACACAAAAGTAAATGATCCGAACGAGGGTCCTTGCAATGAAGAAAGAATTTACGTCGGTCTCTGCAATTCAGAGCAGTAAATACACAGAGCAGGGAATCAAAAATCAAATAAGACCTCGAAACAAAGTCGCTCTTCTTTACCTTTTTATTGTATGGTAAGTGGCAGTAAACCCTCAGAAATGGTCGGAGCTTCGCTTGAGCGCCCGGAATGGCGCGGCCGCCCATTGCGGCGGCGATAAGCGGATAAACTCAACATTAGCGTATTCAGGGCGCGTGTAGAAAGCTGCCCAATACAGTGCCACATTAGAATACGACTCTCGACTTTATAGACAAAGGTTTAGAGTACCGGCGAGCTATTCGCGCTCAGCTCCGTAATAAGATCCAATTCCGCTCCCAATGGGCGCAGTACTCCGTGCTGTCGTACGGCGCGAGCTAGCTCGCTTACGTAACTATACGTAAGCGACCTTTTTAAGTTTAATTGCAGTAAATGCAGTCGTTTGTCGCAAATTGTCAAAGTGTGCACTGCCCTCATTCCCACCTTGTGGACTGGTGGACTACAGTCTACCAGGCCAGGCTGCGTAAAGGAATGGTTTATGACTTTACAACAGTTATGTATGTATGTAGTTAGGTGAGTGTACATATATGAATAGGTTCCGTTTGTACCATACGAGTATCTCTCGCACATTGTCATGATCATAATAAAATAAATGTTCGATATTCAAATAGAGGATAAGAATCACGAGAATAGAACAGAACAGGGGGTATCGAGCCACGGGAGCATGATACTGAAATCAGGATTTGGTACAAATTCTATTTCGACTATGTTGAATCGAAATTAATCAAATGATGAATGCTCAAATAAGACAAAAACTGATCAAGAGTTCGAGACAAAATCAATTTGCCCCAACCATACATCACTTATATTATCTATGGACCCAATTGACTTCGTTCTTGATTTATCAGTTCCAAATCACTTCATCGGTACTCACTATGACTACTCCAGCTCTACGCTACTATTGTTCCATTGTCAGGTAAATTGTGTAGCAGCAAGATTATCTAACATTATCTCAACGGTGGCGAGGTCGCATTCCGAGAAGGGCTCTGCTGGCCTCGGCTGACCATAGCCAGCGAGACAGTAAGCGTGGCGGCTACCGTAGCACGCGCTGCTCATTAGGTAATTGATTACGATTAGACCTTACTTTGTGTTACTTAAGTTTAATGTCTGACCTTTAATCTAATAGTTCTATTGTTCCTCATAGTAAGGGCTTAGGACTGTTTTATTTTAAGGTAGGCAATCGGTTGAAGGGCGGTTAACGAAAAGTGGAGCGTTCGCTGGAAACAAACATCTAGTTGAGAGGAATCCCTATTTTCAAGCCTGAAAATATGAATCTGCTCAGAGGATGTCTATAGTAGCTTTAAGTTCATTTGAGAAATGTATAAGTACCCCTAAAATTCTGCTCTTCAATGTGTATGTAAATGAAAATGTTCGTTTAGTCGCGACCATCCTTGGTCGAGTCGCGAGAGTGACCGATCAACATTCTGCATTTTTGTAATCACTGTGATTATCAAGATACTGTACGTAGTTACTGCAATTCCTGTGCTCAGCTGTATTTATGTCCTCTCTCGGTTACCCCATATTCTCCACTACGCTATTTTCTCGGCAAGTGGGGCATTATAGCTCGGAACACTTTCCCGCAGTCGGCACTGTGGCTAATGCCTAATGGCTCGCTTGGGGAAAATCTTTCTTACTTAGATCAACACGTCGCGTGAGGAAAATTAATTAATTTTAACATTACACATTCATAGTCAATAGTGTAATCATGAAGGTTTTAATTGATCACTTACCAATCACTTAAAATATCTGTCTCATCCTACAATCAATGGTGAACTGCAACAAAAGGAAAATACACGTTAGAATTGTTTGTACTGGGATGGAAAACAGCGCAAGCATATGTTCCATCTACGAGGAAACCACGAATTTATAGGAGCACCTCGGATATTGATGATCTATTTTGGAACAGAGCAACCCGAGTTCCGGGGCGGGTGACCCTTGCCGGGCCGGGCGCGGCACCGCAACGTAAATCAAACCGGAGCCGCGGCTTTCTCCGGTCAATGCCTGTGCCTGCAGATATTCACTAACCGCTAATACCACTGCCGATATCGTTAACATTGATAATACTCACGACCAAACTCCGCAAACTGAATTGCAACAGATTTGCATCATTTTGTCTATCGATTGAACCATGTCTTCTGACAGTATGGTCAGTTAGGAAAACATAATGAAAGTCAAGGTCTCTTGGCACCTACACTATACCGAGTAATCGAGCATAATTTATTGATTAGACACCTGTTAAGATAATTATTGAGCAAATGCTTCTGTATGCAGATACTAAAGTTCTGACGTCGAGCTGCACAAATTCAATGTAATCATTCTAATCGCGGTGCTGTTGTGAATATTAATAAGTATTTATGTCTGTCCAAGTGTCCATTTGGCCATTATTAGTCTTGTCAAAAAATCGATTAAATAAGACCTACATTTTGTATTGGGCATCATAAAGCTAAATTAAGAGCAGAAACGTAGGAATACATCAAATGCCCTTTCGAATTTCCAATGATCTCCGAATTCATAAAAAATCTCAGTAGGTATACGTTCTGCAGACTGTTCCCGTCTACTGTAACTCTGGTACATGATCATTATCCACATCTCGCAAGCTTACTCACTTCCTCATACGACGGTAGACAAGCCCGGACGGGAAACAGGATTATGGAAATGTTTATTGCAATCGGAAAACTCGATAACCGTTGGATAACGAATGGATTACAAGCTATTACGACTATTGCCGAGTGTTTCCGATCTCATTTGCTAAATTATTCATTATTTATTCGACTGATGACCAATTTGTTTCCATTATTATATTATATTTCTCAATATTTTTATCTACAATAATTTCTCACAAGATTTATCAAACTATTACACAATTTCTAACAGCAATTTTAATGTCAACTTGAGATATTTGTAATAATGCAGATTAATTTAGTTATTAATTAGATGCCATGACAGGATATTTATCTGGTTACTTAATATATATTGTGAAGTAAATTGAGCAATTTGTTATCTAAAGTTATTCTATAGTTATGTAAAGTTGGCACCCTGAGCGGAAGCTTTCCCTAAGATCTTGTTTACTTTCTGTCCTTTTCGCAACAAGTAATGATGTAATTATTACATAATTAATATTCTTAACATTAGATGATGTGGTCAAATCCACATCATTTTAATTTCGTGTAATAATTTTAGTGCAGTCGACGTCAAAAGTGCATCAGCGACATTTTACTATTTGACAAACACAATATTGGTAAGGTAAATAACAATAAGACAGTTTCGATGTTGGCATATATGGAACTTTCAGTAAATTGTATAAAAGTTTACTTTGTTTGCATATTTTACAATTTCAAAACAAAATAAAAATCGTTGCCAGTAATATGCTTAACGCACTTTAAAAGAAGTGCAAAACCAAAACAAAACAAAACCAAAACCCAAAACCAAAACCAAAACAAAACCAAAACCAAAACCAAAACTCCAAAACCAAAACCAAAACCAAAACAAAACTCAAACCCAAAACCCAAAACCAAAACCAAAACCCAAAACAAAACTCCAAAACTCTGCAATTCCCATTATATCAAAGAGCCAATTTTTCAGTCAAAATCCTTTAGTTCAGCTTTCTAACATCTTAACTTTCTTCTCTACCTGTACGTAGCTACCTACTCGTAAACTTAATATTAAACTGTTGACATTCAAGTTATTAGCGACCCCATAATACGATCACAAACACAAAAATAAACTTAAATATGCATAGTTTAAACAATGATTTGCATAGTGATTGGTCGGAAGCTGCGATAAATGTCGAGTGACCGGCGCGCGCGCCACCGCCGACAAATACCTAAACAAACACGCGAAGTATGTCCACTGTCGCACGATACGATAAGAGTATATTTGTTTTACTCTAAAGTGACACTCTGTATGCACGACCAATGTTTGACGATTCATTAATGTCAGGGTAATAATTAACAGCAGTTGGTTTACCGTAAATGAGTTTCGGAGTTCATGATAGTGTAATTTGCCAATTTGATTGAATTTCAATGACAGAGTTTGACTTAAATATAGGATATCCGATCATAGGATTAAATTGAAGAAAAGTCAAGCATGAAATACAACCAAAAGCTTTTAAGTCAGAATCGCTACCTCGACCACATTTCTTATCGCTACAAGAAGACAACAGTTCAATCTTACTTTTGCCGTAATCAATATAAAAGGCACAGTTATCTAAATCACTTGTAATGGGCACTGGTACAGCCGCCGACGGTACAGTTCTGCGCGGTGCTCGCCTTGACCGTGACGGCGCGCGTCGAGAGTGAAACCATTGTACAGTCGCGGCCGCTCCGGGCACGCACCGCACAGAACTGTACCATTTCACCGGTGCAGAGGTGCCGATAGACTTGGTTGTGCTTTAGACGTTGAGATAGTAGTGGTCCAGTCATGCGAAACTGAAGCGAATTCGCACGAATGGATGAATAATAAGGTATAAATAATACCCGCTACGACAGCATCAATGCAAAAACCTTTTATTGTAAGGAAAGTAGATAGAAGGATATATGGCTAGTAAGGACGTGACTGATGAGATGACGTGTAATAGAGAAGTATGGAACAAAAAGACAAGCTCCGTAACCAGACGGGTTTTATGTCTGGTGGGCTACTGCCAGGCAATTGCTGTCGGCTTTTTCTATATACTCTAAGTCGCGTATAACTTTAACTGCGCGCTTTAGAAATTTGATGTTAGTTTTTGTATTATGTTGCTGTAGTACTTTTTGTACTACCGCTACAAGGGTCTCAATTCAAAGGGTTCGTTAGAGTGACACAGTCTTAAACATGGTACAATTAAATCTTGCAACTATGATGATAATAAAAGCGATTCGCATTACTTGTAATTTCGCAACATTATGCATTATAGCCCATGCGCACCATAGACCACAATCATAGCTTTTAATGAGTCGCCCGGTGTTTTAAGATCATGACCAGCAGATTTGCATGCGGCGCTAATTGCAGACAATTCCAATTAGCATACATCGCACGCAGGCGGTTGAGATAATATCGAGAGATTCACAGAGAACAGTTGTGTTACAATAACGTATATTCTATTCAATACTACAATAATTAAAGTTTGGAAGAAAAACGGAAACGAGTATTTAACACAAGAACAAAAGACACCTAACGAGGTATATGTATAATACCTGGTGAGAATAATGAAATTACGAGACGGAAGGGAATGTGGCTGAGCATGTTTGCATATGAGGCAAGTTTAATTTTAGTAGATGGTTATAGACTATAGTAAGATAAAGTCTAAGGAAAGGTCGGACATAGGAGAGCTATCTCCAATGCAGAAAATATTGGACCAACTTTTAAAAGAATAGGCGCAGGATGTTTATCCTTATAACGAGAGGTGAATTCTAATGCAATTCAGTAATGCTACAGATGAGTTTCTATAAGGCATATCATACATCAGTCTAGCCTGCATAATGAGAAGATAGTATTTGAATTTTTCTATTAAGACCATGTGAAGGCAAAGTGTCGAAACATCGGCTAACTGATCGATTCTTCAAACCAATCAATCAACTACTTGAAACTGATTTTGTCGCCCGATATAACTCTAGATGATATCTTTTGTCAACATGATGCTTAGGCTACACTGTTACATTCCACTTTCTTGTAGTGAAGCTTAATTTTTTACTATTAAAAGTAACTGGGATCAAACATCAATCATACTCATTAGGTCCTATTATGATTAATTCTAAACAAAGTTACACTATGAGCAACGTCTTCTATTGGATAAGAGTCACATAATGCGTGCCACGCTTTGTATTCGCGGCCATTGGACGCGAAATGACCATACATTACCATACCAGGCATATTAATGACGCGCATTGAATACAATGTGTTTACTACTTACTACATTGTTGTCCTGTAGCAACGACCTCATTTAACACAAGTGCGTGCAAACAAATAAACAGTGAAACAGTTGTCAAATTGTTACTTGTTTGATTTGACGAATAAATTGTTTTTCGGAGTTTATGTTAGGCAAATGATTTGAAGTTTGATTGATTTATTATGATTGGGTAATTGCATTGCAAACAAAACGAATTTTCATTGAGGGTTAGCGTTTTAAATTGTTTATAATGATTGCGAAAGACAAAACTTGAAAACTTCTCTGTCGTTGGAAGCACGTTTTTCTAGCCTATTTATTCGTTCAAACATTTTTACCAAATTCCATGTTTCGTTATAAATACAAGCTTATTGTAGTTTTATTTACTTGCAGCTTAGCACACAGAAAGGGATACTTCATCTAACCTGTAGGCCCCGCGCGCGCCGACGCGCACGACGATCGCAAGTTTTAACTTCCTACAATGTCCTACATCATTGAGCATGTTATGGTGAAGTATGTGCTAACTAACATAACGCCAGTAACTTTGTATACGTAGAAACCACATCAATTGACCCCCAAGGTCCGCAGACTATCGAACTGACTCTTGACGTATGTTAAGAAGTTTTCACTTTCCCCGCACGTGCTGCGATGACTTGAATTTTATAAGCATAAAATATCATTATTGATGTTATGATCACAATAACAAAAAGCTTGAGCATACAGAGAGATTACAAGTACAGAAAGCAGTAGTGCTTGTTATCAAAATAAAATTGAGCTATGTAATGGGGTTGGAGTTTTCCTAATATCAACAAAATGATCCATTGTTTTATTACCCGACTGCGGCGAAGCCTAAAAGGAGGGTTATTAAATAAAATTATAACAAGAAAAACAACATTATATTTCCCGTCTCAGGGTTATTCAGCCACTGACACAATATTCATTAAGGAAATCAACTATCTTAAACTTAGCATTTTGTATGACGCAGGATATTGTCCATTAGGAGGAAAGACTTTAAGGAAAGTGACTTTCTATAAAACCATTCGCCACGATTTCGTCTTCATTACATCCTTAGTTGTAAATAAAAGATGTTCAATTAGTCATACTGTCACGTGACCAGAGTAAATAAAGAAGACGCATCGTTCATCGCCGCAGATGATTGTATCATTGTTTGTTATACATGTATGCGCTCCTAGTAAACAAATGAACGATAATAATATTATTTGCTTCAGCTTGCCTATTAAGTAGGTAGTACTTATAAACTGTGAATATCACAGACATATTCCAGTACTTTCACAATTAATTTGCCTCTACTTAATCAAAGTCAAAGCGATCTTTGTTGTCGTTTTCCAAGGTTGCTGTTGGTGTTGCTGCCACTAACATGTCTGTCAAGATTATTGCGAACATTGTCTCGTGACCATGACGTTCCCGCAGGGTTGCTGTCGTCGTGCAGTGTTCCACAGGGATCGGTTCTGGGGCCGGCCTAGTGGAACATCGGTCACGACTGGGTGCTGCGCGCCGACCTCCCTAGCGGCGTCAGCGTAGTCTGCTACGCTGACGACACGCTGGTACTGGCACAGGGGAGGTCGCACGAGGCGGCGGCCGAAAACATGACACGCGGGGTTGCGATAGTCGTGGAGAGGATCCGGCAATTGGGTCTCGAGGTGGCATTGCACAAGTCCGAGGCCATGTGTTTTCATGGGCCTCGGAATGCGCCACCGTCGGGATCCCTACTGACGGCAGGAGGGGTTTCCATCGGCGTCGGGTCGACGCTGAAGTACCTGGGACTCGTCCTCGACAGCCGGTGGAACTTCGTGGAGCTTTTCCGACGTTTGGCCCCCAAACTGGAACGGACCGGGGCTGCCTTCAAGCGGCTCCTGCCCAACGTGGGGGGTCCAAACGCCTCCTGCCGGAGGCTCTTCGCGGGGGTCGTGCGGTCCATGGCCCTTTACGGGGCCCCGGTGTGGGCGCGTTCTCTGAGGCGGCAAGCCGCCCGCTACCTGAACGCGCCCCAAAAGGGGATAGCCATAAGGCTAGTCCGGGGGTACCACACGATCTCCGGTGAGGCGGCGAGCCTCCTTGCCGGATTGCCGCCATGGGATCTGGAGGCGATAGTCCTCGCGCGCCTTCACGAATGGCGCGCGGAGGCACTACGTCGGGGGGAAACTCCGCTGCCGCGGCAAATTGCCGCTCAGCGGACAGACCTCCGGTGCGATCTCATGGTGACATGGATAGAGCGACTGTCGCAACCCCGTGCAGGGCACGCCACCATAGTGGCGATAAGTCCCCTCTTTGAGGAGTGGCTAGAGAGGCGCCACGGCGCCCTCGCCTTCCGCCTGACGCAGGTCCTCACCGGACACGGCTGTTTCGGGAGGTTCCTGCACCGAATCGGGCGGGAGGAAATGCCCGGGTGTTTCCATTGTGAGGATCGTCCGGAGGACACGGTGCAGCACACTGTGGAGGCCTACGCCGCTTGGGCGGAGCAGCGCCGTGACCTCGTAGAGGCGATTGGCGGCGGCGACCTCTCGCGCCCGGCCCTGGTTCAAGCCATGGTCCGGAGCGAGAGGGGATGGGAAGCCGTCACCTCCTTCTGCGAAGCAGTCATGCTAGCGAAGGAGGTGGCGGAACGTGAGAGGGAAAGAGCCTCACGTCCCAGCCGCCGCGGGAGACGCCCTGGGCGTCGGGGGTCACGTGGTGGCCCCCGGCCACCGTAGGCGCGGGCCTGTGGACGGCGAGTTATGGGCTAGCTCGCCGTCCGGCCGTCTTAAGACGACAGGCCGTGTCGACGGCGCGTTCGTGTTCCACGCGCGCCTCAAAGAGATGTCAGCAACCACGTAGGGGTCCGCACGGGCCGATGCCTGCCAGGGCTGCGGGACTGTTCGAAAGAGATACCGCGGCCCTGGAACACAAAGGGCAAAGAAGGAACATGGATGGGTTTTAGTCAGTACAAGTCTGACACTCCCTTCCGCTCCGCCCAGAGCGGGGGGGGGTCATTTGATGACTTCCCATCCAAAAAAAAAAAAAAAAAGATTGCTGTCGTCGCAGGCAACACAACCGTGAAAGGATTGTAGAATGTAGATATATCACATGGCCCAAATCTTGTATCATTCTTCGCCAGTCACATGTAACTCTGCAATATTATGCACTGCTAGTACTGCAGTTCCATGCTGTGAACCAGTTAAGCTGCGCTTGCTTGATAATGTCATGGCGTCAAGGTCACGCCCCCCGTTCTAATAAGGTTAATTAATATCTTAAACGCTTGTTACTTCAAGAGTAGCTCCATATTGGAACCGTTGCGAAAGTATTGGAAACAAGAACGACCTAAATGGACAGTTGTTCTCCGCAATCATGTCAATATTCGAGACATTGACGAAATATTTTATGTAGCCTGAGAAATTTTAAAAGTTGAGACAAAATTTAATCAAAATATAATAATAATATAATGTGTAATTCAGATTTAAAAAAAAGCATTAACTTTGTTGTAAAGTGAGCGAAAAAATTGTAATTATTTTACTCACGGAAGCCGGAGACCCATTTCTAACTAAAATTATAAAAATGAAATGGGTCCCGCCTCCTTCCAACTTTTATTAAATTTTTGCTTTTCAGGTTTTTTACCGCAATCGCGTTTTTAAGTTTTTTTTTATTCCCAGCTTTTTATAGTTAAGTATAATGTGAAAGATTTCGCAGACGATTTAACTTGCTATTATTTACAAGTTTTTTGCACTATTTGTCATTCGTATCTATAATATAATATATAAATATATAAACAAAAACGATAAGATAAATATATAAGAAAGATTAAAATATATAAATATACACACTCACTCACTCACTCATCACGAAATATCGAAAACAGCTTGACGTATAAAGATGAAATTTGGCAGGGAGGTAGTTTATAGACGTCCGCTAAGAACGGATTTAGCGACAGGACCGGATTCCTTAATCCGGTCTAAGGTCTAAGGGCTCTCGCAAGTTTGTATGAAAGTCCTTAATTTGTTGTGCTACAAACTTGAAATTTGGCAGAGAGGTAGTTTATAGTCAGTAGACGTTCGTTATGAACGAATTTTGTAAAGAGCCGGATTAAGGAGGTCTAAGGGCTCTCGCAAAAAATTTAATGTTGTTCTGTTACACAGAACGGTATTAGAACAAAAAGCGCCCAACAAGGTTCACTTTAAACGGGTTAATTTGGGCGCTAAAGCGCCAAAATAAACCGATTTTTAAAGCCATATCGTCGCCTCAACGCCATTTAATTTTGTTTCGGACCTCTGCTGCCCAGAATTACAGCATCCAAAAGGACGCATTTTGTAGTCATCAATACATTCTCACATTTAGTTCTGGCAGTCAGTTCTTACACATAACAAAACATCACGCCTTAAATCGCCGAAGGGTTGGGTAGACGTGTACCTAATCGTACACACACATTTCGCCAGTTATGTTGAAGTAATAGGGGGTGAGCCTGGATTTGTGCCCGGTTGATGGCAATCAACCGGGCCAGATTCCGTGGCTGCTACTGAGAAATTCCTGATGACCCAATAACACTTTTATTTATTGTATTTTCAAATGCATATACATTGTTTAATGTTAAGAGGAAGAGCAGAGTCACCTAAGGGGGCGTCCATTAATTACGTACGTACGGCGTCCAGCCGAATCCCACCCGATCTCACGAGGGAGAGAGGGGGGACTCGGCAAATATCACTGGGTTTAATTAAGTAAACATGTTTCTCTACAAATTATTTATTTTTAGTGAATTCAACGCAATCTAGCACAGATTAGGTACCGTATTTATACTAAACTACGCATTTTGATAAATCTCACGTGAGATTAGGGGGGGATGAGGGGGTCAAGCCAAATCTCACGACATTCGACCAAGAGCGGAGTGGAGTCGAAAAATTGCCAGAATTGCCTCACGTAATTAATGGACGCCCTCTAACACACACAGCATCTCCTTGCTTAAAAGGTGATCTCCAAATCATGTGTGTGACAACTTTATATAATTTAAATAAACATATTATTTTAACACTTAGCCCGAACCGGGAATCGATCCCAGACCCCCATACTTAGTAGTCGCGCTTGCGACCAATCGACCAACGAGGCAGTCTCACACATATGTATAATGCAAAATTTCCGCGAACTTTCGTTCGCGATCAACAGCTAGTCTATACTAATATTATAAAGAGGAAAGATTATTTTTTTTGCACCGAATAGGCTCCGAAACTACTGGACCGATTTGAATCATTTTTTCACCAATAGAAAGCTAAATTATCAGGAAGTAACATAGGCTATAATTTATTTTCAAAAAATAATATTCGACGCGTATATATATTTTTTTATGTATTATGTATGACCATGCATAACTTTTTACAGAGAAGTACGATATGTATGCTTCTTTTTTATGTGAAAAGCGTATATCTCAAAGTTGGTCCCATTTTAAATTGAAAAATCGTGTTTGGGCTCATTTCATGCACCTTGATGAGAACTTTAGACCTAGCTGGAGTACGACTGCCATCGAAGGTCTAACGATGGAAACGGAAAGCAGTTGCAAGAGGTCCGCAACAGTTTACAGCAGATTTATCGTGTCTCGGCTCATTTCATGCACCTTAATGAGAGCGTTTGACCTAGATGGAGTATGACTGTAAACATAAGTAGAATATTTTAGTTATATTTTTATTAATGCAAATATTTCCGAGAAATTAAATTGCTACCTACTTGAATCTTTACTAATATTATAAAGCTGAATAGTTTGTTTGGTTGAATGCGCTAATTTCAGAAACTGCTGGTTCGAATTGAAAAATTCTTTCAGTGTTGGATAGCCCATTTATCGAGGAAGGCTATTATAGGACAACACGCTAAAACTAAAAGGAGCGGAGAATGAATGAAAAATGTTGCAAAAACAGGGATTTTTTTTCCTTTTGAGTGCTTCCATTGCGTGCGCTGCGTAAACGGTTAAAGTTACGCAACAATCATTTATGACGGAATAGTTCCTCTTAAAAAAATCAAAAAAAAACTTCGCGATAATAATTATGTCGATCTTTTAAGGTTGACTCTATCTCTCTTATGTGGCGCAGACGAAGTTGCGCGGGTCAGCTAGTTACTTATAAAAACAGGACGCGTAATTATCATTGAGTAAAATGATCACAAAAAAGCTGAAGTACCATAAAAAGAAAAGGTAATTTATTTACCTACTAACATTGACAAACATAGCGGTAGATCAATTTATCACAAATTAATAAATTAATTATATCTCACATAAAAAATCGAATGTAGTTAGTTCATTTTACATTAGAGCACAGTTTTACGCACGTAGTACTCGTACATTTGGTAAACTCATTATGTTTATTTATGTAATTTACGTAATCGTAAGAAAGTGTAAATCGTGGCGAAAGTGAATGATACCGCTTGCCACACAGTTCGGAGACATTGAAGACATTGATAACATAATGTTCAGTAAAGCTGTTCCAACATTCGATCTATATTTTGTTTTGGTGGAATCCGTGGGACCATGGCATCATTACTGACTCCACAATTCAATCAAATAAAAATCGGATCATCATGTCCAAATACTTTAAGATAATAATATTCGTTTGGGGAACGTAAAACGTTTGTCATTGTCTGTTGCTGAAGGTTGCGGTTGCGAGTGCATACATAAGAATTGAGTACATAAGAAGAAGTCTGAAAGTGGCGCTGGTGACTGAAAATTCGTGTGGTAATCGGTTATTGTGGTATGGACATGTGATGCGGAGGAATGCGGAAAATATGGTGAGGAAAGTTTTGTGTATGAAACTCGAGGAATAAGAAACGATGGATGGACTGTGTGAAGGATGATAATATGGCTAGGAAGGAGATAACGAGTAATAGAGTAGTATGGAAGAAGAAGACATGCTGCGCCGACCCCAAATAAATTGGGAGAAGGGCAGGAGAATGATGATGTTGCTCAAGAGTTACTCTTCCCCCCTTTACAAAAATAATTATACATTATTCGAACACACCATTTTTTATCAAAGTTACGTACATCAAAGATAGCCGGAATTCAGTCAAAGCAAAAATAAAGTGCGTGCATTACCGGTACAAGCCACAGCCGATGAGGAAACCCTCACATTTCACGTTTCAATACAACTGCTCGCAATTAAAGTTAACCTAAAAAAGTCAGGAAGCACCGAAATAACGCGTCAAATATGTAACGCGGTGAAAACCGCAGAAACGTTCACAGAACTGAATATGTATAGAATTACTTATACATACAAGCATCCTCAAGCATGTTATGTGTTTTATGAATTCACGTTGATTCAATGCGTCGGCGTCGATACCAAGGCCTCATGAGAAGTCAGAAGGTTTTTCTTTCCAGCGTGAGGTATGAAAATTTTCCTTATCGATACATCAGTGCGTATTCCGGAACAACCTTTGTGGTCTATCTTCAATGGTATCCCAACATCGATGAAATGTATGGAAAGTTATGATAATGATGAGGAATAGTCAGAGCCCTCGTTAGTTGTAACGTTCCAAAGGAAATATAATTACCCTAGAGGAATATTCAGTAGAACGGGGAGTGCACAAGGAAATTGCTTAAAGTTGTCATGGGTGTCATGTTTTGGTAATAGGCAAGAAAATGTCAGCCTGGTATTTATTCTTGAACTCAAAATCAAGCTCAATTGTTGACAGGGACCTCCTCTATAAATGTTTTTCCCTTGGGTTACAAACGATACGGTTACTTTAACATTGCACTAACCTAACTTTATCATAGCCTGGTAGTAATCGCTAACCAGTTTCCAGTAATAAATGAGCGAGCTCATCGGATTGATTCACTGCGACGTGAATTATGTTAAACCCGATGCTCTTGTATGAAGCAATACATTATGATAATTTCGGTAATTAATTAACTGGCGGAAGTAGGCCACTCGCAGTTCGTATGGAGCTTTTGTTACAGAATTAGACTAGATTCTTTATAAGAATGAGTCAAAGGCAAAGCATTTTTTAACACACTATAAGCGACGATTAGGTAACAACCAAAACAACTGACGGCACGGTTGGCACAGTGGCTGAGCGATTGACTGCTGCGCTTCGTGCCGCGGGTTCGATTCCCGCTCGAAACAAATATTTGTATGGCCTACAGGTAGTTGTTCCGGGTCTGTCTGTTTATGTATGTGAATTTAAATGTTTGTAAACGGATCCACGATACAGGAGAAATTCCTAAATGTTTTTTAAAAGCGAAGCTGAACACAATTGCCAGTAGCAAGACTTCAATGAGCATCAGAACTAATGCTCGTATGGTCACTGGTGGAGGCGCCGTACTGAAAATGTTCCGAAAGGGGTCACCACCAGTTTCTGTGAAACTTTGACAGCCATCTGAATAACTAGAGCATTATGGAAATCAGTCATTAATCGGTTCCTCAATAGCGATGTTATACATGCAGCTAGCTTACGGTAACTTAGACGTGCGTAACTTACTGCTTTACTAATTGTGTGCGATAATTGATATTAACGCCTGCTAATAACTGTTGCAGTTTTTCGTAATTAGTTATGCAGAGAATCGTACGGTTGACGCGCGTCAGTTAACTAAATTAGCTCTGTTAAATTAATGAGTCAATAATTACTTGATTACCTATTTTACATAATAAATAGGTAAATAATCCTAATCAATAACCCATTTATTGCTCTACAATTTAATTGATTACTTGTTAATGTTAATCATAGTTAGTTAATTGAAATTGATAATTAGTTAATCCCAATTTCTAACTTTGACGTAACACTGAAATAAATATAGTTTTTTGTGTGTTAAACACATTTTTTGTCTTAGTTTAATGAGTCTTTAGTCATTAGAAAACACATAAAATGCGCGTTTGCCGTGTTCGCTAAGCGCTCTACTTAATAAATTCCTTTAATAGATTTACAATGTTTGAAGAATTTCTCAATTTGCCAGATTTTATCCAAAGAACTGTCCAATTAAAATATCGGAGTAACAATTATGTGGTGGTTACTCAACGTAATAAGAAACCAGTAACGCGTCATGATTGGCTGCTTTCTTCTCGTTACTTTGCCCGAATGTCATGCTCTATGCTCACAATTTCTACGTCTGCGCGCGCGCTTCCTAACTTTTTGTTTGATGTTTATAAACAAAGGTGGTGGACGGTGAAATTTTAGCTGAAATTGTCTCGTTATGTACGTAGACGATGCGGCGACCCACGGCAAATAGAGCATGGAAATTATTTAGATTTAAAACTATTACGATGTCTCATTTGGATTGAATCATGGTTCAATTTCCCTTTTTAAACGGCGCTCTGTAAAGTATTTAAGAGTTCTCTGTAGACCAAAGAACATTTTTAAAATGCTACGGACAAACATACGAAAGTAATACAATTATGTAAAATCTGGCGGCACTAATGTGCATAAAAGATATCATGATATGCAAATATTCAGGAAACACAAACAGAAGCACACTACATTTGTAAAACTGTAAAAAAAAACAAATAAATGAACAAAAGACGATAGCTTTGACAGAGTACTGGGACCAGCGTGAGAATACACCCACAGTAATTAAAACAATATCATAAAATTAGTCATACCAACAGTTTAGTAAGAACAATTTGACCGCTACAACGATTCTAAGTAATCGGATTATGGTCTAGTGTCGATACGAACCGAGTTAGGATCCGATAGGCGTGGCCAATGTTACTGCCTGAGAAACAAACCGGTGAAACTGCATAGAAACGATATGTCGTTGAGGTCAGGGCAGGTGCAGGGCTGCCGCGTGCCTTTTTTAAAATTGTCCTATTGTCCCAATATATTTGGGGTCGGCACACCATGTCGTATTCTTCCATACGTACTTCTCTATTACTCGTCATCTGAGCAGTCAGCTCCTTTCTAGACATATCATCTTTCTCACAGTCAGTCCGTCGTTTCTTTGGTCTTCCTCTACTGTTAGAGCCATCTATATTCATACTCAACATTTTCCTCACAACATTTTTCTCATTCCTCCGCATCACATGCCCATACCACGACAACCGATTGCCACACAACTGTTCAGTCACCGGCGCCACTTTCAGACTTCCTCTTTTGTACTCATTCCTTATTTTAGCCATTAAAACATAGTTATCAAATAATTGTTAAGGTAAGTGCGTGTACACCTCGAAAAATGATACCTATGATGTGTTGTATGCAATGCAATCAACAATCAAACTGAGGTCGATTTGCTATCGCAACACTCAGAATTAGGTACGATTCATCTTGATGCAATTAAAAACAATAACCAAATAAAAACAATGTTGTTATCAATTTGACATACCTGAATACCAAGGTATTATTGGTTAATCTCGTCCAGTCATTATGGGTAGTAAAAAGCCCGAAAGTCTGACAACCAAGGGCCAGTCACTTCTAGAGGTCAGATAGGCAGTCGCTGTAAAAATACTCCGGTTAGACTGAAAGCCGACCACAACGTAGTTGGGTTGGGTAGCCAGATGACGATGAAGCGTTGTGTAAACTTTTCACTTCTGATGTAGCATGCATTATCTGGCACCTCGAGCCAGCCCTACTCGCCACGTTCAGTTTCGTTAGCTTCCTCGATTGTCTCGCCATCACACGATCGATACGATTCGATTCATCACGCCCCACGGGTATGCTCGTCGCTTCTCCGTCAGATCATCGTGTTGAGAAATGTTAATTAACCTTAATGTGCGCGTGTCGTTTGGGTATTGCACTTTTACAACAAAATTATTAGTGATAGATATTATTGCTTTACAAACGACATTAGTCGGTACGAAGTTTTGAAATCGATTGATATTGTGTCCCTACTCGCGCCCTGTGGTCCAGGTCACTCTTATTTTGTAATTAATTAAGGTTTATTCACAAAAAATCTCATTCTTCTATTCTACAAAATCGGATCTTTTGCAATTTATGTAGAGCAGAGATAAAGCATAGTAGGTATATAATTTACGTCTTCATTATTTATTATCATTGTATTTATTTTATGGCAAGGTTATCTTAGTAGTTGTATTCGGAAGAGATGCACGCGACAAGACACGTTTTACCGAAACGGAGTAATTACTCATGTGATTACACGTTGTGGTTTAATAATTAAAGGAACTTACACTGAAAAATATTCGTGTAACAATATGTTCTGTGATATACGTAGTAATACAAATGACAGCATTGTTCTTGTTCAATACATAATTGTGATTGGAAACCGTTTGTGATAAATACAATGCAGTGGGCACAATAGTTTAATTATTTCTTGAAGAACAACACATGCTTCCAATCCGGTTCGGCTACTCCAAGTTACAAGCAACCTACCTTACTTGTTGGCTGTATGTACTTTTGCTTGCAATGATTTTTAAAGAGAACCAACGATTCGAATTTAGCTTGAGTTTTCGTTGGATTATATCGCATTCATCGTTAGATAAGAAACTCGTTGATAAAATGAAACTACAAATATTCAAAATGCAACAAAGATGCACGAATATTATTCAAATGCAATAAGTACTAGGCGATCAGAAAGAGCAGAAGCTGTCTCTTCGCAACTGCATCCATGCAACTTTCTTGGTTATATTAAACTAACCTAACCTACTTACTAGTCTCTAGATTATCTACCTCATTATCTTCGACGGTGTTATACTCTCCTAATACTACATTAAACAAATACTCGTTCGGATGACAGTCCATAAATAAGTGCTAATAAATTATGTTGTTCTTCTATTGTTGAATAATGTATAGTGTGTCAATTAATAAGTTGTTATAGAAATAAATCACAGAGGTGTCAGAGTGAATGTTTTTTTAATGTTAAGCGATGTCCATTATTGAGAAATAGCTGAGATAGCTTTGATGGACTTCTTCATCTTGTAAATACAAGTAACGTACGTGTGTTAAGTAATGGTTAATGTTAAAGTTAACTGCTGCGAGTTATGTAAGTAAAACAAGAATGACGATATTACTCTTCTCGTGCAAGACATTTGAAACTACGTCGTTAATACAAAACCGTGCGTTGTTACTCAATGGCTGTAACACGAGTGCTGCTTGTTTAATACATTTCGACAGTAAATCTATCAGTTTTATCGGCGGCCATTGTTTCCATATATTATTTACTGCCGCGACTTGAGCTGCGAGCACGCTCAGCGTCGACCTTCAAAACTTACCATACAATACAATCAACATTTCTCCCAGAGCGCCTTGGCTTAGCATAAGCTCCTTATTTTATAAACAGTTGCTTATACAGCCAAGGTAAATCCTTAAACAAAGCAAGCATTAATAACATCACGCACGATCCACGCTCATTTTTTCCGTTACTGCAAACCTAACAAGATGGTCCGAGTATTCGTACTGGGGCTTATTCCTGAACCTCACTTAATTCAGATCCTACTAGTGGTCCACATAAATTGTCAACAAGGTGACGAAACCGTCGTGCAATGTAAATTTCGTGTCTGTTCAGTTTTAATACGCTGTTTATCTTATCAGCGCGATCTCGGCACATTATGTAGCGGGGCAAGAGGTTTATTGTTATTAACTCGCATATCTACTGTTTACAACCTGATTTATATAATGTTTTAAGTTTTGCAAACGATTTCGTCTTGACGAGATGAGGCTATGATTCTACACAACAGACTAACCAAGTCGAAATCATTGAGGGGATAAAAATGTAGGGTGTTATAATACTAATTTCTGAAAGAAGAGCAACATTTCTTCTTTAAAGAACCGAAAAAAGACAGAGACATCATCAGTGATCTTATAAATACTAATTTGAAAACATATAGCATTAAAAGAAATGAGTTTGACGTCGGCGACACTCCGTCTGCTAGCGCAGTACCTTATGACGCAGCTGATGCACAGCTGTCGTCTGCTGCGCCTCTTGTGGGAATCAATACAGACGAACTTCCGCGAAGAGACACGTCATATACTAGCCATAAAAGTCCAGACGTAAAACAAATAAATAAAGTCTGCAAACCAGCGCAAACTCCGCAACATTTATGCTGGCATAAAAGACGCAGCTAGACGTCAATGCAGATTTTTTATCAGACAGGAAATATTTAAACAACGAGAAAGATATTATAGATTTTGATTAAGGAAATTAAAACACAACAATCCAAGTGGAATCAATGGGAATTCGGGACGTAAGACGACCCCTGCTGATAAACGGCATTGGTCAACAAAAGATCACTTCTATTATCCCCAAAGGTAAAGGCAGAGGTGTAGTAGGTACACCCACATTTCGTCAATTACGTAGGTCCTATGTAATTCAAGCTACCTGAGAAAACATTATAGGAAGTCAATCGTTTGCTTTGTATATTATATTTGTTTATGTAGTGTACAGCGGCGAAACTCGCGAGTCGCTTGTTATCGGCGCGTGCGTCACTCTCCGCCACAACTGACTGGATATTAACTCTGATAACAGCGCTCTTATCAGCTGCACTCCTAATCTGCTTTCTTATATTGTTTACTGGAATTTCTTTGACTCTCGCGGCAAATATTTTTGATGAAACTGTGATTTTTCTCGGTTAACTGCGGGCACGTGGGTTTTGCTACTGTAGCAGTGCTAAAAAAATTCCGAATCTTTGAAGTATTTTGGACTAGAAATAACGGCAAGCGGAGATCGGTAAAGACAAGCTATGATTTCGCTCGACGTTGTATTTCTTACTATGATTATTATACTTTTTAAACCCATCAAAGGAGAAAGAGGAATCTTCAGCAGTAGATCCTTCACGAGTTGAAGGTACTAACTAGTATTACTATATTGATAACAGCGAACTAGTTTGTCTCGTCATCCCACGCTACGTTTTCCGGTTCGCGGTTGCTATTAGAGAACCTGTCTTCCGGACCGGAACTATTGGTGAGAATACCAGGGTAACATAGGTTGCGAGCGACTTAGAAACATACTCGGGACATTGTAATGGATACTTTAGAAGTAGGACAATGTGTGGAAAAGGCATTGTGGTTTTGAAATCCCGAAAAGGCCAAAGTGTAACAGTAGAGCGTAATGATAATAACAGTGATAAAAGGAAAGATCATTCTGTTAACCTTAGTTTATTTATGTCCTCGTCTTTATCGTTACATAATAAAAAGCGACAATTGAGATGAGAAACCAGAGCGGTAGAGTCTACCAATAAAATAAATTGAATACTTACATGAAATAATTTTGGGACATTTCTACAAATTTTCATGCGACACTCGTATGATTGCTTTGCGTTTATCTTGTAGTGCATCATACTATTATCTACGGTTATTAATGTTGCTATTAAAGTATTATGATATCACAAACAAGTCAGCAATTTCGCTTTAGTCTATCATGTTTAGTTATTATTTTTGTAGTTGTACCTACCTTTATCCTATGATATTAAATAGAAACTGCTTCAGCAATGTTTGCTTATTGGTATTTCTTCGTTTTTGTTAAACTCCTATTGGAATCTGATCTCCCAGTGCAAAATTTGGAAGCAGAGCCAGGTTAATTTGTCTCTTTAATTAAACCTGTTTCAACACCTCTGGTTCTCTTATTGATAAACTTGAACTCGATTCTTGCAAGGCCCTTTAATTTTTATCAGCAATAGTTATCAATGTAGACTATCTGTCTTTTTGGTTTACTATTGTTTACTGTTTAGTAAATACTAGATTCGGCACTAGACAACAATAAACATGATTTGATAAGAACCAAATTAATATTATGCAAAGTAGGACATGACACATGTGCGCTTGTTATCAAACAAAATGCTCAGAACTTTCCTACGATTATATTGTTCTTAGTGGAATTATGTTCGATAGCTATCTTGTTATTTGTGCAGGGTAGGCACCTAGTGACGAAATTCAAGTGGCTAATACCCTGAACCCGGTCACATTCATTTTCTACCTGTAACCTACCTATCGCTACTTACGAACGGAGGGTTTCCTTCGTCTCCTTGGTGTATGCTGAGTTCCTTGAACTTTGTGCACGGTTATTATAACAATAGGAATAATTTCTAGTTTTAGTCAAAACAATTAAAAACTCACAATGAGTTAAAAATATTTTTACTCACCGTTGATAATTTACGATGTAGACTTACAGGAGTTATTATAGTTGGAAGTCTACGATACAATTCGTTGTACTGAATAAATTTAGAACACATCACTAACCACATTACAGCCGCGTTAATTTAAGGCGGGTTCACACGAACATTCTATTTGTGTTCATCCCCCGAAAGGATAAAAATATAGCGGAGGACGCGCGGTACGGAGCCTGCGAAGGCGCGGCGCGCACTGTGCCGACACTGCCGACGCGGTGCCGTACCGATACTACGAGCACATCTGGGAAAGTGGTCGCCGATATGCAGAAGCGAACCAGCGGAAGGTCAAGTTCAGTCGTTCAGATACAATTTTAAGGCCAGACATTCAGGTTACGACTCAGCCCGCATATCAATCACCGTGCCCTTTATGCTGCCCTAGTCATTTACTTACAACTTTGGTTGTGAACCATTTAAATTGCCTTCGTTAGTATTGACAACTACATTGGCCTGCTTTACGCCTTCCAAAGTCGTCACGATATCGTGATGCTGTTCAAGTTATAGGCGCACGCATGTAACTAACTGCCGTACCTACATGTTATTATACAAAATGTGGATCAAAGGAGTTTCTAGTTTCTACCATTCCTACCAAAGCTTAGTCACTACTTTAAAAAGCCACGTTAGTATGTTTTCTTGAAATAAAATCGCGGGACTTGGTTAGAATCTGCTTGCTACTATATAGATGGATACCAATCTATTCCTATGGCCTATTTCCTCAAGCTATAAAATAATCCAACAAGACCCAGAAAGTTCCAACTAGCCAGAAAAACATTTAACAAACAAACATTGATTAAAACTACAGAATTGCACCAAAAATTGGTTCCGTTCAACATTCGTTATCCACAGCATCTGCACCACGTGAATTAATCTCGCTATTTCTCCTCTCACTCGCACCTTTCCCTTTTGCAATAAAAACGAAAGGGACAAAAGACATCCGCAGCGCGCAAGTCCTCACCCCTCAAGTTGGCAGAGGAATTATTGCCAGGTTTGGACAATCAATATATAGTAATGGTGGGATGAATGGAATCATGGCGGACTAACTGTGCCATAAACATTTAAAATTATGTGCATTCGTATGTCGGTATTCCGCAGTGACTGTGAATATTTTATGATGTTTTATTGTAGGATATTGTATGTGGTTTTATGCTATTCTTTTGCTGTCGTGTCTGGGCGCCATTATTCGTGTTTTGACGTCTATAACCATTTTCAAATTAATTACCTCGCTGTTGCCATAATCTCTTTCTTTTTACAAGGTAACGCCTTATTGAAATTGCATCAAGGTCAATTCCACTTTACTTTCCCATAATATCCTTTCTGTACAACAGCTATAAATCTTTCAATGCACCATTCCCTCACGCTTGTCGCCCTAGTACCGCGACATCACCAAACTATCGACCCTCGTTCTCACAAAACAAAATACCAATTTAATGAGACAAGCGTGGGTAACACCCAACTATAATGTTATTAGAGACATCCCCTAGGAAGTATAAATAGCTGTAAGTTGATAACGAACAGCCCGCGGGCCCCGCGCACGTCCCACCGGTTTTCCCACGAAACTCTGAAGAACGCTAGATAAAGTTATCGGTCGAACTTCAAGTGGTTGGTATTTGTTAGAGAGGCGATAAATCAAAGCTCTTAATTACATTCTCTGATACTAACTAACTAGCACTCCGCTTTGGTATGCTATCTATCTATTGACTATTTACAGCTAAGGACGTAATTATTTCCGTACTTCTGAAACAGTTTTACGGGTATTCGTGTTTTTTTGTAATACTCTTACTTGTATGTAGGTACCTTAACATTAATTTTAAACAATGATCAATTGTTGACTCGATACTTATATGAAAAGTAACTATATAGTCAGTAATAACTCTCAACAGAGTTTAATAAGAATAACTATGTACAATTGCACATATTTTATTTATACTTAGTTCATATGAAACAAAGCTAGCGCGTAGGTAGGTATTCTATTAAGATTTATGTTACCGCAAAGATACTGTTATCATGAGAGAACGACAGAACAATGTGGTAAATTCTAATTGTCTCAGATTATCTTAATAAGGAACGATGAGAGAATTAAATCTGTGAACGCAAACGACTCGACAGTGATGTCATTGATATCATAACCAGACATACTTAATTGTTATTTTCATAGAAATATGAAAACTCAAACTCAAAGCATTATTCAATTAGTCCATTACCATGGCACTTTTGAATGTCAGAAAAACAAAGAAGGCGAAGCTACAGTCACAGACACAAGGCATAATAACTTGTGAAAGTACTAGAAAGAAAGAAAGAAAAAGTATTTATTAGACTCACACGGGATAAAAAAAAATGTTTGAATTAACAATAAAACAAAAATTATATAAAAAAGCAAACATAAGAAAAGGATAAAACAAATGAAATTGGTCCTGTAAGAAGCCAAAAGGCCTATCTCAGCATGGTGCTGCAACATACTGCAGTACCGTACCTTATCGCCCATTTCTCCAAAGCGTGGATCTCTATGGAGAAGAATGGGCAAGAAACTCTATGACACTCTTTTCAATCAAAATATTGTTACAAGATCTTGGTTCATGGATCAGCAGCCACCAGGGCACATTCGAGTCAATAAAAGATAACTAAATGTAAATTGTAGCATTACAGTACATAGTACTCACGTGCACACAAGGCACACATGTGTTATGCAATAATAAAGGGTGTAAATAGACCCTTAACATAACCGAAAGGCACTTGTTCTCCCCATCTTTGCGATATTTTTTTTGTTCTAGACCTTCTAGTTACGGAGATATTGGGGGTCAAAGTTCCAACTTTTTCACAAGTTTTTTTTTTTTAAATACATGTTTTTAATTTAAGAGTTTTACCTTATACACCTCCACGACCCCCGTACTATTTAATGCATCCATCAGCACAATGCTTTGAGTGTTTTTCATCGAGTCCTACCATAAAACGTGATTTTTCACCCCAAAAAAAAAGTCGATTCCCAGCAATAATTTTTGCGTAAACTTACTTAGTTTGATGTACAGAATGCTTGGTTGGCGGTTATGTGAAGGGTCTGTTTACACCCTGTATACTAAGAGAGGCTATACAAGAATTGAATCTATACAATGCAAACATATTTTTACAATCTTCTGCAGCTTCCACAATAACTTCACATGGTAATCAATTAGTTTGCCCCTATGGTTGTGGAGCAGGACCAGCATTGAGCCAAGCATTTCTATCATCAATGTAATCCCCCAACTTTGAATATGCTTGCCTACATAGTGAGCGTTTTATACAAGATTTCAATTTCGTCTTATTCAGTTGTAGAATGTGGGGAGGTATTCTATTGTAACATTTTAAACAGTACCCCATGACAAATGAGTCTACTTTAGATAACCTGAAACCTGGCTGAACTAGTTACTCCTTGTTTCTAGTATTAGAGTGGAGTCTGTCACCTCTTTTACTAATTAAATGCAGATTTTTCCCAACATACATGATGTTATCATAGATGTATTGACAAAGTACTGTCATGATGTTAATGTTCTTAAACAGTTCTGTTAAAGATAGGCGGCTACGTAGATCATATAAGGCTCTGATAGCTCTTTTCTTCAGAACAAATATACAGGGTGTAAAAGCCGTCATCCAAGCATTCTGTACATCAAAGTTACTTTACGCAAAAATTCACGTTTTACGGTAGGACTCGATGGAAAGCACTCAAAGCATTGTGCTGATGGATGGATTGAATAGTACGGGGGTCCTGGAGGTGTGTAAAGTAAAAATGTTACATTAAAAACATGTATTTAAAAAAAAACTTGTGAAATAGTTAGAACTTTGACCCCCAATATCTCCGTAACTAGAAGGTTCCCAGGTATGGTCTAGAACAAAATAAAAATGATCGCAAAGACGGGGATAACAAGTGCCTTTCGGTTATGTTAAGGGTCTATTTACACCCTTTAGACTCGATGCCTGCATCCCGTCTCCATAGTAAAATACCGTATGACATAATACTACCAAAATAACTAAAATAGACTAGTCTCGCCGTATCTACATCAGTAAATTGACAGATTTTTCTAACAGCATATGTTGCTGTACTCAGCCGACCTGCAAGAGATGTTTTATGCGGATCCCATTGTAGCCTTGAGTCAAGCGTGAACCCCAGGAAAACAGTTTTTTCGAGGAATTCTAGTTTCTCTTGATTCCATATTATGTCACTATCACTACTTTTGACATTCAGTAGACCAAAACTTATGTACGCACTTCGTTTTTTTTTCCATTTAATACTAAATTATTCGCGGTGAAACAATTATGGACCAGTACGTATTTACGTCGCCAAGATTTGCCGCACGTTTGTTTATCTTAGGGATCGTCAGCAAACAACACCATTAGTGGTTGGAAACTATCTCTTAACATGAATATTTTTAAGCAAAGTAGACGCTGTTATTGCAGTAGGAAAGTCATATTTTCATAACATCCATCCCGAATCCACAACACTTACAGATATTTCATCAACAAGATACACATTTCTTCTTTAATACTGATCAGTTGGTAACCGCAATATTATAGTCGCTAAAATACAATAGGCAAAAAGTAACGACGACATTGTGGACACAATTGAACTCACTGAAGACAATCACAAAGCTACGTTCGTAGGTTATAGAAATCAATTGAATCGAGTAGCGACTGCACACAATTATGTTGTTTGGCACAATAGCCCTATCCTGACGCAAACGCTATGTAAATACCATCTATCACTTGATTGTGAAGAAAACGCTAATGTCTGGACAGAGAAACATATTGCTTACTGTTTTAATAAGAAAATAGACTTATAATACAAATAGAAATAAGTGCTTATTACATTTTAAACTTTCATGGTCACTAACATTATTACTACAGGAAACGGGATATTTACCATGTTTACTATTTTTGTTGAGTTCCAGATATTCAAAAAAAAAAAATTCGATATTAAAAGTTCGCGAGCGGACACAGTGAGTTTCGTATGTCGGGAACAGAATCGAGTTGCGAGTGACAGTGGTAGCGGTACTGAGTGCAAAAAACGAACAAGAAAGAGGGTAGACCGATTTGTCTGCTCATAAACACCCACCCGCAATAACTTCAGTTTATCCGTGATCATGGTGCTTGCAACAGCGCCGAAATATCGGGAACTCGACAAAAATAGTAAACATGGTAAATATCCCGTTTCCTGTAGTAATAGTGCTTATTACGTTTATGTTTACTATAATGAGTGTAATGATGATCTAGTCGTTCAAATTACATTTGTTAAATATCAAGCTCAGAACACAATAGTTCATTAGCAACGGAACATGATGTAGGAACACTGACAGTGAACATGGGCTTGATTTCCCAGGAGACCTAGCGTCTGAATTGAAAGCCATTGCTATCGCAATCGCTTCTTCAATTGATTGTCATGTAAAGGCATCATAAAACAATGTCATCCGCTGCGTCTGTCTGTCTTTCTGTCTGTTTGTTTGCGAAAAGCTCAAAAACCACTTAACGGATTTTCATGATGTTTTCACCAATAGATAGAGTGATTCATGAGGAAAGTATAAGTATCTAATTTGTCAAGGTTTTGTGTAAATTGGTTGAAATATATAATTGTTGGAAGGGTCGGAAAAAGTCAATCCGCTTTACTCAACTCTACCCGGGGCGGGCCGCTAGTTTAGAATAAATAGAAACCAGTTTGCAAAGGACCTAGTAGACAAATACTTCAATATGTCGAGCTATGGATCTATTTAAAATACTGTATATCAAAGGACACTCAGACCAGACTGCTAACCACAAACAATATTCATCAAGGACTCTTGTACAATTAAGGGGTTAGACGGTAATAACAATTGCTGATCATGTGCGACCATTTAATGAGTGGCCACAAGTGTCACCCATGATATCACTGATATTTCCATAACTCCCATATTTACTGAGACAACACACATGTTCCTTGATAACCACGTCATGATGAATCACGCGCCAAGAGGAACAATACGCTAGCAACGACATCAAATTGTTGATCAAATATAAGACAAAGATACTATTGTCATTAAAATCTGGTAATTAGCATGATAATTAATTCTTTGAAAAACATGGAAATAGTTTTCGTTTTAGTCAACTAATGGTGACAATACAGGAATTTTTACGGTACCAAGTGAAAATATTGTTTATCCTACTTTGCATATTTCTAAAACGTCAATCTAACTTCTGACGACGCAAAGTGGGTTGCAAATTTTCAATAAGTATTTATTGATACTGTCAAACACATTTTATTATCACAAAAACTGTCGAGTAACCCCACAACATCTCTAAACCGCCGCACTTCGTCAGTCTAATGTAAAAGCTTAGAGCAGCGACTCCCGACTCACGAGGCAGACAGGAGGGTGTGCGACTAGCTGGAGAGATGCTCGACACAGGTGCGACACCTTGGCAAGCCGCCAGACGCCGCGGCTACAGGAAGTAATGCTTCGGAGAATACCTAGACGTACAACACGTACCTCAGCGTTCGACAAGCCATTCGAAGCTTTCTACATAGTGCTTTACGAATTAATAATAACTTTTAGTTGATTTAGTGCAGCTGCGGCCATTAGTTCCACCCTAAGATAGAAGAAGTTTCCAGAATTAAATTAGATTATACTTGTTAACCTGTATTTAAAGATAATATTCTGTATTTTTTAAGGTACTTTGTACCAAATAAATACATATGATTTTGGGTAAGGAGGGAGAGGTAGTCTAAAACCTCACCACACAACACCATGGGGGAAGGAGGGGTTAAAAAGTTTCTAAAAAACATCACGTGATTAATGGACGACCCCTAACTACTCCACGTAATACAATGAAAATGCATTTTTGAAGTAATATTAACTTCCTTACCTGCGTCAGCTTCAGTTTTCAGTCAGTTATTAATAGCCTAAGCATACATGAGTATTTTAGTTTCTACGTGGGCGGTGTCAAACGCGACGTGTTCCGACTTATCGGTGACAAAACAAACGAATGTGATTAATATGGTGAAAGCTATCGCCGAATCGGTCTCTCTCTAAACACACAAATATTTGTAAATACAGTCTAATGTGAGAACACACTTTCCTTCACAACAAGTGATTTAGCGGGGACATACAAATATTAGTCATCCGAGTATAAGTAAACTTTTAAATAATGACAGATAACAAACAGGTTTACTAGACAAACAACAATGGTAAACTTAAAAGTTGACAAATACAGAGCAAGTCATTAAATCTAAGAACCTCACTTCACCGGAACCATTTACCACACTGTTAGTTTCCGGAGTTAAATCAACATTATCCATTTCCACGAAAAACTAAACGGAATAGCGTCCATTTCCGCGAAATGTTATACCAGGCTCAAGACTGCGGTGGAGGTGCATTGAAAAGCTAATAAAATGCAGGAGGCAGTAAACCCTGTGCACACTATACTGTACACTGTTGCATAGAGTGGATTCTGTCTAGACATGCGTGAATAGTAGCGTAAATGCGGCATTGCCAATGCGCCAATGCGCGCTGCCATTCAGCAAAGTGCAAGTTTAACCAAACATACACTTTACGCTACACTTCTCATCATTTAGCTTGTTTCTAGTTGTAATTAAGTTTTATGAGAGATTCGGTATAAGTTAGTTGCTTGCCATTTGACGGATTTTCCAAGAATTTTCTAACTGTGTAATACGGTTTTAGTAATCTTTTGAATGGAATAGCTTAAACCGTACAGAAGTACGGTTTAAGCTATTCCAGAGAAATAATATTCTGTTTTGGAAAATATAATGACGTTAGGAAAATGCGCGCAACTTTACCGCACTCATTTCATCAAACCGCATTAGCCATAAAAGTAGAAACGTTTTGTAGTCAAACTACTCGGAAACCATATCCCGAGCCGAGCGTCCACCTTTGATCTCACTGATGCATTTGACGTGTTGACTGATGTTTGCTGCTATAAGCTCCGGTTCAAAACGTACGCCTTATAAATCCGTTTACTGGCACGTAGTTCTATTTCTGTTGTTATGTTTATCAATTTTTCTAACGCCATATGCGATGCAGTTGCTTTCATGTTACGCACTTGAAAGTAAGTACTGTCTTTTAAGTTTGGTGTACGCATGGAGAATAGAACCCTCTCGCCGACAAAGAGGATCGTGAGGACGATAAACAGCAGCCAGTTTTAATATCACTCTTTGTGCAGGAGCTGCCAAGACAACCACTGGTATTAGAAGCGAGCGTGTTGAATATTGTGAGCCATATTGCTTTGAACAAGGGATTAGATGGACTGTTATCGAGGAACATACGCCTCCGTACGCAATCGTTCAAGAGAATTTTGTAGAAATGTGTTCGAATTGCTCGGTTTTAATTTTTTTTTTTTTACAAGATCCTGAGCTGACACCTGAGCTCGAAAAGAAACGGAAAAACATTGTGTTTCGTGGAAAACGATCTATTTGTGTACACAGCGGGTCTGCTTAGGTGTTTGGTTTCCTGAATTACAAGTTCGGAATAATGTTTGCAATAGAATAACTAAGCAAGTACACCTTGACTCAAGCTTGCACAGCTGAGGCTGGTCTGTTTTTCAGCCTTCATGAGTTCAGGTATACGCTAGTCATTATTATACTTTGTAATTTATTCGCTGTGTGCCATTGTGGAGATACCTAGCGATGTGTTTTCGTGTCAAGAGCGAACATAGCACCTGATCAAACACATTTGTGCATGAGTACTCTTGTATGTGTTGTATATGATGCCGATGACAAGCTGGAGGATGTTATGAGAAACAATGGAATTGTTGGAAAATATGTTGAACGATTAGCGAGGATGTAGGTAATAAGTTACCCACTGTCCCTACACTGTTGATATATTTTGAGCGACATGCTTAACTGAGCTTGTATAGCGGCAAGGGGCGATTGTATAATTGATTAATCAACAAAGGACATTGGACATAGAGGTCCTTGGTATTATAGGGGACGGAATTTTGTAAGGCACCTCAGGCGGACTATCTCATTGACTCCAGTAACTCTGCTTCACCATATCTACATAAGTACGTACTTAGGCATCATTCAATATATTTTCCAGACATCTCGACAAAAGCCACCGCGCCACAACAAAGATTAACAAGCATCGTCCTACGTAACCCTGGGGATTACGCGGCGCATACAAAGGGCTGAGCTGAGCAATAGCGTCGTGATTGCTATGCGGCGTGGGCGGCGGGTGCGTGCTCGTCCTCACGCCGAGGCTGTCGCAGACCGACTGGCCACATTCATGCACACGTCACACGAGAGCTTTAGTGGTTTAGTGGACGTTTCCGCCAATAATGTGCTAAGGATGTTGGGCATTTTGTGTAAATTGATCTCTTAATAAAGCTATGGCAATGACTTGCTTTTTTAAACTGAAAGAAAATTGTGTTGATAATGTGTGTTGTGTTAATAAATAATGTCGTTGCACCCATCATTCCTTATCGGGAATTGAAATTAAATGTTAAAGTTGTGAGAATGAGGACGATACAGAGCAATCCATCACGTAAAGTGTAACACGCAGCTGGAGCTCGGCATGAGATCTACATTTGAATCGGAATATGAGCCGCAGTGACGTAGCTGGCCATTTACAATCAAATTTACTCAAACAGACCGAGGCAAGGAAAAAAGTGTTACATTATGCACTCGCTAATTTAGAACACTTTTTGTGTACATGGGAAGATGGACAGATGGTTTACGATGCGTCCGGGGTACTATTTCATGTCGTCGACAAAACACGACGCTTTTTAATAGCTAAAGAACCCTCCCCTCCACCTTGTACCGCTCACCGCATGTTGCTTTAAGGATTAGTGGAGAGCCTTCTGAGCGGCGGAATTGAAAATATTATTTTCAATATCTTTCTCAAAAACTGGTTCTTATCGCACTCCGATTAGATTCAACATGCAATGTATTTCACACGTGTGGAATTTTAATATTTTACCGCACATGTGCGGAAATAAAAAATTTCCACAGATAAATAAACTCGGCGGTGATTGTTTTTTTTTAAATCTCGGCCAACATATATGCGTCTTTAAAGCGTAAATATTTTTTGAGTATTTAAATTGTGTTTATAAATATAATACCATAGGTAAACATGATTATTTAAAACAAATATTTACTTTTATGAACAAATTAACATTTCTTTGTGTTCTAAATTCCAAAATATTTGAATTTTCTATTTTTCATAGTAGGCTGTTTAGCGGCATCATACCTTTGCTTCTTCTTACTGACAAAAATGCTTTCCGTCGTAAAAACGTCGTTTGATACGCGTGGGGATTTGTTACTGCAGTTCTCGGCTAGTTATATTACGACTCCGTCTGTATTGATCCTATCGAACCAATGTGAATCATACTGCACAAGCATCGGGATGGCTCTGATTTATTCGCAGTTTCAGCAGACGTGGCCCACAGCTCCCGGCTAGGCGGGCCACACGCGAGGTTTTATACCCCGGCTATAAATAAACGTAAGGATTCGACGTGTAGATATAGCATAACTGTCTTCATTGCTCAACCACAGGAATACTGAGTTAGATGATCCCGTGTGAGTCGTAAAAGTCAATCCTGAAGACAGTAGTGCAGAACTTAAATAAGTTGCCTTGGTAAAACACCGTGCTACATAGACTAATCCCTGACAGTTCTTGCAGTGGGGCTTGTTGTAAAATGAGAAAAACAATAGAATAAAGAATAAAAAGGAAATAGGAAGCTTGTTAGAGCTTCCCCTATTTCAAAGGACCTCTCCATTAAGTGAAGTCTCAATTACTCGGAGCGCATAGACGTGGCGGTAACAATGCAATAAAATCGTTGAGTAGTGTATTAGATGACGAGGTAATTCCAGCAGGATGCGGGCCGAGCCCCGAGGGTGCTCTGCGTCCCGTCTGCCGCCCTAGTCCTCCGCCGGCCACTTCATCGCTCAACACTTGAAACTTTTGTTTAAATTGTGGATATTTTGAAACAGACAATGTAACTTGGGTGTCTGAGTGTATGGTTACCGTCTCCTTATGGTTTAGAAAGTAATTTATTTATCACACCATGCTTGTTTACCGAATTTTCTAAGAACTTATAAACAATTTAAAATAAAGCTTCCTTATTTGGTTTTTAGATAATGTTTCTGTTCAGTTTCGGTTGAATTCAATTCAATTCAATTTATTTTAATTCAGACTAAGTTGTCCATATAGTGTTAGTGTGTACTTTACATAAAAAAACTTACAAACTATGTTAGGAATACATGAGGAACTATTTCACATGGATTTGTATCCATTGCCTCCATAGAGGACTTTCTATTTTTAAGTTTAGTAGGTAAGTATAGGTTAAAGAAACAAACACCCACTGCTGTAAACATAAGGATTTACAGAATATACATTTATAATCGCAAACGGGTGCCGTGTCGAATTTAATGTCCTAAATATCCGCATGTTAATTGTCAAATAATTTTGACTAATGCTTGGATCGTGGGCGGAAGTGTTTGTGATCGTGTTTATAGACCAGTAACACGATGGTAAACGAAGTTTTGGTGACAACAAGTCTGTTTGATTTGTTTGTGTTGCTAATGTCCACCGCTGCTGTTAACTGAATTATATCGCCGGTGCGGTGGTGCCACTGGAAATATCTAATTTACTCACATTCAATAATCTCAGTATGTACTGAAATACCTGACAGATTTCAGGCGTCAATTTATAAATAAAAATACTAAAATCATAAACGCTAATTCATCTATGCTTACATTTTTGTGCTTAGTCCTATAGCCACGAAGTACAACCTCGTTAAAGACAACACTCGTTAAGAAACATATAAAACTAAGCAGCATTAAAATTACCAATATTAGACCAAGGTTTTAATGGAAAACACTGCATCGATCTTCCAATAGGTTCGAAAGCAATCACGCTTTATTCAATCAATGCATCCACTTAAACGCCACATACAGGCGAATGTGAGAGATAGATCGTGCAATTAATACAACCATGTGAATGTGCATTTCTGATGCATGGGACGAGTGAAATAGACGAACGAGACTCAGTCGTTTCATTACTCTACTGGCATCACTACTTGACTACAACATAATGTTCAGGAGTGACGAGCATTTTGTGTTACGTTTTTATGACACGATATTAAAAAATAGCTTTTAGTGAACTTACGTGGTATTTCTGTTTATTCAACTCTGTAGATATGAGGTGATAATTTGCGAATAAATTAACGGGTGACATAATGAGGCCAAACAGAGATCGCCATAATCGATAAGATGTTGCAAAAACTGGTTTTGCTTCATGTGCTCCTAATATAATAAGATTTCAATTTACAGACGAATGAGCGCTATGAGAGATAAAATACAAAACTGAGTTATGGTGAATACTTGACTTATCCCTGTTCTAGTGACATGAATGAAAATAAACCATGTTGTCGTTCTATTTGTGTTGTCGTGCGACTAATTCACGGTCCGCCTGCACTGGGGAGGAAGTCCATGCTGGCGCATAGGTAGTCGCCCCGACAAAAACATAAATATTTGAGCTCCTCTGGCCGCTGCGCTCCGTTGTACCTGCCTCGGCTATAAGAATGCTGGAAGGAGCATAAAGGACCTGGGGGGTATCGTTAATATTCAGAGCCTTCATGTAATGTTTTGTATCGTTTCCTACGATAGAACAACCATGCGCTTTTTGCATACGGAAATTTAAAAAAAGGAGAGCATTACCCACTAAAACGACAAGGGGAGGTTCTCAGGCGGAGCGCATAGGACCAAATAAAGCACGTAACGTCAAGTTCATAAAGAAAATATGAGACGTTGTAGTTTTTATTTATTTTCCTCTTTCAAACTGACACGGTATTTCCCGCACATAACCAGGAGATAAAAATGATAAGTGTCACAATAACACTCGGAACACTGATGTAATCTGCATTTTGCGTCAAAATGTAACGAGATCAAAGGTCCCGGGGCGACTCTTGCGCAAGTGTTACATTAAAACCAGAGCCCGTCGACACAAAGTCGCCACCGTTTGTCCAAGCATTTCAAAACACCAGTAGCAAAGCAGCACTAACATCTCACACTAAAAACATAAATTGCCAAAACTATGATAAAGGCTATTCCAGTTCGAGATGGCAGGTGTACACATAGCGGTGCGCGCGTATCCGCCCCGACCGGTCCGCTGCAAGTGCGACTCCTTTTTGTCGCAAGTCGCAGTCGCCGAGTAGGTACTGGCCCGCGACCATGGGTGTACTATAAAGAAATTATGACAAAACAAGTATGAACACGTGAAAAGTGCAAATATCTGATACGTGAAAATTTCTGAATCGCACGTTTATGAGATTCTCGGAAGGACTGATGAAATAATACATCGTAGCCTGCAGTCTAATTATGGTAATAAGAAGCCCATATATTCAGTGAACTCGTCTTTAATTTGGTTATCTGCAATTGTTCCACTTGTGCAAGTTATCATCTGCGCTAGAATTCTAAAATGTATCACCAATTAATGTTCGTGAATAGTGGATGTATCTATTCTTCCGCGTTGCGATCACTGACCACTACAGTACTACATACTGCGGACTGCGGACTGCTCTGTACTCTGCAATTAATGTCAAACCATGTAAAGCACTGCATAACACCAGCGTTAATGATTGCGCAACGAGAAAGCCTAATTAATTAGTCATATGTTCGCTTAAAAACGTTAACGCAGCGTCAGTGGCGTATCGCAGAACAGCGAAAGTGAACAAATACGAACACATTAGTGATGGCACGTAATGAGCGAAAATAATACCAACCAAGTAACAGCCGTTATTATACCTGTTTAATGTTTTGGAAAACTTTCCTTCTTTCATAAGAAACGATAAAGTGGACTGAGATACTGTCGTGCTCAATACCGAGGAGACAGATTTTTTTATTAAATCAATGGCTGGAGCCGGGGGTGACTGTCAGAACGAAAAAGAAACTGCAAATGGCGAATCGTTAAGAGTTTAATAAAACTTTTCCCATAAACCACTCGAAACTAAAACTGCAATCAAGGTAAAAGTGAGCGCCATCGTTTTATTGTAGCCACTAACTTTTCTAATCCACTTGCCACATGAGGTGTGAATCATTTCATGTTTGAATTTATGAATATCATTACTGCAGCAACTGTTCTTATTGGATCATTTGCATTTGATTGCACAGTTTGTTCTGAGACTAGCCCGGTAAGGAAAGTAAATAAATGATACACTAAACACACATTACACAACTCACTGGCGCAACATTATCATCACATAGAAACTACTGCAAATATCACATCACCTAATATAGAAGCGGCAACAAAAACGTTGCAAATCAAAACTAGTCTAGTTATTAATATCGGACTCCTAAATAGTGATCAGTTAACGTTAGCCAAGTTGTGTTTACGGTTGGTAAACTTAAAGTGAAGTGGTGGAGTACTATTGAAGTGCCAGTATAGTTGGCAATGTTGATTTAACGACACTGTTTTGGATTCATTGTGATGGGACCATAGCCATTGGGCTGCGCTGTGGGCGTGAACTTACGCGGCCGCGTGGGCGGTGAAGAAGACATAACGTGGTGTTACGAGAGCACTGGCAATCGCTCCGATGATTGATGATCACAGTGGTGTAGCTTGTCGTTTAGATTCATCTCTGGGTCAAGTAAATGTGGTTATACCTACATGAAGGAAGTTAAGCGAATGCGCCAGATACCTACTAATCTAGATCCAATTTCTTCTTTGGAATAATTAAACGCCACTTAAAATCTATAAAATGCATACTAAAATTGGTCTTTCTAAAATCCGCCCAACGGTCACCGCTCGAGTATGCGGATAGAGATGTTCAAATTAAACAAATATTTAAATGAGCAAATATTTCGGATCGTTGAACCGCCATCAATTATCTATTGTTAAAAATTTGCAATCAACATGGCATGCGTTGACGCAACGATAGTTACAATACAACGCGAAGCTAATCGGTAAAAAAGGTTTTTAGTGTAAAAGTTGCACGTGCACTGTGATCCAAGTGTTCGTGTAGTTAACAAACAATTATAAATAAAGATACTTAATTGATTGATTGTTTTGTAATAAAACAACTCAAACTTTTGTAGTTTAGTTTAGTCCAGTCAAATACAACAGAGTTTGTGATAATTTAGCAGATAATAGAATGTAATTAGAAGGAAGTCTAGATTTTAGAGTACAGTTTTATTATCTACACAAGATACCGCGCGTCGTGCAACTACAAACTCTTGTACTTTTCACATTCACGGATGAAAGAATTAGCGGTATGAATCGATTACGCTGTACTAATCGATGCAACACGGCGGTCGCGTTACAGTAAGAATCCAATACTTCTGACTACGTTTCATCATGCATACGATGCAATCATTGACTGTTCATTGCACGATGCACGTAACCACGGTGCAATAACGAGCCCAAACAAGCATTGTCTCTGCTAATCTAACGAGGTTTGTGCCACTAGTGTCAAAACTGACGATATTTACAAAAGTATTGTTATAGCAGCGGGTCGGCATTACAACGATGAAATTGAACTGCGTCGTTGTGCTGATATACCTTGCAACAACGTCTGTTGAAACTACTGACAGCGAAATAACCTGCCGCTGAAATATCATCATCTAACCCTTATTACATTACTACCACAGTCTGAATAGTTACTGTACCATTAGTATATTCAATTGAATCATTGTTCATCGATGTGAGTAGTTAAAAGAAGCTTTGAAGCCGGAATTATCTAATTCTGACCTCAACTTATCCAGTTACTGAGAAACATAATATACTTTTATAGTTTTCAAAGGATTGGTTTTCGTAGAAATCAGAAACTTTCCCAACACGTAATTTATTTCAGACGCATTGGGAAAGTTTCTGATTTCTACGAAAACCAATCCTCGTTTCTTGGAAAGTCTACGCAGAATTAAAGCAGTTGAATTCATGACATTGCTGGACTCTCCTAGTACTTATCGCCTTAGGCTGCCATCAGGCGGACTGCATCGCAGCATCATCAGACGGACTGCATTGCAGCACCATCAGACGGACTGCATCGCAGCAACCACGCGCAGTCGATATATTCAACTGTTCCGTTGAATACACCAGTTGAATATATCGACTGCGCACGGTTGCTGCGATGCAGTCCGTCTGATAGCAGCCTTAGTTAACATAGAAAAGGCGTCGATGCTATCACCGGCGCTTTGTCCCCTACATAGCCAGACGAAGCCCACCGAGCGCCACTCATTCACTACATTCTAATTAGGAAAGCTTTGATATTCATCCTTCATCATTATTTGTTTTAATTTGAAAACTATGTCTGAAAGACTTCCTAGTAGTGTTCATTCATTCATGGAAATGAATTAATAACACTTTTAAATTGCTCTGCTCGCTGAGGCTTGCGTTCATTAAATTTCTTTTTCGTGTCGTACAGAGTTGCAATGCGACTGTCTGGCCAGATATTTATGATGTCAATGTCAGCCGCTCTTGTACAGAACGAAATCATATCCCGTGTACTGATCTAGGTAATAATTCTACAGGACATCCCTCCAACGTTTACGAGCGACGATGGAACACAAATAGTAAAGTTTAAATATGAATTGAACGGCAAAGCCATAAATCAACTGTAAAAAAGGTATAATTTCAACTGTGCACTGAAGTCAACACAATATTAATATATTCATAGCTTTGTACTCCATGTTTGGAAGGAACTTCAAGCTAGACGGCTGTATTTGGCAATAAAATATCTGCCGGATTCGTTCGCGGGTTAGACCAATACAGCCTTGCCAAAACTACTTTTAAATATGATATTTGCTTACCAATTATATCTAGACCACAAATGGTAGGTAATTTGCAGTTATTTATTACTACAGTTCTTTTAAAATTTGCCGGCGTTCTTGGAGCGTATATCGTTTCATGTTTGGAGCTACACGCTGGTAGTCCAATAACATTAGCATAAAACAAGTGAAAGATGATTAAATCCTTATTTGTACTTTTTATTATTTTGACGCATCTGTATATCTAACATTCTTTTCATCATTCAAAGGAACCAAGATATTTGTTCTGATCCCTCTGACAAGTATTGTAGTAGTAAGCATGCTCATGATGGTCTCGATTAACGAGTCGCCAAGTGTCACGACTCACGATCCACTTCTTGCGACAGTTATCCACTTTAAAAGAGTGTGGTCGTTGTCTAATCTGCGAGGCAGTTGAGATAACCGCCCGGTCGGACCCGTCCCTTTACTGTCCCTCCCACGCGGCACTGGTCTCCTAGTCGCGACCACACCGAGGATACGATCATAGGAGTTAAAGACCCCAATGTGGCGTGTTATTCGTATCAGTTACAATATCATTAGTTGGGAATTTGTTGTTATTGTGAGGCAACATGTATGTATAACGAACGGTTCACTGTTGCTCAGATTCAGATAATATATGTTAACTCGATTCAGTTCATTTACTTTTGCACCCGGAAGCTGATAGTTTATAACTGGAGAGCTGACACGAAAAGGTGTTTTTTTAACAAAAAAAACACAGGTACGTAACTCTGGTTATAAAAGATGGTAATTAGAATATGTAGCGTTGGAAATTGAGCATCGATTGTGCAACAAAACAATGAACGATGAAAGTCGAACTTTCGCAACATAAAGCCCTACATAAAGGATTCCCTCCATTTGAGTTGCTAATCATCCTACTTCCTCGCAAGTTTCACAAACAGTGAGGTTGACGGATGTGTCAAGTCATCATCATGTGTCACCTACTCACCGCACTGACCCAAATCTGCTAATATACTTGTGGGACACGTCTCGGACGATGAACCCCACTTGTTCTTAGATAATATTATCTCTCCCTCTCACACCGCTCACATGGCTCTATCACCATCCTTTTCTCTTCTAAATATTTAAATAGAGTACACTGTTACAGTTTCGCTGTTATCTTGCGGAAAAACAACCAAACAAATGAACGCGTGAAACTGTGCTAACGGATGCAAAGGAAAGTCCAATCCAAACACCGTACTGAACGTCGTCCATTTTAAATATCCAGGCGTACGCCTTTATTGACATATCGATAGGTTGATGTTTCTATCAACTGGGCAGCTCTTTGTAAATATTAACATTAGAAATATTTGCGCAGATTAGGCGAATTTCTAATCTCTTTTCTGTACGTGATGAGCAACGGCCGTTAAATTGTCTGTCCATGCGTTGACTGTATGTATGTTTTTATCGTCTGAGCACGTAATTGGTTATTTTCGACACCTTTATATTCACCAAAACAGTTCAGTGGTGTGGCTCAGTATACATATGCGTGGAACTGTCAGCGTTCGCTGGCGATGGTTTGGTCCGCGGCGTAACGACTTCCGCTCCTCGCCGCGCCGGTAGGAACGTGTCTCAAATTTATTATAATGCGCCTTTTTACAAGCTTTTATTTAATTTCATTTGTTTGCTACTTATATTTAGTTAGTTGTAAGGTGAATTCGGTTGAAAGGCTGGGTGAAGAGCCTGATACAGAAGGACTTAAAGAGTGCTAAATCCTCACAAGCATAGCGAGGAAGTTCTTTATCTTGGATGCCTTGCTATCTACATTTGTATACCTGAAACCATGAAAGACTATTGTTGAAGCATTACCTATAAATAAAACTTTTGAAAAAACTTTAATTCTTTAGCCGGAAACAGCAGCTAGGTACAAATAAAATGAATTGTCAGAGGATTGCGTTTTGTCCTCACACAAAAACGGAATCTTATTTACTGAACGCAGTATGGCATCTCTAAATTAGCAAAAAAAAAAATAATACATTTAAAATTCTTTACGTGTCAAGTATCAAGAAAGTTCTTCAAAATCTCATAAAAAGAAACGTGATGATGACACTCATTTTGATAATTAATGCGAGTTGAAACAAAGAAGCAAATCAACAGAAATATTCGCATATATTTTTGCACAGCTCATCCGCCATGACAGTTAACAGCAGAGAGATAATGAATGTATTTTTAAAATCGTTTATTTTGTATAGTAATGTTCTGGGAGTGATTGTGTCCCACGGCTGAAGGTCGTGATGCCCAATGCCACATGACAATCAGCTCGTCATGAGAGAATCTGCTGCTTCCGAAAACTATTAGTGTCCGGAAATGTGGACGCTGATCGCATCGCATTGGATAATACGCCAATCATTAGGCGCATGGCCTGCCCGGGCGCAGTATTATAATAATTTTAATTTTAATACACAATGTCGGATGTTTATTTGCGTTTTGTGGGCGATAGCTCGCGTTAGCCGCGAAGTTATCTTCGAAAACGGATGCTCGGTACATAGTAATAGGTACCGACGGTACCTATTGTAGTAACTCGTCACTCGTCAGAGACCTACCTACCTACGGTAGAAGGTAGTTGTTTCAAAATTGTCACATTTTTTTTGTACGTCAAGTGTTTAATAGTATTTGGACCCACCACGTGCGATCCAAAGGGCGTAGGAATCAGGATTTCAGTCACGAACTAACGATCACCAGTCATCTGCGTAAAGCGACGGATGCATTTGAACGATCGGTTTCCTAAAATAATCTAAAATTCTAACTAGACATGTCTTACAAACTCGATGCGATAGTAATTGGCCACTACGTGACAAGCATTCACAAGGCGGATTCCATACAATTCTAGAGAATTAAACAACTACAGGAAACATGAAGTGTGCCATGTTTTAAATCATTAATCGTTTTGGGATAGCGCGGGGGCAGGCGGGCGGGTGGTACAACACAGAACAGGTGGTATCGACAACATGGCCGAATGATATCATATCACACATGGTGTGTTACTAATGTTATGTGATAAAAACTAGTCCATAGATGAGTCCACAATAGCTTGTTCATTATGTACCTACGGATGTTGCGGTATGATTGACTAACTCGACATCTAGCTAAATGCCTACCAGGAACCCTACTTTACCTCAGTAGGGCTCTCTGGTTTAGTGAACAATCTACAGTATTTTCTACAGGGTTTTAGTTTTTTGGCGTTCGTGGAACTGCTGTAAGCTCTTGGCATAGCCGCATAGTAGGTATATGAGAAAACATGAGGCTTTTGGTAAGTAAGTTATTGAGTGAAGAACAGAAACTATGTTCCGAGGTTGCTTCAATAGACCGGAGACAGGTGGTCTAGTCCCACCAAGCTAAGCTGGGAGAATTTTCGACAACATCCGCGTATTCCCATTTTTACTGCGAACTGCGACATGTATCAGCGTGGGAGTGTGTGGGTGAGGTGTTGCATATTCATCAGAGCGCGAGCCGCTGCCACGTGCTGGTGGACGATGGCCCATGTGCGATGGACGATGGTCGTCGATGTCGTCGAGCGAAGGCTAAGGTTATATATAGTTGAAGAACTATATATATAGAAGAAATGTTAGCTCAATAGTACGAATACTTGTCGTTAGTCGGAATACTAGAGCAAGGATAAGCATTGTATTGAGTTGCATTTTTTTGTAAAAAATTGTATAATTTATATAAAGACGTCACACGTTGTCGAGTGCTTCACAATAAGTACCTAATGTACTAAAACGTAACTATGTTTATCTCTAAATTAATGACAAATCAACAATTCACAACATTGACAATTCTCTTTTTTTAATGTGAAGTTTGTAGATATTAGCATTAACTCTCAGGCGAAGCCAAGTTACATTATGTGTCGTTGTTTTTGTGCCCGTCATATACAGGATACAATACATAACTCACTTCAGCCCATTAAACGTTGTACCACTGTCCGCTGAGCAGGTAATAAGTTTTTTGCATTGATTTTTTATTTTTTTATTTTAATTAAGCAGTTTTGAATATTTTTATAGAGTATGTACTTATATAAAAACAAGTCTACTTTTAACAGCGAGTGACCTCAGCCCCGTCGCGTCGTCCGTCGTAAGTAATCGTAACTATCGATATTAAATCAACGTATCATTATCTGCACTAGTTCTTGTCAAGTTCGATCTAAGTGCTAATGGACAAAAGATAAAACATTAATTTCGTGGACCTAGAATGGAACCAAAGAATATATGATTAAGATTTTAAGATACTATGTGCATAAGAGCAGCCCCAACAGGGGGCGAGTCTACTGCTATTGACCGTGACCAGTCACACTCCTCCGGGCAGCTACTGAGGAATTGCTGATGCTCGTTAAAAGGTACGTTTTAAAACATTAATAAACGTTTAAATCTCTCTCAACAGTCTCAACCTTTCGGAATATCAACCAATGTAAATGCAGCCAAACTCTAGTAATAAACAGACGGCACGAGCACCATGTTCTAGCATCATCAGTTTTCCTAGTAACGGATTTCTATTATCACGAAGTACTGAGAACAAATATAAATCTGAAATTCAATTCGAGTTATTACGACTTGTGTTTACCGCTGAAGGCACTCAGACTAAAACAATGACAATCGGTTTAGATACAGTACAAGTTTTTGCCATGTGGGACCAGGTCCACAAATACAAATGAAGAGGTGGTATCCGCGTGTCCAACGTAATCGGGAGCCAACAATGATGAATGGCATAAAAACGCCGAGGTCGACTGCCACCGGTTGTTGACATTTAATTAAAATAATTCCTCACACTACCTGTTGCCTTAGTACTTATCACTCATTATTTTTTAGGAAATTAAAACCTTGCGTGCATAATTGGGCAAACTAATGACTATAACAAGAGTTAAGTGGTTAATTAGCCGTTTTGTAATGAGTAAAATGTTCCTAAGCGCAGTGAGAATGCAGTTTCATTGAAAATGTATCCGCGATTTGCGCCCGCAAATAGTGTATTTGATCCTAATAGTGGGCATTTGTGGAAGATGTACCTACTTGTACAATGCGAGCAAATCCGTCAATGTGTGTAGGACATGGAATGTTCAGCGTGATACATTGCCGTGTTGGAAACGCTGAAACACACTACAAGATTAATTTCATTCAAAGGCTTGGCGCAGAAATTTTTTACGAAAACATTTCCTATTCTTATTTGATAATTTTGAAATTGAAAACCACAGTTGTTTTATTACTTGTGAAAGCGGTAGGTATTCTTAACTTTAACTGTAAATACAGGTTAATATCAGGTTCTTCCCTATAAATGTTAAATCCTAAAATATCGTAAAAGTGAACAATAAAACAAAGCATTACACCGCAATCGTCGTTAATTACTCACTTTTATGACCGCATCCAGCATCTTAATACTAAGGGACCGAGCACACTTGTCAGCATAAATCCAAAAATAAAATACGCCCTGTGTCGATGTTGCGAACTTGAGGAGTTGAGGGCTTAGGGCGAGTTTAATACTTACTTATTGTCCATTTGTGCTGAAACTGAAGTAGTGCGACGTGGTCACAAAAATTAGGAAACATAAGATTTTACAGATTGAAACGACCTCGATATCACTAGGCTGCTCCTAAAATTACAAAAAAAACGCAAGAGTTGTAAGTCCTTCCAATCTAAGTCAGTCTGAGTAAATGTAGGTTCTGAAACCTAATGATAACGTAACGTAAATGATTGACGTCATTTATTTACTCTCAGTTCGTAGGTACACTATCATTACGCACACAAAAGCACATAGTGACATAATAATACACCCATTACCGACCGTGAATTATAGTTACAATAAAAATCTTGCTAGAAGCGATGACTCTCTAAAAAGCGATGTCTTGTCTCAGGCAGCCATTATAGCTGAATTAGATGTTACACATCGCACGCTCATTACTGTCTGTAAATTATCATGTCAGATGATTAGCAAATAGATTCTATTTGCTAATTGTAGCAGTAATCGATCAATCAATATCAGTCATAATGTCAAATTAAGAAAGTGTTGACGAGACTTGACAAGTGACATGATCTTTATATGTTTATCAAAAAAATATTTAAAAAGGCGAGCTAAAACTGTCTCATAAATCTTGGGTGTTTAACTATCTGAGGTTATTCTATTCGCCAGAATTCCTAGTAATGGAGACGCAGTCAATTCCTCTTCTGTAATTAATTAGTGAAACTAATCTCAATTTCATATTCTGCACATTTGAGAATGCCAAGTTTGCCGAAGTTTCAAATCGATACATCATAGCTAGCGGCGGCGGCGGCGGGTGGCTAGCACGCAGACTGTAGACTGCATAGCAGCATGCCAACATTAATGTCCTCATTCGTCGTACTCCTGCCGCCTGTAGCTGTGGTACCTAATGGCCTGGCAAGTTGGCACGTCCCGATGGGATGACACCACACTTGTTAACTGCCGTGGTGAATCCGACGGCTTTTGAAGTTTGAAGGAATCGGAAAAATAAAAACTAGTGGATACTTCTCTTGAAGGTGCTAAATTTCAATAAGTTTAAACTAAGATTTTTGGGATTGAACCCAGAATTTATAATGATTTCCGACGTGTCAAAAGTTCATCACTAGTTTTGTAATGGGCAGATTCCAGCTAAACCGCAAATTAGGTGAAAATTGCTCCTTGTCTTGCATTAAAGTGTTAAAAAGAAAACGAAGTTACTTCTTACACCACCTCTTTATTACCTTGAGCAATTACTTGATTATGTTCTTTTGTAACTACATATTATGTAGCTTTTGTTTTCACCTCTGTATAAGTGGGAAAACATTCCGAGGGATCGGTATATGCGGTGTCCTATGTCCTAACCCAAGTCTGCCCATGTGCCAGACGTACAAATCTCAACAAAGGTTATTTGCGCAATTATTATATTACTATGGATTATCGCTACGTGTTTATTACTGCTAACTTAGCATTCCCGAAATAATATTCGACGTTGTAAAATGGATCGTTTGGCATAATTTCGCACGGTCAGTGCCGCCATTCCATATTGTGTATTAAGATTACGACAACATTTACGAGTTAGTGGAAGTGCAAGTGCCTGTAGCCGGCAGTTCACCGGGCGGACAAAAGGACAGTTACTCAAGTTAGCCAAACATTGCACTGCGGAGGACCGGTAACCGGCGCCGTTCAGCGGTTACAATGTGGAACATCAAGGTATCGCCATCGGAAGTTTATTACCTTGTGCTAGTGTTACATAATTGAAATGAAACCTTAATTAAAATTGTGAAATATTGTGTAACTTAAATAAAACTACACTTACGCACATTTTCTTTTAGATAAGCTGCAGAATTAGCGGTTGCTATCAAAAACTGAATTTGTGTTTTTTTTGGGAAAACGTATTTATAATTTTAAATTTTATATCTACCTTCAATCACCTACAACATTCCGGTGGTTAATTTAATTTGTCAGAACAACTTCAAGTAGCTCTAATTTCAATTAGACTCGCGTGCTATTTACGCAGGCCTTGCAAAACGTTTTCCTTCGATTTAGTTAGGTTCAGCATATTTTTCTAATTGTTCGCAATATGGATACTACAGCTACCAAGTAATTTCATTCATTATTTTTATCAAATTAAATTATAGCACGTGATTCTGACTCTGACTCAAAAAAAAGACAAGTGGAAACGGACCTTAATATTTGCATGCAAAATCATGTTCGATCTTCTTATATTTTAGATAAGATGAACATTGTTATGAACTTTTTATGAATGAACGCAATAACACGTGATAATGAATCTTATCGCTTATCTGTCATTAACAAGGTATTTTACAGATAACGTGAAGAGGCGCCGGCGATGTCACTTAATGACATAATGATCGATTACCATAATAAATTAAATTACATTATTATCGTGTTAGTTTATGACGGAATATAACTTTAATTTCAATATTAATGGTAACTGATTATGTTTAATCCGCGGGTGTTTTTATTAATTTCAAATTAATAATGGAAATGAGGAAGTGAAATACCTGAGTGTTATGTAAAAATTAACGAAATTATCGGCTTGGAACAAATATTTGCTTAATTTGCTTTAATAACAAACCTGACCAATTGTGAATTCGCTTAGAGGTACTTTTAATTAAATAAGGAGCTATTTTAATAATAATTTAAGTTGAGATAAGTAGCTAATGATATTAAGTACCTAACAGGCAGGAAATTATGAAAATAACAATAACCATTACAATATCCACCACCTTGGATCAGTTAAAAATAGCGTGTAAACATCAACATCAGCGTCTGTAGAGTAAAGAAAACAGCATTATTTACAAAATATCTGTCAACTTCGGTTCGAAAACTACCCTCAAAAAGTAAACAAACTTACCGAGTTGCAAATATCACCGGACAGCACTCACTCAGTACATTACTGCAGTTCCACAACAAGCACGATAACTATCACCCACTAATTAGTTCATTAATATAAAACGCTTTTCTTTTTAAAGTCCGCGTGAAATATTCCGATGTTTCGTCACGAAGTCGCGCATGTGCTTGCCGGACGAACGTGCGCACCTCACGGCCGCCGCGTGCGATATGCGACTAGCGGATTGGTCGCCTACGTCCGGCGCCCGGCGGACTTCGGCGATCGCGCTTCGGGATCTTCGATACAATACGCTAAATACGCGGCGTGTTGTTCTATTCGTTCTTGTGGAAATTAAATTGGGGATTTTTCTGGGAAAAGGAAAAACCTGAAGAGACATACATTTATAATCTTACAAAAAAGGTAATTCTGATATAATTATATGTGTAGATAAAAGATGTTTACACACGTATTTTATTTTTAAACTATATGATAATGACGTGTGATAAACGTTTATGAAAGCGAAGTGGACGAAGTTTTTAATATCCTCCACGATTTAGGTAATTTAATTATTCATTCATTCATTTTCGAGAATAAATCTATATATATATCTTTCATTTTGTTTTATTTTCTGTTTGAAAAACAGAATGGGGATAAAGTTGCGAAACAATAATTTTGGGAAAAATATCATAAGAATAATTATGAGGAACATTGGGGTTGATTTATTGTAGCTACGCGCCGGGACATGGTGCCTCTCGTGGCGTAGGTAGTGCCGTAACGTAACCCTCGCGAATCGCTATCCCTTCGCTCCTTAGCGGTATTCTTATAACTACCACATATCACAATATCTCGTTTCGCATACCTCTACACATATTCTCTGGTCGAGCAAGTCCTCAAGTCTAACTGACAAAAAAAAACAAAAGCCTCCACAATGTCCACAAAGCCATCAGTGCGATGAAAGCATAGGTATTGCTCAGCTTCTTTCTTGCGACTGTAACACTGGAAGAGCGCACGTGGGGATCTTGATCCTGAGACTCGTGGTATTATTAAAATAAGGACTATTATTATAGTCCAAACTCAAACTGGGGTAAGTGAGGAATACACTTGTTTTCAGAGGTGTTGAACATTGGGCTATTGTTATATCTCTGATAACAAATGTATTCCGCACTTAGCGCAGTTTGAGTTTTGGACTATAATAGTCTTTATTTTATATTTCTAAGGAGCATGGTATTCGGTTAAATTGCAATGTTATGATTATTATAAGACATTAGGGAATAGAGTAAAAAATAATAAAAAAGAAATATTTCTAATATTTTATTAGTTAAAAAAAATTTAAATTAATCAAATCCTTTTTTAAAAACAGTACATATTTTAGTTTACTTATTCTACATAATATCTTATTCTCTTTGGAATATGAGCCAGATCTTTTTTATTTTTCACAGCTTCATCAGCCGCTTCCAGTTTTTTTGTGTTCCATTTAGGCCCATCTCTTTTTCGTATATATTGGCGGACCATTTTGGTGACCTAAAAAGAAATATTTAATTAGTTTATTTAATAATATGTTGAAAATTAAAATGTTGTCAACTGCTGGTTTAGGGCAAGTGCGTCATTGTGCCGCACTTCCCCAATACTAGTAGGCGCACTTACCTCACTTCGTTTTCTTTAGGTTATAAAAATGTAAGCTTCAATAAAATTAATTAATTGTGAGATAGAAACAAAATAATTACAGGTAAATGAAGAGTAGTGTTTAGAGAACGCGAATTATCTGGTTAAAATCACTCAGTAGTGGTTTGCCTGCCGTTTCGTACGCGATAAGCACAGTACTTGCCAACTTGTCATCCACAAAAAAATGATTGCCAAAAGAAAAAGTCTAATCACATCCTATTAGGCCCAGTTACGACGTCTATAATTTAATGCCGGTAATAAATTTTGGTTTTAAAGTACAGGATAGAGCGCGTTTTTTAAATACTGTATTGGTTTAGGAGATACTGATGTTGGCCGCACCTGCCCCGGAGAGGCACTTGCCCCAACTGACCACTCAATTGTATTTACAAACCACGGCCGACCGACGAGAGCTGAAATTCCAACAATGCAATTTGTATTTACTGCGCCATTGCATTATGTATACAGTTATAGCATAAATTAATTTATTTAGATATGACCGTGGAAGTGAGAGCTAGTAAAAACCCCAAAACGAAACTTCTGGTGGATGTTTTCCGAAACTTGGCAACTGCTGTACCAGCACTACAGTAGACTTCACTCTTTATGGCAGGATGAAAAAACAAAATTCCCTCCAGAACTAACTAATAAAACAAAGTTTTTGTATGGGTTTGGATAGCTACAAGAACAGTTTATGTTAAAATAAAAGCAGAGGTGTTAGCAATGCTATTTCTGGAACAATTCTTCTGATTCTGAATGTACTCTCCATTATTGTTTCGACACTCATATTGTGGCAGTCAACCGTCACATGACTCGCATAATATCGCCCTAGCAAGCTTTAATGAATAAAATATTTCGCGCTTTTATCAACGGATCTACATACAAGCTGTCGGCAGGGCGGAGCCCGAGATTGCAGGGCGAAGCACCGCACAAAGGGGCCGCCGCCGGCACGTCGTCGGGGCAAATCACCTTCATTTCGCTGCAATCTTTATGAAGTTGCTCTGTGTGCCCCACAGCCCTCACAGCCTCACGGAGCCGACGACACTCTCGTTTTGTTTTTGTATCTCGCGCGACATGATAAAGTGCCCTACCTAGTGCATACCAATGTTGTTTTTCTCTGCATGATCGTAGATAAGTTTAATAATTACAAAAACAGAAATTCAGGAAAATGTAATAGTAGAGCACACCGGTCCTAAGTCAAGTCTCTTTTCTTTGTTTAATTGTTATTAACTACATCAAAGTGGCAATTCATGAGATTATAGTATAGTAGGTAATCAAACTAATATTATACAGGCGAAAGTTTGTGTGTTTGTGTGTATGTTTGTTACTCCTTTGGATGAAATTTGGATGAAATTTGGTAGGTATCAAGATAGCTTATATTCTGAATTAACACATAGGCTACTTTTGATCTCGGAAATAGTAGTTAAGTAGGTAGTAGGTGAGTATGGGTAGGTAGTAGGTAGAAAAAGCTGCATTGCAACGCATGCCGAGTACAGCTAGTATAACATAAATAATCGATCTGTCCATCACTCGTGTACAAAATATTCTATATAGGTACATCCAGATGTACCTATATAGAATATTTTGTACTGGTCTAATCCAGTATAGCCCCACTACCCCTACCGTAGCCCGCACCCCGCCGGGTATTGATCAAAGTTGTTCATGTTCCCGTATTCCAAACTTTCACATTCATAATCATTACGTGTATTAAAAACTCAGCGAGGCACATAAACAGCTCTACAGATTGAATTCCTCATTCACAATGACCGTCCGCCTTTTTACCGAAATGTATGGAAATTTCTACAATACACATGCACATATAGGCTGATATAGGTACATGTCCATGTATATATATATATACCTTGTCCTCCTTACCGATTTCGGTAACGGCGACCCTTTAATGCTATTTCCTTGCGTGTGCCTTATACAATGTTTACAATCATTATGGCACGTGTTAATTAAGGAAATTAATCCCACGCCGGCAACAGGTGCGGTGAGTGGCACACAAGGTGCGCCGCGGTGCGAATCAACCACACTACAAAATGGATGCGGAATGTTAACTTAGGTAAATAACTAATACTTACTTGCCTTCTTCTTTCTTCTTCTGAGTTCAGAATTCTAGACGGTGATTCAGCGCTTCTTTCAACAACGTTTAACTTCTTAATTGTACGTTGAACGTAGACACAAGGCAGTATGCGGTAGGCAGTGGCAACTTTTAGAAGTTCGGCCTTCTGCTCAAAACTACTTCATGGTAAAACACACCCCGTTAGCTGTTGAGGGTTAGGTGTTCAGTGGTTCCTAATAATATTACTTATGTCCATTACAAGGCGGCTCGCTAGCCCGCTAGCTAATGCATTAGGGTGCGGCTTGCACAGTTTATTGCACGCTTTCCGTTTTATACTTTGTGACACTTTGCTAATTGATGAATGATGTTACAAAGTTACTGAAATATTGGCGTAGGTTTCGTCGTTACAATCATTCACCGAATTTCAGTACCTACTTGTACAATGATTTCACACTTAATAATGTAAACAAATATCCACAAGTTTAACAGGTAGGTGATGTATAAATACAAATCGCGTGTCGGTAACACAACTTTTAATAAGTAGGTACCTAATAATGATCGATAAATAAAATGAATTGCGCCTTGATACTAGGGTTTCATAGCATCATAGCAACATTTCCACTATTCATATTCATGCATATCAGCGAGGCGATTACCGAGGCTCCATAGTCAACAGGCGCCCACGCCACCCCCGCGCGGTGCTGGCCTGGTACTTACAGCAGGAACTGCACCCAACGACACGATCATAACAATTACAACTAATAATGACCATAACATAGCACGTGTTCACACCTACACCGGATCTACCTGAGATAATGCGCAATATCAGATTTGTGCGCAGTTCTGATCAGGCTAGAAGTTGATGAATGTTGATGGTGGTACCTGTGGCTCTAACCGTCCTCGCAGATCACACCACTCAATATACCGTGGGTGTACCGATCTAGACGAGATTGTTTAAAGAAAATGGAATGTTCAACACCAGCTGATAAAATGAAATTGTTGATATCTTCAGTGTTATGAAAGTTTGTACCTATAAACGATCTTGTGTTTTCAAATCATCCACGGTGTGCAAGTATGCACCTGAGTATACAACTGTGATGATCGTGTGTGTATACAACTGTAAACGAATGCATATTATGCTCAGTGTTTCCATTAGAAATGGCAAAGACAAACCAAACCTACGATCTTGTCAGGAAAACTTTTACCTTGTCATCTCTATTACCAGTCACTACAAAAAAAAACAGTTTTCCATAAAGGTTTCTTTTCAAAGAACTCTCAGGAGAAAATGTGGTGTTTCAGCTAAAGCGGCAGCGAAGGAAGGCGGTCAAGTGAGTGAGGCTGCAGCCCGCGGACACGAACTGCTTATTATTGAGAAACTGGAGCACGCCGCCGCCGCCTCACCAGCTAAACGAGGACAGACGCAAACACGGCTGTTTGCCCAGCCTACATTTAGTACGAAGCTTTTGTAGAACTTTTGAAACTGAATGAACGTGCAATTTTCGGGAACTTCAACTGGTGGAAATTATTCAATTTATTAGAGAATATTTTTTTCAAGGGAGACTTGGATATCCGTAAAAGCGGACCCAAGTTAACCAGTGAACCGGTACCTACAGAATATGGCTAAATCAAATTAAAGTTCTCCACAAAAGTAACATACTAAAACCACCGTGGAATGCAAAAACAATCAGGCGATGCATAGGTAATCTTGCCTGCATTGCACCGAAATACGAGTGGCAGTGACGATTCCGCAGTGCGGGATCCGGAACACGAGAGCCCGGGATTTGTACACCACTATAAGTTTTTAATGGCTTTGGATTCCCGCCAACCAATTAGCAGATGATACAGCACTCGGATGTGGTAGTTACAAAATGTTTTTATAATAAAATCTGACTAAATTAAGATGAAGTCCTTCCGCTCTCTGCCGGACTGAGTCAAGTAAAGTGTATATGTATATCTCTTCTGAGTATATGTATATCTCTTCTGAGTGAGGGTTACAAACTGTACGACGACACGCGACGGCAGATTGGGCTGACTATCTTTATTTAATTTTTCGGCGAAAATATTTTTCAACTTTATTATTGTCTTTGAAACAACTTGTGCAAGCTATCGATATCAATTTTACAATGAAATGTTTAATGAAGTTATTGACCAATTCCAAACAATTAGTCACGCGAAAGCCATAACACAAAAGTCGAAAATATGAAATATTACGCTTTGAAGTATATATGTATATATTATATTATAAGGAGTGTTATATTATAATTATCGTTATTTAGGTATATCGTTTTCCTTTTTCGTGTACTTTGTTACGCACTTACGCATAAAAATATATGGAATAGGAATTTAAAGTTTTAAACATTCGGAATATTTTTTTTAACTACTTTTATGGTCTAGTATCCCATAAAAAGGAAAACGCAATCCAATCTAAGAACCCCATGTTCATATACATAAAGGGTGGCACAAGACCCTTAACGAAGCCGAAAGGCACTTGTTCTCCCCGTCATTGAGATATGTTTTTTTGTTTTAGACCATACCTGGGGACTTTCTAGTTACGGAGATATTGGGTGTTAAAGTTTCAACCTTTTCACATTTCTTTTTTACTGCATGTTTTTAATGTAAGAACTTTACTTTAAACACCTCCACGACCCCCGTAATATTCAAATCCATCCATTAGCAATTCAGCACAATGTTTTGTGACGTTACATTGAGTCCTACCGTATTTACTTTTCACCCAAAAAAAAATCGTTGCCCACCCAGCTAAATTTTTGCATAAAGATACTTAGTTTGATGTACATAATGCTGGGTTGGCGACTTCGAGAAGGGTCCGTTTACACTCTGTGTATGAGATCTATCCACGGAACAGAACTTAACTGGTTATTCTGTTCCGTCGATCCTTCCTTCAGCACTGTAGTAAAAATGATGACTAACTCTTATGTGTTGCTTGTTTGATTGTTTCGTACTGGTGCCGATTGGTGTGTTACTCATAACAATATCGAACCCGCGAATCATGAGTTCAAGACGAATTTATCTACAGTTGAAAATCACTTGAACTCATTCAGTGAAAACGTAAGGTATTTCAGTAAACGATAGGGCGGGCAGGTCGCTACTTATTTCAGCTAAAATATCGCCAATCGCTAGTATTGGTTGTGTGTGGTGTGCGTCGCGACCTCCACGCCTTGCACAGCCTGTCTCGGGCTCACGTGACTGCTTCATGCTTGTCTGCCACACGTAAATAAAGATTGATGTAACAAACTAACAAGCTCGCTGAAACACACGAGTATTAGCTGGCTTCGTGTTCGTGCACGTAATACTGTGCTTTTATTGCTTTTGTTCCCCCCTCTAGACGATCTCGTCTGCCTCGGCTCCCCTTCCGCATTCCTGAAAAGAACTCAGACAACGCCCTAGGGGGGTTAATGTGCTGGTATATGTAGCTTGGGTATGTTTGACTGCGTACGAATTAGGTAGGTAATTTGGTACGACACAATGTTGATATACAAGAGGGTAATCTCTTGGCGGGAAGCAGAGCAGGTGGTACTTACCTATACAATAAGGGGTGGAAGGGACACCGACGCGAAAACGGTCACCACGTATTCAGTACATCATTCTGAGCCCCCCACATAGAAATTTTTCATCGGTTATTAAAAAAAATCTTCTGTTTCCTACAAAAGTGCAATGGCTTCACGGTTAAAATGTATGAAACAGCAGATTTTTTTTAAAATAACTACTAGGAGGACTCAGAATGATGTACTGAAAACGTGGTAACCGTTTTCGCGTCGGTGTCCCTTCCACCCCATATTTAGTTGGTAATCTATGACTGTGGCTAAGGCTAACATTACGGATAAAAATCATAACTCTTTCTTTTGACTTTGCCGTAGTCGAGTAAGGAGTTTATTAGGAGCCGGTAAAGGAAACTTTTAATATAAAATAAAAATATAAATATACATATATCTCGTTGTACCCGGGTAGGTGTGCCCAGCGCAACACCGACCACCCTGCAGCAAGAACGTCTGACAAGTGCAAGGCGACATTCTGACCAAGTAATATTGTCTTAATTATGATACAGCACGTTACAACAATTTTGGTCGATGCATAGGATAGGGTTTACAGTTTTCGCAACGTGCCCGCCAGCCAACCAGGTTCCATTGGTGTCGAGTCTATGACACTAAACTTACTATCCGGATGTTGCAGCGTGTCTAAAAGTGCTTAGTATGTACCTATGTACAAATCTCATCTTCTGATTATTCTTGAAAATTGTTTTATTACGATTTTGCTACAACCTTTCCAACCTGAAGAAAATGTTATAATCGTAATCGAGTTTCGTAAGCATAGTTGCTAAAGGTTATGCGTAGGCGCCCAGCTTAAGGAATTAAAAGACCTCGGTGGTTTGGTGGTCGAAAACTCTACTGCAGCCCTGAGTTCGATTCCCAGGTCCGGAATCGTGACATTGGGTTTTCAATCAGGAACTTCTCAGTAGCAGCCTGGAGTTTGGATTTGAGCCCGGTTGACGGCAATAGGCTGGCGAGCCTATTGCCCTTTTAGAAGGGACTAACATAACTGACAAAATGTACCTAGGTGTTGACGCTCTTGTGTGATGTTGTGTGGAGCAGGTTTGCTGGCGGGATGTCGACTGGAGAGTGTGCAGTGGAGTAATAATAACACTAGTCTTCAGAGGTTCTTCTTATTTATTCTTGATGCTTCTTCTTAACACTGTCGGATTTGGAATGCCTGACTACGGTTTTTTTTTTTTTTTTTTTTTTTTTTTTTTTTTTTGATATGACCACTCGCAGTACAAAATCTCGGAGAGTTTGTTCCTGCTTAACCGGGCTAATCCTGTGGTGGCCAAAAATTACTTTAAGGCCCCCAGCCAGGGCTTACAAACTAAGGACTTACAAATTACAATGAACCGACACTAAGGGCACCCCCTGCGGGGTTCGGGCCTCGGCTTAGTGCGTCATTGGGGGGAGGGCAGCTAGGGTCAGGCTGGGTCGAATTATTATTAGGGGAATTTAACGTTACTGGCTCAGCGGCGCGGGCTGGCACGTTGAGCAAGGGTCGGGCGGTAGTTACACAGGGATGTCGCGGAGGGCCCCGGCGGCGGGGCCGGAGTCGCGGTCGGTACTTATTTTTAAGTTTCCTGATCGTACTGGTTTCCCTACAGCTCTCCTGGAGGAGGGTGATGGGATCATCAGGTTCTAGCAGGGTGAGCCTTGGTCGGCGAATCTTGGAAATATTTGAGGGGACATATCGGGCGGCCGATGAGATAAGGGGGTTGGGATGTTTTTCGGCTGACTCTAAGAAACGTTTGGTAAGACGTTTCATAAACTGTTTTATGGTAGGGATTTTAAGGTCGAGATGGAGTTGCTCGTTCCTAACGAACCACGGTGAACCCGTGGCCTTTCGGAGAAGTCTATTTTGGAGGGTCTGCATCCTATGGATGTGGTGGGGCTTGGCATGAGCGAACACAGGGCAAGCGTACGTCATGATCGGCCGAATGCACGCGGTGTAAATACGCAGCTTGCACTTGAGTGACAATTTGCTGCGCGCATTCAGCACGGAGTGGAGCCTTCCGAGAGCGAAAGCGGCGCGCGAACGTGCCGTCTTTATGTGCTCTCCGAAGGAAAGGCGTCGGTCTAGGATGACCCCCAGGTATTTGGCTCGCCGCTCCCAAGGGATCGGTTTGCCGAACATGGAGATCTGATTGGGACTGGGAGGGAAGGGTCTTCGGGGGCTGGAGAAGAGGACCGCCTGGCTCTTGTCGGGATTTACTTCTATTCTCCATCTCCGGAACCAATCGCCTAAGGCTCTTGCGGAGTTTTGGAGAATACGGGCGATGTTACTTGGGCTTTTACCCGAGTAATAAATGGCCGTATCGTCAGCAAAGAGGGCTAACTGGGCCGATTTATTTTTGGGGATGTCGCTAGTAAACAGCGTGAATACTAATGGGGATAGCACAGAGCCCTGAGGGACTCCGGCGCGGATCGGATGGGGAGCAGAAAGCGCACCCTCAGTGCGGTACTGGAAGGTGCGATTCAACAGAAAGTCTCGTAGGATGAGTACGAGGCGATCTGGCACACCGAGCTGGTATAACTTGTATATCAACCCGTTGTGCCAGACCTTGTCGAATGCTTTCGCTATATCGAAGAACAGGGCACCAGTCATCATGCCCCGCTGGTAGCGGTCGCTGATGTGCTCGACTATGCGGTGCACCTGCTGGACACAAGAGTGTTTGGATCTAAAGCCAAACTGCTCTTTAGGAATTAAACTCTTTGCCTCGGCGTAGTTTTTGAGACGCTTATAAATAAGCCTCTCATAGACTTTACCCATGACATTGAGGAGACTGATGGGGCGGTAACTAGTGGGGGAGGATTTGGGTTTGCCCGGTTTGGGAATACCGATAACGGTAGCCTGTTTCCACGATTGTGGAAACATATTGTTTGCCAGAGCGCTATTGAAGATAGCGGTCATTAGCATGATGAGGACGGGGGGGAAAAGTTTGACCACCTTATTGGTGATTCCGTCTGAGCCAGGGGCTTTTCGGGATTTGAGACTCCTGATGATCTCCTCCACCTCGTCTGGAGTGACTGGGGGCAGGGGGTCATCAGGGTCCTCCTCGGGAGGAAGAGAGGATCGGCGTTCGACTTCAGCATCCACTTCAGCGAGGTGGGCTGGGTCTACAGGCTGGGTACTGGGGGAGCATTGGGACTCTAGGCTGTCGGCGAGACACTCGGCTTTGTCCTCGTCGTCAAAAGCGACGCTCTTATCCGGGCGGATGAGGGGGGGCATATGTGAGACTTCAGAGGAGCGGAGCTTCCTCTGGAGATCCCAGAAGGCCAGATGGTTCGGTTGGAGTTCGTCGAGCATTTTGTCCCATTGGTCATTACGCAGCTCTTTGACGCGTCTACTTACTTTGCGCTGTAAGTATCGCATAAAAGCTTTGTTACTGGCACAAGGGAAAGCTCTGTAAGCACGAGTGGCCGCGTTCTTCTCGGTCAAAAGATCACGCACATCGTCCGGAAGCCTCCAGCGATGGTCTACCGCTGGAGCCTCCCTTGAGCATGCGCTCAGGACGGATTGCACGTGCTCCGTGAACGAGTTGATCGCGGCCTCCGTGTCGGCTACAGACTCGATGGTATCTGGGATCTTATTCAGGTGAGGGGACTCTGAGGATTTCAGCAAATCGCTTACTTTCCCCCAGTCTGTGATCACCTTGGTAAGGGGGGGCTGAGAGGGGTCAAAGGGACCAGATCTGGGAGCGAGCTCCAAGATTACTGGTCTGTGATCCGAATCAAGTTCGTCGATCGTTTCTATAGAGTGTAATCGCAAGTTTACATTCTTCAGAAGCGCGACATCAAGCACATCAGGGCGCCGATCAGGGTCGAGAGGGAAGTGAGTAGGATGCATCGGAGCGATAACATCAAAGTTGAGTGGGCTACAGAGGTCGAACAGAACCCTGCCTCTGGGGTTGGTCATGCGACAGTTCCAAGAGGGGTGTTTAGCGTTAAGATCCCCCGCCAGAAGGACGGAGTCACTTAAGTTGAAGATGGCGGTGAGGTCGCCTCTTAGGGAGGCGGTAAACTCCCCGGAGTTGGAAGGGGGGAGGTATGCCGAAACAATGGTGATGGGCTGGTGGCCTGACATGCCCAGCCGACAGACTGAGACTTCAAGATTGGTAAGGGTTGGGGGGTCCATTGGGATGCAGTAGAGAGCAGCCTTGTAATAAATGAGAGTTCCTCCCTTGTGACATCGAGTCCTATCATTGCGAACTATCCGGTAGTTGGCAATTCTCGGGTCACGTTGGTGGGGCTTTAGGAAGGACTCTTGAACTAACAGGATGTCTAGGTGATGGACGCGGAGGAAGTCGGCGATCTCATCACGTTGGCCATTAAGACCGTTGGCGTTGAACGTCCCTATTTTTAGGGATTTAGGTTTTAACCTGCAGGAGGGCACTTTATCCATTACGGATTATAGTGGGGGAGATTCTGCAGGGCTTGGGTGACATCTGGGTAGGCATTATATATGCCTGCCAAGAGGATAAAGTCGCCTTTACAGGCGATAATGTCCCGAGCCATTTGCTTGGCACGGGGGGAATGAAATACCCCGAAGGTGCTGGTGATAACCCTGAATGGGTCAAAAGGGTCCAACACCGGTTGGGGCGGGAGGGGTCGAGACACCGGGGGGGGAGGGGGGGCCGAGAACGGTTGTGATATACGGGGCGTCTGGGTTTTGGTGTGGGGAAGGGGCGCAGACGCCGCGACCGCTTTAGTTGCGGGCCTGTACTGTGCGGGGGGAGAGATGGTATTAGCCATCAGGGCAGGTATAGCCGGAGTGGCCGGTTGCTGAGGGGTCCTCATAGCCGGGAAGTGGGCTCTATGATTGAGCGCGTTCCAAGGACTGGGGCGCTGGGGGCTGAGGGTAGCGGGGAGATTGCTCGAAAGCGTTGGGCACTCCCTCTTTTGTTGATTAATGCTCCTTTTTGCTATTTTAGGAGCCGAGGATTTCGGGGCTTTGGGGCACCCGCGGTAATTGGCGGGGTGTCCTGCCTCGCCGCAGAGCACGCAGCTGGGAGGCTCCGTGCAGAGTGCGCGGTCTTTAGGACGGGTGCATTCATCAGTGCCGTGGTCACCCAGACACTTGACGCATCTGGGTTTCCCAAAGCAGTGTCGCTGGGCGTGGCCATAAAGTTGGCATCTGTGGCATTGGCTGACAATGCCACTACGGTGGGGCTTTTCGATGGTGAGGCCCGAGAGGCCGCAAACTGTCTTAGTTTGGAAGATGGGGTGGTGCCCTTCCACAGGGTCACACACCACCAGAATCATATTAAAAGATTCCCCGCCGTTTTTACGGTGCATGCGGTGCACCTCGGCTACGGGGATCTTTTGGGACTCGAGGTCACTGCGGATCTCCTCAGTAGAAATCTCTACCGGGACGTTTTTGATAACTACCCTAGTGGGCTTATTTTCTTCCAGGGCGTAGGTGTGGAAGAAAATCTTCCTCACCTTAAGTAGTTTTGTTAGATCACGGTAATCGTTTGACGATTGGACCGTGATTTTGATGCCCTGCTGGACAGCACGGGCACTGACATAGTTTATTTTGTGCTCATTGCACGCTTTGGACAGGTCAGTCCATTTCGCCTTGTCGTGAATAAACAAGGGAGGTGGGGGACGGACCTTACGGAGGGAGGAAGCCGGGGTGGCGTTGGCCGGGGTGGCTACAGCCATAGGGCTATGGGGACGGCTATGCTGGGGGGTTCCAGCAGCTACAGTCACGGGGGACGAGGGGCGAGAAAGAGTTGGGGAGGGGACATTAGCTACGGCCTTCTTGGCCGCGCTAGACTGGGCACTTTTGCCCTTCTTTCTTTTCCCCTTACCGACGACTTGGTAGTCGTCTTCGGAGGAGGAGGACGTAGAAGCAGTTTCCGAGAATTCTGGCTCGGAAACAGGAACAGACGTGTCCATCTTTTCGGACACAATAGAGCTCGGGACAAAGGGCGCCGCTAATGACGCCGGCATTGTTGAAATGCCTTTGTCGGCGGGCGGGGGCGATAACGGGCTGTCGAGAGCCTCGTTGACGTTAACAATGCTATCTAAACCATTGTTATCTGAAACAATGGCCGCCGCTTTGTCGGCAGCGGGCGCCGGAGAAAGCGGACTTTCCAGCGCGTCGCTGAAGTCCGAGACAGCGGCGTTTTGTAACGCCGCGAGTTTAACACCGTATTTCCTTCTCACGAAGGGATCTTCTAAAAGAACATGCCTGACAAACTCCATGATGAGTTTGTCAGCCATGTTGGCGAATTTAATATTAATTAAATTAACATATAAAAGTCCACCTAAACAACCTAACTCCCCGGGTGGATGGGCCCGGGGGTGAGTGGCCTCTCTGACGGGTTTGTGTATGCAGGGAGGTGTGTACCTGTGGTGTGCCCTAAGCTTGTAATCCCGACGCCAATCTTATTGGGCGTCAGGTCCCTACGCCCCAAGGGGCCTCTAGCGCGAAGGGGTAGAAACACCCAACCGACGCTAGGTGAGTGCTGGGAACGAAATCAGAGACTAGGTTTGACTAGGAGATCCCCCAAGGCCAAGCTCCTAGCTCCCGACGCCAATGGAATGCCTCGCCCTGAAGGGGCTTGGCGGGTAGGATTGGGTCACCACCCTCTTGGCTTAGTTGACACCGTAAGGTTTCCGCCAAGAACCACGAAACTGTGGTTTTCCCCTGAGGGGGCACAACGTTTTAGACGATATCTCCAAAAAGGAAATACGATGAACAAAAGCTGTCTTGAAAAAGTCAGCAAATGTTCCGTGGGCGTAGTCAGGGACTACCGAAGACGTCGCAAACACGAAGGCACGACGAACCGATGGCACAACACTGAGACACTAATGACACTAATCACTGTGGCACGAATCGGCGGCCGGCGGTGGCGCGGCGACGCGGCGCGTAGCCCGGAGTGCTACGACGTAGCACTCGACGGGACGCGAGACGAATCGGGGGCGCGGGGGGCGCGGGGGCGATCGAGCGTAGCGGTGAGAGCGCACGAGTGCACTCTACGGCTGCCGAGCGCGGAATGACCTGACTACGGAAACGTGCCCCTTTTTTATAGGCAGCTCTGACCAATCACAGCCCCTTGGTTTTGCACACGGCACTAATCTTTCGCCCTTCGACCAATCAGAGCATAGGTGACCCTTTTCTATGGGAAATTTGAAATATGCCGTTTCTCGTGATCAGACATCCCTTACAACGTTTTTCTTACGTTCTTAATCTTAGGACGGGTTTAATTAACTTATATTTACAGAAAACAATACCAAAAAACCTTAATTTAAACCTTAAAATAAGAAAAATACTAAAATGGCTCTCGTTAAGGTAAAGTTTCCTCGTACTTAAGCTTACGTAATTAACAAATAGCGCCGCCAGGCGGCAGGAATGCGCAACACGTAACTTCTAATTAGAAAAATCAACACTAATAATCCTATCGGATTAAACATCTTATCAGAATATAAATCTCATATAAATTAATATCACAATCATGTAAAGTCTAATTAGAGATCAATAAGTTTACGTATCGTCGCTAACATTCTCCCCCACGGTGCGCAGCACTTCATCCTCTGGAGGCGACGATGCAGCAGGAACCAGTACGATGATCCGTCGAGTTGGGCGGCGCAGTACTCCTCCCGATGTCCGCACGTCCAGCACTCTGGTTCTTCCGTCTGGTCCAGGATACGTCTCGACAACTTCTCCGCGAGGCCACGTATTTCGTGGTAACGTGGCGTCCACTACCAGTACGATATCTCCCTTCTTTGGGTCTTTGGTTTCTTTCCCTTCGAGCCTCCTCGGCATCAGGAGGGGAAGGTACTCCTTGATCCACCTTTTCCAGAAATGATCTGCGAGTCTTTGGGTGGTTCTCCAGTTCGCCTTCCCAATTAGTTCTGTGTCGTCGAATTCTCCCGGTGCCATTGCTCCGCAGGATCTCCCCAGTAGGAAGTGGTTCGGCGTCAGACCTTCTTCGTCTTCGGGGTCCATGCTAACTGAGGTGAGAGGTCTAGAATTGACGATGTGTTCGACCTCAGTCATTAGCGTGTGGAGCACTTCTTCGGGCGGGCTTTTTTCGTTGAGAACCACTGATAACGCCGTCTTGACTGTCCGTACAAGTCTTTCCCAGGCGCCTCCCATATTCGGAGCTCCCGGGGGAATAAACTTCCACTTGATGCCCTTTTCTTGCGCGGCTTCTTCCAATTCCCTTCTGGCCCCGACGAAGTTGGTCCCGTTATCGCTAAATATGGTTTTTGGGGTTCCTCTTCTGGCTGCCATTCGTCGAAGTGCCATAATCATTGAGCTCGTGCTAAGAGAGGGCACTAACTCTAGATGTACGGCCCTGGTGGTAAGGCAGGTAAACAACGCTCCCCAGCGCTTCTCGGCTCTTCTCCCAATAGTGACTTGCATTGGCCCGAAGTAATCTACGGCCGTGCAAGTGAACGGGAACTGATGATGCTGTAGTCTCTCGCTCGGTAAGTCTCCCGTCGGGGGTATTTCTGGCAAACTCTTCTTTGTCTTGCACCACTGACAGCTGTGTGCGACCGCCTTTAAAGTTGCTCTTAAGCCCAGGATCCAGTATTTTTGTCGAATCTCATTCATCACTGTAGCTGTATTTCCGTGAAGGAATTTCTTGTGATAATGTTGTATAATAAGACGCGTTATCTTCTGTTTGCCATCTAATATGATGGGATTCATCTTTCTTTCGTGGTTGCCGTGGAATTTCGACGTCCTACTTCTTAGCTTGATAATCTCGTCGTCTCCTATATAAACGTCAATCTTCTTGAGGCGACTTGCGTTTTCTAAAGGTTTTTCCGCTTTCAGATTTTTTATTTCTGTCGCGAAACTATCGTTTTGGCTCATCTTCATGAGTAGCTCTTCAGCCTTCTTTAGGTGATCTTCTTCCAGGGGGAGGTATAGCCGCTTGTTTTCATTTCTGTTGATTTTGGCTTGATTTAAGGTTCGCGTGCCTTTCTTCAGGGTCTTTCTCTGAGGCTTCCAGGACTCTTCCCTCTGGCGAGCGGCGGTGGTGGTTGCTTTACGGGTCTTCTTCAACAAGTGGTGTGCGAAGGTAACCACTCTGGCCGTAGTGCGCAGTAGTCGCTCCCAGTTCGAGAACCTCTCTAGGTCCAAAAAGACGTTTTCAGCGGCCTTAATCGCCATTACCCTTTGCTTGTTCTTCTCTTCCGGCATGATACCTTCTGGTTTGAAGTCGTGAAACGGCCACTCTTGTTCTGGGCGACGAAGAAATGACGGACCTTTGAACCATCTGGCGTTGTGGTCAAATTCGATTGGAGTTCCCCTCGTGGCGTCGTCTGCTGGATTTTCTTTAGTTGGTACCCATCTCCAGTCTTCTGGCTTAGATTTTTCTTCAATTTCTGCTAGTCGATTGGCCACGAAAGTTTTGAACTTCCTTGGTTCCGCCTTTATCCATTGCAATACTGTGCTGGAGTCTGTCCAGTAGGTCTTCTTCGATATTTCGAGCTCCGACTCTTCTTCGATCGTGGCGGCTAGTCTGCTGCCAAGCAAGGCTGCTTGTAGCTCCAACCTCGGAATCGAAACTGGTTTTGTTGGCGTTACTCTTGCTTTGCCGGCGATCATGGAGACATGGACTTTTCCTCCGGGCTCGACCGTCCTCCAGTAGACTACTGCTGCGTACGCTTCTTCACTTGCATCGGTGAACGTGTGCAGTTGTCCTTCTCTGGCGCGGGGTGAGACACATCTTGGAATCTTTAGTTTTGCTAACGCCGATACTTCTTCTAGGTAGTTCATCCAGGCTTCTTTTTGTGGTTCGTTGATTTGTTCGTCCCAGTCAATTTTCGTTCGCCAAATGTCTTGAATTAATTTCTTTCCTTGTATCAAGACTGGTGTTGCAAAACCCATCGGATCAAAGGTGGACATCACTGCGCTCGTGACTTCTCTCTTTGTTGGAGTTCTTCTCCCATCTTGCAGGTCCTTTGACGTGTTACGCAGTCCAACATTGAAAGCTAGTGTGTCTTCTTTTACCAGCCATCTTAGTCCCAGAGTCTTCTCCTCCTTCGTTAGTTGCAGAGAATCTTCTTTATTGGTGTTTTCTACTTCCGATAGTACCCCCGAAACGTTGCTGGCCCAACCCTTCAGATGAAAGTTTGCTCTTGCGTGAATATCTTTCACTTCTTTTGATACCTTCTTTGCTTCAGCTGCAGATGCGAAGCTCTGAAGATAGTCATCCATGTAATGGTTTCTGTTTATTGCTTTCACTGCTTCGGGATGAGAATTCTTGAATTCTTCCGCGTTTTTGTTCATCACGTATATAGCTGTTGCTGGTGATGACGCTGCTCCAAAGATGATTGACGACATTCTATACTCTTCGGGCTTGCCAGTTCTTCGGTTGCCTCGCCACAGGAACCTGAGGCTGTCTCGGTCCTCTTCCCTTACTTTGACCCGAAGGAACATATCCTGGATGTCGGCCATGACGGCCACTGGTCCCTCCCTGAAGCGCAGCAGTACGCCAAATAGTGACTGCAATAGGTCTGGGCCTGAGAGCAAGGCGTCGTTGAGGCTCTTCCCTTCAAACTTGGCAGCTGCGTCGAACACTATCCTCAGCTTCTTCTTAACTGGATGCACAACGGCGAAGTGGGGTAGGTAGAATATTCTTCCTTTGTTCGAGTTTTCTGGAGCTTTCTCTGCGTATTCTTTTTCAATTAGGTTCTGGATTTGCTTCTCGTAGTGCTCTTTAGCTTCTTGGTCTTGATCCAGTTTCTTTTCAATGTTGAACAGGCGTCGGATTGCTTGATTGTAGTTGTTGGGTAGAGTTTCGTCTTCTTTCTTCCACAGGAGTCCTGTTTCGTATTGACCGCTTGACAGTTTCTTCGTAGTTTTCTTGAGGATTTCTAGCGCTCTTCTATCGCTGTCATTGGTTGGCGAACGATTTTGAATCCCTAGAGATTCCAGCTGAAAGTGTTCTCGGACGATTTCTTCTATGCTTTCTTCGTCAGTGGACGATCTGCCGTAGTGAGTGAAGTTTACTAAGGCAGTCGCCCCTGTTTCACATCCGTGTAACACCCACCCTAGGTTAGTGAGGGAGGCTACAGGATCGGATGCTTTGCCCTTCTTCAGTCTTCTTGTTACTATCAGCCCCCAATTGTCTTGGCCTATCAGCAGCTTGGGCCTTTCGGTGACGTAGAGGAGTTGATTTTCAATTGCCCTTAGATGCTGGCAGTTTCTCACGGTGTCCTTGTTTATGCATTGCTCAGACAGCTTCAGGTCGTCGATAGTTCTTGCTATGATAGACCGCTTTTCCCTTCTGTGAGCCCCTTTTATCTTGAACTCGATCTTCTGCGAACTATCTTTCCTTAGCACTTTCCCGCCAACTGTTTCGATTGTGAGTTTTTCTTGCTTCCCTTCAACTCCAATCTTCTCAGCAATTGATGCGTCTAAAAGTGTGACGGTTGACCCTTCGTCCAACAATGCTAGCACGCGGACTTGGCCTTTTGGACCATACAGGTCCACTGGGATGATCTTCAGGTATGCCTTCTCTTCTCCTTTTGCGTTGTGGATTGAGGCGACCTTTTCTTCTAACGTGCTTCCTGTGTCTTCTTTCTTCGCTTCTTTTTCTACTGGTACTGGCGGCTTGTCAGAATGCAGGATGGTATGATGCCATCTTTTACACTGCTTGCAGACTGGAGCTTTACAGTTGATTCTTGAGTGCTTGAAGCGAAGGCACTTGAAGCATATCTTCGCCTTCTTGATCATATCCCATTTTTCGTTTAGGTTAGCTTCTTTAAACTTCTTGCATTCTATTGCGAAATGCTCTTCTTCACAGAATGGACATGACTTCTTGTATTTCTCTTGTGACGCGTCTTGTACCATATGCACGGGTCTTCTTATTTGCTTCTTTTGCTCCGAAGGCACTTCAGGTGGAGCGAAGTCCCCACACATATCGGCTTCTGATTCTAAGAACGCTTCAACGAGTAATAGTTCTTGAATTTCTTCATCTCTTCTGCTTCTGTGGTAGGCGAACCAACGAAACTTCATGGATGTTGGCATCTTGTCTACTATAATTCTCAGTGTTTCAGGAGAACTGAGGTACTGTGGTTTCTTCAAGGCCTTGATTGTTTTGAACAGCGTTCTTCACTTTGCTTGCAAATATGCATATGTCGCTTGGGTTCTCGCCGACTTTTGACAGGTTCTTCATCTTTTCTAGTTCTGCTAGTGCCAGCGCTCCAGGTCTTCCGAATCTTGCTTCAAGTCCCTTGATTACTTCGCGTGGATCTTCGGCGGTGAACAGCAGGCTTTGGACGGCTTCTCTGGCTTTTCCTTGAATTGCTATTCTAAGGCGCGCTAGGTTCTGATTGTTGCTGAAGGAAGCGGCCATATCTTCATATGATCTCTTGAACGCCAACCATTCTTCACAGGTTCCGTTGAAGTGAGGGAGTTCGACGTGCTTCGATGAAACGGGGTCACGTGACTTCTCGGATAGCTTAAGTATGACTGAAGCCAGTTCCTGGATGTCGCTCTTCTTTTCTTCTGTCTCGGTCGGCTTCTGACCCTTGTTAGGCCTGTCCCCAGTCGTTATGAACCACTGCTCGACCTCTTGAGTTCGTTCAAATAGCTCTTCCCCGGCACCATCTTCTTCTTCTGATCCAGCGGCCAGAAGTTCCAGTTCAGCTTGAGCAACTTTTGATCGTGCTTCTGCCAGTTCTAATTCCCTTAGTGCCACTGTCATTCTTGCTTGCGCTTCTGCTCTCTTCCTATGCGACGAGCGAACAGAATGTGTGTCTGGATCGCGGGTCGTCTTCTTAGGGTGAGGCTGCTGCAGACTCTCTTCTCTGGACGTTGGTGTGCTTCCATCGTTCAGACGCGTTTTCACGGCGACACTTCTTTCTTGAATCTGCGGCGTTGGATGACTTTCTTCTTGGCGAACGGGAATCGACGCTTCGGTGGTGCGGGTCGGGGGGGTGGTACGAGTCACTTCCCCCGGTGTTGATTCCTCTCCAGCAGTGTGCTTGGGTTGATGTACGGGTTGCGGACGTCCTCGAACGCTGCCCGGCGGCGATCTTCTTGTGAGTGTCGATCGGTTTGAAATCGACGTGTTCGTAGTCGTCGCGCTTGCAGATTCGCTCGGCGTATTCATACTCCAGTCCGTGGTACCGGTACCCGTAGTCTCCGTGGTAGCGTTACTTTCACTCGTAGTTCTTGACTGCGCCGATTTTGATCTCGTATTCGCAGGCATCTTCCCAGTTTTCTTGAACCCGATCCGGCTCGAAGGACCAATTGTTGACGCTCTTGTGTGATGTTGTGTGGAGCAGGTTCGCTGGCGGGATGTCGACTGGAGAGTGTGCAGTGGAGTAATAATAACACTAGTCTTCAGAGGTTCTTCTTATTTATTCTTGATGCTTCTTCTTAACACTGTCGGATTTGGAATGCCTGACTACGGAAACGTGCCCCTTTTTTATAGGCAGCTCTGACCAATCACAGCCCCTTGGTTTTGCACACGGCACTAATCTTTCGCCCTTCGACCAATCAGAGCATAGGTGACCCTTTTCTATGGGAAATTTGAAATATGCCGTTTCTCGTGATCAGACATCCCTTACAACGTTTTTCTTACGTTCTTAATCTTAGGACGGGTTTAATTAACTTATATTTACAGAAAACAATACCAAAAAACCTTAATTTAAACCTTAAAATAAGAAAAATACTAAAATGGCTCTCGTTAAGGTAAAGTTTCCTCGTACTTAAGCTTACGTAATTAACAAATAGCGCCGCCAGGCGGCAGGAATGCGCAACACGTAACTTCTAATTAGAAAAATCAACACTAATAATCCTATCGGATTAAACATCTTATCAGAATATAAATCTCATATAAATTAATATCACAATCATGTAAAGTCTAATTAGAGATCAATAAGTTTACGTATCGTCGCTAACATTCTCCCCCACGGTGCGCAGCACTTCATCCTCTGGAGGCGACGATGCAGCAGGAACCAGTACGATGATCCGTCGAGTTGGGCGGCGCAGTACTCCTCCCGATGTCCGCACGTCCAGCACTCTGGTTCTTCCGTCTGGTCCAGGATACGTCTCGACAACTTCTCCGCGAGGCCACGTATTTCGTGGTAACGTGGCGTCCACTACCAGTACGATATCTCCCTTCTTTGGGTCTTTGGTTTCTTTCCCTTCGAGCCTCCTCGGCATCAGGAGGGGAAGGTACTCCTTGATCCACCTTTTCCAGAAATGATCTGCGAGTCTTTGGGTGGTTCTCCAGTTCGCCTTCCCAATTAGTTCTGTGTCGTCGAATTCTCCCGGTGCCATTGCTCCGCAGGATCTCCCCAGTAGGAAGTGGTTCGGCGTCAGACCTTCTTCGTCTTCGGGGTCCATGCTAACTGAGGTGAGAGGTCTAGAATTGACGATGTGTTCGACCTCAGTCATTAGCGTGTGGAGCACTTCTTCGGGCGGGCTTTTTTCGTTGAGAACCACTGATAACGCCGTCTTGACTGTCCGTACAAGTCTTTCCCAGGCGCCTCCCATATTCGGAGCTCCCGGGGGAATAAACTTCCACTTGATGCCCTTTTCTTGCGCGGCTTCTTCCAATTCCCTTCTGGCCCCGACGAAGTTGGTCCCGTTATCGCTAAATATGGTTTTTGGGGTTCCTCTTCTGGCTGCCATTCGTCGAAGTGCCATAATCATTGAGCTCGTGCTAAGAGAGGGCACTAACTCTAGATGTACGGCCCTGGTGGTAAGGCAGGTAAACAACGCTCCCCAGCGCTTCTCGGCTCTTCTCCCAATAGTGACTTGCATTGGCCCGAAGTAATCTACGGCCGTGCAAGTGAACGGGAACTGATGATGCTGTAGTCTCTCGCTCGGTAAGTCTCCCGTCGGGGGTATTTCTGGCAAACTCTTCTTTGTCTTGCACCACTGACAGCTGTGTGCGACCGCCTTTAAAGTTGCTCTTAAGCCCAGGATTTAGTATTTTTGTCGAATCTCATTCATCACTGTAGCTGTATTTCCGTGAAGGAATTTCTTGTGATAATGTTGTATAATAAGACGCGTTATCTTCTGTTTGCCATCTAATATGATGGGATTCATCTTTCTTTCGTGGTTGCCGTGGAATTTCGACGTCCTACTTCTTAGCTTGATAATCTCGTCGTCTCCTATATAAACGTCAATCTTCTTGAGGCGACTTGCGTTTTCTAAAGGTTTTTCCGCTTTCAGATTTTTTATTTCTGTCGCGAAACTATCGTTTTGGCTCATCTTCATGAGTAGCTCTTCAGCCTTCTTTAGGTGATCTTCTTCCAGGGGGAGGTATAGCCGCTTGTTTTCATTTCTGTTGATTTTGGCTTGATTTAAGGTTCGCGTGCCTTTCTTCAGGGTCTTTCTCTGAGGCTTCCAGGACTCTTCCCTCTGGCGAGCGGCGGTGGTGGTTGCTTTACGGGTCTTCTTCAACAAGTGGTGTGCGAAGGTAACCACTCTGGCCGTAGTGCGCAGTAGTCGCTCCCAGTTCGAGAACCTCTCTAGGTCCAAAAAGACGTTTTCAGCGGCCTTAATCGCCATTACCCTTTGCTTGTTCTTCTCTTCCGGCATGATACCTTCTGGTTTGAAGTCGTGAAACGGCCACTCTTGTTCTGGGCGACGAAGAAATGACGGACCTTTGAACCATCTGGCGTTGTGGTCAAATTCGATTGGAGTTCCCCTCGTGGCGTCGTCTGCTGGATTTTCTTTAGTTGGTACCCATCTCCAGTCTTCTGGCTTAGATTTTTCTTCAATTTCTGCTAGTCGATTGGCCACGAAAGTTTTGAACTTCCTTGGTTCCGCCTTTATCCATTGCAATACTGTGCTGGAGTCTGTCCAGTAGGTCTTCTTCGATATTTCGAGCTCCGACTCTTCTTCGATCGTGGCGGCTAGTCTGCTGCCAAGCAAGGCTGCTTGTAGCTCCAACCTCGGAATCGAAACTGGTTTTGTTGGCGTTACTCTTGCTTTGCCGGCGATCATGTAGACATGGACTTTTCCTCCGGGCTCGACCGTCCTCCAGTAGACTACTGCTGCGTACGCTTCTTCACTTGCATCGGTGAACGTGTGCAGTTGTCCTTCTCTGGCGCGGGGTGAGACACATCTTGGAATCTTTAGTTTTGCTAACGCCGATACTTCTTCTAGGTAGTTCATCCAGGCTTCTTTTTGTGGTTCGTTGATTTGTTCGTCCCAGTCAATTTTCGTTCGCCAAATGTCTTGAATTAATTTCTTTCCTTGTATCAAGACTGGTGTTGCAAAACCCATCGGATCAAAGGTGGACATCACTGCGCTCGTGACTTCTCTCTTTGTTGGAGTTCTTCTCCCATCTTGCAGGTCCTTTGACGTGTTACGCAGTCCAACATTGAAAGCTAGTGTGTCTTCTTTTACCAGCCATCTTAGTCCCAGAGTCTTCTCCTCCTTCGTTAGTTGCAGAGAATCTTCTTTATTGGTGTTTTCTACTTCCGATAGTACCCCCGAAACGTTGCTGGCCCAACCCTTCAGATGAAAGTTTGCTCTTGCGTGAATATCTTTCACTTCTTTTGATACCTTCTTTGCTTCAGCTGCAGATGCGAAGCTCTGAAGATAGTCATCCATGTAATGGTTTCTGTTTATTGCTTTCACTGCTTCGGGATGAGAATTCTTGAATTCTTCCGCGTTTTTGTTCATCACGTATATAGCTGTTGCTGGTGATGACGCTGCTCCAAAGATGATTGACGACATTCTATACTCTTCGGGCTTGCCAGTTCTTCGGTTGCCTCGCCACAGGAACCTGAGGCTGTCTCGGTCCTCTTCCCTTACTTTGACCCGAAGGAACATATCCTGGATGTCGGCCATGACGGCCACTGGTCCCTCCCTGAAGCGCAGCAGTACGCCAAATAGTGACTGCAATAGGTCTGGGCCTGAGAGCAAGGCGTCGTTGAGGCTCTTCCCTTCAAACTTGGCAGCTGCGTCGAACACTATCCTCAGCTTCTTCTTAACTGGATGCACAACGGCGAAGTGGGGTAGGTAGAATATTCTTCCTTTGTTCGAGTTTTCTGGAGCTTTCTCTGCGTATTCTTTTTCAATTAGGTTCTGGATTTGCTTCTCGTAGTGCTCTTTAGCTTCTTGGTCTTGATCCAGTTTCTTTTCAATGTTGAACAGGCGTCGGATTGCTTGATTGTAGTTGTTGGGTAGAGTTTCGTCTTCTTTCTTCCACAGGAGTCCTGTTTCGTATTGACCGCTTGACAGTTTCTTCGTAGTTTTCTTGAGGATTTCTAGCGCTCTTCTATCGCTGTCATTGGTTGGCGAACGATTTTGAATCCCTAGAGATTCCAGCTGAAAGTGTTCTCGGACGATTTCTTCTATGCTTTCTTCGTCAGTGGACGATCTGCCGTAGTGAGTGAAGTTTACTAAGGCAGTCGCCCCTGTTTCACATCCGTGTAACACCCACCCTAGGTTAGTGAGGGAGGCTACAGGATCGGATGCTTTGCCCTTCTTCAGTCTTCTTGTTACTATCAGCCCCCAATTGTCTTGGCCTATCAGCAGCTTGGGCCTTTCGGTGACGTAGAGGAGTTGATTTTCAATTGCCCTTAGATGCTGGCAGTTTCTCACGGTGTCCTTGTTTATGCATTGCTCAGACAGCTTCAGGTCGTCGATAGTTCTTGCTATGATAGACCGCTTTTCCCTTCTGTGAGCCCCTTTTATCTTGAACTCGATCTTCTGCGAACTATCTTTCCTTAGCACTTTCCCGCCAACTGTTTCGATTGTGAGTTTTTCTTGCTTCCCTTCAACTCCAATCTTCTCAGCAATTGATGCGTCTAAAAGTGTGACGGTTGACCCTTCGTCCAACAATGCTAGCACGCGGACTTGGCCTTTTGGACCATACAGGTCCACTGGGATGATCTTCAGGTATGCCTTCTCTTCTCCTTTTGCGTTGTGGATTGAGGCGACCTTTTCTTCTAACGTGCTTCCTGTGTCTTCTTTCTTCGCTTCTTTTTCTACTGGTACTGGCGGCTTGTCAGAATGCAGGATGGTATGATGCCATCTTTTACACTGCTTGCAGACTGGAGCTTTACAGTTGATTCTTGAGTGCTTGAAGCGAAGGCACTTGAAGCATATCTTCGCCTTCTTGATCATATAACGTAAGAAGTTTAAAGAAGCTAACCTAAACGAAAAATGGGTTTTTCGTTTAGGTTAGCTTCTTTAAACTTCTTGCATTCTATTGCGAAATGCTCTTCTTCACAGAATGGACATGACTTCTTGTATTTCTCTTGTGACGCGTCTTGTACCATATGCACGGGTCTTCTTATTTGCTTCTTTTGCTCCGAAGGCACTTCAGGTGGAGCGAAGTCCCCACACATATCGGCTTCTGATTCTAAGAACGCTTCAACGAGTAATAGTTCTTGAATTTCTTCATCTCTTCTGCTTCTGTGGTAGGCGAACCAACGAAACTTCATGGATGTTGGCATCTTGTCTACTATAATTCTCAGTGTTTCAGGAGAACTGAGGTACTGTGGTTTCTTCAAGGCCTTGATTGTTTTGAACAGCGTTCTTCACTTTGCTTGCAAATATGCATATGTCGCTTGGGTTCTCGCCGACTTTTGACAGGTTCTTCATCTTTTCTAGTCCTGCTAGTGCCAGCGCTCCAGGTCTTCCGAATCTTGCTTCAAGTCCCTTGATTACTTCGCGTGGATCTTCGGCGGTGAACAGCAGGCTTTGGACGGCTTCTCTGGCTTTTCCTTGAATTGCTATTCTAAGGCGCGCTAGGTTCTGATTGTTGCTGAAGGAAGCGGCCATATCTTCATATGATCTCTTGAACGCCAACCATTCTTCACAGGTTCCGTTGAAGTGAGGGAGTTCAACGTGCTTCGATGAAACGGGGTCACGTGACTTCTCGGATAGCTTAAGTATGACTGAAGCCAGTTCCTGGATGTCGCTCTTCTTTTCTTCTGTCTCGGTCGGCTTCTGACCCTTGTTAGGCCTGTCCCCAGTCGTTATGAACCACTGCTCGACCTCTTGAGTTCGTTCAAATAGCTCTTCCCCGGCACCATCTTCTTCTTCTGATCCAGCGGCCAGAAGTTCCAGTTCAGCTTGAGCAACTTTTGATCGTGCTTCTGCCAGTTCTAATTCCCTTAGTGCCACTGTCATTCTTGCTTGCGCTTCTGCTCTCTTCCTATGCGACGAGCGAACAGAATGTGTGTCTGGATCGCGGGTCGTCTTCTTAGGGTGAGGCTGCTGCAGACTCTCTTCTCTGGACGTTGGTGTGCTTCCATCGTTCAGACGCGTTTTCACGGCGACACTTCTTTCTTGAATCTGCGGCGTTGGATGACTTTCTTCTTGGCGAACGGGAATCGACGCTTCGGTGGTGCGGGTCGGGGGGGTGGTACGAGTCACTTCCCCCGGTGTTGATTCCTCTCCAGCAGTGTGCTTGGGTTGATGTACGGGTTGCGGACGTCCTCGAACGCTGCCCGGCGGCGATCTTCTTGTGAGTGTCGATCGGTTTGAAATCGACGTGTTCGTAGTCGTCGCGCTTGCAGATTCGCTCGGCGTATTCATACTCCAGTCCGTGGTACCGGTACCCGTAGTCTCCGTGGTAGCGTTACTTTCACTCGTAGTTCTTGACTGCGCCGATTTTGATCTCGTATTCGCAGGCATCTTCCCAGTTTTCTTGAACCCGATCCGGCTCGAAGGACCAATTGTTGACGCTCTTGTGTGATGTTGTGTGGAGCAGGTTCGCTGGCGGGATGTCGACTGGAGAGTGTGCAGTGGAGTAATAATAACACTAGTCTTCAGAGGTTCTTCTTATTTATTCTTGATGCTTCTTCTTAACACTGTCGGATTTGGAATGCCTGACTACGGAAACGTGCCCCTTTTTTATAGGCAGCTCTGACCAATCACAGCCCCTTGGTTTTGCACACGGCACTAATCTTTCGCCCTTCGACCAATCAGAGCATAGGTGACCCTTTTCTATGGGAAATTTGAAATATGCCGTTTCTCGTAATCAGACATCCCTTACAACGTTTTTCTTACGTTCTTAATCTTAGGACGGGTTTAATTAACTTATATTTACAGAAAACAATACCAAAAAACCTTAATTTAAACCTTAAAATAAGAAAAATACTAAAATGGCTCTCGTTAAGGTAAAGTTTCCTCGTACTTAAGCTTACGTAATTAACAAATAGCGCCGCCAGGCGGCAGGAATGCGCAACACTTAACTTCTAATTAGAAAAATCAACACTAATAATCCTATCGGATTAAACATCTTATCAGAATATAAATCTCATATAAATTAATATCACAATCATGTAAAGTCTAATTAGAGATCAATAAGTTTACGTATCGTCGCTAACACTAGGGTATACAGACCTCTGCTTAATCCTGCGAGGACATACTGGCGTGATGTTTTTTTTATTGTTCGGTGATAAAAATTGTTACATATGATAAAAAAGAAAAACAATTGAATTTCTTAGAACTCAACCTTTTCGTTCATTTCACTGTGTTTCAAACTTAGATTATGCAAGGTTCCGAACGTTTTCTGATGTTGACATTGCAGTCAAAGTTAATAATGTCAGAATCAAATGGCAAACTTTTGACGTAACTGTCACATTGATCACCGTGCCAAGTAGAAACATTTTAGAGCATTTTTCCATGAAATTCCTTATAAGATCTTCCATTAACCACTCATAAAAAATTTCCATCATGTTTGCCAAACCATATAAATTAAAATCTAATAACACTCTGAAGAATTCCGAAAAGTAAGACCCAAATTCTAGTGCACAATGTTACTGACCATATTTCAGTGTGTTTTACTTAAAAATTACGTGTGTTTTGCAGAAAACACCTAGCTCAACGTATACATGATGAGTTCCCTTCGACGACAGAAGAAAAAGTGAAAGATATAGTGTCTGTGAAGTCGAGTTGTATCTGTATGAAGTTGGTGCTGCACTCCGGCGATATGGTGAACGTTTACTCGGTGGACAGCGTGCCCATGGTGATAGAGACGGGCGAGAGGCTTATCCCAACCGTCTGCGCGCTGTGGAAGGTGTCTGACCTGGTGCCTATGCTAGCTATCCACACACCAGTGCTACCCAAAGTATGCATTCTAAAGATCTATGTACCAAGCTTTTTAATAACCCGCCAGGAATATTATTCAGCTTGTCTTATATAAGCTGGTCTACATTTCATACTGCTAAGATGATGTCCTACAGTATTTTCAATTTAATCTTCAGGTGCAAGGAGGTGCGCCCGTGTACTTGCCAGGCGTTGCAATACCCAGCGGTGGCATTGGGTTCCCGATGTTCCAGCGCGGCGCACTCATTGGTCTGTGCACGCAGGAGAATGCAGCTGTTTGCATCATTGGACGCACCACTATGTCCAGCGCTGACATGCTGCTCAGGGCTGCGTAAGTTGTGATCTGTCACATTAGCTCAAGAATGAAGGCAACTAAACATTGTATTCAGTCAGTATTAGCATCTCAAAACTTATCTACATACTTGTTAAGCCAAATTGTTTGAAGTATTAGAAAAAAAAGAAGGAATGAAACAATGTCAAGTAAAAATTCTACATAATTCTAAATGATGTTCATGGTGTGTTTCCAGAGGAGTTTGTTTAGACACAATCCAGGTGTTTGGTGACCAGCTGTGCAAAGACAACAAGTTCAGTAACATAGAGCGGCCCAAGCTCGGCCCGGCAGGGTACAGCCAGGGAGACATCACCATAGACCTCACTTCACATGTCAGTCAGGTAAAATGTGGTACACCCTTCTTTGTTATCCAGACTGCTAGATCTGGAATTGTCTTCTTTTAAGAAAAAATGGCTCCAGAACAGTCTTGGGTAAGACGTGGCTAGCACTAACAATTATCTACAATCATCACATGCACAACAGCTGCATTTCAGAATCAGAATCATTAACCTATTTGTAAGCATAGGTAATCATTACATACAAGATCTTAAAAACTCGGTAGTATGCTGTATTTTGCCAATTGACATACAAATTATTCCCCTTTCTGCCCCGCTGAAAGTTTCTATGCTGTGTATAATTTTAGACTGATTACTATACATACCCAATATTACCTATGTTTTCCATTATTATAACGGTCACATCATGTGTACATAATAAATACATAACATGTTACCACTACAGATGAGCATCCAACCTGTAAGGGAAGAGTGGCCTAGCCTGGGCAAGCGACCGCCACCGACACCAGTGCCAGTTCCGCTACAAAACGAACCTAAAGTGATCGCCGAGGAGGTGCAGCAGGAGGAGAGAGATGAAGAGGATGATGGTGTAGAAGATAGTGTACTCACAGGTAACACTTCATAGGACCACGACAGACATGATTTTGTCAATATCCAAACAATAGTATACAATGATGAGGGCTTTCGCTCAGTAACTTTATTCAACCTTGTGTAGTTTCGTACATGAGTAGGCGTTGCCCTGCACTGGGACATCTTAGGCTAAAAATAAAACAAGAAGTGGCATCTGAGATCAATGCAATGCGACTGCATGAAAATACATTAATTTTTTACTATATCAGTTTTTCTGGAACCTTTTTCAGAGGACTCTCAAATAGAAGAATACGACATCCCGACCGACATGGATGGTCTCCTGCGATGGTGCTTGCTCTCATACCTCAAACTAGACGCTAAGAACGCTGAACTGCCGCTCAAAACTAATCTTTTGTACAGGTAAATATTTCCTTTCTTTTTAATTTAAATCAAGTGTTACACTTTATTCTTCAATCAACTCAGTGTATCGCAGCCTGCGATCTCTCCCTCGCTGCATCACGCGGTCACAGTGCCCACACCCTTTGCCGCAACCAGTCTGTCCCAGCCACCCGTCCAATGCAACGCTAGATTCTTCGCCATCCCTTGCCTTTGATTTATTAAGAGAGAATGTTTCAGCCTGTCCTGTTGAGTTTAAATTTAAACATATAAACCCTGTAGTTGTTATGAAGGCTTTTAAGCAACTTAAAATAAAAACTACTGAAGACCTTTGGGGCATGTCTACTAAAGTCTGGCAATCAATTGTTGAGACAGTAGCTCCCTATTTAGCTTGAATATTTAATTTATGTGTAGACCAAGGGGTATTTCCAGATTTAATGAAGTTTAGTAAAGTTATACCACTTTTTAAATATGGAGACAGCAAAGACACAAATATATATAGACCCGTATGTATTTTGCCCGTTTTCAGCAAGGTATGTGAAAAAGTGATGCTAAATCAAATGCTCAAACATTTTAATCGAAATGACATCCTACATGATCAACCACCACACATGGCTTCACCAAAGGTCGTTGCACTACTGACGCCGGTGTCACTTTACTAAAGCACATCTTGAATGCATTATGGGAAGAGGCAAAAGATGCATTAAGCATCTTTTGCGACCATTCCAAGGCATTTGATTGCGTGAATCACGACACACTGTTGCTGAAACGTAAGCATTACGGACTGGGGAAACAAGCACATAGCTTAGTAAAATCATATTTAAATGATAGAATGCAACAAGTACAAATAAATAGCGTAAATTCATTACAATTAAGCTAACAACCAACTATCTTTACTAACTAACTTTTACTTGTTTACAAATAAAAGTTTCTTATTCTTATTCTTAAAAGTAAAAATGGGGGTACCGCAAGGCTCAATATTGGGCCCATTCCTTTTTCTAGTATATATAAATTATTTACCTCATTTACTGAAAAGTCGACCTCACATGGTGTTATTTGCTGATGACACATCACTGATTTAAGGTAACAGACGTGCACAAGAGTTTGACGACGTAAATAACGGTACACTTAAGATTCATAACTGGTTCACTGTAAATAATTTGTGTGAACTGTTCTAAATGAGAAAAAACTAAATGCATAAGATTCGCGTTACCGAATGTAAGAAGTAGCGAATGTAACATTGTATTGAACGGGGAGATACTAGAATTCGTCGAACAGACGGTTTTCCTGGGGATTACGCTTGACTCGAAATTGCAATGGAGTCCTCACTTAACAGCACTTGCAGGGCGGCTAAGTTCATCCGCTTACGCTGTCCGTAAAATCCGGCAAATAACAGACGTGGATACCGCGAGACTAGTCTATTTTAGTTACTTCCATAGCATCATGCCTTACGGTATTCTGCTGAGGGGACGGGCTGCAGATATTGACTCAATATTTATTCTGCAAAAGAGGGCCGTTAGAGCTACCTACGCAGACGCAAATCTCTAAGAGAATTGTTTAAACAAATTAACATCGTGCCGGTACCTTGTCAATATATTTATGAAAACATTATGTATGTTCGGAAAAACATACATCTTTTTAGTAAAATAAGCGACAGGCATAATGTTAATACTAGAAATAAGGACAAATTAGATCAGCCACGTTTCAGATTGTCAAAAGTACGCACTTTTTTTTATGGGGTACTGTGTAAAATGTTACAATGAAATACCACTTGACATTCTACAACTTAATGAGAAGATATTTAAAACATGCATAAAACGCACACCATCAAGCATATTATAAGTTGGAACACTATATTGTAGATAAAAATGCTTGACTTTATGCTGCTCCTGCTCCACAGCCACTTGGGCTCACGAACTAAGATTTTAATGTTTGGAAGAGATGCTCCGCCTTTAGTTCTTAAATTTTTTTTTTCGTATGAATATGAGTTACCTTGAATACCATTCTTTTATATAAATTAGAAGCATTATTTCAGTTTTTGTAAATGTGAGTACCACCATGTAGACTTTCTGTTATGGTTAGTAGGGCTTATACTTATCTTTAAGATTTTAATTGTGTTTTTTTTTCTTTTTTTCTCTACATTGTGTTCACATACATATAGAAGCAACAATTTGCTACTCCACAACCATAGGGGCAAACTAATTGATTACCATGTTAAATTATTGTGGAAGCTGCAGAAGATTGTACAATATCCTTGCTTTGTATAGATTCCATATCTTAGTATTATATAATTGCATGTCACATGTGTAAGTACTATGTACTGTAAAGCTAAAATTTACATTTTGTTATCTTTCATTGACTTGAATGTGCCTTGGTGGCTGAGAGAATGTCATGTGCACTCATGTCTCGCTGATGGTGGCGGGTATGTCGGGTCATTTAGTTCCCTTCAATATGGTTGAGTTGAATGGCGCTGATCCGTGCGTCATGTTCGTGAACGGCCGCTGTCAGTTGGGACTGGTCATCTCTTAGCTGCCACGGTTTATTTTAATTACTTTATTTTTTCATTGTTGATTTAATATTTTACTCTGGACGCTCTTAATGTGCACGTCTTTCTACATCGTTCTCACATATATGTATAATCTCAACACGAATGATGTAACCAAGATTTTGGTAACAATATTTTGATTTAAAAGAGTGTCCATGGAGTTTCTTACCTATTCTTCTCCATAGAGATCTACGCTTTGGAATGTGCAACTACAGTACTTTCTCAAGTTATTATGCCTTGTGAGTGTAACTGTAGCTTCGCTTTTTTTTTTGTTTTTTTTTTGACATTCAAAAGTGCCTGTGATGGTGTAATTGAAATAAATGGTTTGAGTTTGAATGTCACCCGACCATTGTGGGTCTCGCAATACGCTTGTCAATCCGCGGCATTTATTCCCGAAATATTAAAGTTTAGAATAATGTTTAATAACGTTTCAGAAATCATTTAATAGCCCTGTGTCCACCGGAGCGGACATTAGAAGTAAAGAAGTCCTCCTACAAGAAACTTGGCAAATTTCTAGAAGCTATGCAGCAGGTAAACATGAAACAACACTAATTTGAACAAACAGTCCGTCTGTAATCAACGATAAGCTATGCCGTGCTCAGCTATGCTAACCTCCCAGAGACATTTTATTTTATTTATTAGGGTTCTGTATGGTGTCCGGACGTAAAGAATAGCACCATCCCATATCTTCCCGTGGGTGTCGTAAGAGGCGACTAAGGGACTTACCAGAGAATGGGCAGCAGCGTTCTCTGATTCTACAACAACCATACTGCGATCGCCAACCCGCCTGCCAAGCGTGGCGATTATGGCAAAACCCCCCCTTCTTGGGGGAGGCCTATGTCCAGCAGTGGACGTCTTTCGGCTGAAATGATGATGATGAATGATGATTAGGGACAAAAACAGTTACATGTTAAAGTTTAAAAGTATGAGTCGTTACATAAATAGGTAAACACCCGTGGACAACGGTGTGGGTTGTCCACGGGTTAGTAAATGAACAAATAAAGAACGGAATGATAATTTTGTCTTATAAAGTTTGAATTAATTAATAAATTTTAGATTAGACATGCTTGTCTGCTGCGTTTTAAACAATAAAGGAGCGAATTAATTATATATATAGAGCACTACATAACGCAGTATAGCTTCAGGTCCAGAAGAAGAGCGGAGCAATGCGGACACGCATAATCAAACAAAAACAGGGATGTGGCTTGCGAGCACCGTCACACCGCGGTCGGTCTACTCCCGCCTTCCCGCGCCGCGCCGCATATCTTCTGTTTTGGTGGAAACCGGGCCTAATACTGGTTTACTTTTTCACGCTGCAATATTCTGCAATCTTACCAAGTATATCTGTTCAAGGAAGGCTTGCTAGAAGTGCGCGAGATCGAGAAGGGCGTGGACGCCGTGACCGCGGTGAACCTCCTGCACCCGCTGCTGCGCGCGCACCGCCTGCCCGCCGCACTGCGCGACCTGCTGCGCGCGCCGCCGCCGCCTGCTGCCAGCCACGCGCAGCACGCGCAGCACGCGCACTACGCGCCGCCCCTGGTCAGGGAGATGTTCTGCATCACCGCTAATGTGGCCGAGGTGTTCGCGCCCCTCAAGTGAGTATCCCCCCCCCCCATGCGTCCTGATTCCCCGGTAGCAGTAACCCGAGAGTGTACGGTAAACTTCTTGGTGGCATGCGCTCACCTTCGTCGACCACTTACCATCACGTGAGATGTGGTCTACGGCTAGCCTATAAATAGATATCGAAAACACCACTCAGGGCGAAAACGGCTAGTGAAAAGAAAACGTTTCATTTCAATCTATAACAGACGACCTGAATTGAAATAAAATGACGTCTGTGACTACCCTTATAATATCAACACACGAAGTTCTTCTGAGCGGTTTAAGCCGATTCCGCGTCCATAAGTGTCGCCCCTTCCTACGTATGTTGCTACTGATATTGGTCATTTCAACATCAATCATACAGTCACCCGAAAGCTCACTGAACCCTCTGTTGCCAGGAAAGGCACAGCGCTGACAGCCGGCGAGGTGCGCACGACGCTGACGGAGTACGTGAAGACGCGCGGCCTCAACTCGGCGCAGGTGAAGGGCGCCGTCACCGTCGACGCGGCATTAGCTAAAATTACTGGAAAACCTGTACAGGTACATTTACGGTATTCAAATTCTAAGGCAGAGATCTTTAAAACATTCTGAATATGTACTTTTCTTGTCGCTTTTCCGTTACTATCACAGGTGTTAGATTAACAAGGGAACAGTTCCTTGCCAAAAACACTTATCTAGTAAGCTTACAGATGCTTAGGCCTATAGATCTTTCAAATCCGACGAATGTTTTGGTCTATGTTTACTTACATTAACTCAAAACTCACGGAAGACGACGCGAAAGCCTTTTGTTTCGAATAGGGGAAAAAAGTTAAAAATACTGTCGGTGATCCCAAATAAATGTTCAAACTACCCACCCACCACTTTACTTGGAGAGGTGGATTCGACTGTACCTACAGACAATTCCATCTGGAATAACAATTTTATAACATAGGTTCATCATTGTGTCTTGTATCTTTGCTAAGAATTGAGCTGTATTTACCAGTCTTAATTTCAGCTTTTCTCCTAGTTTCATTGGTAACCAACCCATTTTGTTGAGTTCCTACCGTATGTCCTCCATAGGAAACAACTAATTCGAACCATGCACCTAGCTGAAGAAAACCTACATGGACATTATGAAACCTTAGAACCGAAGGTTTCATAATGCCCACGTTTTTTGTGCAGTCAAATATTTAGAAATTTAATTGCCAACCCGTAGGATGCGGTGAAGTGGGATATCCTAATGGCGGCCGTTCAAAGTAAGATGACGCCGAGCACGGAGATGCGGTTCTCGGACGGCAGCGTGCGCCTCAGCAAGAGCAAGCTGGAGCCCGTGCGCATGCAGGTGGCGCAGCGCAGCGGGAACAAGAAGGTATGCCGGTCTAACGGGAAACTAGCCTCTATGGACATCACTGCAAGTCCACTGTGCCAGCCTACTGCTGGAGCCTCTCCGCACCTGCCACCAACACCCTGACGCCGGTGCAGACAGCTGGGGCGTCCCTCGCCGCAGTTGCCGATACGCGGTGTCTAGCCGCGGGAGCAGCCATTATACAACATTAGGTTTAGTATATGCGATACCTGAAACACGTGTCGAGTATTTTTATGTAAAGAATCTACGTACAAAATTTCAAAACTGAAAAATCACAAAGTTATAAGCTTATTCTGTTACCTGGTTGTCTGCACAAAAGCGTGGTCACCACGCAACGCGCCCGCGCGCGGGCCTCCAGCGGTGTCTTAGGCTCATTGATAAACATAATTTGGCAGTAGGTACCTAAATTATTGCGATAGGTACTTAATGTCGCTCGGTGTCCAACTTGTAACTTTTTTAAATATTTTTGGAAATATACTAAAAATAATGTTGTATAACGTTAGTCTACCTGTAAACAAAGTCAGAGGCCCATGGGCGGTATAAAAACTCCGAAACCAGGTTATGCACTAACCACACTAAAAAGAAAGACCTATAAAGCACAACTTTACTTAAGTACATCAACGAAGGACATTTGTAATGCTGTAAACGACAGCGCGCTACATAGATTTTGCTAAGTTCGAATCAGCACATTCAGCACCTAAAGTTGAACATCCAAGTGCACGCTGTATTTCCCAAACGACGTTTCATATATCCTCTGTCGCGCGTCGCGGCGCTATAAGCGTTGTTGGCTTTAAGTTATCTTTAGAAACAAATCGTTGATGACTTCACGAGCTAAGGTAACATTGCCCCAATGCATGCTAAACAATCTCTGAGATGAAGCATATGTTCCAAAAATCTAAGGTGAACTATCATTATTTAATCGTAGCAAGTAGCAACACTTAGGTGATGTGACGTCAGGAAAATCGTTAAAATTAAGTCATTTGAAAATGTTGTACAACTGAATAAAATACAACTAACAAGTAAAAATTGTTCGTTGGGACATGGTAATTCAATAGCACTAAACACTATATTTCGGCCACCAGGTAACGCTAGTATCGAACCTGGAGCAGTTCGGCTTCAGCTTACCGGCGCTGAGCCACGTGTGCCAAACGGGCGTGGCGGCGTCGTGCGGGGTCACGCGCTCGCCCGGCTCTAAGGCTGACCAGCTGATGGTGCAGGGAGACCAGGTAACCACACATTACATTACGCCGGTATACCCCGAACGGTTTAGCAGAGGTCTACCTTTAGTATAACCGCACTTCGATAGTTATGTTTCGAGTCCCATGTAATAGGGAGCGAGCCTATTGCCGTCAACCGGGCATATATCCACTCTCTGGGCTGCTACTGAGGTATTCCTAATGCAAAAAGCAAATAACACTTTGCCTGACCTGCGGATCGAACCCAGCTCATGCTCGCTTGTGACCACTAAACCAATCACTGCGACAGTCAGGACCAGGCAATCATGAAATGGATGACATCCACTAGTTGACAGAGACGACGACGTTAGTCTGTATGTTCCCATTTCTCAGGTCAGGCTTTTCCATTGAATTTTCCTGCCTACCCCTTTGGGAAACACAGGAGTGATGTTTTGCATGTTATTTGTATATTTACAATTAATTTATCAATGAAAACATGTAATAAATTTAGAGGATAATTCAATTTCAACATTCTTGGTCCTCAAAAGATCTTTTTTACCTGTGAACCTTTTGGTTTAAGCAAATTGCACTGACTTGTGAGAGGTCATAGACCCCAAGAGCTATGTCCTCCTTGAAGGGCGTAGGTACATAACTCATTTAGTACTCATCATTATAGTGTTACGTTGAGTATCCCCTCCTAAGGTTATATCAAGGTTTGTGTCACCTGTGACACACACTTCATGGCTTGTGCTTGTTTAAAAACTTGTAGCCTTTTTTTTATTAGTGTTTTCATTTCATTTTTCTCCTTTTACAGACCTACTTCATTGCCAAACTCCTCGTAGAGAAGTATGGCTTGCCCAAGAAGTTCGTGGAGGGAGCTGACAAGGCACTCAACAAGAAGAAATGATGGAACTCCTCTGAGGAACTTGTGGAGGCTACAAGTGACTCTGATGACACAGAGTGCAGTGATAACCAGTGTGATTGTGAAATAAAACACTACATGAGCTTCTTACGTTTATTTATACTTATTATTTCTTATATCTACCCTTATCTATGTGTAGAACACAACTCAATGAGATACATTTATTTTAAACTAATACAGTGAATATGGCAACCGAGTTACTTGTATACAAACTTATAGTGCTTCACATGCCTAAATACTTTTATTTTAATAATAATAATTCTAACATAATACTTATAACAATGTAAGACTATTCTGTTACAAACTGGAAGACAAAAGACTAAAGTTCAGTACATCACTGAGTAGATCATAGACTGTCAATTTGTTAGGTTCTTTTGTGACATAAATGTAAATAAGTCTATTAATGTTTTTTACAATTTAAAAATTCAATTTAGCATGAAGGATTTTTATAAAACATTTGTCTTAGTAAATGATGGCAGAACTATAATATCCAATCCAATAATATTTACAAGTACAAATAATAAGACAGTGTATAATTATAACATACACCAATATAAACTATAAATTTGATATAATTTGAAATATAAATGTTCATATAAAAATATTTTTTCATATAATTTCACTATTCTAAGGTTAGGGTGGGTTGATGTCCGTATTTCATTTCAATTTTTACAATTAAAATGTCAAATAGAAATATCTGGTCCTTACAACATAAGAGTATTCTATGAGATACTACAGTTAAATGGAAGCTTAACACTTACTCTACACTATGTTATCTTAAAGATAAAAACCACAACCAATACTATAAATCTATAGGTTTTGATTCCATAACACAAGAAATAGAACTTAATAATTTTCCAAAAATAAATTTCATCAGAGATCAAATTTACAATCACAACTTTATACAAATAACCTTACATACATCTATAACTAGATCTTAGTGGCTGTCATAAACTTGAAGGGAGTTTTGAAATTCAGCAGAGACTTACGACTCTTAGACTTCTTAACATCAGGAGGAGCCACAGGGGTCTGTGGCAGCCCCTGTCTCATGGAGGACCGAGTCCTCTCAGAGATGCTGCCCTCACTCACCTTGGTACTGCTGGACTCCATGCTCCAGTGACTTCTGCAGGAGAACATGGACTGACGAGATGTGTTGGAGCCTCTGGAAGTGAGGCTCGTTTTGGAAGGAGTCTTCCTCATACTGCTGTGGTTTGTGTTTGTGATGTCACTGAATATGTTCTTGCTAGTCTTAGCTTGCTTAGAAGGAGATGAGTGGCACCACTGCATGTGTATGGAGGCTCTCTTCTCAGAGGGAGACTTTTTCAAATCCAAATATTTGAACTTGTTGATTTCTTTAGCCAGAGCCTCCTGCCTCGGCACTTGATACCCTTCTGCATCCACATTGTCTAGCTCATAGAATGTCAAGGTGACACTGTCATCACTCTCTGTGAATGGGTTGCTTGCTGTGAAGTGTACCTTCTTGGTGGACACGTCGGGGAAGATATTCCGGCGCGGCATGTTGTCAGCGGTAATCTTGGCGCCCGTGATGATGATGCTGCCGTCGCCCGCGTCCGCCGACAGCGAGCTGTCGAGGTCCTCATACGCGTAGCTCTTCCTGCGGCCGCGGGCGCGCACGGAGCCGCTGCGTGGAGGCCGCCGACGAGACAACCACTCGCGCCTGTCATCCTTAGCTTGTGTCATCATTGGAGGCAGGGTAATGCCATTACTACCGCCCTCACAAACTAACTCCAGGGAGGCGTTGAGTGGTATAATCTTAGTACATGGGCTGTTCACTATTTCCTTAGCTATGAGGTCCCTCTCCCTCTTGTTAAGCGACTCCTCGCGGTGGCGCAGCGCCACGAGGCGCGACATCCACTGCTGGCTCAGAGTCTCTTCTGAAACTCGCTGGGGACAGTTGAACTTGTCTAATGTTTCAGTGAAGGGTTTCCTGCTTCGAGGCACAAAGCCAGGCAGCTCCAAAGCAAGTGCAGCCAGTGTGGGGGACAGGGGGCTCTGTGGCGAGCTTGATTGTTCAATCTCTTTGCTTGCTTTCCTCTTCGGACTGATGTTGCAGTAAATAGGACTGTTCCCAATGTTGAACAGAGTCCTGGGAAGAGGCTCAACAGCTCTGCACAGTTCCACAGCCTTCTCTGAATCACACTTGTTCACTTCTGATGTTAAGTATGAGTTTTTAACCGAGATGAGTATGTCATTCAAACATTTTGGCCTTATTTTAGATTCCAAGTTCATGAGGACTGTGGGATGGTACAGGACGACATCTGGGCGCATGTTGGAGTTCCTCTCATCCATCAGGAAACTGACAATGTCTCGGAGGTCGTCACTGTAGAGAAACTCCTTGATCTTGTCGTCGGAGGCACCGGGGCGGTAACATAGCGTGTGGATCACCTCTCCGATCTGCCGCATCACGTCCCCAGAGCCCAGGGCCGGCGTCAGCTCGAATAAATTGATGCGCAAGTCGCCACTGTCGTCCACAAAGATTGACCCTGAAGTTATGAATTTTTGTACAACAACAACATGTAAATCTTCGACAGCTTTGTAGGCTCGCGCCAGTTCGTGCAGCAGGTGCCATATGAAGCTCTCCGCAATGAACTTGTCGGTGGCCTTGCACACTTCCAGTAATTCCTGCACACTTCGCCACGAATTGTATTCAAGGACAAAGTACAATGTTTTTGACGGGGTGTGAAAAATGGTGTCATAGTATCGTAACAAGCTCTTCGATGTCACTTTGCTTATTGTTTTCACTTCGTTAGCGACGTTTTGTATTTGTTCGTTACTGAACGCGGAGCAATCGTACGCCTTCCACGCAAAAATGTTGTTGGTGACCTTGTGTCTCACTTTGTAGAATGTACCGCCGCAGAAAACGTCTATAACTTGGTAATCCTTTAATTTTTCAGCCATTTTAATAGATATATATAAAGATTTTATTTTATTTCACATTTTGCTATCGAAACAAAGCCACTAAACGTTTGAATCCATTCGACGGTTACGAAATTAGTGATGTTTCGAGGCCTGGTTTAAAAGTCGATAATCAGAATGACCGTTAACAATTCGGTTGCAGATATTATGATAGATTTTATAGATCTGTTATTAAAAAAAATCTTAATTGAATAATTCAAAAAAGAGGTAAGCACTTTTTTAAATTATATAATTAAGATTTTTTCCACATAAATTGATTTGGTTATTGTTTTTTAATTATTAAATACGGGGTACGATAGAAAAAAAATCCCACTTTATGTGTAGGTACAGAGGATACCCTAAAATAATATACTTTTCGAGATTTTATTTTACCACTTTGTTGGCGTAACTAATCTGTATATTCATGATAAATTACAGCTTTCTAGTAATAAGGGTCTTTGAGCTAAGCTGTGGGCAGTCAGATGGACATGGGGAAACTATAAGGGTTCCTTTCCTTGTTGACTACGGAACCCTAAAAATTATTTTCACAAATAGCAACTAGGTGTACCTTCGGCATACTCTAGAGTTAAATCAACATAATATGAAGAGAATTAGAAAATTTAAATAAATAAAAATTGGGTACACAAAAAAAAATATTTTGAAATTATGTAAACACATGTCTTTTGATCTGGTTATTCAAACTAGTAACTTAAAAACAAATAACATTTTTAATTTTCATTAATATTCTTATTTTCCCAAATTAAATATGTTATCGTATGCGCACATCACTAACGGTTTGTTCAGAAACAATTCCATTTACTAAAGTTTTCGTTCAGAAATCTTATTGCCTAATTAATTCCCCTCTTTAACACATTGTTACTTAATTGTTGTCAAGTTAGATAAGTAGGCACAGTCACAAAACATTACATTCAACAGATTTTAATCAAGACTACAATTTTTTATGCAATATTGTCTGACTAACCCGGAAACATGGAAAGGAGGTTCCCGAGTATCCAAAAGATTCAAAATCACGTCATGTTCAAGTTAGGCTGATAATCAGCACCCTTTGAAATATAACAAGATACAGTCCTCCAAAGCGCCCGCCCTTCGGTTATAATAGACGTACACGCAGTATCTTTATATAGTACGGTTTACATAGTATAAAACAAAGTCGGTCCCGGTGTTTGTACGCTGAGATCTTTTAAACCACGCAACGGATTTTAATGTAGTTTTCAGCTATAGATAGAGGAAGGTTATATGTATATTGCACCCGTTTGAAGCCGTGGCGGATCCCTAGTACGTAATAAATAATAGAAATTCGTTTGATAGACTGTTTTTACCATAGCACTAGTTGTCTAGTATAGATTTTGCCAAACGAAAGACTAAAGGCAAGCCCATATTAAAACCACATGGGATCGCTTTTCAATAAAAAAGAAAAGAGCTGTGCGGGCTGTGCGGCCCGTCTAGGTGCGAGTGTCATAAAAATTCTGCAACCTCCCTTAGCATGTGGGTGATATATACTTGCTACCGCTGTAGTACTACTAGTCGCGGTAGTTTTCGCTGACCCGTTGGGCTCGTAGTCCCTAGCGCGACTTCTGCCGTAGGTCCCTGTGTTTGATTCTCAAGTCGGGCAAAGTGTCAAGTGCCAGAATTCGGAAGTATCCGGTGTTATACCCCTGTGCTACGGTATAGTGCTGTATAGTTATTTTAGCGCGTGGCCACATTCGGAACTAACGGTGCCATCTTGTTTTTACCCGACTGATGAGGACAATGTTTATCAGCTATACAGGGCGGAAGGGTCACCGACGCATAAACTGTTTTCATTCTGAGCCCCCCCCCCCCCCACATAGCATATTTTTATCGATAATTTAAAAACAAAACAGCTGTTCCAAACATTTTGACGTGTAGGTGTTGCACTTTTATAGGAATCAGCTGTTTTCTTTTAAATTACCGAAGATAAGTTTCTATGTCAGAATCCGTAGTAACCGTTTAGGTGTCCCTTCCATCCTGTAGTGTATACAGGGTGATTGGTAATTGGGTGCGTTCCCTGAAATATGTGACACTAGAAATAATTTGCAACAATTTTGACCCCAATAACTTGGGGTCCAAACTGGGTTGTTTTCGAGAAATCGAACATTAAATTTTTTTTGGGAATTTTCCAGCTCTCCGCCATAAAATGCTGATTGTGAGAAATCTACGACGTTCAGCAGGTTAAACTGATATTTTTCTGATAGCTTATAAACGAACGAATCCTTCGAAAACGTACAGTTTTTTCCTCTATTTTAGAAACCTGTGTTATACATTTATTTTGACAAAACTGCCACGAAAAATAAGGGCAGTTTCAAGAAAAAATCAAAACACGACCTTTAAGGCGCTTAATTTACAAAGGCAGATGTACTTTTTTGACCAATTGGTTTGCGAAGGATTCATTCGTTCATAAGCTATCAGAAAACATCCTGAAGGTCATAGATTTCTCATAATCAGCAATCAGTTTATGGTGGAGAAGTGAAAAATTTCCAAAAAACTTTAAAAGTTCGATTTCTCCAAAACAACCCCAGTTTGGACCACATGTTATCGGGGTCAAAATTTTTGTAATCTTGGGATGAAGAATTAGCATTCTTTATCCAATTCAAGCAATAGGACCAGATGGAATACCACTTGAAGTGTGGAAGTTATTGCGGTTGCATGGATGAACGCGGTTAGCTATAGTCTTCAATAAGTTGTTGCTGGAAGAGGCCATCGAAAAGGCATACGACCGGGTACCCCGTGAAGTTTTGTGGTGGGTTCTTGAGGAGAAAGATGTGCCTGGAAAGTATGTGCAGTTGATCCGCGCGATGTACAGTCGATGTAGAACCTAAGTACGGGTCTACAGCAGGCACTACCGGCAGCTTCAATGTGGCAGTTGGCTTGCGCTATGGGTCGGGTAAGGGGTTTCTGGTGATAATGGACGCTCTTACGTTGGACATCCAGCAAGAGGCTCCCTAGTGTATGCTGTTTGCCGAGTGTGTCCTAGAGGTCCAGAGCAGATTGGAGGTGTGGTGGCAAAGAGACGCACCGGACCAACTCAGGGTGGATGAAATGGCGACAGGTCATTGGACAACAACTTGCGACTCATGCCCCTCAAGTTAAAGGGAAATATACTATACAAGTTCGTGATTAGACCTGTATTGTATGGATCGGAATGCTGGGCTATGAAGAAGATGAACGAAAAAAGATTGCATGTAGCGGTGATGAGAATGTTAGGGTGGATGTGTGGTGTGGCAAGAATGAATAAACTAAGGAATGAGTATATTGGAGGAAGTTTGAAAGTTACGCCAGTTACAGAAAAGTTGAAAGGGAATCGACTATCTAGGTATGTGATGAGAAGGGACGAATCGCAAATTCTGGTTGACTGTAATAAGTACTAAGCTTAGGTTAAAATTAATTACCGAAAAATTTATGCAAAATTAACCGGCAAAAAATTTTGTAGGTATTTAACACGACGTTGATTTTATTCCTGTTTTATTTATTTTATAGGTTAAAACGCAATTTAAGCCGGTGCAAACAAACGGTGCACGTCAGCAAATGCTGAATTATTATTATCACTGCACGGCAAAGACCACCCTTCCCTCCTTCTACTTACCCCTATCCAGTGCTGTTACACTCCAATTCTTTGAAAGGAGTCGAGTTCGTCCCGCCATCTCCTTCTGGGCCTGCCGCGTTGCCGTTTGCTGCGGGACCCATTGTATGGTAACTTTAGCCCGTAGCTCCTCCGGCATACCACAGATGTGGCCAGCCACCCAGCCCAGTTCTATTTGAGCTTGGCAGCCGTGTACTTACATCGGCAGTTTGAGTTTTGAAACGCAGTATCGAGTTCCCTATACCATCCGTAAATTTCACTCCAAGGATATCCTTAATCCCGAATTATTAGGAAACTATGATTTAATTTGCTTTTTTCCGCGCTTTGCTTTCGTCCTTTCGTCAGATTAAAGAAGAAGCAAAGATATGATGACGCTAAACAGCCTAATATGAAAAATAGAAAATTCAAATATTTTTGAATTTAGAACACAAATAAATGTTAAATTGTTGTTAAATTGTTCATAAAAGTAAATATTTGTTTTAAATAAACATGTTTATCTATGATATATTATTTTTAAACACTATTTAAATACTCGAACAATATTTACGCCGCACTCTTTGCCTACATTAAAAAAAAAAACAAACATCGCCGACTATAGTCATTGACCCCGTTTGGACTAAGTGTACGTATATTTTTATTTCCGCACGGGTGCGGAATAATATTAAAAAATCACCCGTGTGAAATACATTGCATGTTGAACCTAATCGAAGTGTGATAAAAAACAAAAAAAATCGAGACAGTGTATTGAAAAATAATTATAAAACCCGAAAAAACAAGCGCATTTGGAAGCAGACGGGAGACCAATTTAAAAAAAGAATGGGTCCGGTCTGCTTCCAGATATGCTTGTTTATTGTTATAATATATTTTTTTTATTTCATACTGCAGAGAAACTCAAAGGGAATTAATTAATTGGCAATCATAATATTCACGGAATGTTTTCTGTTTCTATACCATTTGATTTATCATAGTTTTTTATAGTATTGTACTTGCAACATGGGGTGAAGAGGCGTATTGCTATCGTTTAATTCGTCTTTGTAACAGATAGTTATCCAGTTGTACTGACTTCATCGTCATTTTTTCATCATTTTCTTGCCCTTGTCCCATGTCACTTGGGGTCGGCGCAACACGTTGTTTTCTTCCATTCTCCTCCCGTCAACCGTCACTCTATCATTTACTCCTATAACTTTCATATCATTTCTCACACAATCCATCCATCGTTTCTTTGGTCTTCCTCTCCCTCCAACTATCAACGTTTATATTCATCTCTCTTTTAGTCATGCGATTCGTCCCTCCTCATCACATGTCCATACCAAGACAGTCGATTCCCATTCAACTTTTCGGTAACTGGCGCAACTTTTAAATTTCCTCTAATATACTCATTCCTTACCTTATCCATTCTTGTGAAAACACACATCCACCTCAACATTATCATCTCCGCTACATGCAATCTTCTTTCATCCATCTTCTTCATAGCTCAGCATTCCGATCCATACAATACGACAGGTCTAATCACGGATTTGTATATTTTCCTTTAACTTGAGGGGGATCCGTGGGTCACAAGTTGTACCAGTACCCAGTCGCCATTTCATCCATCCTAAGTTGATCCGGTGCGTTACGTCTCGGTCTACTTCGCCATCCCCTTGGACAAGCGACCCGAGGTACCGAAAATCGGACAGATCGGTATGGGCGTTTCGGATAGAGTTATGGGCACAGGACTGGAGAGACCGCCGAAAATACAGGAAAAGTATTCTGTTTTGATCCTAATGACTTTCAGGCCAACATTTTCCAGTCTTTGCCACAACACCTCCAATCTGCTCTGGACCTCTAGGCCACTCTCGGTCAGGGTCGGACTGGGCCGGAAGGGCCCGGGTGGCTCCCCCAAGCCCCAGGGTCTGAGACTGGATAATGGTAGATGGGACAAAATCGGAAAATAATGAAATAAAGGGTGTAAATAGACGCTTAACATAGCCGAAAGGCAATTGTTCTCCCCGTCTTTGCGATATTTTTTTTTTCTAGACTATACCTGGGAACCTTCTAGTTACGGAGATATTGGGGGTCAAAGTTCCAACTTTTTCACAAGTTTTTTTTTTTAATAAATGTTTTTTAATGTAAGATTTTTACTTTACACACCTCCACGACCCCCTACTATTCAATCCATCTATCAGCACAATGCTTTGAGTGCTTTCCATCGAGTCCAACCGTAAAACGTGATTTTTCACCCCAAATAAAAAGTCGATTGCCAGCAATAATTTTTGCGTAAACTTACTTAGTTTGATGTACATAATGTTTGGTTGACGGCTATGTGAAGGGTCTTTTAACACCCTGTATACAAATTAATAATTATAAACGATGTATATTATTAGGTACCTAAGTGCAGTTCCAATAATATAAATAACAAATATTGAGCTAGCAAATCAACATTATTTAAAAAGAGGAGAACTTTCAGCTAACCTTTTTTTTAATATCTCTGAAACAATGTCAAATGTATTATTAGACTGGGAACGAAAATAATTATGCTCTCCACTCCAGACAAATTAACTTTTCTTTAGTTCTTTTATTGAGAAATAGATGTTATTTAATCGACCCAGGGACACAATGTTAAGAACAAAGCTTCCAAGAGCGAGCGAAGCGAGCTCGAAAATTTTACCACATTACCTTTGACTGTTTAGAATTGTTTGAATCCTTCCTACAGGAGTTACTTGATCGACTTATAGACGAAGAAGCAAAAACAAATAAACCAAAGAGCGAGCGAAGCGAGCTCGAAATTTTTTGACACTCCTTGGAGAGGTTAGAATTGTTTCGATGGTTCATACAGAATTTACTTGGTCGACTTTTAGGCAAAGCTAAGATTTAAGAGAAAGTGGCGAAGTGTAATTTTGATCATCCTACCTACCTTGGACAGGCTAGAATAAAATTGTTTCGACCTACCGGAGTTACTTTGGCGACTTATAGACAAAATAAAGATTCAAGAAAAAGTAGGCTGCAAGAGCGAGCGAAGCGAGCGATTTTTCTAACTAGCCCCTCATTCACTGGTTTATTGTCCAGCACACCGTTCCGGTCATTCTCCTCATTCATCAGTTTTTCAAAGTACCCCTTCCACCTATATCTAATTCCCTCATCATCTGAAGGAACCATTCCAGCTTCATCTTTTACGCATTTAATCTGACATAAATCCTTCGCGTTTCTCTCTCTAGCTCTAGCAAGCCGGTATAGTTGTTTTTGGCCTGCTGTACTATCCCTAGTGTCATAAAGCTTGTCTTGGGCCTTTGCTCTAGCTATGGCCACAGCTTTCTTGGCTTTTTTTCTTGAGAGCATCATACTCACTCTTCCTTTCAGCTTTCAAACTAACACTTGCAACTTCAAAACTCTGCCATTCCTTGAATTTCCTCTTTTTTTCCTTCAACACATTCTGGATTTCTGTCGACCACCACCATGTATACCTATCTATCCTACCCTTTCCTTTCGTTTCTCCTAAAACATGCTTTAGCTATACTCCTAATACACGCAGCCATCTCACTCCAACGTCTCCAACATTCATTTACACTGCGCTCGTTCATGTCTCCCATCTCTAACATTTTATTCACCACTCGTTCTTTAAATTCTTTCGCACAGTCATCCTTCTCTAACATATACCATTTTATTTTAGGGGCAGGTCGGTCTTTGGTTTTATTGACTTTTATTTCTGTAGCTATTTCCATAACTAGGAGTCTGTGCTGTGTTACCAACTCTTCTCCCAGTAAGACTTTACAGTCCTTGATGTATTTTAATTTGTTTCTTCGGACTAGGAAGTAATCTATTTGTGTTTTGTTTTTTCTTGTATACAATAAGGTGTTCGTCGTTCTTCTAGAACCAAGTATTGGCTTCTGCCAGATCAGATGCGGTAGCGGATTGCAGTAGAGTCTCCCCCTCATTGTTTTGATTCCCTCTCATTCTTCCCATATGACCATCGAAATCACCTCCACTTATATATAATAATATCAATTCTTCATGCATCGGGATGTTTATCAAAACGTTGTCAAAATCCTCCCAAAACTTCTCTTTCACTTCCCACTTGCGGTGCATACACACTAACTACGTTCAGCATTACGTTTTAGAACATTACCTGTAAACTATCAATCTATCATTAACTTTTTACATCCATCACGCTTTCTTTTAAATTACTATATAACACTATTCCCATGCCATTCCTTTTCCCGTCACTTCCACAGTAGAAAAAGTTGTATCCCTCACCAATTTCCCTCGCTTTTGTACCTTTCCATTTTGTTTCTTGTAAACTCGCCACAACCCTCGTCCACTTCCCGCAGGAGCCGGGCGCTGCCCCTGCGCGTCGCCTAGTCCCATCGCACATCATTTCATTGTCACTCATGTTGCAGAAGGTTTTGGCTTGGATTTTACAGTCGGCCGCCTGCCAGACACTAACCCTCTTTGGGAATGCGATTGCTGGTGGTGTACCCGCCACCATGCGGGTGACCCAAAGTACTAGCTTTATGATTTGCACTGGGTCTTTAGCTGCCTTAGTCGCCTCTTACGACACCCAAGGGACGAAATGGGGTGGTCACATTCTTTCTTCGTGACCGACACGGATAATCCAGTTACTGACTTAAAAACATATAATTATTACCTTGCCTGGGCTATCAAAGGCTACCTTTATTTTTACATTTGAATTCGTCTACACTTTTCCTTCTGGTTAGTATTCCGTATTGTACAACTTAATACCTCGCCGGATAGAATAGACTCCGTGGGCAAGTCTCAGTCCCTCGTAGATTTCTGTAGACTGATTGTTCAGGAAAAGAGTTATCTTTATTCTCATTACAATAAGGTTGCAGTTATGTTGCTGCTGGTGGGTTGTTACTATGGAAATATTTGTACAGTAATGGTCTATTTTTCAGATATCACGTGTGAGAAAAACTTGCGTTCCTCATCGCTATTGTAATGTGAGCACAACACAAGAGGGTAGGCAGGCATCCGGTTCAGTTTATAAAAAAAAGTCACAAATAAAATTTAATATTTTTAATTCATTAGTGAGTATAAGCGCGTGTATGCGGCACGACTGACTAGCAGTTACCAAATTATATATCACAATACAATCATGATCCTCTCCATTCATAATTTATTTAAATTAAAATATAAAGCCAATACAACGAATACATTATAAACAATACGTACGATCCCAAAATATACAACTATTTCACAGTTGAAAAATTGATTTAACAAAATTTAAAGCAAGTTTATGTGTGAGAGCCGCGCCACTCGCTCGTGTTCGGTCACACTGGCCCACTGCAGGCCACGCTGGCCCGCAGTGGGCCGCGCCGGGCCACACCTCGGCCGCACACAATTATGATAATGACAGTAGTTCCAGACGGTATTCAAAAAGTATTGTGCGCTATTTAGCAACCTACTTACACTAGTTCATCTCCGTATTATGGATACTTTTGAAATACCTAAAATACCATTATTATTTACAATATTTGTATACAAGAATATAATTCATCATCATTGACTAGAAACTGTTTAGAAATTATATTATTATATATTTATCCACAAATGAAATTTTACACATAAAGGAACAAGATCACGGCGTGGACCTCCGGAGTCCAGCAGACTCCCTGTGGCTGCGCGTCTGCTTCCGACAGACGCACGGAATGGACAGCTCCATCTTTGGTAACACATTTGAACATACATTACTGGATCACATGGCAAGTGCGCGCTGCACTCTATTTATACTTGTATTGAAATTCTAAATCATTTCATTTCACAGTAGAATTTAATACATAATCGTTGTAAACTATCTAATATCACTAGCTCAAACACGTGTGTTGGTATCGAGGCACAAAATAAAATTTTACAAAAACAAAAGAGACAACAATGGTAAAATAAAATCTTATAAAACAAACAACAACCTAAATAATACGCGCACAGCGACGAGGAGCGCTCGTCGGCTCCGTGCTCGGCCATGCAGTCTGTAGCTACGACTTATAATACATACGTATTTAAATTAATATACAAAAGGTTCTTTGCCTTTCTAAATACTGGGAATTAAGATAAGTGAGATCATGATGACGCTCGCGCGACGCGCGACAACTCCGGCGTCGCGCGACTGGAATTTGTGACTACGTCTAGCTTACGTTAGGTCGCGTCACTGCACGGCCACACCCGCCAGTGACGCACTAACTAAACACGAGGCGACAGGCAAGCGTCGCAAGCTTCCAGCTCTCGATCGATCGGACAGTATAAAACCTACAACAAGGGCGGGGGCATCGCGGGGGTGGCGGGGGCCGGGGCGGCGGGGGCCGGGGGGGCCGGGGGGGGGGCCCTACCGCACGCCGGCGGTGCCGAGGCGCTGGTGCGCGGTGGTGGGGCGCGCGCGGCCCGACTTGCGCGCCACGTGAGCGCTCTCCAGCTCCGGCTCTTTCTTTGTGGGCGTCGGCACGCTCTGCAATACAAGGCAGGAGAGTTACAATGTGAGACGAGAGCGCCAGGCCAGCACGTTCTGCGCCGCTCGGGGTGCGTACCTGTGTGTGGTGGTTGTGTCGCGGCGGGGTGTAGGTGCGCGTGGTGGAGGGCAGCGGCAGCGGCGCCAGGTCCAGCACGTTCTCGGCGCGCTGGCGCGGCAGGCGGCCCAGCAGCGCCGCCGCGCTCGTGGCCCGGCGCCGCCCGGGGCCCGCCACGGGCCGGCCCGACAGGGGCTCCACGCCGCTGTGGAAACGAATACTTGCTATTAAGATAAACATAAATAATATATATACTGTATGGTGAAAGCTTCAGTATTGTCAACTATTTCAGATTTTTGTACCACAACACACATGTCCGCGTCCGCATTCAGACAACATTTCGTCTATTAGGATGGAGCGAACGTTGTAGCGCAGCCCGCACAGATTGGAAGAGGCCGATTTCCTGCAGTGCATAGGTTGCCGTATGTGATCATTGTGAGAACGGGAACCACCGAAGCGAGGACAGCTAGGCTAGGAGTGTACCTGTGCTCGCGCAGCTCCCAGGTGTCCGTGTCCTCGTTGTACCGCGCGCGCAGCACGGCGGGGCGGCCGGCGTCGGGCACGAAGCTGTCGGCCACGAGCAGGCGCCGGCGCAGCTCGGCTATGAGCGCGGCCTGCAGCGCCTCGTGCTCGCGCCGCTCGCCATCGTGCGCTTCGCGCTGCTCCACCATCTCCTCGCGTAGGCACGCGTATTTTGATAGGCATTTCTTTAACCTGAAAGCATAATTAAAGATATGTTAATGATAACAAAAAAAAACTAAACTAATAAGATGATATCATATCATCTTATAGGTTTTGCCTCATTGAGTTAGTGGCAGCAAGCACGACTGCTTTGGTCTGACCTCTGGCGGCACGGCACGGCAGTCATCAGACGGTAATTATGCTGCGAGATCCTTCGGAAGGCCATAGCGCCTAAACCTCCTCAAGTACGTGGTTATGAACGACGTTAAGACGTCTACGGGTTCGGGTGTTGTTTTAAAACTGCTGAAGGCTCTCGAGGACACCAATGAAGCCTTAACACTACTGCTATTTTGTTTGTACCTACAAACATTATTATGGGGGATGGGATTAGTTTTCAGAGGTTTTAGGGAGAGGAGGATTAAAGGCGTATTTTTTTGTTGTTATCTTGTACTGTCCCACAGCTGGGCAAAGGCCTCCCTCAATTCCTTCCATAGCTCTTTTCCCGGACCTCTTGGAACCAGCCCTCGCTTTTTGAATCAGATTTTGTTACCAATTTAAAAGGATTTAATTTTTTTTGCACGGAAACCTAATATTTTTTCTAAAATAAAAGAAGCCTATGTTAGATCTAAAACATCAGCTATCTGCCAGTAAAAGTCTCGTCAAAATCGGTCCAGCCGTTTCGGAAATTAGCCGGAACAAACAGAAAGACAAAAATGGAAAAAAAAATGTGTTTTTGTAATAAGTGCTGTTTATATTTTCATATCCATTCAGTAAAAAGCAGTTATTGTGATATTACAAACAGATACTTCATTTTTTTTTTATTTGTATAAATTCTTTCAATTTGTTATTATTTTATACAAAAGGAACGGCAAACAGCCACAATATACATAATTATAAGGTTAAGGTTTCACACACGAAATATTGTAAGGGTAACTTCTGTAAGTAGTAAAGAGGGCAAACCAACGAAAAAAAAATATCTAAGTGTTTTTGTTTATACGAAATAATTATCATCATCTGCCTAGCCTTTTCCCAACTATGTTGGGGTCGGCTTCCAGTCTTACCACAACCCAGTTAGTCCTGGGTAATACGATATCCCTTGGTAAGACTGGTTGTAAGACCTTTTGGGCCACTGACTACCTAACGACTGTCAAAGATCTACAAATGACAGGCGGGACCAACGGCTTAACGTGCTTTCCGAGGCACGGAGGAAACTCGGTATGTAATGGGCGGTCACCCATCTACAAACCAACCTAGGCAAGCACGGCTTAACCTAAAGATCGATTCGAGCGGCTGTTATTATATAGCCACGAGCTCCTCGAAACATACGAAATAATTATAATTCTAAAATTTCTTGAGACATTTTGCATAAAAGCTTTACTCCCTATTCTATGAATGAGACGCGCCCCGCACCCGCGCCGCGCCGCGCCTACGGGCGACATGCATCTTGTTTATTCTATGCTGGGCAGCGTGTGAGGTTGTGTTCACACGTCATGACACCGTGTGACCTCGCAAAAATGGTAGTCATTTCGGGTCCTGACGGTTACAGCTCCAACTCCACAGTAGTCTGTGTGAGTCTGGACGCAAACACCTGCCCTGACCTGCTATTACTTGGGGCGTAACAATATCGCTGGTGAAATGTAGTGGTCGTTAGAAAAAACACCTCTGCCTATCTCATTGGGGAATGCAGGCGCGATGATGTTAAAATTAAACCAACGTATGAACGTAGGTAGACTTCATAACTCGATCTAATCTTATTTTAATAGATTATCGCTTACAAAAATAATAAATGTGAATTTATTTTAAATAACAATACCATCTAAACCTAAGAAGATGTAGCCTACGTTAAATAAATTCCCTCCTTAAAACTTTACGAAAAGGAACCTATGTATTATGCCTACAGCATCTACAAGCAACATCACCAAGCCGCGCCTTTGACCATACCGCGCCGCGCGCGCTCCTTTGACCATACCGCGCCGCGCGCGCTCCTTTAGACCTTCAATGACAGTAGGTAAATACGACGTAGTAAACTAGCGTAATGGATGTTGCAAAATAAGGAACCAGTATTTATTTTGAGGGTCAAGTAATTTTAAATTATTTATCTTTATAAAAATATACTAAGATAAAAAATAAAAACCCTTGAAATGGCTTCGTTATAGCCGTTAGATGATTCTCTGAAAATATTTCGTGTATGAATAGTTAGACCTTATGTAGTATAAAAAAGAGATACAAATAACATTTGAACAATATTGAAGCCCACAACGCTGTTCACAGATTAACTATGGAATATAATATACAATTAATTAAACACTTGGGTAACAATCACATCAGAATACTAAAAACTAAACTTATTTAACTATCATGCTTATCCACACTTTTAGACATAAATCAAGACAGTTCCTTGAGTATAAGACCCTTGAACTTACTGAGACTTAACGTACTGAACATACCAAATTACACTTTAGCTGCAAGCTTCACCAGGCAAAGGCGAAATGGTGGTTCGTGTATCCTAGTTAATAGACATATTAAATACACGGAAATAGAATCAGTAAAAGAGTTCAATATTCCTAACGTTTTTGAATGCTGTGCTGTGGAATTAACCGATCATAAAATTATTGTAGTATGTATTTACAGAGTGCCAAATCCCAAGAAAATAAATACTTTCTTTGATAACTTAACGAACATATTACGACAGTTTTGTTATAAAAGCAAGCAAAGAATAATAATTTGTGGAGACTTTAATATCGATGTTCTTCAGGAAACCAAAAATGCGACACTATTTAAGCTACTTTTAAAGGAGTTTAATCTCAAATTAGAAATAAATGAACCTACGCGTCCAAGCAGTGGTACATGTTTAGATAATATTCTCCACAATATGCGAGGGTGCAAAAGTGAGATTATGGAACTAGGTGTATCTGACCACACAGCCCAAGTAATAACGTTCCCGGTACAATGAACGTGTTCTTTGAAATATTACTATGTAAAAAAAACGAGATTACCGCAAAGAAAATATTGATCTTTTTAGGAAATATATCGCCACTCTTAGCTTCTCTGATGTTTACGAAGTGGATAACGTGAACAAAAGTTTTAATTCATTTTTTAATTTGTTTAAACTATTTTATGATCTATGTTTCCCAATAGTCAAACGAAAAATGTATACAACTACTAGACCAGAGTGGATAACACGGGGAGTAAAACGTTGTAGCAGAACTAGGCGATCGTTATTGTGGAAATATAGGCTAACACGAGATGATTCAAAAACCGCTTTTAGAAATTTCTTGAAAACATACCAAAAAGTGATTAAATTAACGCAGAAAGCGCAAAACACCTATTTTATTGGAACGAGTACTAACAAATCTAAGGCTACTTGAAAGGTTATTAATTCAATAAAACCTAACTTTCCGAAAACGGATATAAATGTTGTTAATGTCAATAATAAGTGTTTTAAAAGCCCAAAAAAGATAGCAAAACTATTTAATGACTATTTCATAGACTCGGTTCAATCGAATAGTAGTACTCGTCAAGCAAATAATAAGTTTAGCACGTCTGGTTCGAACAAATCTATGTTTATGGCGCCAACCATACCGGAAGAAATAATCTCAATAATAAACAGTCTGAAAAACACCAACAGCACAGGCTATGACGACATTGATACCAGAGTAGTAAAAGCAGTTTCTCCTCATATAGCCCCCATACTAAGTAACATTATAAACAATAGTATTCAAAATGGTACTTTTCCCGAAAAGTTAAAAGTGTCAGTGGTCAAGCCAGTACATAAAAAGGATATTTCTAATTACAGGCCTGTAGCGCTAAAACCGATATTTTACAAAATTTTTGAGAAAGTCTTTTATAATAGTATTTATAATTACTTGGAAAAGAATAATATATTTTGTAAGGAACAAATGGGCTTTAGGAAAACTAAAACCATTAATATGGCTGTATTCAACTTCCTTGAAAAAATACACCATAACATGGACAGTAGAAAATCAGTGATGGCTTTATATATGGATATGACCAGGGCATTTGACTATGTGGATCATAAAATACTACTAGCTAAGCTCTATAAATATGGCATCAGAGGTAACGTGCTCAAACTCATAGAATCTTATTTGGAAAATAGAAGGCAAATAACTCAGATCAGTCAAATAAACGCAAAGTCCAGAACTGAAGTAGTATACTCCTCTAGTTCCAGAATACTTACTTGTGGTGTGCCGCAAGGTTCTGTATTGGGACCATTGTTATTTATACGCTATATCAATGACTTTCCCCAAGTAATCAGACATCAAATGTCTCTTTTCGCTGATGACAGCACAGTTATCTATGACACGAACAACACGGAAGACATAGAAGGACAGATAAACTCTAGCCTTAGTTCTATTATTGATTGGTTGACTGCTAATAACCTTATTATAAACCTTTATAAAACTAAATTTATGAATTTTAAACTACGAGAAAATGGAAAATCACGCATTCAAATAAATTATAATGAAACTCAAATACTTGAAACGAATGTAACAAAGTTTGTGGGGCTTTTTATTGATAACGATATGTCATGGAGAACTCAAATAGGTAATGTGTGTGGGAAACTTAGTAAGTTTTCCTATGCTCTGTATATGCTAGGTAAAATTGTAAATAAGACCGCACTACTGGCGGCTTATCACGGTTATGTTGCGTCTACTCTGCGGTTTGGAATTATATTTTGGGGTAATGCCTATAAGGTTCATGATGTACTTATCGCACAGAAAAAGTGTATTAGAGCTATATGCAAAATATATTTAAATATATTAACGGTCCCGTCACTTTATATTTTTGAATTATGTATTTTTGTCAAAAACAATATGTACTTGTATAAATCTGTTGAAAGTTTACGTCGCTCAGATAAACTACGCACATTGCCTACTAAAACAGAGTTTATGTATAAAAGTGTATTTTCAATGGCACCCAGATTGTACAACAAAATACCCAAACAAATTAAAGAGTGTAAAAGCCTCAATGAATTTAAAAACAGACTTTCAGAACTATTGATAGACAAAGTATATTACTCTGTTAGCGAATTTCTAAATGACAAACTGTTATAATGTTGACATTTTATTTGCTTATACATTTACATTAATACTTATATTGACATAACTCTGACAATTGATGCATGTAATTTTGATATTGACATGGATGGCATAAAGTTAGGTAATGTTTTCGTTTTTGTTGTTTTATGTTGTGCTATTTGATGATTTTAATTATTTGATGAGCCAAGTTGCATTGTTATTTATTGGCTTCTTTTTTTTTTTTTGAAGCAATTTAATTGTATATACCATTGTTAGAAACATTTTGTATGCCTAACGGACATAGATAGTTTCTGAATTTTGTATATTGTAGCACCTACTGTTTTACTTATGTTCACAAAATAAATGAATTTGAATTTGAGAGAACATGCAAAAATGTCAATATGTTCAAAACTCCCATTGTAGGCATTTATCATTCTGCGAACAGGTGAGCGCAAAACAGTGTTAGAATGGCAAGTCCGCGTAGAAAATAGTCTGCCAGCGCGCACCTTTCGCTTGTACACTGCTCTAGGGACAACATAGCAAAACATGTTGGTTAACTCAATGCAATCAAATCTATTACTAACAATGCTATAGAGATTTATGGCTTCCAAGTACTTACGTCTATTTTCAAGTGTTGTGAGTTTGTACTTATAAGTAAATCCTGATATGGCAAGTAATATCCGAAGCATCTAAAATGCATAGCACGTAGGAATTTCTGTTGAACACTCTCAATCGCCTCAATGTATTTTTATAATAAGGATTCCGATGGACACGGCATACTCCAGTTGCGAGTGTACTTATACGAAGAAGGCTTCTTAAAATCTAATGTCGAGCGCATAATAAATCCATAAAGTTGGTACGCTTTATTAACTATTTTGCTAATATGCAAGTCTAAGCAAAGCTTGGAGTCAAGGATAATGCCGAGATCACGGACAGAGTTCACTTTTGTTAGGGGGACATCGCACGGAGTGTATTTAATTTACGAAATAAAATTCAGATTGTATTAAAAGATTAACTTAAAATTAATGTGAACTTTTTAAATTTTGTTAAAAGTGTTTCTAATGTACAGAAAAAAATACTTATTTGGCCAGACGTTTTCCAAAAATCACGTTATTTCAACATGTTTTTCTACTTTATTTCGTTTTGAAATCAATAATGTTTTTAACTCATTTATGAGATAGATAGAATGATTTTATTAATATGTTTTAATGTTCAGAATATTTTGTAGTTTTTTGTTCAGCGAATCTCAAACATGACACGCTCGTTACTTTTGCGGAAAAGGGGTATTAAATATGGGTGATTGCCATAATACATGCATTATTTTAAAACAATTTTCCGGTTGTCGACAAGTATAAGAACCCGACTCTAACAATAACACAAAAGAAAGTTCAAATTCTTCTTGTCTTTCCCACAAGTAGTGATCAAAATTGATCAAAATGGGTTGATTTTGTGCGAGGACTCTTAAATGCTAATTTATTGAGTAGTATTTCATGATCTACCTTGTCGAAAGCCTTGCAGAAATCTGTATACACTGCATCTGTTCTGTTGTCAACATTATCAAATAAAAAGCTAGTGAACAGCAAGAGATTAGTGATTGTGGACCGCCGTCAATAATATTATGCAGAACAGGATACATTTCATTATCCACTAACCTCTCAAAGAGCTTCGACAAGACAAGACGAAGACAAGAGATCACCTTTTAAGCAAGGAGATGCTTGTGTTAGGGGGCGTTCATTCATTACGTGAGGCAATTTTGGCGATCTTTCGACCCCCCCCTCCCCCTTTCGTGAGATGTCGTGAGATTTGGATTGACCCTCATCTCCCTCCTAATCTTAAGTGACATTGATTAAAATGCACTACGCATTTTAATCAATCTCACGTATAAATACAAATCAAATAAAATCAAAAGAAAAAAAAATCAAAAAACAATTCAAATCTGTGCTTGATTGCATTGAATTCATTAAAAAAAAAAATAATTTGTAGAGAAACATGTTTACTTAATTAAACCCAATTTTCTCGCAATTTTACAGTTTCTTGCGGGAGAAAAATTACGTGATATTTGCCCTTAAAAGCCTCACGTAATTAATGAACGCCCCTCTAAGTGACTCCGCTCTTCCACTTAACATTAAACAATGTATGTGTATGCAATTAAAAAAATACTATAAATAATAGTGTTATTGGGTTATTCCATCAGGAATTTCTTAGTAGCAGCTACCGAATCTGGATGTTTGCCCAGTTGATGGCAATAGGCTCACCCCCTATTATATGGGACTTCAACATAAGTGGCGAAATGTGTGTGTACGATTAGGTACACCTCTGCCTTGTAGTTAGCAAATGTATTGAAGTCTGAAATGTTATCAAATTTTTTCTACTTAACCCAAGCATTGTGTTTCTTTTTCGAGATGGTTTTAAGAGCCCTTGAGAACCGGACAGGATAACTAACTGATCTGGCACGAGCCAAAGGAGTTAATTAAACAAAGGAGAATATTGCCTTAATAAATAAATAATAGATTACATGAGGCATACACAAAGTTATAAATCTTGTTTTATAATATTATCTAACTAAGTTATAAATCTTGTTTTATAATATTATCTAACTCATAGTAGAAAGTAGTCAGTGCGTCTTCGGAGTTTTTAGAGCTAAGCAGATCTGTCCAATTCGTTTGTTGTATGTTACAGTTAATGTTGTCAAAATTAGCTTTGTGAAAATTATATTAGTGTAGGGGAATCTTTGTGAAAGGGGAAATTTTAACATCTAAGCAGGTCTCGCAGGACAAAGTAGGGTGGTCAATGTCAAAATGTAGTAACGTAGTTGTGGAACGGGAAACTAGACCGGCTCGCAGCACTCGCTACTCCAGGGGAACTGGTGACAGAGGATGCCAACCAATTGGCTTCTGGAAGATTGTGGTCACCCATAATATAGAAGCTGTCAACAGTAGGATGACTCAACACTTCTTGTAACGTTTCGAAATGCATATTGTACACTAACGAAGAAGTCTTAGGTGGTGTATAGGCAGCACTTACAATGTGCCGTTTTTATTTACAAATGCTTTGCAATTCTACAATGAGGTGTTCGATATGGTTGTGCGAAAGGTCGCTACGCTGAGTTAGCGCGAGGTCTAGTTCGGACGGCTTGAGAGAGCTCAGGATTGCAATATAACATAAATACACTGCCACCGTCCTGTTTATTTGTAGTAATACGATCCCGATCGCATCGAAATACTGTATAGCGCTGGTCTATGAACTCACTGTCGTGGATTTCAGGTGTCAGCCAAGTTTCACTCAATACTAAGATTTCATGTGTTCATGATATAGCTGTTGGATGTTCTGATATAGTTGTTTTAGTTTTGTGCGAATGCCCCTACAGTTTTGGTGGAACATTGTTAAATGTCTATTAGAGAATTTTAATACTAAACTATATAAATATGTTTATACACCTCAAAAACGAACAAAAATTCAATAAAATCAACAACATTAGTAGCGGCGACCTCGTCTAGCAAGGGACATGCGACTGACGCCGATAATATATCGGCGACACGTATTTTAGTACGAACCTCTGTGAGTTCGTATTGCGGACATCGCCTAAATACCAAAACCGTCGAGGATCGGAAATTTGCGTCGGGAGATTTGTGTACTAAGGACCTTAATCAGAAGGTCAAAAACGTGGCGCAAGTGCAGCGGCTGGAGTCGCGTCGCGACGTTAACTATAACGCATTTGTGTGTACCAACGTGTTATCTGCACCTCGTCTTGGGACAGAACTTTGCCTCGCAGGGAGTGGCGTGCCGTCGATCCCACGGGCAAGTGCCACATAAAAGCGCAGTGACGTACTAACATAATTTCTAAAGTTCTATTTGCTAACAAGATTTGTATTTTTACGATCATTCCCCTATGGCCAAAGTTGCCTGGAAATAATGAATGTTATGTTAATGTCAGGTGCGTACCTCTGCGTCTTGTGGTCCACCTCCTGCTGCAGCGTAGTAAAGGTGTTGGAGACGTGCGCCGTGGTCTCCTCCTCCAGCTCGATCTTCTGCTGCATCTCCACCTCGCGCTTCTTGCGCGCCGTTATCTCGCTGTGGCGCTGCTCCAGGATGAGCTGGGTCTCATTAAGGTTGTTCAGCAGCTCCTTGCCACCGCCGCCCTGCACCAGCCGCTCCTCCAGCGCCAGGATCTGGTGCTCGAGCTCCTCCATCTGCTTCTTCTCCTGTTCTATCGTAGACTCCGCCAGTATGTTTTCATTCTCAATACTGACTGTCTCTTCTTCGGCTGAAATAATAAAATAACAAAAATATTTAAACCAATTATTTATTAAGCCACTAGAACCCCGCCAGTGCGAAAAATTTCAACTCAACCAACCATAACGAAACTGTGTAGAAATCTACGCGGCTTCTTCTCCTGCACGCGCCGCTGTACTGCGCCTGGCACTAGTTACACACAGTATACTCACAGTTGTCGGACGGAGTGGGCTGCGGCTTCTGTCGCGGCAGCTTGCGCGGCTTCTTCTCCTGCACGCGCCGCTGTACTGCGCCTGGCACTAGTTACACACAGTATATTCACAGTTGTCGGACGGAGTGGGCTGCGGCTTCTGTCGCGGCAGCTTGCGCGGCTTCTTCTCCTGCACGCGCCGCTGTACTGCGCCTGGCACTAGTTACACACAGTATACTCACAGTTGTCGGACGGAGTGGGCTGCGGCTTCTGTCGCGGCAGCTTGCGCGGCTTCTTCTCCTGCACGCGCCGCTGTACTGCGCCTGGCACTAGTTACACACAGTATATTCACAGTTGTCGGACGGAGTGGGCTGCGGCTTCTGTCGCGGCAGCTTGCGCGGCTTCTTCTCCTGCACGCGCCGCTGTACTGCGCCTGGCACTAGTTACACACAGTATACTCACAGTTGTCGGACGGAGTGGGCTGCGGCTTCTGTCGCGGCAGCTTGCGCGGCTTCTTCTCCTGCACGCGCCGCTGTACTGCGCCTGGCACTAGTTACACACAGTATACTCACAGTTGTCGGACGGAGTGGGCTGCGGCTTCTGTCGCGGCAGCTTGCGCGGCTTCTTCTCCTGCACGCGCCGCTGTACTGCGCCTGGCACTAGTTACACACAGTATACTCACAGTTGTCGGACGGAGTGGGCTGCGGCTTCTGTCGCGGCAGCTTGCGCGGCTTCTTCTCCTGCACGCGCCGCTGTACTGCGCCTGGCACTAGTTACACACAGTATACTCACAGTTGTCGGACGGAGTGGGCTGCGGCTTCTGTCGCGGCAGCTTGCGCGGCTTCTTCTCCTGCACGCGCCGCTGTACTGCGCCTGGCACTAGTTACACACAGTATACTCACAGTTGTCGGACGGAGTGGGCTGCGGCTTCTGTCGCGGCAGCTTGCGCGGCTTCTTCTCCTGCACGCGTCGCTGTACTGCGCCTGGCACTAGTTACACACAGTATACTCACAGTTGTCGGACGGAGTGGGCTGCGGCTTCTGTCGCGGCAGCTTGCGCGGCTTCTTCTCCTGCACGCGCCGCTGTACTGCGCCTGGCACTAGTTACACACAGTATACTCACAGTTGTCGGACGGAGTGGGCTGCGGCTTCTGTCGCGGCAGCTTGCGCGGCTTCTTCTCCTGCACGCGCCGCTGTACTGCGCCTGGCACTAGTTACACACAGTATACTCACAGTTGTCGGACGGAGTGGGCTGCGGCTTCTGTCGCGGCAGCTTGCGCGGCTTCTTCTCCTGCACGCGCCGCTGTACTGCGCCTGGCACTAGTTACACACAGTATACTCACAGTTGTCGGACGGAGTGGGCTGCGGCTTCTGTCGCGGCAGCTTGCGCGGCTTCTTCTCCTGCACGCGCCGCTGTACTGCGCCTGGCACTAGTTACACACAGTATACTCACAGTTGTCGGACGGAGTGGGCTGCGGCTTCTGTCGCGGCAGCTTGCGCGGCTTCTTCTCCTGCACGCGCCGCTGTACTGCGCCTGGCACTAGTTACACACAGTATACTCACAGTTGTCGGACGGAGTGGGCTGCGGCTTCTGTCGCGGCAGCTTGCGCGGCTTCTTCTCCTGCACGCGCCGCTGTACTGCGCCTGGCACTAGTTACACACAGTATACTCACAGTTGTCGGACGGAGTGGGCTGCGGCTTCTGTCGCGGCAGCTTGCGCGGCTTCTTCTCCTGCACGCGTCGCTGTACTGCGCCTGGCACTAGTTACACACAGTATACTCACAGTTGTCGGACGGAGTGGGCTGCGGCTTCTGTCGCGGCAGCTTGCGCGGCTTCTTCTCCTGCACGCGCCGCTGTACTGCGCCTGGCACTAGTTACACACAGTATACTCACAGTTGTCGGACGGAGTGGGCTGCGGCTTCTGTCGCGGCAGCTTGCGCGGCTTCTTCTCCTGCACGCGCCGCTGTACTGCGCCTGGCACTAGTTACACACAGTATACTCACAGTTGTCGGACGGAGTGGGCTGCGGCTTCTGTCGCGGCAGCTTGCGCGGCTTCTTCTCCTGCACGCGTCGCTGCTCGATGAGCGCTCGCAGGCGCTCGATCTCCGCCTGGTACTCTCGCAGCTTCGCGTCCTTCGGGTCTTCGTTGCGCACCGGCTTGTTCTTTATCGCTGGAACATGAAATACAATCTTCATCAGTATGAGATTTTAAACTATCATGGTTACTAACATTATTACTTAGACAGGAAACGGGATATTTACCATGTGTACTGTACTGTTTCATCAGTATGACTTACTCTGACATATGCACGATCGGGCTAGACTCAAATTACTTTTTGTCCCTGCCAACATTTGGTACCTAAGATATTGTCATGGATGAAAGAACTAAATATGCAAGTTTTAGCTTCCTATTAAATACGTCAGTAGAAGTAATTATCTAATAAATGGATACGTGTGGTTGTTACCTTTAGCTCTGTGTGCGTAGCGCAGCGTGGTGATGGTCTCGTCGTAGTTGTAGGAGGCGGGCCCGATGTTGGCGATCATGATGGTCTTGCTGTTGCCGCCCAGCGAGTCCTGCAGGATGCGCGTTAACTTCGAGTCTCTGCAACGGTGTACGTTGTACAGCTTTAATATAAATATCAAGCTTTCGCACAAGCCTAGATAGAACATTTCGATGTGAACGAGGGTTATATCACATAGAAGCTTGAACAATCAAGACTCAAAGTTTGTTTTATTCGTCGGCAAATGTGATAATTTGCCGTGCAAGTGCAGTTTGTTTGTATTCCGGCAGCCTAGTACCTGTAGGGTACGTGCGGGCTGTTCTCCGCGAGCGCCGAGATGACATTGCCGAGCGAGGAGAGCGCCTGGTTGATGCGCGACGCCTCTCGCAGTCGCTCTGCTGAAGCGCCAGTCTTGCGCTGTCGCTCGCTGCCCGCAAGGTCGACCAAGTTCAACTTGCCGACGCTGTAACAGAAGAAAATAGATTTAGAGACTTGTTCCATACTTTCTTAAGTTAGCACCCACCTAGTGCCGAAGCACATCGATCATTTTAGAAGCGACGAAATAGATCCGAAAACGCGGGAAAACCAGTAACTATTTGAAAATAGAAAAAACGAGTGTTGTGGCAAAATTTGTAGCGTTATCTCTGGCACTTGGCTAGGATAAGCTAAGTCACGATTCACGTTCGGAATGTCCAAGCAGATAAATCCAGATTCACTTTCTCTGAGCGATCGAACTGATCACGGTCAGACACTTGTGTATGAATGAGCCATCGATGGTATGAACCCCAGTGCAGTTATTTACAATCGTCTTTTGTTCGCAAATCAGCGTAAAAGCATTTGAGTACAAAGGATATTGACTTAGTCGCGCTCGATATGACTGCTCAGTTGAATCGAATCACAGTCGGCGATACGGTCACACCGCTAACGACCATGTTTTTGTTTTTATTAGTAACAAAACAAAGGTCGCGGAGGCCTAGTTCTTCAAATAATTGTAACAAATCTGCGGTTGGTCGGGTCACCGGTGGGCTAATATAAAATGCATGAAGGTGTGCTTTATTTTCTGTGGCCCGAGGAACCAGCAGAATCGGTGAGTGCCTCAAAGGAGCAGTAAAGTTTTGGTAAATAGGTCGTAGCACTCCCAGCTGTTTTTCTGACAAGTAAGTAATTTGATGGATCAGGATCTTGGAATGGATCGGGTAAATAAATACCATACGTACTCAGGTAGGTAACAAGTTTAGAATAAAACAGAATGAAAAAAGTTACGCCTTTAGTCACATAATCAATCTAAAAGCACATAAACATGAATGCAGTCTGCCCATAAGCGCCTGATCATAAAAATAAGGGCAAAGGTACATTGACCCCGAAAATGGAGCAATTTGTGCCCCGACAACATTACAAATAAGCTTATGGACCCTAGCCTATATATGATACGTAAAGGAAATTAAAGTGAACAGCGCAGACGGTAGGCCGGCCGGCACCCCGGCAGCCACCCGGCCCGTCGGATGTGCCGGGGCTATTCACCGCGGCTCTATTGCCCGCTTCCGGACTACATTATATTCGCACGCCTATTTGTTAGCGCACGCACTGTCACATGTCGTAGCCAACAAGTAACAGAAGGCAATTTGTATACACGCTCGATGAGATAGCATTCCCAATGCACAAATATGCTGAAGCAGTTCGGGGAATTCTTTCCTGTCTCAAAATTAGTCAAGTTTGCTGGCTGAGATTACACGATTGCAGAGCTTTAGGCTGGGCCATCACAATCTCTGTTCATAAGTCCAAGGACAGCTCAGGGTCCAGAATTTTCTCATTTAGGTACTACCCCCATAGCGACTTTAAAACAATAGATAAGTTTGTTTAGCGTATTTATTTTAATGGACCTTCTGCCTCTATCTGTTTAGTGCCACATCTATTATTTGGTAAGACTTGTTGCTTCGTTTTGTTAGTTGTTGGTATGTTGTGAAAATTGGCCTCGAAGGAAAATCGATTCATTTGTTTTATTGATTGTCTACGGTTCAACACGGTTCAGCTGACAAAGTACTGTAACGATTCTATTCGCGTCGGCAGACGTCGACACTTTCTGTTTATATTCGCGTTTGATTCACGGTATGACTAGGTTTTCGTGAACATGCCAACTAACGTCCGTACCTACGTAAAGTCGCCGCTTATTCATAAAACATTATTAGGAATCGAACATAAGACACCGTATCTCCAAATAAACATAGTCTTTCCACCCTAGTCACCCTACATCATCACCCAGAGTTTTCTCCCATGGTGTTTGGACTTTCCTTCCAATTTTAGTAGCTCCCATCATTTGCTTGGAACTGTAAACGGTGGATTTCACTCTGACTGAGCTTCATATAACCTTCAAGAAAATGAATGCAAACAGTACCATAATAGCAAAAAATCTATAATTAGTAAATGCGTAACATAGTTTCCAATTATAGTCGTAACACGCCAGCTTTAGCAGCAGTGGGTGCATGTGAATGGCGGTGAGTCAGCACTGATGCGCGGGCTCAGGCCTACTAGTTAATGGCTATCACTAATGCGGCGTGGTATGCAACTGACTGCGAGCCAGCTGCGCAGGAGACGGAATTGTGGCGCAGAGGTCAGTTACTGAAGCTGCAATTTACAAGAGCATAGCATGGCATAATCAGTAGGACACGCCACAAGACTATGATATCTTTTAACTCTTTTATAAACAGGCTTTCGTTCATATGGGTGTTGTGAGTTACTTTGTTTAACAACAAACTGTAATGACATACACAGCAATAGCATTTGTCTTGGTCTTCCGTTCATCACTTCGAGTTACGCGTCTTTACAGGAAATGCTGATTTTGCATTTCTTAGTTGAACATATTTTTATGTACCTAATAGGAAACTGAAAACAAATAGCGGTAAACTACCTACCTATAATAGGTATGCATAATAGGTACCCTAGTAGTAGCTATATTGTATAGTAGTTATGTACCTGTCTGAGCAAATCACGTTCTAACTTGAAACCGGCAATAAACATTGTCTTTACACTTATTGTCCATCCATAACATACACAGTCGAGGTAAAACCAACTTGAGACCTACTCATCCATAACTTTAAACATAAATAAACCTACTCTTTTATTGACTTGTACAAGTATAGATATAAAACAAAGGGTGACACATTCCTGTTGAACTACAGACATACTGAGAAAAAAATACAAAACTTAAACACAGCGAGTCTCATCTATAAAGCGGCAAACATACTAATATGGCACATAGATAAAGCACGCTCCTATTCCTACCTGATTTTCTTATTCTTTACCAAGAAAATAATTATGAAAAAAGTCTATACAGCTAAACACTGAAATAATAAAATACCAGCCAGGTCAGATCAGGTCATTTGTTTATATGTATGTTTGCCTGGATGAAAAATAGAGCATTCACACAATGTTGAACACAGTGCAATGTTCCTTTAGTCCTAACTAAAGGAATGCATAATATATTTTGTGGTGGATTTAGGAAACTATTGGTGATAGCGTACCTACAGTATTACGCATTGGTTGGGGACGCCGCCGCCGGGTCAGGCTTCCTTCCTACGAGCAGGGCTATGAGGCGCACGTGGACAAACAAATGACGGTGCACTCACTCGCTCCATTCAGGGAAAGTTTTGTCACAATTACATGGCAGACCAATTGGGAGGCGCTGTAATATGTTTTGTGTGAACGAAGATATATTTCTTTATTAGAATTGATAACTCGGTTAGTTAGTCAGAACATAGTTTAAATTAATATAATCCAGGCGACGTAGTTGCATTCAAATATCAGTAAAATCTTCGAGTTTACAAACTTAATATTAAACTTTGTCTATTAATTTAGTGCACTAATAGTTTAAATTCTAGAAGAAAAATATAGGTAGGCTATGATAATATCTCAACTGAACTTCTTAAAAGAATATCAAAATACATATCATCGCCTTTAGCATATTTTAGCCATTACATAAAAAAGACTCCAAACCTAACGTCAACAACTATAGACCTATAGCACTAACTGCCATACTTTCAAAAATATTTGAAAGAGTAATTTACAGGCGGTTATTAAGGTTCCTACTCCTAGATAAATAATAACATTCTAGTCAGTCAACAATATGGATTTAAACAAAATAAATCGACTAACTTAGCCGTTTATACGTTATTAAAACAAATTATGAACAACATCAATAAAAGGATCACTCCTGTTCACTATTTTTAGAAGTAAGGCGTTTGACCTCGTCGACCATGTTAGGCTATTGAATAAAATGGAAAGATACGGAATAAGAGGAACAGCTATAAAATGGTTTCAGTCGTATTTACGTGACATGAAGCAGATAACAAGAGTAGCAAAGTTAAACCCCGAATTAACCGTTCAGGTGTTCCTCAGGGAAGCATTCTGGGGCCGTTACTGTTTCTTCTTTATAGAAACGACCTAAAAAAATCAATAAAACATCTGTGTCTTCTGTTTGCTGAAGATACCACAATTATTATTTAATGTAAAGATGAAGAAAACTATGATGATGCAATTAATCAAACATTGCATGATATTATTAGATGGTTACATAGTAACAAAGTAAAATTAAACATTGCTAAAACGAACGTACTTCCCTTTCAAGCACCGAAAAGTAAACCTGTCCATCTTCATGTCGCGTATAATAACATTAGCGTAAAGCAGGTACATAACACACGGTTTTTAGGGGTAAGACTTGATGAGCACTTAATATGGAGGAATCATATTGGGATACTCGGCAAGAAAATCAAACAATTTGTATTTGCGCTAAGAAAAGTCAAAAATGTTACGTCAAGAGAAACCTCCATAATGGTGTATCATGCCTATGTGTGTTCGGTTATTCGTTACGGCATAGTCGTGTACCACCGTGTAACTCCTCAGAAAAAAATCGAATTTTCATTGCTCAAATAAAGTGTATCCGCGCAATTTTTAATATGGGTGGTCAAATTCGTGTAGGCCTATATTTAATTCACATAACCTTTTGACTGTGCATATATATTTTTGAAATTGCCCAGTTCCTAAGATCCAGTCCAGAACTATTTAAACGAAGGGATAATACAAATAAAAGGAAAGCTGCACATTTTGATTTCGAGATACCTATTCCTAAGTTGCAACTCTTCCGAAAGAGCTGTATCTACATGGCTCCCCTAATCTACAATGCTCTGCCGAAGTCAATTACCCAACTACCCTTCAAGAAATTTTGTTCGGCACTACAGAATTGATTGTTGCAGGAATGTTTTTATTTAATTCATGAGGTTTTTGTAAAATGCCCCTGTAAATTCTTTTCTCTTGATCTGGCATTCAAATATAGGCATAAGTAATAATTTAAGTCAATGGTTGTTGTATTATGTTGAAAATATTGTTTAATTTTATAATGGTAAAAAAGAAGTGTGTGCAATATAATAATTGAAATAATGTATAATTTTAAAATTAATGGAATTTAACTGATGTGAATTGAAATGTAATGTAACTATGAATGTTAATAATTGATGATCGCAAGGAGGTATGGCAGGGCAAGGAGCTTCACGGACGCTTTTACCGGGCCCTACATGGGCCTGATGTAAGCTTCTTGGCGTCCGTATCTTGGCTGCGCTTCGGTGACCTATTCGGGTAAACCGAAGGTTTTGTCTGTGCAATAATGGACGAAGTTATGATGACGAATAACTACCGGAAATACATTGTGAAGGATGGCACGGTTGACATATGTCGGGCATGCCACCGTCGATCCGACACATTATTTCTGGGTGTTCTCGTCTGGCTAACGGAGAGTACTTGCATAGACACAACCTCGTTGCCAGGATTATCCACCAGCAACTTGCTTTGAAGTACAACCTTGTGGAATCAGAAGTGCCATACTATAAGTATGCGACCCAGTTCTCGATGATGGTAATATCACGTTGTATTGGGATCGATCTGTCGCCACTGACAGGACTATTGTTGCCAATAAACCTGACATTGTGGTGATAGATCGATTGGACCGTCGCGCAATGATTGTTGGTATAACGGTTCCGTATGACGAGAACCTCGTGAAAGCAGAGAAAGAAAAGCAATTCAAATATCTAGATCTGGCTCGCGAGGTTGTCGACATGTGGGACGTGAGTACAGCAGTCATTGTGCCGATAGTCGTGTCGGCCAATGGCTTAATAGCCAATAGCCTCGACCAACATCTGAGGAGGCTCTCGCTTGGCAGCTGGATCAAGGGCTTGATTCAGAAAGCGGTCCTCTTGGACACGGCGCGTATCGTTAGAAGGTTCCTCTCTTAAGAGCCCTAACCACCGGTAGCTCGGACCCTGTTCCCGATGCCGGTGGGTTACTATTTTTTATATTTTTAAATGTTTTTGTTTTGTTTTGCTTAGTATAGAAATATTTAAAAATGTAAATTGTATGTATAGAAAGGGAATAAAGGAGATAATTGTAAAATAAATAAAAATAAAATAAATTATGGATGAAGTTATGATGACCAGTGATAGGAATAGGTAGTGCCTATTAGCCTAAACTTCGAAGAACAGAGACAAGAAACGGAGACTTCCTTAGGACTAAATTATTTATTTATTTTAAATACCTATTTTTTAATGATAAATTCTTTCTACTATAGAGAATGCTAAAATGATAAAAAATTACCGTTTTATTATTTTAAAGACAAAATGCCTTTTTTACACTTGAACTTTAGAAATCTCATTAAACGTAGCCGAGAGTGAGCTAGAAAGAAGATATTTACTTCGAAACGTGTACGGCTTCTTATTCAAACATTGTGATTCATTGTGTATTACGATCAACAAGTCATTTACAAAATGTTCTCCAAAAAAAAATTCAGAAAATTTTATGGTTGTAACGACTATGTATGTTATTTATTATGATATATCTAGTCGCAAACTTTAGGTAAATATAGACGAATTACTTATTCCAAATAACAATTTTTTTAAATGTATTTATGTGTTGTCTCAAAATTTCGGGACAGATGTCTCGGAAAAAATTTAGTCCTAAGGAAGTCTCCGTTTCTTGTCTCTGTTCTTCGAAGTTTAGGCAAATAGGCACTACCTATTCCTATCACTGATGATGACGAATAACTACCGGAAATTTATTGTGAAGGACGGTAAGGTTGACATATGTCGGGCATGCCACCGTCCAGGCCAATCAATCCGTCACATTATCTCCGGGTTTTCTTGTCTGGCTAACGGAGAGTACTTGCATAGACACAACCTTGTAGCCAGGATTATCCATCAGTTATTCTTGCTCTAAAATACAACCTTTTGGAATCGGAACTGCCGTACTATAAGTATGTGCCCGACCCAGTTCTCGAAAATGGCAGTATCACATTGTACTGGGATCAATCCATCATCACTGACAGGACTATTGTAGCCAATAAGCCAGATATAGTGGTGGTGGATCGATCAGAGCGGCGCGCAATGATTGTAGACATAACGGTCCCGCATGATGAGAACCTCGGGAAAGCCGAGAAAGATAAACAAATCAAGTATCTTGACTTGGCTCGCGAAGTTGTCGACATGTGGGATGTAGACTCAGCGACCATTGTGCCGATAGTTGTATCAGCCCATGGCTTAATTGCCAATAGCCTCGACCAATATCTGAGGAGGCTCTCGTTAGGCAGCTGGATCAAGGGCTTGATTCAGAAAGCGGTACTCCTTTTTTTTTTTTTTTTTTTTTAGGATGGGAAATCATCAAATGACCCCCCCCGCTCTGGGCGGAGCGGAAGGGAGTGTCAGACTTGTACTGACTAAAACCCATCCATGTTCCTTCTTTGCCCTTTGTGTTCCAGGGCCGCGGTATCTCTTTCGAACAGTCCCGCAGCCCTGGCAGGCATCGGCCCGTGCGGACCCCTGCGTGGTTGCTGACATCTCTTTGAGGCGCGCGTGGAACACGAACGCGCCGTCGACACGGCCTGTCGTCATAAGACGGCCGGACGGCGAGCTAGCCCATAACTCGCCGTCCACAGGCCCGCGCCTACGGTGGCCGGGGGCCACCACGTGACCCCCGACGCCCAGGGCGTCTCCCGCGGCGGCTGGGACGTGAGGCTCTTTCCCTCTCACGTTCCGCCACCTCCTTCACTAGCATGACTGCTTCGCAGAAGGAGGTGACGGCTTCCCATTCCCTCTCGCTCCGGACCATGGCTTGAACCAGGGCCGGGCGCGAGAGGTCGCCGCCGCCAATCGCCTCTACGAGGACACGGCGCTGCTCCGCCCAAGCAGGGCAGGCCTCCACAGTGTGCTGCACCGTGTCCTCCGGACGATCCTCACAATGGAAACACCCGGGCGTTTCCTCCCGCCCGATTCGGTGCAGGAACCTCCCGAAACAACCGTGTCCGGTGAGGACCTGCGTCAGGCGGAAGGTGAGGGCGCCGTGGCGCCTCTCTAGCCACTCCTCAAAGAGGGGACTTATCGCCACGATGGTGGCGTGCCCTGCACGGGGTTGCGACAGTCGCTCTCTCCATGTCACCATGAGATCGCGCCGGAGGTCTGTCCGCTGAGCGGCGATTTGCCGCGGCAGCGGAGTTTCCCCCCGACGTAGTACCTCCGCGCGCCATTCGTGAAGGCGCGCGAGGACTATCGCCTCCAGATCCCATGGCGGCAATCCGGCAAGGAGGCTAGCCGCCTCACCGGAGATCGTGCGGTACCCCCGGACTAGCCTTAGGGCTATCCCCTTTTGGGGCGCGTTCAGGTAGCGGGCGGCTTGCCGCCTCAGAGAACGCGCCCACACCGGGGCCCCGTAAAGGGCCATGGACCGCACGACCCCCGCGTATAGCCTCCGGCAGGAGGCGTTTGGACCCCCCAGGTTGGGCAGGAGCCGCTTGAAGGCAGCCCCGGTCCGTTCCAGTTTGGGGGCCAAACGTCGGAAATGCTCCACGAAGTTCCACCGGCTGTCGAGGACGAGTCCCAGGTACTTCAGCGTCGACCCGACGCCGATGGAAACCCCTCCCGCCGTCAGTAGGGATCCCGACGGTGGCGCATTCCGAGGCCCATGAAAACACATGGCCTCGGACTTGTGCAATGCCACCTCGAGACCCAATTGCCGGATCCTCTCCACGACTATCGCAACCCCGCGTGTCATGTTTTCGGCCGCCGCCTCGTGCGACCCCCCTTGTGCCAGTACCAGCGTGTCGTCAGCGTAGCAGACTACGCTGACGCCGCTAGGGAGGTCGGCGCGCAGCACCCAGTCGTAACCGATGTTCCACAAGGCCGGCCCCAGAACCGATCCCTGTGGAACACCGCACGACATCTCTCGCCGGTTCCATTCTCCGCTCTGACCGGGGTAGATGACGGCCCTATCCGTCAGGTAGTCCCCGACCACACGACGAAGGTAGGTCGGCACCCGGTGATACCGGAGTGCCTCCCCAATGCAGCTCCAGGGCATGGAGTTGAAGGCGTTGGCGATGTCAAGAGACACCGCCAATACGACCCCGCCCCGGGAAACCGCATCCCCCGTCGTGAGGGCTCTCACGCGCATGATGGCGTCCACCGTCGAGCGCCCCTTGCGGAAACCAAACTGGTGTTCCGCAAGATCCGGCCCCATCCCCGCGAGGTGCCCGGCGAGGCGGTTAGCAATAACTCTTTCAAAGAGCTTGCCCACCTCGTCGAGCAACACTATGGGCCGGTATGCGGACGGAGAGTCCGCAGGGCGCCCTGGCTTCCGGATGAGGACCAGCTTCCCCGTCTTCCAACGAAGCGGGAACTGGCCTCTCTCCAAGCATGCGCTTAGGAGCCCTTCCAGTCGGGGCCCGAGAGCCTCACAGGCCAGGACCCAGGCTTTGCCAGGCAAGCCATCGGGTCCCGGGGCGGTATTTCTGGCCTTCAGCCTGCGTACCGCCACTCTCAGGTCTACCCCAGTCACCTCCGGAACGTCGTCATCGGTGTGGTCCGCTTCCGGCACCGCAAGCGGTGGCGGAGCCATAGGCGGGGGAGGATGCCTCCCTCGCGAAGGGAACAGAGCGCTCACCACGTCCTCCACGAGCTCAGGCCGGAGACTCTGCGTCAGCGGGGGGCCCCGGGTGCGGAGTTTGTCCCGCACCATCTTGTAAGGGCGCCCCCACGGATCTCCGTTCAGAGACTCCAGCATCTCCTCGCGGGCCAGGTTCTTGGCCCGCCGGACAGCCTCTCGGAGGGCGGTCTTCGCCGCTCTGTACCCCTCGTAAAGCTCCGCCTCAATGGCTGCCGCATCCGGAGGGCGGATGCGGAGCCTGCGATGCCTGGTGTACCGGTGCCGCGCGGCAACGCACGCCTCACGCAGAGACGTCAGCTCTCGCGACCACCAGTACACCTGACGTCGGGCGCTTCCTGGCCGAACTCGGGGCATTGCCACGTCGCAAATCTCGGACATGGCCTCCTGGAACCAACCCGCCTCGTTGTTGATGTCGGCAGGCCTGGCTGGTGATGACACCCAGGCCTGCACGATCGAGGCTTCCAGGAGGAGCTCCCGGTCCAGCTGCTTCAGCGCCCATCGCGGACCACTCGGGGCCTGTAGGACCGGCGCGCTTGAGGTCTGGGTGGAGACGTCGAACCGGATGTACCGGTGGTCGGAATAGGTCTCCACCCCCTCCATGACGCGCCAGTCAACGACACGCGGCGACAGAGCGGGGCTAGCGAACGATATGTCCACCACCGACTCGCCCCGCATCCGCACGCACGTGGGGACAGAACCCCGATTTAGGACGACCAGGCCTGTCTCCAGAGCCCAGTCCTCCACCATTCTACCCCGCACATCCGTGTAACGAGAACCCCAAGCCAAGTTCTTGGCATTGAAGTCCCCGAGCACAAGTACGGGGAGAGAATGGCTCCCGATGACGGCACTCAACTCCCTGAGGGAGTTGAGGAACTCGGCGAGAGTTCGGTTCGGGGAGAAGTAGACTCCCACTACAACTATCTCCCCGAAACGTGCTGCTACGCACCCCTGACCCTTCCTGACACTCTCAAGGGTCGGGGTACCGGCGGCGGCCGACGCAATTATGGTCACTGAGCCGCTAAGGTCCTCCACCCAGTCATCCCTGGGCGGGACAAAGTACGGCTCAGCGACCACGGCGATGTTAATCGACCACTGCGCCATGCTCTGGATCAACAGATCCTGAGCGCAGGCGCAGTGGTCGATGTTCGCCTGGAGAAGGCGTAATGGGGCCGTTACTGGCACTCCATTTCAGCCCCCTCCCGGGCCTCCTGCGAGGGCCCCGCTGCAGTAGTTGCAGCAGTGGCGGCAGCGGCGGCGACAGTGGCGGCGGCTGCGGCGGTGGCGACGACGGTGGGGGTTTTGGAGGTGGTTACGGAGGGCCTTCCGTTGCCCCTGGCCTTGGTGGGTGTACCGCAGGCCTTGCTCCCTGCCCGGTGATCGGCCGGCTTGCCAGATGCCGCACATGCGGCGCAGTGCGGCGCGGCGGAGCAAGCCGCGGCCATGTGACCGGGCTGGCCGCAGCGGAAGCATAGGCCACTGCGGTCCACCTCCGAGGTGCACCGAACCGACACGTGGTTCCCCACATGGCAGCGGAAGCACCTCAGAGGTCTGGGTTCGAGCAGCTTAACCTGCGCCGAAACCCAGCCCACCAAGAGCCTTCGGCCCTCCAAAATGGCTTTCGCCGCCGTCACAGGGCAGCTTACCGTTACGGTTCGCATGCCCGACAGGTCCGGACGTAAGGTGCCTGCCTTGACCTGCTCAGCAGGGCACCCACCGGTCCTGGTGACGGCGGCCACCACCTCCTCCTCGGTCACCGAGTCGTCCAGACCCAGGATGCGCAGGTCTGCGCATTTGACGGGCCTGGACACTCGGGCCTCGTCCGCATTTAGGGACGCTCTAAGCTTTTCAGCTAGAGCGTCCGCGGACGAGCCACGGGTTTCGCCGGGGATCTCCAGCACTCGAGCCCCTGTCGCGGTGACTCTGAGGCGGAGGCCCCCGGTGATCCCGAGCTCCCCCAGATCCACCGTCGCCCTCGCCTTAGCGAGCACGTCGCGGTATCTCACGCCCCTTTTTTCCGCGTCCGGCTGTAGTGTAATCACTACAGCTGCGGTCTTCGGGGCGCTGAGCCTAGCCGCGACGCTTCGCTCCTTTTGTCGGCGCTTCCGCTCCAGCTTCCGGGCTTTTTTGGCCGCCTTCCGCTCCCTTGTCCTTTCTCCAGCCACCTGCCATCCGCTCTCGGCCGCGGAAGGCTTAGGGGGCGGGGGGGGCGGTGGTGGCGGCTGTCTCGCGGGTGGCGCTGGCACAGTCGCCACCTTGCCCTTCTTTTGCGCCGCCGCCTTGCCCTGCCTCAGGGCCGCCGCCTTCTTGGCCGGAGCCGGTTTCGCCGGAGCCGGCCCTTCGGGGGCCGACGCAACCCTGCCGGAGGGCCGGCCAGCCGGCCCCGGTGCGGAGGCCGCAGCAGCCGCATATGTGGCCGCCCTCGGTCCCGGGGGCGCCCTGTTTGCCGCCAGGGGGGGAAAGCGGTACTCCTGGACACGGCTCGTATTGTTAGGAGGTTCCTCTCTCAAGAGCCCTGACCACCGGTGGCTCGGACCCTGTTCCCGATACCGGTGGGCTACTATTTTTTATATTTTGAAATGTTTGTTTTTTTGTTTTGCTTATAGAAATATTTAAAAATGTAAATTGTGTGTATAGAAAGTGAATAAAGGAGATAATTGTAAAATAAATAAAAATAAAATAAAATAAATTATGGATGAAGTTATGATGACGAATAACTACCGGAGATTTATTGAGAAGGACGGTATGGTTGACATATGTCCAGGCGAATCAATCCGTACATTATCTCCCGAGTTTTCTCGTCTGGCTAACGGAGAGTACCGGTGGGCTACAATTTCATATTTTTAAATGTTTTTTATGTTGTTTTTTTCTAAGGAATATTTAAAAAAGGAACAAAGGGAGAAATAAATAATTGTAATATCATGTAATTAAAAATTGATTTTGCATACCGTTAAAACGGTGAGATATGTAGCACTATGCAATATTATGAACACCTTTGTAAACAATGTACCATGTTTCTGGCAAATAAATAAATAAATAAATTAAATAACCTATTCATAAACGATTAATGGACATACAAAATCTACTAATATTGTATAGCAGCAACAAATTGTTCAAGTTCGGGTCCTAATGTAAAACCATTTGTTTAAATAACGATTCCTGTCATTGATGTTTGCAATAAATAATACCTATATGTTTAACATCGTATCCACAAAAAACTTTATACATCCTAACCTACGTTTTTTTTCTTAAGAAGTTTTTCTTGAAAAGATGTAACTAATTGCTGCCAAAGTTCACGAAGTTCGTTACCGGAGTATTATTAAATTTTATTCGCAACGTAAATAAAATAGCAACTGATGCGCACGCGCCGCACGTGTCTGTGTACGTTTTGATACGTTTGTATGTTCAACGCAACGCGAAGGTAAATGTTAATATTTGAGCATTCAATTATACCGAATCCTCTCCACTGCAGTTATGTTCCAGATAGCGGTCAAGTACGAACTTATGGAGGATTTGGACTTATGGTTATGATGTTTTGTTAAAACGCATTCCTTTGTAGAGCAACAATATTATACAATGAGGGAAATTCAATGTGGAAACATTTTAATCAAGAAAGGTGGAAAGAATTATCGATTTTATTTTTCACGGCTAATAATGAACTAAATCGGCACGTCTGATAACAGTTCAGCAGTGTTATCAAAACTTTTTTACGCGATGCAACCAATCGGGAAACAAGTAATAGGAAACGAACACGACGCGACTGTTCTTAAACATGACCTAACCATAGTTTTTATTAATAGTAGTTCTTTTTTTATCGACCTCTGCGATTGTCAAGGACGCTGGAATCGACGCCATGACAACATTTTTGTTATTGTTTATGTGCTATCGCACATCTTTGTTACGATAACGAAACGAGGTGGATTAAGCTATCCTATGCTAGCCACGCTAATTTTCCATGTCATGTTGTAAAATATATCAGAGCAATATATTAGGGTAGTTACTTAATCAAAAGTGGTTATGGTTGTGTCCTTTCATTAACTGCGACGTAAAAGTATAAACATTGTACGTTATCAAAAACTTTCGATAGGAAATACGTTTGAAGTATAAAGGTATATGATTGATAAGCACGTGCAACACCAACGCCACGAGTAAGTACGCTGTGCCTACGCAGTTGTATCAGTTGTGTGTGAAACATTGTAACTAAGTACAGCATGACCACCGTAGAAACGGATTTTGTCGACGGAAGAATCGACAAAAGGACAGATTTATTTTGTTGATCTGTCATTTTGTCGACAAAACCCGTTTCTACGGTGGTCATGCTACGCGTGCACTAAGTACAATACAGAAAACTCTATCATGCGCGTGTAAGAAGTTCGACCAGACTCCAGAAGCTGCAAAAAGAGCCCACCATAAAATCGTGTTAGTTGCATAGACTGCAAAAAGCTAAATATTTGTTGGTCGATTCAAATTTACGGCCTTGGAACACCTCACACCTCATTGTGCCGATGTCAGTAGTTGTCATCCCCGTCATCTAGGGCAAGAACAGACGGTAGCAATCGACAGAGGTACGTGCTCGTATACCCAAACACGCGGTAGACCATGCAAAGTACATTCAATAGCATTCGTTGAACTGACACCAACATACTCTACATACAAGCTAAACATATCCTGATCGCGCAAAAAAGCAGAATTAATGAGATTATTATCTTCTGCGCTAAGAGCATCGTGAATCGTGATCAGTGTATTAGATCACAGATGTGATGCTATGTTTTGTGGACTCGTTCGTTTTGTGATAATTAAACCACACGACTTGTATTGTTGTAACGAGATTGTTTCAATATTTGCTCGGACCAAGGGCGGATGAGTGCCAAATAAAAACACGACAATATGAATGTGTCGTTTCCTTGCGGTTGAGAACTGGCACCTTTCCGGTAGTGTAGGAGGCGACTAATTAAAGGTGGGTGAAAATTTGGTGTTACATAACTTATATAACATAACACACACGATCACGCGCGTAAAGGTGTACTTAATAGTACACCCACATGTCGCCAGTTGTGTGGTGTTAACTCGTTAAGTAATTAATAGGGACAGATCAAGATCAACGTTTGCTCGATCGGTTGCCGTAGAAAAGTATCCATCCTACCAAACAGTTAATTTGGGTAGGCAGCTACTATACAGATGGATCCACCGCCACATTATCTTCTTGGGATCTTAGTACACCGATTGTATATCCTTTCTATCTGTGTTTACAAAGATTGTGAAGTTGGTTCCTTCTTAGCAAATTGTTTTGGGACAGGTATCTCTAAGCCCTACATATGTACCTATAAGTAAGAATGTAGTAACGGTGTAATCGCTACCTGAATCATAATAAATAGTGTATCGAGGTCATTAACTGATAAGACTAGCAGCAAGCGTTAGTTCAAAGATTAATTATTAATATGACGACGTAAACATTCAACTCGCTGGAAAAACTGATACCTACCGAAGGAGCATTTTAGAAAACTGTTGCATAGCGAGGGAGCATGTTAGAAAACTGTTGCATAGCGAGGGAGCATGTTAGAAAATTTATGCTTTTTGGATTCGTAAAATGACTAAACCAAATTATATTTGATCTCTCTTTTCAAGTCCAGTTTCAGTAGCATAGCGTAAATACATATAGAGATTTACGTAGAGACAGAGTCGGTGCTATGTGAGTAAACATTTTTCGGTCACCTTTCCCCTAGCGCGAGATGAAAAGCTGTAGATACAATCTCGACATTTTCTAGGTCAGTGTGGAAACGTGCGGTCACCTTTATAGTGCTAGCGTGCGAACACAAGCCTCCTACACGACGTACTGATAGTAATTGACCTATTGACCACTCTTAAGCGACAACTTGTCTAGAACCCAGCATACTGTCCCACGTTACATAACACCCAACACTCGATTTTTGAGTAAACATCGCAGTGTTTGCTCGTCTATGTACACTATTACAGAACTATGTAAATGACAGGCTCATGTCATGTTTACTGTCGGCCACAAAAACACTAGCTCGTTCAGTTACTAGTGTTGTATGTATTAAACCGCGGTCAGGGTTTAACTCAACTTTGTTATAATTCGTGTTACTTTTAGCACAATCGTGACAGATATTAAAATAAACATATTTATGTGAATGTGTTAAATGTGTAACTTTATGACTGTTAATAGCAAACTGATATAAGTTAGAGCAATGTTAATAATAAACAAACAAGCACACATAACGATATTTTAAATAAATTTTGCATGTAATAAACTTGGTGTAAGACCTTCCATGTAATGATTCATCATCATCACGTACGCCAACAAGGCTGTTTTTTGTTCTTATGTCTAAAAAGATATAACTAACAGACTGTGGCTATTAGCGTAGCTGTCAGCTGTCAATAGACCAACTGGGACTACTGGTGGGTGGCACTATAAGAGCTCACGGCTTCTATAGTAACAGATGGTATAGCTATAGTATAAAAGTTATCTCAACCACAAATAATACGAGAGTTCTGTTATACAGTTGTCGCAGCTCTAGTCTGTCGTCAAGGTCCGTGGGAAGGCTCTAGTGCTGTCCCTATGAATAGGCTAGACACAGCTTGGGCCAGAAGACGCTACTATTTATTTCATTTTATCCTGCCTAGCCTAGCCTAGAACTTTCGGCCATAGCGGTGAAGCTCAGAAGAGACTACATAGCCGTCGACGCGGGAGATATAATAATATGTAGAACTAATAAGTGTAATTACGAACATAACATCGTATCACCTCCGCAATGAGTACAAAGATACGAAATCCGTCCTTGGCTCGTTAGCGGCTCTTTAATGACTAATTACAGTTGTAGGTAATTGTAGAACATAATCGTGCACCGATTACTGGCCGCTATCTGATACACAGGCGATAGGTACTTCACTGATGAAATGATGTCTGAGGCTCTTGTATTATTGACCACAGTGATATATGATATTTATGATGTGAGACTCAATATTTTTGAAGGTTTTCCGTTTTAATTTTTTATATTATCGTAAGCACAATGTCAGGTGATCAAAACAATACAGATATTAAAGTAGATATTCACCACATATTTTATATAGGGCCAACCATATTAGTTTAATCTAATAATCATGAAATTATTTGTGTCTCAACATTCAATGAACCAGGCGCTCAGGACTTAAGAGAAATCTCAACAATGAACAGCTCATGATAATAATTAGCGAACACATTTGATTGAACGACAAAGCGTGGCCCAAATACGCAGCGTATCGAACAGAGCAAGGTTATAATTTATAAATCATAACGTGACGGACTGACGGGGCTCGCTCGTGTCTACCTGCGCGTGCGCCGCCTGAAGCGCCGTGAAAAACAACCAGCCTTCATGCCACCACGCACTGTCCACGCACGACACGGACAGAACATCTAGTCTAACAAAAACAAATGTACAACGGAACAATGACTGGTAGACCGGGGTATTCAGTTCTCTAAAGCATTTCCTATCATCTTGGATCGTGTGGTCCAAGCACTGGCTCCAAGACGGTCCGTTTGTGGTATCCCATTATCGTCTCAACCATGGCCGCCCTACGTCTCTTCCCCACCACAGCAACATTTATTGAATTCTTGAAAATACTCTAACATTGAAATGATTACGAAATTAGAGTAATGGCGGATTGTACACATCTCATAATATTGTACTTTCAGTTTGTAAACAATGCAATGGACAAGTAAAAGCAAACATACTAACATGTTTAACTTATGAAAGAACATCAAAATCTCGCTTGAAACCACTCTAACGATAAAAACTATTAAAATGTAATCAGCACCTTATCGGTGCGATAACATTTGGCGAAATGGAGTGTGAATATATTGTAAGGAAAATACTGAACAATCGGCTATAAAGATAAATCATTGGTACTCGTTGGTACTCCACACAACGTCGATACTGCTGCTAGATTAGATTCTTAATCTGAATTAACAGAGGAAAGTTTTTGTTCCTATCGAGACCACATTCAGTTTTAAATTGTGATCATCATCATCATCATCATTTCAGCCGAAAAGTCCACTGCTGGACATAGGCCTCCCCCAAGAAGGGGGGTTTTGCCATAATCGCCACGCTTGGCAGGCGGGTTGGCGATCGCAGTAAAGTTGTTGTAGAATCAGAGAACGCTGCTGCCCATTCTCTGGTAAGTCCCTTAGTCGCCTTTTACGACACCCACGGGAAGATATGGGATGGTGCTATTCTTTTCGTCCGGACACCATACAGAACCAATCAATCAACCAATTGTGATCAGTTAGGATCTAAACAATATCTGAACCAATAAAGGTTTTATTTTTGAACAAATATATTGAATTAGATCATCTCCACGGTTTAGGAGCGAGTTCAGTGACTCAGTGCACTTTACGAATGACACAGCCCAGTCGACATCTCCATTCATGGAGACGCTGTGAGTGTGGGTACCAGGAGTTCATAAGTAAAGAGCACATGACGCACGGCCGCCGACGAATCCAGCGACTTACCGACCAACCACCCAGAAATATTGGCAATTATAAGCCGGTATTGATCGAATATTGTTTGTTTGTGAATGTTCTGCAGTTGCAGAGCCATTCATTAAAGAGGGTAACTTTAATAGATGCTCAGCTGGCTGTCACGACATCACTAAGAACACGACCCGATCCGAAGATACAAGAAGGATAATTAGAAAATAAATCATTCGGCGATTTCAAAAGAAAAGCTTCGCTTTCCCGGTTTTCGTTTTAAGCCCGTTTCGTTTTATAAGGGTAAGAGTTACGCCATACTTTTAAGGAATTAGAATTCCTGTTATTTTTTCGCACATTATACATTATTTTAATAATATAGTTGTTATTGTTTACAAGTAATTCCTCAACCTTATTTAAATGAACACTGTATTACGTTTATGAGTAACGTTTAGTTAGCTATTTATAAACACGCGCTTGAACACATAATCCTATTGAATCAATATTTATCGCAAACAGTACGATAAACAACAGGAATTATAACTGGGATTAACAATAACATTGATAGAGACCGTTTACTGAGAAATCGTTAATTAATTCCTTCTTATCATTAAACCTGTATTATCTATCCCAAAGGAGCAGCAAGCAGAGAGACAGACAGTACTTTACAATCCTGTTTAAAATCGAGCCAAAAATTAATCAATCGTTGTACTAATTTCAATCGCGTGATTAAAATGTAAGCAAGGCACTGAACACAAAATAGTGTAAGTAGACGTTGACAGTGTCGACCAACTACATCGTGTGGCAATCAGAACTATTCGAACTCGGCTTCACCCCTCAACGATTAAACAAGCTAGATTGATTTATTGATATGAACCAGTTATACGCTCGCGCCACCGCCCGCCTTCTGAGCCTGGTGTCCTGGTACAGCGCGCACGTTGCAGCGCTAACGGGGTTAATCCGCGCTAGTACGGACAAGGCTTCACCGCATTTCAGCAACCACTCGTGTTTATACTGACGCGCAAACGTTATGACGTCACTCAATGCATCACGTTTTGGTTTCACTGTAACAACCTATTACAAATATACTTACTTTCAGCAGTCAAATCAAACCTTTCGCGCTAATTATGAAGAACTTTCAATTATCGAAAACCTTTTTTCCGGAAGTCATCAAATCCGTAAATATCATCACATGAAAAGTTAAAAGAATGCGAAAACGCAAAGCCTTCCTCTTAATTTAATGAATCTTTCTCATAGAGGTACAGCTAACACGATTAACCGACAATCCCAAGGTTGTTATTTGTTATTCCAATAAATTGATTCATGTCTCAGAACTAGGGCAAGTATTATTTGGATGACCGCCAATATGGAAAACCGTAGGGAAACTTTCAGATCAACTAGAGTTGAAAATGGAAACTATTTCTGAGGGGTCAACTCGTTTATATTAGTTTAAACATTTTCCCCGTATTCTGAAGCTGAATGAATTCTTCTGTGAAATGCTCCAGCCTTGTATTGTTACATTGTGTTCATTGTGCGGTAGAGACAATGATGTTACGTTATGTAAGGCACGCGTACGCGCATTTCAGGATTACGTACAGAAGGCCCGTATCTCCGTATGTGAAAATTCTTATGCTTGACATCGTCATTCCACACCTACCCTTCTGCCCCTATCCGCTGAGCACCACTTGCAGCTTAGGCGCGGTGGCAGAGTTTGATTGACGATAGTATTAAGTTTTCCACGGCGCACGTGGCGTGTCGTGACTTCCCCGTCATGAATATATTAGCGTAACAACTGTATGCATTACTTCCATATTTACGAGTCGGCTGAAAATTACGCGCTGGATACAATTCGTGAGAAACGAATCTGAAGGAGCATGCAGGGAATGACATGGATGGTTTTGTGTTCGAATCAAAATTTTCCTAACTTAAATAAGTTATGAATGTTTGCATAATTTCTGCTTCGTGCATTAAGGGAGGCCTGTGTGAATGTAGCCCAGTTGTTGATTGATTTTACAAAATATACAATGAGGAGATTTCAAGATAGCTGACAAGTTATTGCGTTCTCACCTGAAGTAAAGATCTTCATCGTCACTCCAGTCATCCGTCCACGAACAATCATTCATTTTTAGAACACACAAAAGCGTCAAAACTTCACTTTATTAAATTTGTGCTATCTTAGGACTTTTATCTGTGGGCCCTGTCCAGTAGTGTTCAGTAACGGAAGGTTGAACACGTAATAGTTGGGAGCAGTCGCATCATCACTAAAGTGCTTCACACGGCCAGCCCACTCGCATGGTCAGGCGACTTAATTTGGTGACGAATATAATCTACATGATCAGTGTAATTTGTATATTCAACATTGGAATGAATTTCATGAACGAATCCAGCCTTGTGGCCCTCAGCTGAAGCAACTCCTTCACGACTAATTCACGCAAAGTCGCGGCATTCCCAACTGCTGCTAAAAAGGCAACGTCCTGATAAGTGCTCCCAGAAGCGATGAGTATTTCATTAAGCTGAAGCTTTTCTCTCGGCATTTGGCGTTTTACGACGCGCGACGCCAAAAAAAATAAAAAGTATTTATTTCGATATCCCGACTTCGAGCTCTGTATCTTTGGAAATTCCGCGCATACTACGATTCCACACGAAAATATTAGAAAATCTAGTTTTCTCTGCTATATTATTATGTATAAAATAAATCGATTTAGTATATTGTATACGTAGGAGGGCTGGCTGAGCGCCCAAAAACTTTCAAAATGGACGTTTTCATTTCACTGAACGTTTTTGTTTTTCGTCTAAATTATGGCCAGCTCGGGACAAAGGCGGGTCAATGTTCCACGTATTGGATGAGTAAACCAATTTAGGCGTAAACTGTTCAGCTCATCCTTCACACTTCATATAATTAGTGCGGCAGCAATCAATATTACACTCTGTCTAGACAAGTTCATTGTATTTTTTGGGCAGGCCGGCGTGGATTCATCGTTTTTAGCCATACTACAGCTCTATGGAAATTGAATGGTCTAGAATTGACTAAAAGGAATGACCAACGACCTTAACGAAATCGATTGCTGTAGTGCTACTTGGGATTTAAAGTGGGCTATGTCCCTCAGTGTACTGCAAAATGCTGGGTTGATTGATTGACTAAATTGCAATAAACAGGCCACTTCACTTCAGCAATCTCAATAATACGAAGTCGATCAATGGTACTGTCCATATTAATGAGGTCTACTGTCTCGACGCCCACAACTCAGCCGGGAGCCATTCGACTAGTTTAATTAGACACTTGCATATCCCCTGGGGTCTACGTCAGAAATATCTAATTGGTGTTTGTTGCGAACTTGTGACGTCACAATGTGACCCATTTCGTACGGTAATAAGGGCGCACTGACGTCATCGCGTGGTGCTCCAGTTGAGTCACATGCCTTGTTTGCACCGACTTTATTACCAGTCATATTGATTCTAGCAATGATACCCATTTGCCTTTTTGATGGAGTTGTTAGCAAATAGCAGTTTTAGCTTGATAAAACATTCCACCTTTTTTCAAGTCGCAGTCGATTTAAATACGACGTGTTTAGCTCAATTTACCTGTTATTGGAAGCTTTTTGTGTTGACGCTTATTCTGACATTTCAATTTACGAGAATAAATAACGACTGCCATTGTGGCAGGTTCTAGAAACATCAGGTCCGAGCCGTGAGGTGTTCGTGAACTTCCCTATCTATTGCAAGTCGGAATGACTAACAATCATATAAATAGCATATTCGTTTGCCACTCTACTAAACTGTTATTCTTACTGCTTTATCATAAAATATTAGCGATATACGGGTAACATAGCAAAGCTTTCTACCGTCGATGCTGCGGTGCCTCTGCAATATTACCGGAACATTTGCACACTTCTCACTTATCTACATATTTCCTTGGCTTTATGTTACTGTATATGTGTTCAGTGTTCGCTCACCGTATCCTGTTGGTCTTGCGGTGCGCCGTCTCTATGGTGACGAGGAACACTGCGTGGGACCGCGACGAGTGCTCGTTCATGTCGGTGCGGCCTGCCGCGCGGTTGCGGTTGCCCGCCCGCATCACGCGCACCATCTCCGCCGCGCTCTTGCACACCACCGACGTCATCTCGGGGATGTAGAACCCGTTTAGTTCCTGTAACGAAAGATTGGTTTGAAAACGGCGTCAAGCGCTACAAAACAAAAGGATCGGAATACAACTAAAGAGCTCTATACAACTAAAGGACAGATACCCAGGAGTCTGAATAAGTAGTAACTGACAAAGTAACATTGGTACTAAAAAATCATACAATACAGAACTGAATTGTGAGCCAGCTTCGTATACAAAAAGAAATAAGGCAATACAATGAAACGACCTTTTGCGAGTCCTTGGGAGACCTCGCAGGATGTTGCAAAAGCCGGTTTCAGAGCCAACACAACTGAGGATACAAACGAAAGTGGAATTGATTCCATCGGACACTGATTGTGTGCTAGGATACCATAACTAAAGAAGGGGGTGATCGAAGTATTGTTTAGATATTGGTCTAATGAAAGTTAAAGTTATGTCGTGGAGGATCGGTTTAGAGTGGATAACAGGAAAGCATGACTATCGGAGAGTGAATGCCAAGTCTAGGTAAACACTAACGAGATACAGACAAGTGTTCACTGCGCAAAGAAAGCGAAACGCTAATGAGCACTATTGTATTTAATAACTGTTGTATAATTAAGAGCTACCCCATCGTAATTAGCTAAGTGCTCGCTTGGTCAATTACCAGTCTCTCACATGATAGTTTTGGAAGAGTATTTCAATTTGTAAAGTGAGTTAATCTACAACCTACAGTCCACCTTAAGTTAAGTAAGCCAATTTTATCGCTAGTTGCATAATCGCAATAGTTTCCTCGTAAATCGAGCTCGTAGTTCATTTTCCCACTTTGCTCTGTTCCAAAATTATGCAATTCACCCTTCATTCGCGTTGTATCATAAGCTTTAAGGAAACTAATAAAACATGAAATTATTAAAGAGTATCGTGTCGTAAGGTTCCCAATTATTTTTATTTGTCTTTAATTGAGGCTTCGGTCTTAAGTGCGTCTGCTAGGACATGGGCGAAGGCTAGCCGGAATGAACCATATGTGCTGCATCCATGACAATGTACACATTATTAAATGAAGGGGTATTACGTAAAGTGATCGTTTGCACAATACGCTGCAGAAAGCAGACATTTTCGGCCGCATCCGAGTGACGCATGCCAAGGTTGTGAGTTATTGCGAATGCTTCGCGTACTTCAAACTTAAATAGAACATATTACTTCAATGAAATACTTCGTAGATAATCCACACTATAATAATATATTACGATGAGTCATGCTAGTTTCAAAATACAAATCATTGTCATGCATAATGTATGTAATAAACTGAATTCAGTCTATTATTATTACAAAATATGTATTTTTTTGAGGCTTGTATGTAGTACTTTCATTTTCGCCACACGCGTGGAGTAGGTACTAGGCTAGCATAACCAAGTAAACGTGTGCCGTACATATGTACCGCATGTGCTATTGTTTGAGTGGACGTCGCCAGGCGACCGGCGCGGCGCGGCGGCGACACATGTTATTATTATGCTTAGCGATATTGACTACACCACCATACCACGAGCACCCTTGTCGACTGTGGTTACTTTACTATTACACTATTCTAAGTGACCAAACTATAATAAAAGTATTGTATTGATTTAGGAACTAAACGGTAGTATGATTCATAAAATTAAATCTAGTTTCGCAAACCAAAACTCAGTGACCTTAGAAAGTCAAGTTAAACTGAGTAAATAAATATATCTTTATCTTGAAAGGAAATCTATTTCCTCCAGAAAAAGGAAATAACACAATATTCGCACGAGTATAATATTAGCAAGTTCCTTGGAGTAGTGTTGAGTCATATTTCTACATTGTTGACTGTTCATAACTAATTGTATCAGGTCCGTCCTTGTCCTAAAACTATATCAATTGTGTTGTGCTATTACCTATTATGGAGAAGTCGTCATTTGTTGTATGCGTGCAAGCGTACGCATGGTGCCCTTGACCCGCCGCTATAAACTGCAGCAGGCTGGCAGACTGGCGGCGTGGCGGAGCGACGGCGGCGATGGTCAAGCAAGGATGACCCGTGCTCGCTCGTGAATTAGACAAAGGACGTGACCCGCTTAGATCATCTGATTAGTCGCGTATCTCATGTCTAAACGAAGTAACAGGTGCGGCGTTCATTTGGAAGTGCGTTTGAAATGACACACACAGCACAGCCGCACCGCGTGCACAGCCTATAGTAACGATAGGGTCGTAGGGATCACTTGAGAACGAATATCACCAACAATCAAAAATCTTTTTCCGTGTACATAAAACATTTTGGTTGTTAAAATTCCAAAAAATTTGGACAGCTTTTGTTGAAGCCGTCGCCGTCAGCGCATGCGCAGTCTGTCATAAGGAGTTATTTATAAACCTGTAGAAAAAATGTGAGCACCGAGCAATGAGCTCATACCTACTTTATATCAAAACATTTGGCAAAATGAAAGTTTTAGAGGATAAGCTTTCAGTGACGTAATTCGGTATTGAGTTCCATAATAAAATGGGATCGGTTTGGCTCGCAGCCAAGTGCAACGCAAGCTCATTCATTAGAAGAATAGGAGGAAGCTACTACCATTCTACCGTACGGCCATAGTGGAGCAGTGACGTGCGCGTCAGTTATCGCACACTGATCAATAGGTACCTACGTTACTGATAAGTTAGCAAGTGATAGTGTGACCCTGACGGAGCTGAGGAGTACTTGGGAATGGCGACGATGACACGACAGCTGCACTACGGGCAGCGCGGCGGTGGCAATTCAGTTACTGATAGGATTGATTTTATAAAGCTTACGTCAATTAATTAAGTGTATTGCCAACGATAAGTGTTCCAACAGCTGACAAATGAATGACACCTAAAGATTTTCTCAATGTTAATATGATAAAGACTCTTTTCACTGCATTGAAAACATTTGCGGCTAATCTTTTATGAATACATTCCTGTGCTCAAGAGTTTGGGCAAACTGAAAACGTTGGACAATCCCTCATTGTGCACATTCATTAATGTTTTCTTTGTATGGAGGTGAAAGACGACGGGGGATGGGTGGGGGGGGCAGCATTCTTTGCTAATGTGGCGTAAAATATTGGTCGATGGGGCATCATACCGTCACGGTTCTACAATTGTATTTGTCGAACAAACACTAAACAGCAGAAACTCATGAAGACAGCGAGCTACTGTATCTAATAGCAGTTAAACAGGTTAAGTGACGCCCAGGACATCATGATACTGGCAACAAGCCGAGTGCAGGAAACCAGGCAGTATAGCCCTTAAGTGTCTTGCTCTAGTCTTCCTTTTTCTTCTTCTTCGTTCCGCTTCGACAACATTCTTATCTCCGTTTCGAGTCATAAAGCCTTAATTGTGCCTGTATGGAGTGATCCGTCTGTTTCTCGTATCGTGTCTGAAGGCTGTGTGCGTCGTCACGTTGCGTCAGTGATGACCGCGTGGCGCGCTCCGCTGCACACTTCGACAGTTAGCCGCGAGTGTCAACCGAGCACAGTGAGCAGCGCTAATGCACCGTGACGCAATGTTTATACCCGTACAAAACAACACCATTAAGCATTCAATACGATTCGACACGGTCATCACACACAGAAGGAAATTAAGAAACCTAACGTAAATGAATTTCCATACGATAATTATCACCATTGTAGCTAAATACTGATCAATTACAATGGTGATGTTCCAAAATTCACATGAAACCTATTTACTACATATGCCATTGTTGGGAATACATAATGGAAATCCGAATAATGATGCGATCACAAACACAACAAAGCACATGTTTGTCAAACAAGTAATTAAACATGACCGTGACACAGATGATGGTGGACATAACGTGGTACAATAACAGCGCACAGTGCGCTCAACCACGCACCTGCCATTTTGCGTATACTAGTACTAATATTTGCTTTTCTTCAAATAAATGTGAGTTCAAAAAGCTGTTGATCAACACAAAAACGTGCCAAGTGTTCGATAAAATTGCTCCGTAACTAGCTTAGTTAGAGCTTCTCAAAGTTAGAGTTAACTTTTCGTGATAAGTGATAACATAACATCACGCCTGTAATCCCCGAAGGGTTAGGCGTCATATAAAGGAATAATGATAATTATGCGAAAATACTTTGCTACATAGATGCTGCGACGCCACATTTCTGGCTAGAGCTCCTTTCTTTGTAAATACGAGTAAGTGAATATTCCACAGTACCTGTCCCCTGATGGTGAGTTTCTTGCAGTCCTTAGAGAGCAGGTCCCGGACGTCCTCGAGGTACAGTTCGATATAGGAGCAGGACACGAGGTGGGTGACGTCGGGCGAGGCGCTGTTCTCGATGTGCGCCCAGATGTGGCGAAAGGCGCGCGGGATGATGCCCTCGTGGTCGGCCGTGCCCTCCATGGTGTGCGTCTTGCCCGTGCCCGTCTGCCCGTACGCGAACACGCAGCCGTTGAACCCGTCCAGCACCGACGCCACCAGCGGCCGCACCTGCGACAAACATGACAAGTTTACACATCACTAAGGCTGACTCTAAGCAGAAGGCCATGCCCAAAGAGCCGTGGGTCAAAACAGCCACTAAATAGAGCCCTGTCCCGGCCAGAAGGCGTCGTAGCAGGGCTCGTAGAAGATGGCGGCACGAGCTGGACAAAACCAAAGACCAGTGGTCCATTTAAGCCCTAGATTGAAAAAACTGTGTCATGGGGAGGGGCCTTTGCCCAGTTGAGCGATAACGCAGGCTTGCAGTAACAGCCAGGTTGGCTCTCCTTTCACACACTATTGGTGACGTCTGGCTTCGGAGTTTACGTGCGGTCTGTAATCTAAGCTAGAGAGAGTGTTTCAAAGAGACCACTTCAGTACATGCCCATAGCAAGCGCTTTGACGAGGCCATGACGTAGAATTGACCTTCAGTTAGAGCAGCAGCAGCTACCCACGTCCGTAACGCCTATGGGCTGAGATTGGCAACAGCGGCCCTAATGGTGTAATAAAATAACGTTTGCTAATTTCATTAATTTCAAATATGATACGCGTCAACTACTTAAATATTCGTTACTAGAAAACTTAGAACCTTACCCAAAACTTCAAGTTCGTGCTTCCTAAAGAGGTTCGGTGTAAAGGGGAAGGCCAGATGCCAGGCCGCCATAGTGATTTAGGCGCCGAGTGCCCACATGTAAGACTGAGTGCTAATATTAGTATACACCACAAACCACAAATAATTTATTGTTAAAGAAAATTATTGAAAAAAACTCGGTTTCCAAATTATAAGGTTTTTTTTTCGATCGGCGCATTATGTAGATTATAATTATTATTTCTCATTTATTCTCTCTTCACAAATTTAACTTAAAGTTAATGTGTACAAAAAAGTCTCAGAAGATCATTGAATTTAAAATATTATGTATTGCAAGTCGATTGTAAATGTATATTTAATACATAAAATGCATTATAATTTCTTTACACAAAGGACAAATAAGTAAAGTACAAATATGTTTAAACGGTAATTTTATGCAACAAATCTTTTAGTTTTCGCTATTTAGGTTTAGGACTCTATTTAAATGAAACTGAGATTTTCTATTTGCACAAAAAAATGTAATTCCACTTTATTCAGTATAGCCACAGATACAGAATTTCGTTATTGTTTCAATATTTTTTATTTTTTCCAATACGTTCCAACATCTAACGCTTCGTGAATAGCAGAGTTAATTACGTAAGATGTACATAAGATTTTTTAATAAAACAAATTTCTTGGGTATTCTTGGGCCTAAAATGGGCATCCCCCTTTGATGAGAAAATAGTTTGAACAGTAGGGGCTTCGTCGGGGGGATTCATTCCCGAGGGACTAGGGAGGGTTAGAAGTTCATAGGTATGTGTGTCGCACGCACAGTGACACAGTCCGCCAACGAATACACACTCACACAATGCCTCTTTGGAAATAACCTAAAAGCACAACTTGTATTTATATTAATTAGGTATATAATGAAACTATTTTTTTCGTTAAGGCTACACACATTTATAAGGCTTTCCGCATTATAAATGTGTGTACTAGAAATATAATGAAACGAAATTTAAAACATGCATTAAACGAACATTATGTAAGCAAGCATATTAAAAGTTGGACGATTATATCGCTGATAAAAATGTTTGGCTCAATCGGTCCTGCTCCACAAGGACAGGGGCGCATAAATTAATAGCATTAAATAGTATTGTTGGAACTGCTGAAGATTGTACAACTATCTTTGCATTGTATTCAATCTCTTTAGTATTATATAATCGCATAGCCAATATTGTGTGAGTACTATGTACTAGAAAGCTATCATTCACTGGAAACCTATGTCTTTTCTTGACTTGAATGTGCCCTGGCGGTTGAGAGTATGTCAAATGTCTCGCTGATGGTGGCGTGTGTGTCGGATCATTTAGTTCCCTTCAAAATGGTTAGTTGAATGGTACTGATCCATGCGTCATGTTCATGAACGGGCGCTGTCAGTTGTGACTGGTCATCTCTTAGTTGCCACGGTTATTTTAATAATTTATATATTTTTGAATTGTCTTTTTGTTTTTACTATGGACACTTGTAACGCGCACATATTGCTACATCATTCTCACATAATGTTATCATCTCAACATGAATGTCTTAACCCAGGTTTTGTAACAATATTATGATTTAAAAGAGTGTAAAAGAGATTTACGCTAGGGAATGGGCAACTACAGTACTTTCACAGTTTTTATGCCCTGTGAATGGGACTGTAGCTGCATTTCATTCTTGTCTTTGTTTCGACAATTCAAAAGTGCCTGTAACTAGCCTACTTGAAAAAAATTGTCAGCAAACACAAAAAGAGGTTTGATTAATTTAAGTAATGCAGGTTTTTGGTCTCTTCAAATAAGCACTATCATTTCCTTAATGTTTATGAGACGGAAAACCTGCAAAACATTACAAATACCTCCGAGAATGTGTCAATGAGATTTTTGTGTAAAAAAACAAAACTATTGCTGATATTATAAATAAACATATACAAAGCGCATGATGAATGAACAATGTTCAGTAATCAGTAATCGATTGCATTTGATACAGCGCAAACGTCCGTATCAGGCGCATGATTTATTGAGATAAATACATATAAGTTTATGGACGTCGATAACTGCAAACACATCATCTATATGAAAAAGGTCAATACGATGTTATGAAGCGTTACGTCACCGTAAGCTTTGAGCACACACTACGGCATAAATGCACTACAGAAGGATCAACCGATACAATACGATAATCGTACGAAATGAGCGCACGTGCAACACGGAATACAAAAAAAACTTGCTACTTTGTAGTGTTTAACCGACTTAATCAAAAAAGAGGAAGTTCTCAATTCGGTTGTATTTTTTTTTTGTTTATTGCCTCACAACTGCGTCATTTCTAAACTGATTTGAAAAATTCTTTTTTTAAGTGATAGGATATACTTCCCGTTTGGTCCCATAGAATTTTCCAAGAATTTGTGTGCTACAACTAAAAAGGGTATACAAAACTTTCTGCAAAAAAAACCGACTTCCAAAAAACCACTAAAAACGTCTGAAATAACTTTACTTTCGGAAGTCGATGACAAAAAAGTCAATGAAACAAACAAAGTCACCGACTTCCGAAAGTTTTTTATGTTTCTTAAGGAATATCCTCGTTAGGTGGGTGCGACTGTGAGGAGGCTACAGCGCGTTGTATTGATTGAGCCTTCTGTACTTTCTGTTCTTGAAGTAGTGAGTACACAACATTATTCGTACAAGTGTCGGCCGCACGCGCGGACAATCAATTATTTGCCGAACAAAAGGCGATCGCTCAAGAATATCTGTTTTCAAGGAACAATTAGTATCACGTAGCGCAAATAATCAACAATTAATGCAACATTAACCGTATGAAACTAACTAAGAGCGTGCTCTATCAGAAGCTGTATCTTAAATAGCACTGTTGTAAGTACATACATGATGTCAGGGACACACATTGTAGTAGAAACTGCAATAAAATAGTTTGAAGCAAGTAGTTTGCCATAAAAACGTTTAAATTGCGATGTGAATGCATTCATAATATAAAATATCAAGTCATGTTAGTAAACTGCGCTGAACTATGGCAAGAACATAAAGACAAACACGGAAAATATTTGTCTCGCGGATTCTTGTGTCCTATTCATTTTGACATACGATGATACATGTGATTGTTCTTAGAGAAGCGTGAGGAGTCATCGCGCTTGCGCGCGCTATCTGTTATTTCCTATTATAGTGCTACTACAATAGAGTATTAATCGCTAACACAAAACAACCGCCCGTATTGACGCGGCGAGGTTAGCGCTGTACACAGACACCTACACTGCGCTTGAATCACAGCAATTTGAAGAAAACATCCAACATTGGAGACCTTCGATCACGCCAAGGCGACGCATTGAAAGTGGAACGGACGACAAGCAAGCGTAGGATGCATAGCGCAAGATGCTACCTTCCGCGTTCGAGCACTCGAGCCATACTCTATTACACGATAATTGACATTGAGATTATGTACCGATACTTTTGCAGATATTAGTATTGCACCGCTGAATCAGAACCTCAGAATTTGCGGCACAGACGAAAATTCGTCAATTAGCAAGCAATCACAAACAGTGAGCGAGTATTAAACGTTGTTAGCACTAGTCTACATAGAGTTACGTATCGTATCGGGAACAGGGTCGTAAAATGTTCAAAGTCAAGCTCAAGAGCGCCGGCGGCGGCGCTGCCTAGCGATCAGCTGGACAACATTCATAACAAGCGACGAGCGACGAGTTGTACCCTGTTCGATCTGAAGAGTAGTGAACATTTTGCTATTTCCACGAGTAACGATGTTTACTAAACGCTCTTGATGACCAGCTAATCTTATTACCCAACTGCGGCGAAGCCTAGAAAGAGGGTTGTGTTTGACCTGTATGGATGATTGTATGTATGTCCGTTTCTTTGTTTCATCCCTTTAAAATTAAAAAAAAGAAACATGGCGCATTTTGGGCGGCATATTTTGACGTTCGATTTTTTTTTCTTCCAACCCCATCGAATGGGGGGTTAATGAAGGGTTTTAAACAGTGATTACAAAAATATATAATAGGTGTAAAGTACCCTTAACGAAACCTAAACGTACATCAATCATCATTATATTTATATATTTTTTGTTCTAGATATATTGGGGGTCAAGTACAAACTTTTTCACAAGTTTTTTTTTTAATACAAGTTTTTAATGTTATATAAATAAACTTATAACTTTACTTTAAATACCTCCACGACCCTCGTACTACTCAATGAATTCATCAGCACAATTTTTTTGCATGCGTTACATTGAATGCTACCTACCGTAAAACGTGATTTTACACCCCAAAAAAAAAGAAGTTGTTTCCCAACCATACTTTTTGCATCCAGTTACTTAGTTTGATGTACATAATGTTTGGTTGACGGCTTGTAAAGGGTCCGTTTACACCTTGTATAACTTTGTATGTTTAAAAATGATTAGAAATGACAAATCAGGTAAAAAGTAAAAAAATCGTATCATAAAAAGTTAATCGGCCGCGATAATTATCTTTCACATTACTAAACGAACAAGACGGAAATAAAAACAAGTTATTACAAAAAAGTAAACCCGGCTGCGGTATAAAAACTGAAAACAAGAACATTTAAGAAAGAAGAAGAATAAGAATTTAAAATGAAATAAAACTTTTATTTAATTAAAAAAGTGCTTGTTTTTATCACAATGTGCAGACTCCGTTGTTTGTGGACGCTATTTGGTGTAGGATTCTTTTGATGTTCTAGTAAAACGTTTTTAATTGTAGATTGTCATCGTGGAAAATCATGATTCATATAATTTCAGGTGTCTGTTTCGTGCACGAGTCCCGCTGTGACAATTACTAAAGTCCGGCGAGGTGAAGCTCCTCGCTGTTCGGCTCCCACGCGCGGGCACTTCGTTGTCGCGTGCCACCATTGTCAGTACTGCTCAATTTGGGCTCAAGCCGCCGCCCGCGGCATGCTTTTATGTGATTAGCATCATCGGACTGCCTCAAATTACTCTTTGTCTAGGACAAATCCAAATGTGAATTACTAATGTGGTATAGATTCAAATAAAATAAAAGTTTCAGATATTAAGTAGCAATATTAGCAGTATTTGCCTATATTGGCGATTCTCTTTATTATTAGTTGATCCAGTAGAGTTATTCTTTTTTTTTTTTAAATCTTTCCCCCACACTAGGATTTTTTCATGTATCGTGGGTGCGTTTACAAACATTTAAACTCACATACACAAATAGCCAGACCCGGAACAACTACTTGTAGGCCATACAAATATTTGTTCCGTGCGGGGATCGAATCCGCGACACGTAGCGCAGCAGCCAATCGCTCAGCCACTGCGCCAACCGTGCCGTTATAAATCCCGAATTCTTGACTCTAGAGAATCTTTTTCAAAAAGAATATCATAAAGAACCGACGGACGACACCTTGATCAATCACTGTCATCGTCAAGCAATTATCGAATAAATACATAATTACAGAACAAGGCGTGTTACGGATCAGTATTTGACATGATCAGTCAATATTTTCGCGCAATGCTTCACACGCTCCGAGTACATTCCCGAGAATGTTCTAGTGTGCTGAATATTTCTAAAACATCGTGTCACATCGAGCACATAGCACACTAAATATTCAGTACAGAAGCCCAACATCATAGCTTTACTGTTTTGCGTGAAAATATCTGGCAGACATGGAGACGCCGCGCGCCGCATGAAACGAAAATCTCGCAAACTAGCTCACTGTGAAGCAGTTTGGGACAGTTCTGTATGTGGTAAGCGATTATTGTGTGGATTTGTCCCACATCAGGTGTTGTATGGAATGAAGCTTCTGCCCTTCTCTGCTCCGTGCGGTGTAAGTGAGTCGGAGTAATATTTTTGGCAACAATGCTCGAGCGCCAGCCGGTGGCGCGGCGTGCGCACAGCGCGGGGGAATGCGACGCCCGCGGACACACTCATACACACAGATTTCTCCTGATATTCATACGTTTACGATATATTATACAACGCTTCGCTGAAACTGACACACTTCCTACGTGAACACTAGATAAACATTCTGTACTAAAACTAGTGTCTTTCGTTGCAGATTTTAAAACACAATCATGATTAGTAAGATTATTTTTAATTAGCTTTTACATGCCTACTGTCTACTTAAACGCCTGCACGATAAATCTACATTATTCAAGAGACAAGGAATGAACGATCCCATTTTTTCGAAGCAGATGCTGAAGCTATCATAAATTAGAATAATATTGAAAGTGATGATACTTCATAAACATACGAGACGAAAATATATGAACTAAATTACAGAGTGATCGTGTTAGACGCGCACAAAATTATTAATGGACGGTATATTCTTCCCAATCGCTATAAAGTATTCATTAAATTGTACGAAGATATTGCAATATCAGAAAACCGAATAAACTGTTCTATGGAACTTTAACTTCAAGCTGTAAATTATACTTAGTACGTATCGTGTTCGTCCTTAGTACCTACAACATGGCGTGTAAACAATTTGGAAAATACAATAGTTGGTCCATAGTTTATATTAAACCAGAATGGTTTAGTTAAATCGCGTGCTTGTCCAAATAATCGTGTATCGTGACCCTCACCTTGACGGCTGATGTGGGGCGGTATTGAGCGGTCAGCGCTTTGTTACGGGGACGAAATACCGTATACATATCTAGCTTCATACTTGAACCCTCAAAATCAATACCAGCCACTTGGGCTGTAACAACAGGGTAAGCGCATCTTTGCATGCACTCTATCTACGCACTCCACGCCACCGTAATACGAGTAAGCGTTTATCACTTCATCCCCTGATAAATAGTTCAGCCAGGGCCGGGCAGCTTTCATTTCAGTGGCTGTGTTGTTAGTTGCTACATTCACACAAAGCGCCAAGTGAGTTTACTCAAGTTAATTAATAGAGTGGGCCTTCTGATTTATTTGATTTGTGGCCGAAATAAATAAGCAAAGGAATTGTTGGGCAAAGAGCCTTGTTAGCATATCATCATAGAGAATATCTGCATTAATAGACCGTGCATGATGCATTGCGTAATAGTATCCTTTATAACGTACTTTTATATTTCTATCAATTACGTTTCATGTATCTTGATATCAATATCTACATATACAATCGGCCGATCTCTTCACCGAGTGAAAGAAACTTGCTTTTGCTTTTGAGAACTATACGTATACATATAGGTAAGATCGATACGACGAACGTACGTAATTATACCCAGCTACTCTGTTCAGGTCATTACCATATTCTGTCATTTGATAATCAATATGGCGACGATCGATTCTCAAATACATAAGAGTCGGAATAACATTGATTAAGTAGACACTAAAGACAGGTGACCGCTATCACATCAGTCAGTAAACTTTAGAAGTTTCGAGACAGGGAAGTCTGCTGCGCTGCTATAATTTCTTAGATGTCTTTTGGGTCGGAACACTACGAAATAATGGCCTTGAAGAGAACATTGTGGCATCATAAGGTTTTCTAACTCTAGTACATGTGCTGTACTCACCATCTCGTCATACATGGTCTGCGTGTCGGCGCAGTCGTCGTAGGCGGCGTCGTACGTGAACATCTTGTCCTGACCCTTGGGGTTGAGCACTTGCACGGCGCCGCGCTCCGGCCATACTTTCACCACCTGCACAACAACCTATGTTAAACAAATAGTTTGTACAAGTGACTTCACAAAGTATGTGACGAATGAAGGACAAACATCGCGTGAGCACACTCGCCAAGTCACGATCACTTCATTTGTTCCATACTCCATGTCATTAAACCATCTCCAAAGCGCGGGTAAATAACCTTGTAACTACAGGATAGGGAGCAAAAAAATCCCACTTGAATTACAGTAACAGTTTCATCCGCATTAGCTTCTCTTTTTGTTGGCAAACAAGAAAATGTTGAGCGATTTCCAATTCAAAGATCTGACACAAAGGAGCACCCGAACAAAGGCGACGCACAAATAAATCGAAGAAAGATACAGTTATAACAGTCCCCGGCGAATGTTATCGACCAGAGGACGTCGTGGAAAACTTGTAGAGAGCGATTTACTATGCGATGAAGTTATTAAAGTAAATGATGCGTGTCTAGACGTCAGGCACTTAATCGCTCCATAGTTTTCAAGACATGTAATAAATCGTCTTATTTGTCCAACCCCCGAGATCAACTCACTTCTTGTATCTTTTGACATCGCGTCAACTACTCAATATCCACTGAAGAGCATTATGCCTCTCCTTATGTCAGCAAAACTGGAACATTGTCATCTTTGACCAACTGAGTTAATACTCAGTTTATAGATTTCTTTTTAGTCGATTATTTCAACCTCCAAAAGGTTTGAAGTCATTATTTCCGAACACCACACTGGGGGAATAAAAACTGCGAGTGGCGCACACGGCGGCGCGGCTCGGCTGTTGCGTTAGTGAGTTTTGAGCAAGCTGCAACTGCCGAATACCATACATTAGTGGGTACACTTCCTACCGCGTGTTATATGAAAGCGCCGACGTATTGATTTGTGGCAGCGAATGGTTCCTTCAACTAATGAATAAAGCATCGATACCAACCAGGACCACCACCGACTTGTTAGCAACTTGTGTCTACTACTAGTAACATTAAGTATACTAGCCATCTTAAATGTTAATTTACTATTCTAGATTAGATTTCCATCCAAAATGCCGTTAACCTACGATTAGTGAAATGAATATCTACTCTTGCGTCCGGAATGCCATGTCTTAGCCGTGATGATGTAGGTACCAGTTTCTAGGTGCCGAATTTCGTAATGATGACCAATCATAAAAAAGAATTAACTGAAGCTGAATTCAGTGTACCACAACAGTAATCAGTATTGGATCGCACAATCGCAAAATTCTTCGATAAAAACTGCTGGACCTTTTTGTTCTGTACAATAATATTTGGGCAATGAGCAGCTAGTTGCGAGTGCCGCGACCACACCGTGTTAGTGCGATGTTTCCACTCCGCGAGGGGTTAGTGATCGTCTGTTAGCACCTCACACCAGGCGAGTACCTGCAAATGGGCATCAAACTTTTTATTGTCCACCGGCGTCTTCGTGGACAGCCGCTCATACCACGGCTGTTCCGTGCGCGTGCGGGTCTTCTTCACCTACACACAATGTCAAACACCTGCTTGAGAAATGTTTACAAGTCTCGAAGTACAGTCTGAAGACGTTTCAGGTGCTAAGTGTAGCGTAGTTTGGGCCAAGGACTAAAATTAGACTAACTAAGTTGGTGATTTAAAAATAACATTTATTTTGTCGAGGACATGGCTCCATTTCAATGTTGTCAAAGTAAAGGACAGACAATTAGAAGATTTTATGGATGTGTTATTGTCGCAATATTGAGTTTAAATGAGATTTCTCTAGTTTTTAGCGGAGTTATAGTTTACCAGTATACTCGTTTATCTATTACGTAAAGTAAGAGCTGCACTGGTAACTAGCTAGTTCCTAAAACTGTACAAGACTTTCATGAAAGATTCCACTTGACAATGTGCCAAAAACTTCAATCAGATGCCTCCTACACCGAGAGTGGAATCCAGTGTTCCATACAAAAGTCTCGTTTTATCTCAATTTTTACAATATTGTAAAGATCTATTACAGAAGTACCTACCTACTACAGTGTTAATGTTATGCAATTTGCAGTGTTCTGTTCAGGTAGTGCGTTTAACATCTATCTTAGGTATTTCACGGTTTAGGAATTATACAAATCAAGGGAATGAGGAAGAAACTTACAAATGATTTATTTAGAAGTGACTGAAGGTTAAACGTTCACCATTTCAAGAACAAAACAGTTTCCTTAATTCAGTGCAGACCTACTGTAATGAAGCATGACAAATGTCAATGTAAGTAGACTAGACTCCGAGTCGTAATGCTTGCTTTACGTACAAAATGTGCCTCGATTGGCGACGAAACTAACCACTCAGTGACGGAAAGGTAAAAGTGAAGCATCTAAAATCGTAAATATTCATTTAGTAGCAAATTCACGGAACCTTGAAACGAATCGTACGACAAGTGCGCCGCGTAGCGTCGCGTCGCAGGCGCAGCAGGAAATCAAACAGAATGCCGCTTTTCACGGGCAGTGCGCTGCGCCCGCGCCGCACGCGCCCATACTGCTAGATCTGTGCGATTTCGTAACATTACTTTAGTGCTGTTGTACCCCTATCGAATTAGTATGGGTGGATTCTAAACAGGGTTTTCACCAATAACAGTTATTTCGATACTATTATAATGTCTTACTGAAACTAGGCGAGGTCATTTTATAATGTGGGTAGAGCACAACATTGGTGGTTTTATTGTGATTATAAATAATGTGTGAAACATTATTTTAAAGGTGTTTATGATTCTACCGTCACTATAATCACTCATCGCAAACTTATCTCAATGATCTAAGTCCTCTGAATGTTATCTATAGTATTCGATATTTAAAGTGTGATTCACTACGAAGACGCTAGTAACACAACGCTGCACGCATTCAACTTTGTAAAATAGAATTAAGAAGATTGCGATCTTTGCCGGCGTTGCCGAAACTACATCTTCAATAGCACGCGCCAACCACACTGGAAAATAACATTTTCGTAACGTAATGCACGGAATGCACCTAATTGAACAGGCAATTATTGTGCAAGTTCAAACCAAATTGATCATTAATCTCGTTGCTTCCAAGGTCGATTTCAAAGCTGTTGAATTTCCGAATAGCGACCAAAATGTATAGTTGGTGCAGCAATAGCAATACAGAAACCGCTAACCGCTGCTTAGGTTTCACCGCAGCAAAAACTAGTGTTTGCCACTTCGCCTTCTAATACTCAATGTTGAAGAGAGGATCGCTCCAAAAAAGATAAATTACCTACCAAACTTCAATCTTTGGTAGATACGTGAGATCTTTTTGTCTCGTTTTTATTCGCTACTTAATTTCCCAAGTCTCGAGAGGTAAATTGTTTGGCGATTCGTCAGCGGACAGCGCTGTCGTTACAATTTATAGAAAAAAATATTTACAAAGTACAGAGAATTTCTTTCTGAATGCGGCTGCGATGTGCTGGACGTGGACCGTTGTAGTTGTATGTTTGTAGCTGCATGGACAGTCAGACACTCCACGTGCAATTAAGCTTGAATTCATTGTAATGTGACATTTTTTGCCGAGGTTTGTCGTAAAGAAACCAATTGTCCGTTCGTGGTGAAGAAGTGCAAACCCACAAACTGAGACCTTTCTACGACGTTATTGACATTTTAGTTCATATGGGCTAACAATGACAGTCACAGTAGTCTGGATTTGCGCCGGCTGATGGCAAGAGGCTCGCCCCCTATTACATGGGACTTAAACATAACTGGCGAAATGTGGGTGTACTATTAGGTACACTTCTGCCTAACCCTGCAGGGTTACAAGAGTTATGTTATGTTATAATATAACATTCAAAGCAAGTGGTGTTACAATGCAGTGCGCGTCGTCTCGCGGGCAGGAGGCCGACGGCGGAGCGGCGCGCGCGCACCAGAAGATCTGCGCCTAATATGGCACAGAGCTGCATATGGTCATTACCGCTCGGCGCTCACCAACACACGTAAGGGTCACACATTGCGTACCGTTTGAATCATTAAATACTAAACAATGTTAAACTGCAACAATCATACAACTTGTAACAAGTGGACTGAGTGTAACTACATAGTAAGAAGTTTTAATTTAACACCGTCTGAATCTAAGAAAATGGCGTACCATTAATCAGGATTTAGGACTTTTCAATTAATAGAGTCGCAAGTCATACACTACATAGGTATATCCATGTCTTAGCCAGTAGACTACGTTATAGTTTAAGAGTATGTATGGAAGACACAGATATTATATAGTTAAAGCATTCAAGTTAGCAGCGAAGCAAACGTATTGCTGTACAAAGGTTAATTCCCATAGATAAGTCGCTAATAAGACTAAGCTAACATTTAGTCCTGGACTAGAGAGGAAATTATGTAAAATGCAAAAAAATATTTTACACACGCACGCACTTGCCGCGGCGTATTATCATAGCCCATCTACAAGGCGCCACTTTTGTTATACTGGGCATAGAAAACTACTCGCATTTTAATGATATGTAGGCAAGCATCTTATTAGTCTCGGAAACCTTTGTAAACATTTACTACCTACTTAATTACCATCGCAAATCTCGTGTACACAAGGAAATCGAGTCTATCAATGGAGATGGAGATAATTACGACTTAACGACACGAATCGCGACGGGACGAGCAGGTCAGCGTCAGCCGGCCTCCTTTGTCACTTCAGTTAGCGACATGCGACAGGATCATGTTTACGTAATTAAGCCTACTTAGTGAAACCTGTTCGAGATCGCCCCAGCATAATTATGACACTTATGTGCTCACTTATCTCTGCAAGTGCGATGAAAGTACTCACGCCCATGATTTGTTACTGAGATGGGTGGCAACAAAGTCAAATGCACTTTGATAGATATTTAACTAATCAGTATGACTGTGTTTTAGAAATTTGTAGTTGCAAAAATACACAGCAAGTTTAGAGTCATCATCATCATCATTTCAATCGAAAGACGTCCACTGCTGGACATAGGCCTCCCCCAAATGTCGCCACATTGACCGGTCCCGTGCGACTCGCATCCAGCGGATCCCTGCAACCTTCACCAGGTCATCGGTCCACCTAGTGGGAGGCCTCCAACGCAACGTCTTCCGGTTCGCGGTCGCCACTCCAGAAATTTTCAGCCCCATCGTCGATCCGTTCTGCGAGCAATGTGCTCTGCGCACTGCCACTTAAGTTTGGCTATTCTTCGGGCTACGTCGGTAACCTTGGTTCTCTTGCGGATGTCTTCATTTCTGATTTGATCACGCAAGGAAACTCCGAGCATAGCCCTCTCCATTGCCCTTTGAGTGACTTTAAGCCTTCTGATGAGGCCCATTGTGAGCGACCACGTTTCGGTCCCGTATGTAAACACTGGCAACACACACTGGTCATAGACTTTCGTCTTGAGACACTGCGGTAAGTTGGACGAGAAGATATCACGTAACTTCCCGAACGCTGCCCAGCCGAGTCGGATTCGACGATTGGCCTCTTTTTCGAAGTTAGACCTACCTACCAAGTTTAGAGTATTTCCAAAATATCTTAAGTCAGTCATCCTAATTGTTTCCAAGGTTGCAATTGAACAGAAACTATTCACACATACAACTGCAATATTTTATTAGCACCAGCATATGAATAAAAACATTTAATGATACAGGTAACAAATAAATTAAATTGAAGTCTATTTCTCTGTAATTTCAAAAATAACAGTTTTTTACTGAATGCTTATAAAAGTAATACATGGTAAGTAGAGTAGAGACCGATTCTGACGGGACGATTACTGGCTGATAGCTGATGTTATAAGGAGTAACTTAGGATACTTTTATTTTAGAAAATAAAATTTTGAAATTGATAAAAATTGAAATTGTTAACAAAATCTGACTCGAATGGGGAAGTAATATTTTTTATAATAAATTCACACGGACGAAGGTCGCGGGCAACAGCTAGTACGTAAATATAATGTATGTCTCACCACTAGCAATAATTCCTGAAACTTTTCATGTTTCACTTATTTTCTTGGGATCTTTATTGCTTAAGTCAGGATTCATTCTGAGAACATAACAATGTGTTTTCTTCGACTAGACCAGTCATGCTCATAATAAACTCGATTATTTCTATAAAACAATATTCTAGTAAACAATATTTTAACAGGAAGTATTTTTATTTTGAACACGCAGCAAATATAAGTAAATCTTGCAAACTAAAAATATCATGAGTGATAAGCTGCCTTCTTCCTATTTAGCACAATGTTGACAATCAACATTCATTATCTTATTGTAGTGATTCACAATGCATATAAGATGATTCAGAGGTGGGCCTACTCAAGCCACTTCGGTGTCGAGGGTGCCGGCTGCCTGCATTGCACCACACACTAGGAAGTGGACACTAATATTTGTATCAGTGTGCTAAGTGCATGCAAACACACCGCTGTGATACTATGCTACACAACCTGCTGAATATATTATGAACTGAAGCAACTGTTTCCTACATAAGTTGGTCATGAGAGAAGCATGAAACATGACAACTTTACAGAGCGCATTGTTATTGCTCACTCATAGATAACAATATTGTATCTAGATGATTTGAGCAAATTTATATCATACTTTTATAGTTTTATGCGGTGTAATAAATTATACCATCTAATATTAAAAGAAATATAATGCTGTCTCATATTATTTAAATATTATAGAATTATTTTACTCTATTACCAACAAAAGATCATTCTGTTTGTCTGTATCTATCTGAGTAGGTATATATTAGAAAATGTCTTTTTACGGCTTAGATTCAGTTTTGGCAAAGTATTAGCTCATTAGCATCCACCAATGTTTACAATTTTATTTATGTGTATTTAGGAAGGTAGAAGGTTCTTAAAATTTTACTGAACAGTACTGACCTCTGCTCCACAAGGTGGTTAACTGAATATTATGATCACTACATTGTGTGAAGTAGTTGGAATATAATTTATTAATGAGCTTGTGCAAGGGATTGTGACTGTCGAGATTTAGTACTTCATGTTTGCATAGGCGTAAATTTTGCAAGGAATGCGGGCCCACGCACCTGATTCACGCTTGTCCCCTTTCTTCAACTACGAGCTAAGCAATCAGACACGACAGTAACAAACTGCCTCCACACTTCGTGAACACACTCCATGTTCAACAACGGCGCTCGAATCGCGAGGTGCTTGTATTTTAACAACGTGAAAAGCAAACAGAACACTTCCCGTAGGTTCGGTCGGTGAGTGCAGCCGATGAGGCGACGCAGCTCGACTGCGCAGCCTGGCGTGCTGGCGCCCGACATAAACAATATCTACTGATGCTCACCTCCTCGAAGCCCTCGTTCTTCTCCCTGGTGGAGAGCGGTCGACATCGCACCACCACCTTCACGCACTCGTTGAGAGCCGTCCGCGGCCGAGCCGACTTCTCCATCTTAGGACAACCCCTTTCTTTGCGTAATTTTCGTCCAAGCTTAAAATCACCGATATCGATCCATTCGGGGAGCCCTTATCGGCATCACCTGTTCGAGTAGATTCCGTACAAAAACAAAAACTGTACAGCCGATATACAAACGCACAATATTAAAACCAGAACAACACGATTAAATATTTAGAAACGTAACAAAATAAATAAAAATCGTAAATGTATTATTACAAGACGTCTTACAGTCGACCGCCACAAGCGGACATTACTTTTCAACTGATTCCATTTGATTTGACTTTATTTTCCCGCTGCGCATGTCAGAGAAAACAAGTTTCTGTGATCGCCACTCAAGTTGAACTTTATGAAAATCAATGACAATTGTATTATATACCGTATTCCATTAACATAAAGTTTTATATCGTTTGCTGAATTTTATTATTTTGTTCAAATCTGATGTAAACAGTATGACAGTTTTGTAAAATTTGCACAGGCTGAAAAACAATGTATTTGACAGACCAACTATTGCAAGTGAAAAATGTTTTATTTTATTACGTTGCTTGCTTGCGTTGTCTACTAAAAAAACTAAAACAAAATTATACATTTGTTAGCAATCCAAATATTATTTTATGAAATAAAAAACAATCGAAAGCAATAGTTGCCATTGCTCAAAAAACGACTTTATTGAAAATATCGTGCGAGTCCCAACACAGAACTGTCAAAGTCATCTGTCGTGTTTGTTTTGGCTTGTTTTGTGGTACGGCTATGGTGTTATCAACAGCGCAAAAATGATATAAAATCTTAAATTGATATAATTGTATATTCATTGCTGTGAAGATACGTACACAAAAACCTTTCCTTTCTTTGGAAATCCAAGCATTTCCAGTTGTCACAATGTCTTCTATTTCGACAGTAATTATTCTAAAAAGAGCCAGCAAAGTTTATCATGAGGGCGTAAGTTAGCCAAGTTCCTATACTTTGTAAACGTTTGTTTCTTACATTAGTACGAAATAAGTAACATCACAGTGGAATATTCTTTCCTCTCTTCCTTTAAATGATACAGAAGGAATTTAGTAAATTATAATGTTTAGATTAAGAAGTACAAATGTGATCATCGTTGCGAAGTAAAAATAACTGTTACAGGAGACCATAGCAGGTGTGGCGGTGGTGGAGAGCAACAGTGACGTGAGACACGAGGGCTTGTCCCTCTCCATGGAGGGCTCAGTGAACCTGCAACTCAGCACCAAAAATGTTGGCATCTTTGAGGCCTTCTCTAATAGCATTAAGGTACATGTTATGTTTCAGTTATTGACCATGTAATATATTTGAGTGAAAGACTTTGCACCTTAACAACAACAAAATTCATTTAATGGTCTGACATAAATATAGTCCATCCATCATATCAATATTATAAATGCGAAAGTTTGTGAGGTTGGATGGATGGATGTTTGTTACTGTTTCATGCAAAAAATATTAATTTTTAAAGATAACTAGGCAACTCTCAACTCAATAAAATATTCATTCATTCAAAAGGATCTTCCTTAAACGTCGTACTGACTACTGGCATGGAAGTTTAAGGGCTGGCACATCGCCCAGACAATCAAGAGATCGTTGTGACGCGGGTGCACAGGGGAGGTGGCGCGGCATCTAGCTTTTCTTTTGTAATAAATGACAGTGCGATCATATTATAGAGTCGGACTTGGTAAAGTCCTCTTTTGAAAGTTCCTGTATCATTTTCTATAATTTCTCGGAAATTGACGCTTCGGGAAAAACGTAGCATTAACAACAACACTTCAACAGAGAGTACAGCAAGCCAAGCTAATTAGTTTACTGTATTAGGTAACTGTCATTGTACGAGCCGGTAATGTTCATACAGCCGCTCATTATTATTGTGTGCATATACATAGTCTACCCTACACGGGGTTTATTTTTTTTATCTTTAACCGTCTAGGGTACACGGGTAAAGATAAAATAAACGGGTTTACAATAAGGCTAACATTTTATACAAATGTAACATGGTCACCATAGCTGATTGGTGTAAGCGCTTGCATCAGTTGTAAGCTCGACAATGTGAGTTCGATCCCAGCTGAGGAGTTATTTTTGCTGTTTTTACTTTTTGTTCTTTATCAAATTAATTTTGTGACCAATAAAATCACTCAAGCAAAAAGTAAAAAAGTAATTAAATAAAACCAATAAAATAATTAAATTTTTTGTTAGGAAAACATTGGTATTTGGTTTGAAAGATCCTTTTCCTTCCTTACATTGGTTGTTTTAAGGTTCAATTGGTGGGGGGCTGTATGTTGGCAAAAAAAACTTGTGTGGCTGATACAATGATTTAATACGAACTGGTTTTAAACATAATATATAGGCTATAACTATCCATACTAGACATTCGAATGAGTAAAACACTGTTGTTTACCAATTTTATTGACAAAGGCAAAGTTTTTTTGTGGTAAGAATGGACGTAAATAATTTGTCAAAGTAGGCAGGTATATAAATTGAATCAAAGTAAAATTAGAGGTGAAGTGAATCAACATGTTAGATAGTAAGAAATTATAACAACTTCTAACCGCATACCAATAACATCACTTCACCATACTTTCAATATTTTACGAGTTGTGGTTTTAAAAAGAGGATTAGAGGAGGAGATTATTAACATTTATACCTAATTATTGCTAAGGTTTATATTTGTACACATTTGCTTAACAAATATGAACATTATTTTCATAAAAATAAGATTCATATTCGTCTACTAATTAAAATAAATTCGACTATAATGAGTCGGTAAACCTTCGTTTTCTATTACTTCTTGTAACCTTCACCTCATGCTGTTAACCATATTCGCGCATATGTTACTACTTTACGCCCATCCTTATCCGACTTAAACGTTTTATCGTCGCTATAAATCAGCACATTGTTCTCCCAATCAAAATTGATCTATGGCCTAGCAAAGTGTAGTCGGTTTTGTCGGTGCGCAGTGGATAGCAAAGGTGCGCGCTGGCTTGCTGCAACGTAATCCAGCAGAATGTAGGTGATTTCTCACAGTTTGTAAGCACATATTGTATGCTGTTGCTTTTACGCGGGTGGACAAGAAGGGATCAGCCTTGTGCCTTGCCACGATTTCGTGGTGTCGAGCCGATGAATTTGCCTGTGGTTTTGGCCTAAGATGTTCTACATCTCCAAAATCCGCATACGGTCGCCGTCCGAGAACCGGTTCTCCTCTGTGGATTAAAACAGTATTTATAATCATCATTCTCTTGCTCTTATCCCAATTCATTTGGGGTCATGTCATGTCTTCTTCTTCCATACTTTTCTATTACTCGTCATCTCATCAGACATCAACTTTCTTGCCATATCATTCTTTACACAGTCCATCCATCGTTTCTTTGGTCTTCCTCTACTCATATACCCATCCACATTCATACTCAAAACTTTCCTCACAACATTTTCCTCATTCCTCCGCATCACATGCCCATACCACGACAACCGATTACCACACAACTTTTCAGTCACCGGCGCCACTTTCAGACTTCCTCTTATATACTCATTTCTTATTTTATCCATTCGTGTAACACCACACATTCCCCTTAGCATTCTCATCTCCGCCACATGCAAATGCCTTTCATTCATCCCTTTTGTGGCCCAACATTCTGATCCATACAAGACTGCAGGTGTAACCATTGTTTTATAAATCTTCCCCCTAAATTTAAGGGGAATGCGGGAGTCGCAGATTGTTCCCGTTACCTGCCGCCATTTCATCCATCTCGTGTTAATTCTGTGCTTTACACTACGATCTATTTCGCCATCGCTTTGCACGAATAAACCGAGAAACCGAAAGTCGGAGCAGACAGGAAGAAACGCGCCATCTAGTGCTATGGCTCCAGAACATTTCTCCAATCTGCTCTGGATCTCAGGTCCATCTTCACTGATAAGAACACTGTCGTCGGCAAACAGAATGCACCAGGGTGCGTCTTCCTGTATGTCCGACGTCAACGCGTCCATAATCAACAGGAAGAGGTAAGGACTTAAAGCCGACCCTTGATGCAAGCCTACGGCCACACTGAACTCATCGGTGTTGCCAGCAGCTGACCGGACGTAGGTACAAGATTGGGTGTACATAACACGAATATTAACTCTACATACTTCCCAGGTATACCTTTCTCTTTCAAGGCCCACCACAACACATCCCGAGGTACCCTATCATACGCTTTCTCCAGATCAATAAACACCATGTGCAGGTTTTTGTGTGCACGTCTGTACTTCTCGCACAATTGGCGGAGTGCAAAAGTGGCGTCCATTGTTCCTCGACCTGTCATGAACCCAAACTGGTTTTGGGTGATCTTACTCTCCTCTCTTATTCTTTTCGAACTTTCGACCTAGCGGGAGTATGACTGTTATCGAGCGTCTAAGGATGAAGACGTGAGGCTGTCGAGGGAAGCCCTTATTTGGGAAAGACATAAGTAGAATATTTAAGCGATTAATTCAATTATTTCCGAGAAATTAAATAGTTACCTACTTGAAAGACGTCCATTGCTGGACATAGGCCTCCCCCAAGTGACGCCACATTGACCGGTCCCGTGCGTCTCGCATCCAGCGGATCCCTGAGTACTTGAATCGATACTAATATTATAAAGCTGAAGAGTCTGTTTGTTGGTTTGGTTGATCGCACTAATTTCAGGAACTACTGGTTCGAATGAAAAAAATATTTTAATGTTGGATAGCCTATTTATGGAGGAAGGCTATAGGTTATACAACATCACGGCATAACTAATAGGAGAAGAGCATCAATGAAAAATGTTGCATAAACGGGGAAAATATATTCCTTTTGAGAGCTTCCGTTGCGTGCGCTGCGTAAACGGTTAAAGTTACGCAACAATCATGTATGACGGAATTGTTCCTCTTAAAAGTTCTAATAAAATACGTGATACCAAATGTCTATCTTTTAAGGTTGACTCACTATGTCCTTGTGCGAAGGTGTTTTTGTAAACATGGTATTTATCCTTATTCAAATAAATACGTTATACATCACAAGTATTTAATTTTGAACGAAATTGCTCTTACATCATTTGATTTCAATGAATTTCTTAGGAGTTATCACAGTTTTAAAATAACTCCGCAGCAAAATAATGATCAGGTACCGCGCGCGCATTTTCATTATGCGGAATGATGCAATTATACTGAAGGTGCCTACGACCCACTCTCTCTTGCGATGTGGGGATGAGGAGGGGTTAAGTAAACAACATGGCGTGTATTACTTTGAGAGTCAGTTGTGAACTGAGGCTCAACTGTACCCAACTACAGTCCTCAACTGTCCTCTCTCCTTTAATAGGTGGTTTATATATACATAGATAGTACGTGACTACGTGCTAATACTAAGCCTACAGAGAACAGTATATTTATCTTAACTTAACCCTGAACAGTACGTGACATGCTGATGCACAACATACGTGCCTTCTCACCACATCACCCCTCTTAAAGTAAAAAAAAAAACTAAATTACGGTTTTTTTTTTCCCCTTACATTCTAACTCTTACAATATAATTTTGTTCTATTCTTATGAATTACATCTATCTTATTATCATTCTTTTTTACAATGACATTTGGTGACTCGTCCTTTATAACTTCAAATGGTCCATTATAAATACATTCTAATTTATTGCCTGTTTCGTTTTTTATCAATATCCAGTCACCTTCTTTATAATTTATTGAATTAAGGTTCTTATCATAACAGTTTTTTCATCGCTAACTTACTTGCTATCAAATTTTCTTTCGCATCATTTTGAGCCCTCTGCAATCTAAACTTAAATTCTAAAGGATAATCATCAAAATTGTACAATGGTTCAACACTTTCACCTTGAAGACTACTTGGTAACCTGCAAATTTTACCGAAAACTAATTCATAAGGTGTATATTTGGTCACAGTATTAACTGTAGTGTTATATGAAAAGCACCAATATGGAATCCAAGAACTCCATGATGATGGATTATTCTTCGTCTGTATCCTTAAATACGCGCCTAAAGTTTTGTGAACATTTTCCAAAGATCCTATACTCTCATGATGATATGATGTCGACAAGATTTTATTGATGCATAAGATGTTACATAGCTCTACCATTACTTTTGAAATGAACTCAGAACCCCTATCTGTAGCAATTATCCGCGGTATTCCATATCTCAAAACAAAATTTTCTGCCAACGCTTTCGCTACCTCATTTGCGGATTTATTCTTTAATGGATACGCCTCTACAAATTTTGTAAGCTCACACTGAAGTGTCAATATATAAACATTGCCTTTTTCATCCCTATCAAGTGGCCCCACTATATCTAAATAAATTTTCTCAAAAGATGCGGATGCAGTGGTAGTAATTGTCATTGGTTCCTTAGTATGTCTAGAATACTTTTGCTTCTTACACTTATCACATTTATTAATGTATTCCGTTACATCTTTTTCAATTGAAGACCAATAATAATACTTCTTTATATTATTCACCATTCCGCGTATACCTGCATGACCACTTGTGGGTAAAATGTGGAAATCATTCAAAATAATCCTCTTCTCATCTTCCCCTTCTACTCTCCGTAAATCCTTCACCACACACATTTTAAAATCTTTCGTATGTAAAGATTTACCACTATTTTCCTTTAAATATTGTGCCATTTTTGTAATAAACTCAACGTTATAACGATTTTTTAAAATAATAACTTCTTTTATGCCTTTCTCAATACAAAAATCTACTATGTCTTTCAACAACTCGTCCCGCGATGATGCCGATAAAGATTCATAGTTTACATAAATACTCGAGTTCCCTGGCACATACATTAAATTGCGCGCTTTTGAAAATATCTTTTTATAATTGTTGTTACGTAACATTTTCTCCCATTCATTTAAACATATCTCAACGTCATTTCCTTGTTTTTTAAGAACTTCCACGATCCTAGGGTGATCAGTCCCAGATACCATGGAGTCCGTTTCACAAACATTCGGCTCTCTTAACCGTTTGTACTGCGCTCTCGTCATCACGGATATAGTCTTTTCGCGTATGGTTTTCAAATCCTCGCTTGTAATCACTATCCTGGAAAGTGCATCTGCTTGCACACTTTCTTTTCCCTTAATATATTCAACCTCAAAGTCGTATTCTTCTAAACACAACCGAAACTTAGTTAACCTACTTGAAGGATCTGTCATGTTAAACAAATACAACAGCGGCCGGTGATCCGTTTTTACGACGAACCTCCGTCCGTACAAATATGGCCTAAAATGTTTAACTGACCAAACTATTGCCAATAAGTCCTTCTCAATTATAGGATAATTTAACTCACTTTTCCCTAAAGACCTACTAGCATATGCAACGGGTTTCCCGTTCCCATTACACAACACACTCCCTAAAGCATACCCCGAACTATCGGTTTGCAATATGAAAGTGTTGTTATCAGAAAAATCTGGATAATCCAACACCGGTGGATTCATCAACGCTTCCTTAAGCAACAGAAAAGACCTCTCACACTCATCGGTCCAACTAAACACGACACCTCTCTTACACAGTCTATTCATAGGTACCACTATATTAGCAAAATTTGGTATGAATTTCCTATAATAATTTACAAACGCTACGAACCTCTTTACCTCATCAACCGTCGTTGGACGCGGATAACTTCTTACGACTTCTACCTTCTCTGGATCTGGTGAAATACCTTCCTTCGAAATTACGTGTCCTAAATAAAGCACTTGCTTCTTCAAAAATTCACATTTGGATGGATTTAGCTTAAGATTTACTTTCCTCAAGCGTGAAAAAACTGATATAAGATTCCTGTTATGCTCATCCAAATTCCGTCCAAAAATAATTAGATCATCCAAATAAATCAGACACCTGTCATAATTCAATCCAGACATGGCAACAGTCATCAATCTGCTAAAAGAACTCGGACTTATCTTCAACCCCATTGGTAACCTACACATCTGATACTGCCCCTTATCAGTCGTAAAAGCAGTGTATCTCCTACTGCTTTCTTCTAAAGCACATTGATAATATGATTGCGACAAATCACAGTGACTAAAGTAAACAGCACCCGACATTGAATCTAAGATTTCAGTTATATTAGGCAAAGGGAATTTATCATCCTGTATCTTTTCGTTCAACTGCCTGTAATCTATCACCACGCGCCATTTCTTCTCCCCACTACGATCTGCTTTTTTTGGTACAACCAAAACAGGACTAGACCACTCACTAACTGTCTCCTCAATAATATTACTATCCATCATCTCCTGCACTTGCCTATCAACTTCCTTCTTCTGTACATAAGGTATTCTATATTGCCTCCTATAAACTGGAGTCACATCTCCTTTCAATCGTATTGACTGCTCATACACATTCGTGACTGATAATTTATCTCCCGGAACATGAAATATATCAGAATACTTCGCGCAAATTCGCTCAATGGACAATCGTTCCTCGGCATTTAAATAATCAAGTTTAAGCAAAGAAATCCTGGAAAAGGAATCCTGGCAGGGTCGCCATGCGATGTGGGGATGAGGAGGGGTTAAGTAAACAACATGGCGTGTATTATTTTGAGAGTCAATTGTGAACTGAGACTCAACTGTACCCAACTACAGTCCTCAACTGTCCTCTCTCCTTTAATAGGTGGTTTATATATACATAGATAGTACGTGACTACGTGCTAATACTAAGCCTACAGAGAACAGTATATTTATCTTAACTTAACCCTGAACAGTACGTGACATGCTGATGCACAACATACGTGCCTTCTCACCACACTCTAACCCTCTCTCTCTTATGTGACGCAGACGGAGTTGCGCGGGTCTGTTAGTTAAATATAAAGACATCAAGTCTTTCAGTATGATGAAAGACTTGATTAAACAAACAATACATGATTCTTTCTTTTATTTTTAGTCTTAAGTCTATTCCTTGTCGTAGTTGTGGTCGCTACAAGCACAACTTTGATTGCTTAATTCTTGGAAACGTGACACTTTAGAAGAGTTTGTCTCATACAACACTTGTTTGTGTTGATATCACCTATTGATTAATAAAGGTTTTATGCGTGATCGAGGAGCTCGTGGCTAAATAATCACTGCCGCTCGGTTCGATTCGGAAGCCGTGCTTGCCTAGGTTGGTCTGTGGATGGGTGACCACCCATTACATAACGAGTTTACTCCGTACCTCGGAAAGCACGTTAAGCCTTTGCTCTCGGCTGTCATTTGTAGATCTTTGACAGTCGTTACAGGTAGTCAGTGGCTCAAAAAGTCTGACAACCAGTCTTAGCAAAGGGTATCGTATTACCTAGTACTTACTGGGTTGTGGAGGTCAGATAGGCAGTCGCTCCATGTAAAATACTGATATTCAGCTGCAACCGGTTAGACTGGAAGCCGACCCTAACATAGTTGGGAAAAGGCTAGGCAGATGATGCGTGGCCGCAACTTTGAAAAGAAAATGGAGGAAGTTAGGCCAGCCATTAATTCAGACCCCTCTACAAATTCTTGAGGTACTTCCTGATTAGAGCTTTTAGGACCACATGCTGTATCTAATGTGTAGCTATTGTTACGTATTTTCTTTCTGTTAGTCTCGTTATTTATGACTTTCCAAACTGTCTTTATTTTATTTTCTGCTGTTTTGATCTTGTTGCTAATGTATATATATATATGCTATGCTTGCAAGCATAATCTAAATACATTTTTGTTCCTTATGATACTAAGATGTTTTACTGTAGTACAACTTTTGAACTTCAACTGTTAGTATCCAAGGTTGAGGCCCGAGGCCCATGGGTGGCATACAAACTGACACCAGGTCAGGCACTAACCACACGAAAAAGAAAGAACAGCTCCTTGAACATACTAACAGTTACTGTTAGTATGTCATATTTCAGTATCTACTTTTTTATTGATTTTAAAGGGGTACCTACCTTCAGTTTTAACTTGAGTATATTTTGATTTAACTTGTTGATATCAATAAAATGTTATATCTAAGCCAGCGAGGTGAACTGTACCTCAGGTCTTTCCTACATCAAACACCTTTCTCTCTAAATATAAGATTGTGCATATGTGAACCAGCGCCTGTAATTCTTGATATCGAGATAAATAGTGGATTATGATTATGCCATTTAGAAGGTAGCATATTTTAAAACATTAATGTCATGTTTCAGCCCATAAATCTAATAAACACATGCATCGAGCTGGCTCCTCCCGGGAAGATCCCAGTGGGGGTAACAGAGATACCCTTTGAGCTGCCGCTGCGTGCTCGACAGGCGGTGTCCCCGGGGTACCCCGGCTTGCTGGAGACCTACCACGGCGTGTTCGTCAACATCATGTACACGCTCAAGTGTAGCATGAAGAGATCATTCCTGAACAAGCCAGTCAATGCTAGCTGTCAATTTTTTGTTCAATACAGGCAGGTAAGAAAAACAAAAATTAAAATTTCTTTGAAAGAGATCTTCTGTAGATGTCAGGCGCACTCTAATGCTATATTATTGATATTAATTAAATCATTAGTTAACAACTAGAAGGGTGAGGCCAAACCAGCATAATAAGGTGAGTTGTGAGTAGCACAGTTCATCGTCGTATTAAAGGCCGGACCAGACATTTAGATGAAACCGTATCATAAATTGATACTGATTTATATTGACACACACATAAAAATATGATCTTGATATACGTAGTTCTTGTCTTGATTTAATTTCTAGCCTTGTACTTGAAATGGTATTGGTATTACAGCAAGAGCCGGCGCCAGTGAAGCCGGTGCGGTGCGAGATCAACCCGGCCACCATCCGCGCGGCGGGCGCGGCCGGCTCGCGCGCTCTCATGCCGCAGTTCCAGATCTACGCCGAGATCGACTCCACCGTGTGCCCGCTCGACAAGCCGCTCACTGGGAAGGTACTGCCTCGTTCTTGTGGCATTCATTTCAACGAATAAACCACACGCGCCCCTGTGTACCTCGAAGGGTAACCAGGGATTAAGTTGTTCCCAGACTTATCAGTAACAATAAAGTTATTGTTATTACAACTACCGGAGATTTATTGTGAAGGACGGTAAGGTTGACAAATGTCGGGCATGCCACCGTCCAGGCGAATCAATCCGTCACATTATCTCCGGGTAAGACTTGGCTCGCGAGGTTGTCGACATGTGGGATGTGGACTCAGCGATCATTGTGCCGATAGTTGTATCAGCCCATGGCTTAATTGCCAAGAGCCTCAATCAATACCTGAGGAGGCTCTCGTTAGGCAGCTGGATCAAGGGCTTGATTCGGAAAGCGGTACTCCTAGACACGGCTCGTATTGTTAGGAGGTTCCTCTCTCTGGAGCCCTGACCGCCGGTAGCTTGGACCCTGTTCCCAATACTATTGATATTGATTTATATTGTTTTTTCTAAGGAATATTTAAAAATGTAATTGATTTGTAAAGATATAAATAAAGGATATAAGTTATTATAGCAGAATCAAGATCATTTCTACCTCAAATAATCTTAAAAAGTTACCTTACTGCCATCTCTCTCTCTACATAGATTTAATATGCCAACACAAAATAAGAAGATTAAATGTTTTACCTGTGATTGGGTGGTCAGATCCGCGTGGACGAGTGCTCCGTGCCCATCAGGTCGATAGAGCTGCAGCTGGTGCGCGTGGAAACGTGCGGCTGCGCAGAGGGCTACTCCAAAGATGGTTTGTGCAGCTTTCTTAAGCAATATTATTACGCTTGCTAAGACAAAAGGCCTCACGAGTCCACTTTGCACTTTTTTATCACGTGTAGCGGTACTACAAAAAGTACTACGCGACTTATGACTGTACTAGCTGTTGCCCGCGACTTAGCTCGCGTAAATTTATAATTTAACAAACAATTCAGGTTGTACTCCGCTTGTAATAATATAATTCAATCATGATTCGAAAGAAACGTGGCGCCATCTATTATCATAAGAAGGTTATTGTTGTTTTCCTCGGGAACAGTACTTTTTTCGGGAAGAAAGGTCCCCATTGACCGTTTCTGTTTACCTGAAAACGTATATGCAAAATTTCAGGATGATCGGTTCAGTGGTCTAGGCGTGAAAAGGTAACAAACAAACAAATTTACTTTCTCATTTATATTAATTAATTTATAATAATTAATTAATTATTATTAATTATAGTTAGGCTATAAAAACTCGACAACAACTATACCCCACCAGACACAACACCCGTCTGGTCGGAGGATTCTCCCTTTTCTATAGGGGATGAAGAATTTTACACCAAACACGTAATTGTCGCTCCGGCAGCATCTACTGACGTCGGTATTAATGACATTCGTGGCGCTCAAATTTCGTTCTGCAAAACTTCTGTTACGGACCGCCATTCGGAAAGACGTACTATTATTGCGGTAAGGATATGAGTTTGTGTTTCCAGCGACGGAGATCCAGAACATCCAGATCGGCGAGGGCGACGTGTGCCGCTCGCGCGACATCCCGCTGTACATGGTACTGCCGCGCCTCTTCACCTGTCCCACTACCACCACCGTCAACTTTAAAATAGGTGCCACATCATTAATTATACACATATAATGTACTTAAGACTAACTACCAGTTAAACACCCACCTACACTAGGTACAGGATTGTCTTCTATGTTCATCAGATTGTTCGTATGTATTAATGTGCGTACGGGATTACTCACTATTTTACATTTTGTTTCAGAATTCGAGCTCAACATCGCAGTTATATTTGACGACGATTATTTAGTGACTGAAAACTTTCCAATATTGCTCCTGAGGAGTAGATAGTTAAGTTTAATTAACAATATAATATTAAAACCTCACTTTTTTTTTTTTAATTTTTGTTTAAATCAAATCAAAAGTCATTTATTCAAACTAGGCTGAAAATCAGCACTTTTCGAACGTCAAAGTTACATAAGACAGTCCCCCAAAAATGCCCGCCCGTCACCACTTCCTAGTGCTTTAGCTGGGAAGAAGAAGTGGTGGAACAAACTCCCCAGCAGCACGTCTGTCTGTTTAGTTATATAAACTTGATTCTATACAAATCGTATGCAAAGTAATTAACATTACGAAACACAAAATATTGGATTAAATTACACACTTACCATACGTTAGCTAGCACGCGCCAGTATACCAACAAAACAATGAACAAACTGTACTCAAGCAGATAAAAATTTCAACATAAAAAAAAACTTAAATAGAACTTAATACCTAAATAAAAGCCTCCAGGCATAAAGGGCGTGCCCGCTTACATAAGGCAATTGCTGTAGCTCGAAGTGAGAAATGATAAACTAGCCCCATCGAAGTAAAATAAGTAAACAATTACTAATAACAATTAAAACTGTACCTAACCTGTCAGTAGGAAAGCTAATTCTGGAGAAAGAACATAAACATTGTCTTGAGTTAATCACAGCGACCAACTATTCTTATCGTTTAAGTAGTCATTGATACAATAGTATGCCTTTGAACAAAGGGTGGATATTACTTTAGTTTTAAACGCATTAAAAGGCAAATCTAGCAAAAAAGAGGGCAGCATGTTATAAAAAGTTATACCAAGCCCAACAAATGAGTTATGTACCTTATGAAGCCGGTGAAATGGAGCTCGTAATTTGTCCTTATTTCTGGTGTTAATATTGTGAATATCACTATTTTTAGTGTATAAGTGTATATTTTGCCTAATATATAAGACTAGCGACCCGCCCCGGCTTCACACGGGTGCAGTATATACATATAAACCTTCCTCTTGAATCACTCTTTCTATTAAAAAAAACCGCATCAAAATCCGTTGCGTAGTTTCAAAGATTTAAGCATACAAAGGGACATAGGGACAGAGAAAGCGACTTTGTTTTATACTATGTAGTGATGTTGGCGAAGATGAATTGTGATGCCACCGTGAGAATACCAACATCTTTAAAAAAATCTCTCAGAGAAACTCTGGCACCAAGCTGGTAAATAGCTCGAACAGCTCGTTTTTGAAGAACGAATATATTTTGAATGTCAGCGGCTTTGCCCCACAGCAGAATACCGTAGGACATAACGCTATGAAAATAACTAAAATAAACTAATCGAGCTGTATCAACGTCAGTGTATTGTCTTACTTTTCTGACGGCGTAGGCGGCCGAACTGAGCCTGCCCGCTAGGCTCGATATATGAGGGCCCCACTGAAGTTTGGCATCTACTGTTATACCAAGAAAAACTGCCGAGTCTACAGTTTCAAGCATCCCATTATCTAAGACGATGTTGGGACCTAGATTCCTAACATTTGGCAAGGCAAACTTTATACATTTCGTTTTCTTGGCATTGAGAACTAGGTTATTCGTCGTAAACCAATCCGTGACCATTGAGAGTGCACTGTTTACGTCATCAAAATCTTGTCTATTCCTGTTTACTTTAAAAAGAAGTGAGGTGTCATCTGCAAACAATACAACGTCACAGATACCCTTTAAATAAAATGGTAAGTCATTAATATACACTAAGAATAAGAATGGGCCCAGTATTGAGCCTTGAGGTACACCTAACTGAACTGGTAACCCGGAAGATTTTACACCATTCACATCTACACATTGGAACCTATTAAGTAAATAAGAATTTATTACTTTGAGAGCTTCATTTTGGACACCATAATGATACAGTTTACGCAAAAGCGTGTCATGGTCCACGCAATCAAAGGCTTTGGAGAGATCACAGAAAACTCCAATAGCATTTTGCGAGTTCTCCCATGCGTCAAATATGTGTTTCAGCAGGGCAACACCCGCATCTGTAGTCGAACGACCTTTTGTAAAGCCATATTGTTCATTATGAAGGAGGCTGTTTAAATTAAAATGTCTTAGCAATTGCTTGAGTATTAACTTTTCAAATATTTTGCTAAATGCAGGTAAGATAGAAATAGGTCTGAAATTGCCAACGTCATTTTTATTACCTGATTTAAATAAAGGTATGACTTTACTACTTTTCATGAGGTCAGGAAAAGAGCCTGAATCAACACATTTATTAAAAGTAACAGCTAGATAGGGGGCTACGATTTCTATTATATTGCTTAATAGTTTAATGGAGATACCCCAGATATCACCAGTGTTTTTAGACTTAAGTGTGTTAAAAATATTAACTACATCACGAGGTGTTACATGTTCGAAGCTAAATAAGCGACTACATTTAGGCACACTACTATGCAAAAGGTTTTCAGCTTTAGACGGGGACGAATTCAAGGAGCGAGTCGTAGTTATAGATATGTTGGCAAAAAACTCATTGAATGCTTCAGCTACGTCAGCTGCTTTATTAACTAATTTGTTGTCGACCATAATCTCAAGTTGTTTTTCTTGTTTAACCGACTTACCCGTTTCATTGTTAATCATTTTCCAAGTGGTTTTTACTTTATTATTGGAATTTTTAATTGTATCGCTTAAAAATTTAGATTTAGCAAAAACACAAATCTTTTTAAATAGTTTTGAATAATTTTTGACATACTCTAAGAAAGGAGTGTCAAACCTGAATTTTTTCAAACCGTATAACTCGTATAGTCGCGCTCTACTTTTATAAATACCTGGAGTAGCCCATTGGTTAAAGCCAGCGGAGGTGCCATTAATGTTAATGGTTTTGGTCTTGAAAGTAGATTGGTACTCTTTTTGCACAACATCAAAAAGAGCTCCATAGATATCAATAGGATTCACGTGTTCTACTATAGATGGTGTAATTCTATGAGCTATATTATTTTTAAACTTGTCGCACCGACTAGCTGTATAAGGCCTGCATTCTATTTTATGCGGCTTTTTATGTAATGGCATAGGGAAGCTAGCTAATAAACCACAGTGGTCAGACGTTAAGTTACTTAACACTAATTTATTTTTGGCATCACAATCACTAAAAATATTATCAATACAAGTCGACGAGGACGCCGTGATCCTAGTAGGTTCAAAAAACAAGTTAATTAAATTATAAGACCTAAACAGATTGAGAAGCCTAATACTTAATGGAGTAACATCTAAAATATTAATATTAAAGTCTCCACATAAAATTATACTTTTGTTACTACTTTTTAACCTATTGAGTGAATCCTCCATTACCGATTCGAAAAGAATAAAATCTCCAGAGGGGGGTCGATAAACGCAAATTATAACGTATCGCTCGAGTTCAACACAAGACAACTCAATAGTGCGCTCGATAGAAAGATTAACTAAGTCTAAACGTTGTTTACACTTCAACTTGTTTGCAACAAGAACTAAAGATCCACCGCGAATAGCACTTTTTCTTATAAAAGCTCTTTGTACAGTAAAATGATCACTATTCATAAACACTACTTCATGTTCCTTCAACCAGTGTTCAGTTAAACATAACACCTGAACATCATAGTTCTCCATAAATAAACTTAACTCTAGCTCTTTGCCGGACAGACCCTGCATATTTTGATGTACAACATTCTACATATGCAGCTGTCCCGTTGTCGCACCGATTAGTTTAAACTACAAGGCGTATCAAAAGTAGTGTTAGTATCACTACTAACAGTAATCGATGGTAGACTACAGGTACCAGTGTCATGGTGAGTTTTTAGGTTTAAGGTTATATAGGCCTACTCTTGACCTCAATCTAGCCCAGAGATGAGGTCGACGATGGAACGAGCTAACCCAAAAGAAGCCTATTAACTCATGACTTAAATAGATTGGGGTCATATGAACTTGGGAACACCGACGCAGGCAGGGAATTCCACTTACACATTTATATTATGAAAATATATTTATACTTCCTAACTTGTATCATTTCATTTAGCAAGTTGCAAACTAAAGATTACTCCGTTTAAGATTCACTCGCTCTTAGTCATTACCAGTATGTCGGGATCTGTGTCAGGCCCCACGAGATTCGTTTGAATGGAGATTAAATGTTTTTATTTGCTCTTTACCTTACTGCAGTCAGTTGTAGATCGTGATAATTTTGTGGTCACGTTCCGATATTGAAAAAGGTGAAGCCAAAAGACTCAGACTTAAACTACCGTGCTTTATCAAAAAAGGCTAACTTGCGTTCCGTTCCTACCTCCTGTCATGGGTTACACCTCGTACAATATCATGAGCTTCATAAGATACGTATAACTGAGGAAGATTTTAGGAAAAAATCGACCTTTCGGAGAAATGCGATAAAAAAATATAATACGGTAACCCAAAACAACACAGGAATGATGTAACGGAACGCAATTTGTTATTGTTTTGGTATTTCGCGGTTTCGCCATGGCGTTGCGTTTCATGGTTTATCTGAAGTAAACGAACGTCCATAATAAATGAAACGATAAATACAAAAGTAATGTATCATTTTCAGAATCATGAACGTTATCACCCAAATCCTTATCAGCAACAATGTCAACTTTTCGCTGAACATTCGAAAGCTCCAGCTCTTCTTGCTACACAAAACAATCACTTTAAAGCTGTGACTGTCCCTCATCATGTAGTTTTTACGCAACCTGCAGGTGTTGAGGCACCCCCTGGGCCTCAGAGCCTCACACCAGCCGTTAAGAAGAAGACAGTAGTGCGAAACAAGAGCAGTGTTGATACATCTACGTTCAGCATCGAGGAGAGACTGGTAGCTGCGGTGTGGGTGCACGAGCGGAAGCATAATAAGAACAGTATGAGCCGAGTATGTCACTATTTATGTATTTACTTCAAATACATCATCTTTAACATTCGTCTTGTATTTTTTATTTGCATAAGAATGGAATATTAATTTTTGTTCAGATACCAGGCATAAACTATGCAAAAGAAATTTCAATAATATGTTAGTATTTGTTTCATTCAGATAAAGCATGACTTCAGGCAAAGATTCGGCCGAGATCCACCAGCTAAGAACACTCTGCTAGCTTGGGAACGCAAGCTGTTCTCCACAGGGAGTGTACATGATGCTCCTCGGCCAGGTCGCCCCATTAACAGGTTTGCACTCATCTTATTACTCAAGTGGTCATACAGTCAAATACAAGTGTTAGAGCATAGAAATAAAGCGATATAGCTGCTCTATGACAAGACAAGAAATAAAGCTGCTTTCTAATACTTCTGTGACATTAACCTTACAAAAGGTTAATGTCACAGAGCGTAAACACATCGGCATCCCCTCCCCGTCGAGCCACAAATTCAGCACAAGTACCTAGAAAAATACAACATCTTATTGAAAACCAATTAATCATCGCTTTTCTTCCCATATTTTTAAATGAAATATCACTTGTAACATCATTATTTTATTTAATATGACACTATTTCGTATTAAACTATCATTAAACAGCAGTTAATAAATAAATAATAATAAAAAGCCTTTTATTTCTAATCTCAGGTAATTTACACACTTTGAACACTAGGTACTTACTAATAATTAAAAGTGTTAGTCTTTAACTTATCCTTGTTAGATTTTATTAAAGGTTGGAGATGTGGCCCCATTATGGGTAAAGGCCTTGTCCATCTTTTCCTTTTTTCATGGTCCTTGGCAAGATTTAGCCAGTTTGAGTCAGCAGTCTGCGCTATATCGCTAGCCCATCTTTTCCATCACCGAGGAGTGCGAGATGACCTACCCAATGCCATTTTAATGCTGGTGCTTTTATTTATTTATTTTTGTACATGGAGGACTTACAGCTAATAAAAACAAACAAAAAAGGAAACCATAGTCACCAGAAAGCCAATTACAAATCCTCAACTATAGACTTAGAATAAAAAAGTTATGGTGTGAATACAAAAACAGAAAACACACCGCTTTAATCAAAAATGAAATGTTTTACTAGGCACATTAAAAAAAAAATTTGAAAATAACTCAGGGTTATCAATATTGTTATTGAGGATTTTGAGCAAGAACAAACAGTTAGTAATTTTACGTCGATAATTGGACAAAATATTTTATGAAACGTCTTTGGATGTTTTCAATGCGATCAACGTATTTATGATAATGTGGATTCTATATCTGAGACGGATAAGCTGACCTCTTACAAAAGTGCAATACAATTTTTTTTGTGTTTTAGCATCTGTAAAACACTTAGATAGACGCATGGGCGTACCCAGCATTTTTTAACGGGTGGGGCAGAAGTAAGTAAACTGTAGGAAATAAAAAATGCATTTTACACCTTATTCAAAATCAAAATCAAAGCATATATTTCAAATAGGCCAATTACAGGCACTTTTGAATTGTCGAAACAAAGACAACAATGAAAAATAGCTACAGTCCCAGTCCAGCGATATAATCGTTCAACTTGTAATATGCTTGCTTACATAGTGTGCGTTTAATGCATGTTTTAAATTTAGTTTCATTCAGTTCAAGAATACTTTGTGGAATTTTATTATAGCATCTCAAATAGTACCCCAAGAAAAATGAGTCTAATTTAGCGAGTCTGAAGCCTGGCTGAACTAATTGGTCTCTATTTCTAGTACCGTAATTGTGTCTGTCGCCTCTTTTATAAAAAAGATGTAGATTTTTTCTTACATACATTATGTTTTCATAGATGTATTGACAATGTACCGTCATGATGTTAATTTCCTTAAACAGTTCCCTTAGAGAATCACGCCTTCGAAGATTATATATGGCTCTGATGGCTTTTTTTGCAGAATAAATATAGACTCAATGTCTGCAGCCTGTCCCCATAGCAAAATGCCATAAGACATCATACTATGAAAGTAACTAAAATAGACCAGTCTAGCGGTATCTACATCAGTATATTGACGGATTTTTCTAATAGCATATGCTGCTGAACTTAGCCGCCCCGCTAGAGATGTTAAATGAGAACCCCATTGTAGCCTTGAATCAAGCGTAATCCCCAGGAAAACTGTTTTATCTACAAATTCAAGCTTCTCTTTATTCAATACTATATCACAATCGCTACCTTTAACATTCGGTAAAGCAAGTCTAATGCATTTCGTTTTTTTTTCATTTAATACTAAATTGTTTGCTGTGAACCGGTTATGGACCTGAAGTAGGGCATTATTCACGTCATCTAGATTTTGGGCCCGTCTATTTATCTTAAAAATTAGGGAAGTGTCATCAGCGAATAACACCATATTTTGAGGTTGGTGTTTCAATAAATAGGGTAGATCATTAATATATACTAAAAAGAGGAAAGGACCCAATATTGAGCCTTGTGGAACCCCCATTTTTACTTTTAAACCCTTTGAATTAACACCATTTATTTGAACTTGTTGTTGTCTATCATTCAAATAAGATTTAATCAAACCAAGTGCATGTTTACCTAGTCCGTAATGCTCAAGTTTCTAAAAGTAATGTGTCGTGATTTACGCAATCAAATGCTTTGGAGAGGTCACAAAATATTCCTATGGCGTCTTGGGACTCTTCCCACGCAGCAAAAATGTGCTTTAATAAGGTTACACCGGCGTCAGTTGTACAACGTCCCTTGGTGAAACCATACTGTTGATCGTGTAAGATTCTGTTGGTGTTAAAATGATTGAGCATTTGAGTCAACATTACCTTTTCAAACACCTTGCTAAAAACTGGCAACACGGATACAGGTCTATAATTATTTGTATCTTGACTATCTCCGGATTTGAACAGAGGTATGACTTTACTGTATTTCATGAAATCAGGGAAAACTCCTTGGTCTACACACAAATTAAAAATTAAAGCTAGGTATGGTGCTATAGTCTCAACTATGGATGTACAAACTTTGATAGACATTCCCCAAAGATCTTCGGTCAGTTTGACTTTTATTTGCCGGAAGTCTTTAATAACTGAAAAAAAAAAAAAAAAAACTATCATTGGGCTTATGTGTTTAAATTTAAATTCAGCCGTGCAGCCAGACACATTCGCCTTTAATAAACCAATTGAGACTTCAGGAGAGGAATTTAGACCCTCCGTAGTTTTTAACGGTATTATCGGTAAAGAAATTTACAAATTCATGAGCTACTTCCTGATTAGAGCTTTTAGGATCACATGCTGTATCTAATGTGTAGCTAGTGTTACGTATTTTCATCCTGTTAGTCTCGTTATTTATGACTTTCCAAACTGTCTTAATTTTGTTTTCTGCTGTTTTGATCTTGTTGCTAATGTGCAGGGCTTTGGCAACCTTGCATGTATTTCTAAAAATTTTTGAATACTTAGCAACATACTTGTTAAAAGTTTCAGTGTTTATATATATTATATTATTACATTTCAATAATAACCTGCGAGGGTCCTGGCTAAATCTAGCTAAAATATTGTGTTCAAATGTATGTTGTGCTTCCAGAACCCTCCTCTATGCTCACTCATCATACAGAGGCCGACAAGACAGTTTTCTGTCATTGTTGACCTTAACAAAGTTTTTATTTTAATGTGAAAAATGTCAAAGTACCCAAATGAATATTTAATTTTGTCATTATATTAATTTTGCCTAAAAATTCTTAGCTTCGGGTCTGAGAGCAGGGTGGGGCAAGTGCCCCATCTTGCCCCACCGTGGGAACGCGCATGGATAGACGTATTATAAACCCAAGCAGTTTAGAAGCTTTTTTGACAATTGCATCAATGTGTGTGTCAAAAATTATCTTAGTGTCTTGATGGACGCCCAAGTCACGAATAGTACTGCACCTTGGCAAGATCTGGCCCGCCAGAGTATAAGTAGTGGCTAGGACTGCACGTTTTCTAGTGTAAGTGATCACCGAACACTTGCACGGGTTGAAATCTTATTAGCCCGACAATACTCTTCAAGCCGATACAAGTCTGCCTGAAGTGCTAGTACATCTTCGAGCGTTAAAATATGGCAAAGATTTTCATGTCATCGGCAAAGCATCATAAGCATAATAGTATGGATGAATGGAGGCACTGATCGATGTCGTTCACATAGACTACAAATAAAAAAGGACCGAGCAACGAACCCTGAGGCACTCCGCTGGGCACGTTTACCTAACTAGACATTTAATTATTGAGTACTACTGCTTGTGACCTGTTATCAATGTAGGAAGAGAACCACCTCAAGAGATTCCCACGGATACCCATGTAGCTTGGCTTCTTTATCAGAGTATCGTGGTCGATCCGGTCAAACGCCTGGCTATAATCTGTAGACCACATCCTGCTTACCATTATCCATAGCATCTGCGATGAAGTCGTTAAATAAAATCAAGTTAGAAGTGGTAGACCGTCCTTTTAAAAATCCGTGCCTAAAGGAGCTGAACGAGCTAGCAAGGGTAGGATATAACTGGTTATAGACAATCCTCTCAAATATTTTAGCTAAAATGCACAGTTTCGATATAGGCATATAATTAATCATCTCGGTTTTAGACCCCTTCTTATGCACGGGTGTAGTAAAAGCAGATTTCCATACTTGGGAACAACACCTTGAGTCAAAGACTTTGAAAACAAGATTAAGATAGGCAGGGCAATGGAAGGCCCACATTTAATTAGAGATTTAGATGATATGTTATCAGGACTTTTAGCTGGATCCAAGTTACGAAGTAAACCGGTCACAACATCAAGATTCACTTATATGTGACAAATGTCAGATGAGGTTCTGTTAGTATCAAAAGGGAAAACAGGAGGTGGACTGGGAGTATTACATGAAGTGGGGTTGAGGAAAGTCGACATGAAATAGGACGAAAAAGCCTCACAAATAGAATCTCCGGTGAGTAATGATTCATCGTTATAATTTAATGTACTAGGTATAGTATTAGAGTTGTAGCGATTTTAAACAAAGGACCAAAAGTGTTTAGAAATTTTCAGTTTGATTAAGATAATACTTATAACAAGAAGCTTCCATAGTCTTGACTCTGTCATGCAAATATTTAAAAGTTAACTCGTCAGATTTATTGCCGTAGATCTTTTTTAGATATTTATATTTTTCTTTAATTGTTTTAACGAGTGATGAGCTGTACCAGACCGGGTATTTTTATTACGTACTAGCTTTTGTGGTATATACTTGTTTTGAATTTTTTTATGGTGTCTATAAAGTACTCAACCGACTCATCCAGTGATCGGATTGAAAACTCATGTTCCCAATTAGTGCCTGAAATCTCGTTATTTATAGAATCAAAATCGCCTCTGCTATAGATATATCGCAACCGCGGCGCATGGTCAAGGGGAGGTATTTCAAGATGTTAATATTGATTAACAGCGCAGGATGATGGGGATCAATGGGCACTAGAGGGTCAACACAATCACTAACACAGGTTAACTTATTTGAGAGGACAAGTCCAACAGTTGTCCGTTCCCGTTAGCTACCCTGTTATACTGTCCAAAGTCCAGCGTACATAACTCGTCTGCGAACAAACATTCGTTACTATTCGCGGGGTTCACTGAAACTAACGAAAGGTTATTAGATGGAGCCCACGAGATTCCACTCAAATTAAAATCGCCTAAAACTAAAAGCGGTGGCCCAGTGGTGGCGGTCCCGACTTACGAGCAGTAAGTCGTAGGTTCGAACCCCGGCAGGCGCATTACTTTGTGTAATTTATTTCATCACCACTGCTCTCAAAACGGTGAAGGAAAACATCGTGAGGAAACCGGCATGTCCTAGAACCAAAAATTTGAAGACATGTGACATCTACCAACCCGCACTGGGCCCGCGTGGTGGATTATAGCCCATTCCCTCTCATATAGAGGAGGCCTGTGTCCCAGCAGTGGGAACATTATAGGCTGACTATGCTAAAACTAAAAACACATCTGAAGTTTTATTCAGAGCTGTATGGTTCAGTTTGGTCAGGTTATGGTTCAGTTTGAACAAAGGGTTTTCGTTTTCTGAACAACTTAATAAAGTTATTAAGCTGTTCAGAAACCGAAAACCCTTTGTTTTATTTACACAAGTAAACAGCGCATATAGGTTCAACTTCAAATTTTTAAGCCTTAAGTTGATCCAAAATTCTCCGCCGAGGAGTGTAGGAGCGGTTGCGGAGTGACAGGAAACTCCCTACGCGTCGCTATAAGCACACCACCACCTCTCGCGTCTCGTCCAGTCATAGCATAATCCCGGTCACGGCGCCACACTAAATAACGATCAGCAAACAACTCCGAGTTTAACACACCATCTATTAACCACGTCTCCGTTAAAACAATAACATCGTAGGGATTATGTGAAACCTGACGGTAGAACGAGTCTGTCTTTGTTCGCAATCCCCGTACGTTCTCATTCTGATAAAAGACAGTAAGACACTGTTCACTGTTGTTAGCCATTGCACATATATCCAACAATAATTGAATAAACATCAACAACAATATAATATAATAAAAATTGCCAATTCATTTCGAGACAAGTTACACATAAAAGAGGCATGAATTTAAAATGTCGGTAAGAGTAAGTAAAATTAGCAAGAATGTTGATGAATCATGTCAATGTGAATGAATCATCCGATGTTAGGCAGGAAATGACTGCGAGCAAGCAAGCAGCAATGTATCACACGCATATGCGTAAGCGAGACAAATGTATAGTTAAGTATTGGAACTCGAAGACGAACAGCGCGGTAAGGAATACAATAGAAGCTCATTAGCAGTGCCAATTGATGTGCAAACTTCGATACATTTTAAAAGTAGAAATGCAACAAATTAATCTTGAATGTAAATAGAAGCGGTTTAAATAATTTTGTTTAAATCAAGTTCCTTTCTTATTATAAAGGTTTTGCAATTAACATCCTTGCGCACATAAATTTTACCATGTTTCACCCAAACGAATTCATAGTGTTTCTCTTTAGCGGCGATTTTAGTTATAATGAGAAGTTTTTTGGATTCCACACTTAAATGGTCGTTGACATAAATACGTTGTGGCGCTCCTTGAAAACCTATGTCAGAGGTAGAGATCCTTAACAGCACGTTTATTAAATATTTATAAAAAAAAGTAAAAAGTTTTATTTGTCCCAAAAGCAGTTACATAGGTTATAAATGAGACATCCCCAGTAAGTAATTGATAATACTTGTGTTGGGGATATCTCGCTCTTTCCCTTAGTTATTAACAATATTGAGACTTGCACAAATTATTACAAAAGGTGACCAAAAAATAAATTAAAGAAGAAAAATTAACAGTAAATGACTTATAAACTAATCAGCAGCTCTTTGTGTAACTGTAGCGTAGTTTTTAAATAGTGTTTGAATTGTTGTGTGTGTGTGTGAGTGAGTATGTGTATGTGTGTGTGAATGTGCATGTGTATTTCTTCTTTGAAGTGCCGATGTGTTCGAAGCTATTTATAGATTACACTCGGTGAATACTTATATTATTGATACGGAGGCAATAAAATAGTTTAACCAACTCTAACCAAAACTTGCTCAGTTTCCTCGTATGTTAATGTTTTAAGCCACTCAGTTATGACCTTTTTGCATACGTGTGAGACCTCATGGTAAAACCTTAATTTTTTGTTTAGAATATTATAAATGTACGCTGATTGGGTTGCATACTGACGCCGTGCAAAAGCGGTGCGGACCCTCGGGGAGTAAGCTACTACATACATCCTTTCGTCTTTTCTCCTGACTGTGTTGGTTAAGTGGAGTAGATTTTTATAAGCACAGGGTCGTAATTAAAAAGTTTAGTTTTCTTACTGTAAGTAAGCCACTGATTCTATATAGGTCGATACTGTGGGGTATCTGTATGGTTTATAGTACATTACTTTTATGAGTGACCTTTGGGCTCTTTCTAACTCAAGGAATTTATTTTTAGTGGCTCATCCCCAGACTGGTAAACAGTATGCAATAACTGATTGCGTAAGCGCAATATAATAATATAAAATATAATAATAATATCTGTAAGCTTTGTTTGTTTTCTGATGTTTGCACTTTTTACTTTTGGTATTCTTCTTTCCATCGCTCTCTGTGTTGTCACAATATTTTGTTTTGTCCTGTTAGTGTGAACCCAAGTTTGGCACCCATCCCATATATTAAGCTTGGTAAGAGGCAAACCTCCGTCACTACTTTTTTAGATTTAATGTGTAGTGCCCTTTTAGAGACCAGAATTTTTTCCAAGTAATGTTAGCTCTCTGTTGTATTTCTTCATCCATGCTCGCGTTTATTTCCATCTAGCCCCTTCGAGTTTGCCACCGGGGTGGTGGCTGGCACTAACTAGTGGCGTTTACCACGACGGTGGTCAATGGGACTTATTTAGTGTCATCTACCCCCTTCATAGTTATAGTAAGGTCGATTCTCATTACGTACTGGACATTATCATTAGGGAATATGCAAGAAATACAATAATTTTATATTTCATAAAAATACCTTCTATTGGCCCATAAAAACATTGTCGTACAATTGTTTAATTCTTTAATACATCACTTATTTTTCAATTAAAAATTTTATGTAGCGTGTTTTTGGTGAAACGGAACGGAAACTTAAAACGCATCGTCCCTCGATAGCGCCGGTAGTGACGTCAAAGTCTATGTGTCAAAGAAACATTTTTATTTGAAAAGTACTTTAAAGTTTCACTAAGATTTTATTATATTATTGTTATTGCAATTTTTGCTTACAATTATTAAAATTATTCTATTAAGGGTAAAAAATTAGATGTAAACAAGGCAGATAGAAGTAAGTGACGTCACATAACATGACATGAATGGCCGCGACTGTCCAGACGTTTGAACTGTCGTAGAAAATTGTAGGAGTTTAATTCCATGCATATTCCTTATTATATTGATTTTAATATTAAGTAAAATAATGGCTTTATGGAACCTTTTTTTAAAATAGTAAATAATTATTAAAACTATTTTTGTCTTTATGAACTAGCTGCCTACTGCTAGTAGCCTATGTCCTTCTCCAAGGTCCCATCTGTCTCTGTACCTTCATCAAAATCGGTTCAGACAGACAGACAGAGTTACTTTCGCATTCATAATATTAGTTAGGATTAGGACTAGTTAAGATTAACAATTATTGCTATATTTCATATACTTACTTCAGTTGGTAAAACATACCAGATATACATAAAATTAAACAGTACCTAAATGTTCTAAAAATCATGATCAATATTTTCGTTCTATCTTGCGCTCAACTATTGCAATCGATAAATGTGACTCAGGTTGGCTGGACAAATCTTCAAAATAGCTTGCATTTAACTAGGTCAATAGGTCACTTTATGTGACGGCTAAACACCCTTATTTCAGAATTTGTGACGCTACAGAATCTTAGATAATCGATCGAAAACGTGTCCAGCCATCTTGAAAAACCACTTTTCGCTGGTCTCTCAATCTCGGTAACGGAAGTGATTTTGACGACTTTTTGCATATCAACGGGCGTCACATAAATTTGTGACGGGCACCGAGCTAAAAGTTTTGTGATAAGTACAGTGGTTTAGTAGAAAAATGCAAAAATCTGTGTCCAGCCATCTTGAATTTACGTATAAAACTTATGGCTGGCACTTCCGAATCTCAATAACGGGGGCGTTTTCGAATATGGTTCCTTTACTAATACTTGGTGACGCAATGTGTGACAGTAATAACGTTTGATTTATGGCGTCACATGTAAGGGTTTACGAGAAATCAATAAAAACTTAATGTCCAGCCAACCTGAGTTCAAGATGGCTGGACACATGTATCTCCACTGCCTGATGATCTACGACCTTCGAAATGTGTTCAAAATTTTGTGACGGGGACGATAATGATAACCTGAAATTGTGACGGAGAAACTTTGCGTAGTTTCAAAGATATTGACCATTTAAATTTCCCCATACAAACACTGCAGCAGGGTAACCAATATTGTAGGTTTTATGTAGGACAAGTATATTTTAAGGTGTTTTCTTTAATGGACGAAAATCCGTGTATTAGTGATACTAATACGAACAACTGTAGATATTTAAATCAATAGAAGACAAAAATGTAGAAGTGAGGAAGGGGGGGGGGGGGGGTAATTTTTAAATGTTATTGATTATTTACGTGCAGATATCTATTCTTTTTAGTAGGTATATATTATGTCAGGAGAACTAAACTAATGCTCTGAAGGTATTTAAATGAAAAAATTATGTTTGCTGTAAATAAAATCACATTTATTTATTTGTACTTATACAGCGTTTCAAATGGCGAAAATGACGATGATCAACTCGCATTTGCACTTCCGTAACCCCCGCCTTGTACCACAACGTTGTTTTACCGCCGTCCTAAGGCCGCGTACCGGACGACGGCGGGCGCGGGCGCGGCGGCGGGCGGCGACACGCGTAAACTGGCCCGTTCGTACATTTGGTACATCTCTTCACCGTGACAAACTGAGCGAAACCGAGAACAAGCCAGCCCCCCTAGCCAAGTCACAAACAATAAACGTAAACTCTCAGTAGTCTTTAATAGATTTTGATTTGATTTCAAAATTTGAAATCTACAAATTGCGTAAAAAATGTATTTATTTATTTATTCATTCGTGGTAGCCCGCGAATTTCAATTTTTCTTGCGTTCGTTCGTTAAAAGAAATCAAAATATGATTCGCGACAATAACAAGTATGTATTTACATAATTATAACCATAAGAATCATCATACATATCTATAAGTTATTTGTTTCCGCGGACGAAAAAAAGAACTGCAAAAAACTCAAGAAAAATTGAATTTCGCGGGCTACCACGAAAACGTCGGAGGACAAACTATACTACCATGGTAGCTGATATTGGTGTCGCCATCTATTGCTTAAAGTTGGTACTACTAGGAGAACTGGTCGAATCTTAACTCTTAATTAGGTTGTCTTACCGCAGATTAATTAATAGTTACTAGTACTCTGATTAGTGATAATACTTCGAAAAGTACATACACTGACGGCTGTCGAGTTTAGTTCTCATTTTCAGTTACATAAGATAATGAACTAAACGCGAAATACAAGTGGGCTCTCTCTTGCAGCGCTGGTGGTCAATTATTATTTTGAATTAACACATACTTACTCTTTTCACTGCAGGAAAACCTTTTATTCCCACGGGGAAATCAAATACAAAGCAGGCGTGGATACTACCGGCCAATTAATCGATTAAAAAGAAATCCTTTATTTATGTAAAATTATGGTCACCTCACAATATTAATGAATGTTTGTATGGGAAAATTTAAATGGTCAATATCTTTGAAACTACGCAAAGTTTCTCCGTCACAATTTCAGGTTATCATTATCGTCCCCGTCACAAAATTTTGAACACATTTCGAAGGTCGTAGATCATCAGGCAGTGGAGATACATGTGTCCAGCCATCTTGAACTCAGGTTGGCTGGACATTAAGTTTTTATTGATTTCTCGTAAACCCTTACATGTGACGCCATAAATCAAACGTTATTACTGTCACACATTGCGTCACCAAGTATTAGTAAAGGAACCATATTCGAAAACGCCCCCGTTATTGAGATTCGGAAGTGCCAGCCATAAGTTTTATACGTAAATTCAAGATGGCTGGAAACAGATTTTTGCATTTTTCTACTAAACCACTGTACTTATCACAAAACTTTTAGCTCGGTGCCCGTCACAAATTTATGTGACGCCCGTTGATAAGCAAAAAGTCGTCAAAATCACTTCCGTTACTGAGATTGAGAGACCAGCGAAAAGTGGTTTTTCAAGATGGCTGGACACGTTTTCGATCGATTATCTAAGATTCTGTAGCGTCACAAATTCTGAAATAAGGGTGTTTAGCCGTCACATAAAGTGACCTATTGACCTAGTTAAATGCAAGCTATTTTGAAGATTTGTCCAGCCAACCTGAGTCACATATCGATAACGTAAGTAGTAGGTACTTACGTTGTCGATTTCTTTGTGCCACGCAGTGTTTCATATATTTGCCATTATTTTACTTAAAATAAAAAAAATCAATATAATTGATAATGTACGTAATGAGATCGACCACCTTACTATTTATGAAGGGGGCAGATGACACTAAATAAATGCCATTGACCACCGGGGTGGTAAACGCCACTAGTTAGCGCCAGTCACCACCCCGGTGGCAAGCTCGAAGGGCGTAGATGGGAATAAAGACACGACGAATCGTCGTGGAGAATGACAGCAATTGTTTTCCTAAACAACAGTTACAACTTTATGAGACATCATCATTCTCCTGCCCCATAGATCTATGCTTTGGAGTGCGCAACTACAGTACTTTCACAGGTTATTATGCCTTGTAACTGTGACTGTAGCTTCATCTTATTGTTTTTGCCATTCAAAAGTGCTTGTAAAATGGTGGTGGAGATTTGCCCTCATCTCAATTTGTTTGTATAGGCGAAGCATATCATCTTTCAGACATGTAATAAGATTATGGTGGTTCCTAATCTATATAAATAAAAATGAATCGCCAAATGTGTTGCTAAGCGCAAAACACGAGAACGGTTTGACCGCTTTTGATGAAATTCTGCACAGTTGTCCTACATACGCCAGGGAGATTTAATTTTAAAAAATGCACAGTTGTTCTATATACGCCAGGGTAGGTTTCTGAAGGGCCTAGCCTTTAAAAAGTTTTCCTGTTGAGGTGAGAAAAGGTGAATTGCAACGCATGCCGGGCGCAGCTAGTTTATTTATATATTTGTGCAGACGCACGCGCATTGAGGAGGTAGCGGCGTCGGTCCGCGCGGCGCCGACACTGTCGCTGCGGGCGCGCGCTCTGCAGCTGCGCTTGCCGCGCACCACGCTGCGCACCATCCTGTGCCGCGACCTGCCGCACGCGCCCGCACGGAGCAGGGAGTCAGCGCAGCTTGCAGCTGCCGGTACCATGCTATTACATTAATAAAGGGTGTAAATAGACCCTTAACATAGCCGAAAGGCACTTGTCACTCCCGGTCTTTGCGATATTTTTTTTGTTCTAGACCATACCTGGGAACCTTCTAGTTACAGAGAAATTGGGGGTCAAAGTTCCAACTTTTTCACAAGCTTTTTTTTAAATACGTGTTTTTACACACCTCCACGACCCCCGCACTATTAAATCCATCCAGCAGCACAATGCTTTGAGTGCTTTCCATCGAGTCCTACCGTCAAACGTTCTTTTTCACCCCAAAAAAAGTCGATTCCCAGCAATAATTTTTGCGTATAGTTACTTAGCTTGATGTACAGAATGCTTGGTTGACGGCTTCGTAAAGGGTCTGTTTACACCCTGTATGTCGCATTTACTACATTATGGATCCTCTCAGTTATGCTGCTATTGTACCGAAATTACCGCCCTTTCGGGTTAGGTACTTCTGTAGGACAGCCTATTTAGACCAGCTTGGCGAGTACTGGCTCCCCTCAAGGAGACTGATTATGTGGTCATCAGCATCAGCCTATAACTTAACTTTACCGGTCATAGACCCCTGCAATTTCATGCCTTTGACCCCGAGCTCGAGTACTCTCATCATCATGGTGCTACCAGACAGAGGTTGTCACGTGACCGAGTCTGAGGGCGCGCTCTCTGTTTGAAGACTCGCGGTTTGGCTGCTATAAGAAACATCAGAAATCATTTCATTTATCGCTTACTGTATGCAGGTAAACAGCAAATAAAACGGAATGTGAAGAGACAGCTGAGGCGGAAGTTGGAGTCGCAGGGAGAGCTCGGCGCTGGCGCGGTGCGCTACTGATAGTGTACTCATACGTCTTCAACTGCTAAGAATTCTGTTTGTATACTGTGATTTAGTTTGAGTAAGGTTTGTGCTTCTGTCATTTGATAGAAGCTGAGATTAATACGAATTATTGAGTTTAAATTTATGATCAAAGTCTTGTCTACAGTACTTTCTAATGAATGAAAGACTTTAATTCAACTAAATACTTTATTGACCTTAATATAGTATTGCTAGTTAATGCAAAGTTATAAAGAAATTAATTACAATTATTTACACATTATAATTAACAACCATGATTTCATAATTATGCTTTATAAATGAATTGCATCAATGCTGCAAGTACTAAACAATGTAACTTATAACAAACATTGGTGTCATGTAACTTATTGACCTGGTTCACCCGCTCCTGATAATAAGTTATGATTAACTTTTATGATCATCATCCGTCTGCAGACTCCTGTAGTCCTGCCGTTACTAAATGTCCGATTAAGTCACCTGACTCCTGGATAACTTATCTGGTAGATAATTTGTAAATATGTATAATCTATGTAGATTGAACATTTGCGTTTTGGAGGTGTAGGAATTGTAAAACATTATCTATAGGTATCTCTCATTATACAATAAAGTACGCAGGGTGGATTTTTCAAGTGGGCGTAGATGGCCAAATCCAGAACTATGAGGAATAGCGAAATACACTCAAAGGAGTCTCGAGCTCGATTTTGATTTAAACTAAAACTACATCATTATATTTTTTGAATATCAATATTCCTAGCCTGGAATCGAACCCGTTAATTTGAAAAAAAAAAAAAAATATTGGACTAATACACCATTCGATAGTGTCGCTAATAGGGATCAAATTCTGCGAAGTAATGACATGCGGCAAATTTAAGGAAAATTTAAAATTTGTTGTTTTTCACATTTTAAATAAATGTATTTGATTGATGACACCCGCAGTGCCCTCATCTTAGCAACGTAACATTGTTCTAATTTAAAATTTTGACTAACTGTTCACGGTTGAAGGAAAAAAAAGAGTAAACAATTTAAATTAGAACTTATAAATGAGTTGCCGCCAATAGTCAAGTGCACAATTTTTTTTTATAACTATTTCTAAAGCTTTGAGTTATTATCAACACGAAATCAATTTACAATCAACAAAACATTTAAAAACAAATGTGGCGGCGCGGGCCACATGACAGTCAACCAATGAACGCGCGAGGTGCGATCCGTAGCATGCCATTTCACAATTTGACGGTTTGACTTCGCTAGATTATAATCTACCGAAAAATAAAGCGTTAAATTGTAATTGTATTCTACGGTTCACAATCTTTCGACAGTTTACAATCTCGCAAGATAGATTATAATCTAACGGTGACTGATACAAAATAAGCCAACAGATGAGTGGCCTGTGATTCAACTGTGGACGACTTAAGAATCGATTTATTGGAAAAAGATTCCTTTTTTATTTCCAATGTAAATTCACATGTATTACATGTATATATAATAACACTCAGAGACTAGAAAAAGTTATCATGAAGAAAGAAAGGCCCTACAACTCTTTTAAGATATTCGTCTCAATGAATCAAATTGATACCTTTTAAATGATAACTTGTGGCCAGACGGGATAACATTTAGGAGATTCATACGATTTAGACCACGGTATTCCGATAAAGATGACATACAATTAAATAGATAGTACGTTAGTAAGTTATATCTGCAAAAATTTTCAGAGGCCCATGGGCGGCACAAAAACTCTGACACCAGGTTACGCACTAACCACACGATAAAGAAAGAAAGACTCCAAAAATATTAAAAGAAGTATGGAATGTATGAGAACTTTATTATGTAAATCGGCGGATGTGATAGTCCTGTTGGGTGCTACCGTGATACACACAAGTATTGGGTGATGTTGACGTTACTTCGGCTTCGGCACGGGGAAGTCGGCGGTGGACTGGACTGCTGGAGTGCTACAAGGCAGACCTCACGGCGGGGTTGCGCTTCGGTGGCGGAAAAGTGCCTTTCGCAAAGTTACGGTGGTGAAGTGCATAAGTGAGCGTATTGTAACGATTAAAGTAATAACGAGCTTGTCGTCAAATGTTAGTTATGTGCGTGTATATGCCGACAGACCAAACTGTGAACTTTACCGTGTTTGGGTGACTTGAATTCAATCATACAAGACATTAGTATCGAAGTAGTATTTATGTTAGGGGATTTCAATGCACATCCTAATGCTCCATTTTGTACTGAACTTGTTGATTTTTGTGAGGAAAATGACTGGATATGTGCCGATCTAGTCAAATTAGGTATGTCATCTGAAACTTATACTTTTCAAAGTGACGTATACGGGTGTAAGCCATGGCTAGACCATTGCATGGTAACCAAGTCAGCATGGCAGTCTGTGGTGAATATTATGGTTCGTAATGATGTATATTGGTCAGATCATTTCCCTTTACAGGTGACTTGTAATTTAGAAGTAATTAAAGCTAAAGTAGAAGTTCACAGTTATTTACGTAATAATATTGTATGGGGGGTAAGAGAATTAGAAGAAAATCAGAAATATCATAAAATTCGTATTAATAACTTCAGAAAAAATATGTTTGTTTCCTGATAAACTTCATGAATGTGCTGATAGTATGTGTCAAAATATACAACACAGATCTGTAATTAACAATTTATATAACAATATTGTTAATATATTAAGTCAGGCTTCGGCAAACAGTCGCAGTCTCTTACCTAGGAAGCCGACTAATGTTAATTGTGTCCGTGGTTGGAACAAGCATGTCAGAGACGCCCACAGGCAGGCTAGACCGGACCATCAATTGTACGTCTTAGGTGGTAAACCAGTTAGTGGATCCTTGTATGATAAAATGTGTGAAAGTCGACGAGTTTTCAAGTCACGCTTAAAGTTCTGTCAGAACAACCAGGAACATAAAATGGATATACTTGCCTCACAACATTCTGCTAAGAAGTTTAATAAGTTCTGGAAGGGCACTAGCGTCATTCGCGTCGCGAAAAGACAAACTCGACAAACAGTATATGCATTCTTCTTGGATTTATCCAAAGTTTTGATTTGGTTTCATATAAGCTTTGGACAAAACTAGGAAGTGCGGGTGTCGCAACCGATCTTTCTTTAGAATGTGGCGTCAGGCAGGGCGGGCTGACTTCGCCACGACTCTTTAATATTAATGTTAACCATCTGATTGAGGAACTCCGCAGCATGCATGTTGGATGCCATATTGATGACATATGTGTCAATAATTTGAGTTATGCCGATGATATGGTGCTGCTGAGCGCCTCGACTGGTGGTGTTCGAATTTAAGTCGAACACTAAGCGAAAATGCACAATTGCATCGACCGCAAGTATGCACATTCGCTCGTTCACCAAAATGTGGGTCAGTTCGTGTTCAGATCTCGTTAGAGACATCGCGTACTCAAAACCATTACCATTGTCTTGTAACTAAGTGTTATAGTGATTTAGTATATAACAATTTCCCTTACAATTCGAGACTAACTTTTACCACAACGCTTTTACTGCAGCGCGGCGCTGGAGTAGTAGGCCACCGTGAGACGGGCGGGGCGCTCGGGCGGCTCGGGCGCGGCCACGGGCTGCACGTAGTTGCGGCACAGCCCGAAGAAACTCTGCGGACGCAGGTTGCGCTTCTGCGCCTCGAACCTGCCACATTCACGACTGTTACAAAACTATAATTATGTGAAGGTCATCACGGTCAGCCTCGCTCGCGTCCGCGGTACCTCCAGCCGATGTGCTCGAAGCAGACGGCGCACGTGGCCACGGCCCACGTGTAGCCGGGGAACCACGAGTACTCGGCCGAGGGCGCGCCCTGCAGCTGCACGTTGGTGGCCTGGCTCACCGTCACGGTGTCGTGCATGTACCCGCCTGCAACATCGACGCTACTTAAGCCTCATACGATTGACTATTTGTACAATTGAACAAGTGAGCACTGCATGAGTTGCTAGTCTGTGGCAACGAACGCGGTGTTTTCCGGGGCCTTGCTTGTTATGAGCATGAGTAATATAAAATATTTGCATTGCTTTGAAAGAGCAATACAAAATGGACTGGGACTGAATGATCACGCCGAGGCAGGCTCTGCGCCTCGCGACACTGCCCGGTCTGTGTCTGTAGGGAGCCGCCTTAAAGGGAGCTACTTATCAGCTTCGGAACTTATTATTATTAAGCAGAATTACCTATATTAGTATAATTGGAGTGCACGCCCTCGCTAGACATAGCGAATACGTGTTCTTTCCGCGCGATGGGCGTCAGACACGCCGTGCAGCACAGCACGCTTTTCTGAAAAAAAATCGAATACCCACAAATATTCTCACATTGACAATATTTATTTCAATATAAAGAATGTGATACTCTGAGGAAACGCAAGCGCTCCCTAAGAGACACGTCAAACAAAATATGTACATCTCGAGCTGATCGTTTAGTAATAGTTAGAATTGTACATGTAATTTTAGTGCAACTACAGACTACTACATTATCAGATTTAAGTCTTCTTCCTCTCGCCTCCTTTGCCGTAGCCAGGTCTCTGTACCTACCGTCTAAGTTCACATATTCAATATTTAGATTGTAGCGTTACTTTGTTTATTAAGTGGCACTCCATGTGCAGGCGCAGCAGCGCGCTGTCGACGACGAAGAGCGCGAGCCGGTCGGCTGCGGACACGGCCAGGTTGGACGCCACCCAGAACGACAGCGCCACCGGCTCGTCCGGCAGGCGCGCGTCCGGCGCCAGCGAGCGGAAGTACGCGCGCACGGTGCGGCGCATGCGCTCCAGCTCGAACATGTCGTACACGAAGCGCGGCCACGGCGTCGCCGCCGCGTCCAGCGCGCGCAGCCGCTGCTGCACCGGCGCGCTGCACACACACACGTTACTGTCGCTACGCCCGACGCCACCCCGAGCCTACGCCGGTAGGCCGCAGTACGCACCGGTGCTCGGGCGAGCGCAGCGGGTCCAGCGAGGCCAGGCGCGCGGCGCGCAGCGTGTCCCGCGCCGACATCTCCGGCAGCACCATCACCTCCACGAAGCGCATCCTGCCACACGGAAAACGCTACTTTACTTTTTGTTCTTCTATAAACGTAGGTGTGGGTACCCTGCGATACTTGCCTGGCGTAGACATGCAGCGGCACGCTGTCGCGCGGCACCTTGAGCAGACGGAAGCGGTGGATGGCGAGCGCCTTGAACGTGACCACCGTGGTCTCGTGGGCCGCGCCCGCCGCGTCCGTCGCCTCCACGATGTCCGCCATCATGACCTCGCACAGCACGCCGTAGCCCGACACCATGGTACCCGACTCACTGCGCACACACAATACCACACATGTCAATACTCTTCACAATCAACTAAGCCTTGCAACACTCGCTCGGGCGAGAGCAAGGGGTCCGTATTAGAGCCGCCTATTCCTGATCATGATTAATGACTTGACAACAAGGGTTAAGTTTGCCAGAAGTGAGATGCGTGCTATACGCCGACGACCTGAAACTGGTTGCACAAATCAGAACGGACGGACGGATTGCGAACTCAAAAGGCAGAAAGAAAGGCAAGGAAGGCTCAAAGGCATATTGAGGCCATCTAAGTAGATCGTATATGTGTTTGACCTGTACGTATGTAAGTAGGGTGTATGTATGTATGTCTGTTTCTATGTTCCCTCGTAACTACTGAACGGATTTGGATAAATTATACGTCGTTAGATTAGTCTTGGACATTGAAATGAAAAACACAGAAAAAATTATAAATACAACTTATAAATTTAAAAGTAATTCAAACAGACAAATCGTATACAAAAGGTAGAAAATCGTAAACAGGGCTTTCCACGGCTATGCCACACGGAAGGAAAGTACCTTAAATATTGTATATATAGGACGTTTTACTGAAAGAAAACTTATTTATTTATTTAAACTTCATGTACAAGAGTGGTACATAGGCGGACTTAATGCCACAAGGCATTCTCTACCAGTCAACCTTTGGGTCTAATAGGACAGCATCCAGCAAAAATCCAATTTGTTAACATAGATTGATATACATAAATAGGTACATACTAATACACATATACAACATTATTTTTAGTATATGCGAAACCTAAATATGGTTTGTTGAGAATAAGTAACTGAATCGATTCCAATAATTTTTAAACCATGTTATATTTTTTCCCAAAAATATTTCAAAAAGTTAAAAGTTGGATACCGAGCGACTTTGAGTACCTATCGCAATAATTTAGGTACCTACTGCCAAATTATTATTATCAATGAGCTCAAGACGACGCTGGAGGCGCGCGCTGCGTGGTGACCGCGTTTTTGTGCGGACAACTAGGTAACAGAACGAGGTTATAACTTTGTGATTTTTCATGATACAGTTTTGAAATTTTGAACATAGATTCTTTACATAAAAATACTAGACACGTGTATCAGGTTTCGCATATACTAAAACTAATGTTGTATACAAAAACTTCATTTTGATTTAAAAAAATAATAAGAACTGCTTTCAAAGATTTTAAATTATCGCCTGTCTAAACCGGGAATCCAACCCAATATTTTATGATAACGGTCGAAGGGGTTAATCATAAGGATTATTTTTTTATAGTACAAAATACCCTCTGAAATAAAAGGAAGATCATGAAATTTAACATTTTATTTAAAATTTTGCTTCATATAAACAAAATTTAAGGTCTCCTTTCGTGTGGCATACCCGTGAACAGCCCCATATATTAAAAAAGTTAAATCGTCAGCAATTTTTTTCACGTTACTAAACTAAAAAGCTGAAAATAAAAAAAGTATTTGAAAAACTCGACTGATAACATGTAATAGAAATTGTATTTGTGTTATAGAATTTATCATAGTTACATTAAAATGGCATTGAAAGTTCATACCTACTTTTTCCTGTTTTTGTTAAGTTTATTCATATACCATTGTATAATACAATGGTCTCTGAAATAAATAGAAAGTACTTGCATGCCGTTGTACTAACATACTTATAAGCCAGTGGCGTGCAGTGGTCCTCCTCGGAGGGTAGGCTAGTAACTTTGAATGCCTTTGTGTTTTATAAGCCAAAACATAATAAAACTTGTATTATTTCAAAATTTAAAGCGATGACCCTATGTTTTTTTGAACCTAAATTATAGCCTTACTCAGTAGGCATCAAATAACATCATAATAGTGACCACTCTTCACACAAAGTTTTGAACTAAAGATATTAATAACATCGCGTTGACTAAATTTCTAGTCAAAACAAATACCTACACTACGTAAGCAAATCATTACACACCTTCGAACTTTTAACTAAATGGTATGGAATGAATTGGTACTAAATCGTTTGTTATGATTCACGTTTTTTTTTTTAAATCACAATGACTAAGTACAAACTAGCAATTTACCTAATAGTTATATCACGTTTTTATTAATTTAAAGATTTTTCTGACAAAATTATAAACTAACTATTGATTTAATCATTCAATTTACAAATCGATTCGAAATTCACATGTATCATTCGAAAGGCCGGAACAAAAAGGTATATAATATTACTTACCACACAAATAACAAACTCCTACAACTATCACTTCAAAACACAACCACAGAAAAAAATAAACAGCTATTAATTCACTCAAAATTCAACTTTTTCCACAGCGTATAAAATTTTAATTAAGCTGATTGGAAACAACGCCATCTGTCTAAAATATGAGGTATTTCAATGGCTTTCTATCAGTACAAGAACGAAGGATGTCGCTTAGTTAGAAAAATTCTAAAAAATAACACAGAGTGCGCTGTCAACAAAAAAAATAAGTAATAATAAAATTGGGCGTTGAGCAGTTAAGCAATTTTGGCACTTTGGCGTGTGGGCAGGTATTAAACAAAATGCACGGAAAACAATATAATTTAATTGTGTGTAAATTAGAAGCGCTTACCCACACAGCCAGCTTAAATGTTGCATAATATTTTGAAGATTGAAATGACGAGTATGAGGTGAATTATCATATTTTTGGATTAACTCTCGTAATTCTATTCATGTGGTGTCTATTTATCTTTAGACACCACATGAATCTTATCATTAAACGAAAATTGCGAAAACTTATTTCTTTTAACTTCTAACACACATAATCACCACACACTTCACAACAGAATACCATCTTTAAGTGACACTTAACAAATAATATTTACATGAATGTACGTTTCAAAACGAATGACTTATAAGTTATAACTTATGTTAGATATAAAAACATTCATGATTGAGTATAATTTGCTTGTCACATGAAACAATATGGCTACTAAATTTTTTTCTGACATAAGTGACAGACGACAGTAACGGTGGTGTTGTCATAATTGTTTTCCAAACTCCCCAAAAATCAAAGCGAAAAATAAAATTCATGTAGTTTTTAATTATTTTTATAGGGCTTTTGCAATTCTTATAAATACAATTTATCATTTTTGTGGAAAGTATAAATTCGACAATAGCACCATGTTCTTTTAATTGTATATAGTAGTCATTAAGGAAACTATCGTGTCTGTCTCTTTTGCTCGAATTCCCCGCAAAACACTGCTCTAATATTCTTTCATTCATAAATCTAGCTAGCCAATCATAACTCGTGGTGATCGTCTACAGTGAACGGAGTTACGCCCATAATCTACACATGTGTGCCGTTCCTACACACGGAAATATGTAACAGTGTGCGTAAAATTATGAATGAAATATATTGTTTTATAGGCTTTCTGACGTCTAGCCTCAGAATTGACAATTTGTAGCTACGAACTTACCTTACAGTAAAGTGTGAGTTTGAGTTACGTCACACGGGCGCGACAAGTTGCTATAAGTGTTCTAACAGGAGTTTTAAGGTTTTTTTTTTTAAATATTTTGTATTATTTTATTACAAAGTTATAATGCATTTGGCGTTGTTGGTAGGGTAGGCTAGGCCTAATAGCCTGTATGGACGGCACGCCCCTGTTATAAGCTATGGTAGAGTGCATTCATATTTCATCCTTTTCAGTAGTCAGGTTTTAGTTTTTGCTCAGTGTATACGAAACTAAGGTGAAAAAAAAACTTGAAAAATTTCACCATAATCCATCGCCTAATCAAGCCTTTGGGACACGGTGGGATCTGGGAGTAGTAGGGTGGCGGAACACCATGAGACACCTCAAGGGCATTGACAAAATTCCGAAAGACAAAATCCGCTATCCTCAAGAGCAGTAAAAAGTCAATATTCATGGTTATTGACCTTCAGGTCAAGGTCAAGTACACTTAGGGTCAAGGACAAGTGACTTTGAGATCAACGTCATGTGATCCCGGAGGTCATGGCCGAGTGACCTTGGAGGTCATGGTTAAGTGACCCTGAATTCCAGTGCCCTGACACTACCGACCCTTGACTTCGAGTGCAAAAACAGTATTACATTTATCTTCGAAATTTTCTTATATCTCGAAAACGATGTGTCCTATCGCAAAAATAATGATCGAGATCGAGATCGTCTCATACGGCCATAAGGGAAATTCACTGCATCTACCCTGGGCGTGGCAGACGTGATAACACGTTTGTCAATTGTAGGTGCCGATCCTGCCACTAGCAAATCGAGGCGAGGCCTCCTATTTCGAATGGCAATAATAATAAGGCGTAGTCGACATAGCCCCGCGGTGCTATGCTCTTATTTCTGTTTGCATGGTTTAAAGTAACCGAGTCGGGGTGCCCAAAGTTCCGAGCTCGCTTTGCTCGGTCTGTGTACCGATCCCTTCGATATAATTTTGACGACAAACGACTGGTCGGAAACAAAAAACAGCCCTATAGGTTAAAAGCAATTTTTAGGTGTTTTAAACGATAGAATCAAGAAAGTAATGTTTTGCGAAAATAACACTTTTTTGGTTAAAATTTTCAAGACTTTTTTCCTCAGTGCCCGGTTACGTACACTTCAACCCTTATTTCCGAGCTCAAGCTGCTTGTAACTGTTACTTTGTAATTGTTTACAATTTCGAAACTGTACTGTATACATGTTTTTGAAATTTTCTTGAGTACATAATTATGTAACTTTTTTTTATTTTCTTTAAAAAACGTTGCCCCACCCACACTAGGAATTTCTCCTGTATCGTGGGTGCGTTTACTAAACATTTAAGCTCACATACACAAACAGCCAGGACCGGAAAAAAATGTACGCCATACAAATATTTGTTCCGTGCGGGAATCGAACCCGCGGCACGAAGTGCAGCAGTCAATTGCTCAACCACTAGGCCAACCGTGCCGTCACTAAAAGTTAATATTATTTTTTGGTAATCTATTGTTAACAAAAATTTGATAAAAATGTGTAGTTAATTTTGACACCATTTAACGTTTACTTAATATTGGACACAGTTAGCATACTTATTTTTTTGCAATTTAATGTTGCTATATGAATTTGAATTTTAAGGGCGTTTCTATGTTTTTACTCGTGACTCGTGTTTTACATACTGCCCAGAATGTAAATACACACTTCTCTCGATCCTGCTGCAGCAGTATTTAGGTAATTATTGCCGGCAGCGTGAGGGGCAGCGGCAGACGCTGAATGTTAATTTAGTATAATAGATTGGATGTGTTACGCACTCGGGACAGAGCAGGCCGAAGAGCTTGTCGCGCTTGATGGCATGCGCCAGCAGCGCGGCGTCAGGCGCGTGCGGCAGCAGCATGGGCACGGTCTCGCCCGGGAACACCACGCCGTGGTGCGCCGCGGCCGGCACGCGCCCGCGCCAGCCCGCCTCCAGCACGGCGCGCCCGCCCACGTCCACCAGCCCCGGGCCCAGGTACTGCACAATACATACGCATATGGGGACACTGACACTGTTACATGTTGAATACTGACTGAGTTGTCCACAAAAATTAATAGAATTAACCAAATACACTCATCAAGAACACTTTTTTGCAGAAAAAAACAAGACATTTTTTGTGTTTTTTTGAAAGTCGGTTCAAAGTGTTTACGGATCACATACGGATCAAGTGAATTTCTTGCAATAAAAAATTATCCACTCAATATTAACCAAATCTAGTCTTCCAGATTGGCTTTTACTTTAATTCCTATGTTTAAGTTAACAACGTACCCCTATATTTTGTAAAATTAAAGAAATATTGCAGTTTTCACAAATTGTGGAAAATTATTCCAATTGGGTAACGGCGTCAATTAAATGGCAAAAATTAAGATCCCCTTATTGTATAAATAAGAAAAATAATGGTCTGTGTTTCCACCATTAACATGAATCACACACAATCATGAAACACGGCGCTTTGGCATGCTTAATATCAAAATCACTTTCGAGGAAAGGCTCATGTGCTTTCTACCAAGTCAAAAAGTTGTTGTGGGGTATGCACGGCAACTATACTCGGCAGGCCTCTTCTTTGAAGCATATCCCATGCTTGCTCAATTGGTTCGAGGTCTAGCGATTGTGCAAGCCACGGCATTGGCAGATCGTTGCATTGAGGTTGCCCGTGATCCAAGTGAAATCGGTTCTTCCACCGAACTAAATGTAAATACCGACCCATATCATGTTCCCTCACCATAAATGAGCTTCCTGACAAAATCTTAAACCTTTTTGACGTCCAGAGGTACTCCAAACTCGAGTACGTCTTGTATCATACCGAAACGAGATTCATCGGAAAAGCACACACAACGCTAGTCTACTTTCTCCCAATCTCTGTATTCGCGAGTCCATTGTAAACGCGGGCCCTACGATTGCAAGGTGCTATAGGTAGCGCTAGGGAGCGGTCTTCGGGAGCGCAGACCCACTTCACATAAACGATTTCGGATAGTTTGATCGCTTATTAACAAACCTAAAGACCTGTGGAGCTTCAATATCATGGCGGTCATGGACTCATGGTACGATTCCGTCGAGCAGTATTTTGGATATACCGGTCCTGTCTACGAGAGGTGATGCGAGATCGTGATCATGACTCTCGGCCACGCTGCCCGTGATGCGATAGCGTGTCCAGAAGCGGCTTATAACGCTCTGTGTAGTGCCAAATATTTTTCTTTCTATACTTTTGTTCATTTCAGTGTGCAAAAACAACGTGGCTAATGCTATGCACCATTTTAAATGTGGTTCTATTAATAAAACGTTTATATTTTTATCAAAGAGGTTATGCAATGGCGATGTTTATGTTGAATATGAGCTACGCACACGGCGGTTTCCAAGCTTATTCGCGCATACTTCGCGAATCACTTATGCGGAATCAATTCAAAGTAAATGATTCCATACTTTTGCTCGCGAGTGTAGTTAATCAAATGTAACTTTTTATCTTTTCGTACTCTTAAAAACACCGTTTTCTTACACCTCCCGTTCTTTTAGCTCGTGTATTGGAGACGTTTTTAGGGTTCCGTACCTCAGTTGGCAAAAACGGAACCTTTATAGGATCATTTTGTAGTCCGTATGTCAAGATATTTTTCTCAGGAACGCGTGGAGGTTTCAAGCTGAAATTAATATCAAATACTGTGGTTTGCTACCCCTTGGAGCAGTGAAAAAATTGAAACAACGCTTGTAAGTCAACGCGATCAAAAGATATGACCGTTTATGTCGCATATCTTGCGATTTCACAAGGGAATCAAAACCTAGGTACATCCCGTTGACCTACAATCATGAAATTTAGCAAGAAGCAATGTCTCAAAGTACGAGTAAAGGAAAAAATCTGAGCACCGCAAATATGTAGTTTAATGACAAAATACCTACAAGTTTATACGGAACCCTCGGTGCGCGGGTTAAAGTCGCACTTGGCCGGTTTTCTTTATATTTTGCGGCATTTTGTCGTGGTACAATTTGATAGCACCACTATTATATAAAAGATATTCAGCAGATTTACATCCGTAGAGATATAACAGCCCTACGACACTTCAATATCCAGTTACTTTCAGTATAATAATCCTCAATTCAATATTATTAACGCTATAAGCCGTATAATATGGTAATCGTACGCTTAAAGTGCTTTAAGCTAGTTGATAGAGCTTTCTCATTTTCAATTATGCAGACAGTTGCTTAACAAAACTTAAAAATACCTCAAATATTCAGCTACTGAATAACTGACTATGATTAAAGTACATACAGCTTGAAGGGAATAGAAAATAGGTTATCCAGCGACCAGCACTATAAAGGAAATTTATTTTAAAGTTATACAGATAAATTCTACCACATCAGCCCTTATGCAGAACTCAGCGGTTTCTGATGCTTTAAATTGAATAGCGTATCTTTAATTGTTCAGTTCATGACCAATAATAAGTTTTAAGAAAGAAAGTCAGTGCTATACATAATTTATTAAGATTAATTAATACTAGTAGCCCAAAAACAATTGAATACAGCATTTGGCTATCATGTAAGCTTTAATAGCGATGTAATAAAGCTTTAAGGGCATTACATGGCTCAAATCCCAAAAACAGCGTATGTTCAAACAAATTTGTTGATGAATCCCTTCGTGCATTTTCCATATAAAAAATATATGTTATAGTTATGTTCATCACAAATAAATTGTATTGTTTAAAATTTTAATAAACCTTCTCAATTTTTTTTGGTTAATAGTAGAAAATAGGTCCTTTTTCAACCTTAATTGTAAATTATCTCTGTAACGGCTGAATAGATCGGCATGAATTTTGTAACAACAAATACGTAATGATATACTTAACAATCTGTATTCTTTTTTTTTTGTTATTTCTTTTAATATTTTTAAATAATAAATAAAAACTGAAATTTCGCGAAATGTGCGGGGCAAGCCCTGCATACTCAGGACCGCGATACGTCAGTGCCTTGACGGCTCTCGTGACGGGTGGACTGCACGCGTGTTCTTTTTTCCAAATAAAATTCAAAAATGCACGTTTTTAATGATTTCTGAATGAAATAATATTGTAAATGGTACAGTTATAAATATTTCGTAAAATAAGAATAGAAAATACGTTTATAAAATATATTTAAAGTAGTTTGTAATTTCGTTTTGTTCTTTGAACCTATCATAGAGTAAGCCTGACAAGTGACAGCTATGCCTAAATCTACACTTCTATACAAATAAATCAAATTGAAATGTCTGTTTTTAATATCAAAATAACGGCTTTTTACTGAATGCATATGAAAATATATCCGGCACTTATAACAAAAACACATATTTTTTAATTTCTGTCTTTCTGTCGGTCTATCTGTTTGTGCCGGCTAATCTCCGAAACGCCTGGACCGATTTCGACGGGACTTTTACTGGCAGATAGCTGATGTTATAAGGTCTAACACAACAAGTAATCGGATGGACCTTTGAGTAAAAGTGCTTTATCTTATACCATTTCATTTTTAAGTTTAGATTTCATGGTTTTCTTTTAATTTAATTTATCATGTTTGTTAGAGAGATTTGATCCATAAATGATCGATTCATGTCATAAAAGTACAGGATGTTATTTTTTCGAATTTTAGTCGGTTCGACTCCCGAGTGTGGCAAGCGAATTTTCGAAAATCTTTGAATACAGATTTGTATCTTTTGAAAAATTAAGTAATGTTTCCTTTGAGTAAAATTTGCTATCTCCGGTATTTAGAGTACTTTCCCTCCAGGTGAGGTTGTCAAATTCCATCCTGTATATTACAGGCAATTTCGTGTGTTCCTGGAATTAAAGAATACGACCACCCCATAAATAAAAGGCGACTTAGGGAACATTCGACCTACAACGAAGATAGCTCTATGATACACTAGATAGTCCAGCAGGCCAAAAACACCTTTACCGGCTTGCTAGAGCTAGAGAGAGAAAGGCGAAGGATGTATGTCAGGTTAAATGCGTAAAGACGAAGCTATTTATCTAGTTATTTCGGATTGTGAGAAAATTAAGGATAGGTGGAAGGGTTTCTTTGAAAGAGTGATGAATGAGGAGAATGACTGGAGTGGTGTGCTTGAAAATAAACCAGCGAATGAGGGACTAGTGAGAAAGGTTAGTTTGGATGAAGTGAGGATTGCAGGAAATGGAATTAAGAATGGTAAGGCATTAGGACCGGACGGAATACCGGTAGAAGTATGGAAGTTATTTCTGATGAATAAACCGTCGTTTATTCTTCAGTAAACTGTTGCCGGAAGAAACGATTCCTGACGAATGGTGTAACAGTTAGCTGGTGCCCATTTTTAAAAACAAAGGTCATGTGGTGGATTGCAACAATTATAGAGTAGAGGAATAGAGCTAATGGCACATAGTATGAAAGGAGCTCGTGGCTAAATAATAACAGCCACTCGGATCGATCTTTAGGTTAAGCCGTGCTTACCTAGGTTGGTCTGTGGATAGGCGACCACCCATTAAATACAGAGTTTCGTTCGTGCCTCGGAAAGCACGTTAAGCCGTTGCTCCCGGCTGTCATTTGTAGATCTTTGACAGTCGTTACAGGTAGTCGGTCTTACCAAGAGGTATCGTACTATCAAGTACTAACTGGGTTGTGGAAGTCAGATAGGCAGTCGCTCCATGTAAAATACTGGTATTCAGCTACATCCGGTTAGACTTAAAGCCGACCCTAACATAGTTGGGAAAAGGCTAGGCAGATGATGATGTTACATAGTACGAAAGTTTGGGACAAAGTTGTTGAAAGGCGACTGAGAGAAGAGAGCCAAATTTCGCAGAACTAATTCGGTTTTAAGCCTGGTCAGGAAAAGACGGAAGCCATTTTCGCTATCCGCCAGCTGTGCGAGAAATACAGACGTGCACATAAAAATTTGCACATGGTTTTTGTAGACCTCGAAAAGGCATACGACCGGGTACCCCGTGAGGTACAGTAAGGGAAGTATGTGCAGTTGATCCGCGCGATGTACAGTCGATGCAGTATCCAATTTAAGTCGGGTCTACAGACGGCAATACCGGCAGCTTCAATGTGGTTTTCGGCTTGCACCAAGGGTCGGCTCTCATCCCTTTTTTTTTTCGGTTGGGAAATCTTTAAATGACCCGCCCCCCGCTCTGGACGGAGCGGAAGGGAGTGTCAGACTTCTACTGACTAAAACCCATCCATGTTCCTTCTTTGCCCTTTGTGGTCCAGGGCCGCGGTATCTCTTTCGAACAGTCCCGCAGCTCTGGCAGGCATCGGCCTTTGCGGACCCCTTCATTGTTGCTGACATCTCTTTGTGGCGCGCGTGGAATACGAACGCGCCGTCGACACGGCCTGTCGTCAAAAGACGGCCGGACGGCGATCTAGCCCATTACTCACCGTCCACAGGCTCGCGCCTACGGTGGCCGGGAACGACCACGTGACCCCCGACGCCCGGGGTGTCTCCCGCGGCGGCTGGAACGTAAGGCTCTTTCCCTCTCACGTTCCGCCACCTCCTTCTCTAGCATGACTGCTTCGCAGAAGGAGGTGACGGCTTCCCATTCTTGCTCGCTCCGAACAAAGGCTTGAACCAAGGCCGGACGCGAGAGATCGCCGCCGCCAATCGCCGCTACGAGGAGGCTCTCATCCTTTAGCTCTTCCTCCCTTACCTCTTCCTCGTGATAATGGACGCTCTCGCGTCAGACATCCAGGAAGAGGCACCCTGGTGTATGCTGTTCGCCGATGACATTTTGCTAAGAGCGGCCAAGAGGTCCAGAGCAGATTGGAGATGTGATGGCAAAGACTGTAGTAGAGAATGTTGGTCTGCAATTGAGTAGAACCGAAACGGAATACTTGTTTTGCGATTTCGTCGGTCTCTCCAGTCTAGTGCCTTTAACTCTTGCCGGAACGCCCATACCGATCTGCTTCGACTTTCGGTATCTCGGATCGCTTGTCCAAGGGGATGGCAAAGTAGACCGGGACGTAACGCATCTGATCAACTCAGATGGATGAAATGGCGACATGTCACTGTAACAGCAACTTACGACCCACGGATGCCTCTCAAGTTAAAGGGGAAAGTATACAAGTCCGTGATTACACCTGTCGCACTGTATGGATCAGAATGATGGGCTGTGAAAAAGATGGATGAAAAACGACTCCACGCAGCGGAGATAAGAATGTGTGCGGTGCTTACTTCATGAAAGTCTACATGCACCATTAACACCAACACCAATTCCAATAAACGACCAACCGACCTGTTCAAGATATTTGAATTTTAATGACTTTTTTGTGTATGGAAACATTTTGTTCTTATCAGAGCGTGGCAACATTAAAACAAAGCTATATTTTATTTATTCCGCTCATCATCAGACATCCAACTTTATTTGGTTTTCGATGCAAAAAATCAACCAATGACGCGGTACATGAACTTCTGCAATCCATTATTACCAAACTGGACCAAAGGTATAAATGCATAACACTGTTCCTAGATCTAGCAAAAGCCTTCGACACAGTCTCTATCCCTCACCTACTCAAGAAGCTAGAAAGGCTTGGTGTACGAGGTATTCCCTTAAAATTAATGACGGACTACCTTACAGAAAGAAAGCAAAGAGTTCGGATTGACAGTAGGCTGAGCAATGAGGCTCAAATCAAATACGGTGTGCCTCAGGGCAGCATACTCGGCCCCACGTTGTTTTTGGTGTACATCAATGACCTCTGCCAACTCCAGCTCCAAGGTGGTAAAATTGTTACTTTCGCTGATGACACCGCTCTCTTTTTTAGTGGAAAGAGCTGGCAGGATGTTTTTCGTACTGCTCAAGATGGTTTTAACCAAGTCTGCGCATGGCTACGTTCAAACATATTAACTTTGAATGTTAACAAAACTAAATATGTCGCGTTTGCCCACAGGTTAAATCAACTGCCTCCATCCTATCTTAGTATTGCCTGTCATGCTTGTGCTCCTGGCACCTCCTTGTGCTCTTGTCCCACTCTCCAGAGAGTCAACGACATCAAATACCTTGGTATCGTAATTGACCAATTCCTGACCTTCAAACCGCATATAAAAGCCTTGGTATCCCGTTTGCGTAAACTTATTTACATCTTCAAAACTCTGAGACATGCAGCAGACCGAAGGGTTACTAAGATGGTCTACGATGCCTTATGTCAATCCCTTATCGACTATTGTATTACTTCCTGGGGAGGCGCCGCCAAGACTCACCTAACTGATGTCGAGAGGGCACAGCGCGCTATTCTCAAAGTTGGTGCCGGACTTCCTTATTTATTCCCTACTGTGGACCTTTTTAAGAAGTGGGATGTGCTTACTGTAAGGCAGTCCTTTGTTTTGCGCACGGTGCTTAAAGAACACTCCCTAGTGCAATTCAACCCGAATCTCTCAAAGGATAAGCGCCGAAAAGGCAGGGTATGCCAAACTCAAGCTTGCAACTGTTCGCACACTCATAATTTCTTCATATTCCTCGGACCATACCTATATAATAAATTAAACAACATCTTGACTATCTATCCTTTAACTAAATATAAATGTAAATCCTCAGTCACTGCATATTTGAAAACCCTAGACTACCAGGAAACAGAAAAACTGTTGATCCCTCTTAAATAGACCACCTCCGCTAACTAACAAATCTCTCTGCTGCTTTTCAAACTAATATGCTCGTACCTCGGGTTTCCTTCAATCATGCTCGCACCAAATGTTCTTTCCATCTCAAGCAACCTCCTACGCTTACACACTACACTAATCACATTTCATTCATTCACACTCTCCAGTACACATACACACACGCGTTCTAATATTTCCACAAAATTTTGTTTTTTTTTTTTCATACTGTGTTTTTGTATTTTTCTACTTAGCTTCCTGCACTCTTCTTACTTGCAAAACCTACTCAATAAAATTAGGTCATAACAGGCAAATTGCTGCGGGAGGGCCCTGGTGACTTGTAATACAGGTTTCTATAGAGACTTACCTCAAGCACCAGTCTCTCACAAAGTTAATTACATGTTCGTGCTCCATTGTAACCTAGCATTAAGAACTTGTGTAGAGAAAATAAATTGATATTTTATTTTTATTTTTTTATTTCTACACGATGTAATACACAGTCAAGTTAAATTATCTCGATACCCAACATGCATGTGAAGTTTCGCTATCAAAATTTGATCTTGTAAAACTATAAGGTGTAAATCTCAATCATAAAGGTCATCATCAGCCTTCAGAATGTGAAATGTAGAAGCACCCGTGGTCAATTAGATTAAAGTTGAAAGCTACATCATTCTAACTATTTCTCTTACTGAGAACCGATAAGCACTTACCTGGTCATCATCAGACTTTCAGAATGTATCAAGTAGTGGTACCCGTGCTCAGAATAAAAAAAAAGAAAGCTAGCTCATTAGTCAAACTGTATAATTTATCTCAAAATAAATATAAATTGGAACAAAATGTATTCAGGTCTCTCAGAGAACGAATAAATTAGGCAAAAACGATGACAACAGTGCGACACATCTGTGTTCTTGCTTAATCTTTATTGTAGTAAAGGTCGTTTGCCGGTAGGGGCGCCAAAAAAACAAAAACCAGTACAGGGGTCAAATCATCAAGGTCATCGAGCAATGTAATGCCCTTAAACTGCATATTGGTACATTTCCATATTGTTATATGGCTTATGTGTTGCTTGGGGTGCGACATTTTCGTCTTACCTCGACTGTAGTGGTGCGTAAACCCATGTCTGCTTTACGCATTGAGGCGGTCTTCATGACCATCAATGGTCATGAAGACCGCCTCAATGCGTTGGACTAAATCATCCTTAGTTTCAACTTCCGTGGCGTAGACAAGTTCCTTACCTGACAGTCACAACGGGGATAATTACCTAGAATTTTTACAAACAGACTTGTTGAGACAGTAGTTCCCTATTTAGCTTTAATATTTAATTTATGTGTAGACCAAGGGGTATTTTTAGATTTAATAAAGTTTAGTAAAGATATACCACTTTTTAAATCTGGAGACAGGAAAGACACAAATAATTATAGACCCGTATCATATATCTTGCCGGTTTCCAGCAAGGTATTTGAAAAAGTGATGTTAAATCAGGCGCTTACAACGTAAACACTGGCTCCTGTCAACTCCTTTTTTCAAAAATTGATAAATAATAATAAACATTAAAACAGTGCAGTTAAAAGTGTTGTGAACAATTATAGTGAAAGAAAGTTTACGTACAAACGTTATCTAAACAGAAACAACCCTGTGACAAAAGTTATTCGTGCTGTGATCATACTGCCTGAACTGTTCTCTTTGAACTGAACAGAATCAGAACAGATCTCTTTGAACTGAACTTCTAACTGATGTTCTATTACTTCATTAAATAGTCATTATCAACAAGAAGGAATATCTCGTGAGTAATAAATTAGATCTATAATCAAGTGCTATAAAAAAGGAAAACTTTGATTTAACATTTAAAATAAACCTGGTGGGTAATAGTGGAATTAAGGATTTGAACTGCATACCGTTATGCAGAATTATTCTCGAAAACAAAGAATTGTTCCTTAAAACTATTGTAGATAGCAGCACTTTCTATGTCAAAGATATATGAACACCAATAACGACATCTATCGACGAGTAGCTGAATGTCTAAGCCATAAGTTCTAATCTGTAGCTGTCAGATAGATGGCAGTACTTTATATGGGACATTAGATATAGGTGTCTGGCAGTGACACCTATCGGTGAATAGCAATAACGGTAACACGATTACTTGACTGCTTAATCGATACCTCCTAAATCTCCCCACACCTACAAGAGGGCAGCACAGGCAAAGTAAACATGGATGAAAATATAACGTACCGAGACCGAAAGCTATTCAAGACAAGCTCATTATGTGATATTACTGTAGAAAACTCGACCCTTTTTGATACGACCATGATGAGCTTGCCCAACACTTCTCTGAACTCTAGTCAGACTATTATAGATTTGCAGGAGAAAATCCAAAGTTTGTCTAACGAACTACAAAGTGCGCATTTAGAAATAGACAACCTTAATACAGAAAATGTTCAACTGAAAACGGAAGTACAAAAATATATAAAAATAATAGATACGTATAAAGAAATATATGACGGTCCTGATAAAAGAAACCTAACACCAATATCAAGTAGCAAACGACGAATTAAGCGAAACAATATTGCAACGCCTAAAAGAGAAGCGGAGCAATTAATCACAACAACGCCACTGACAAAATATGACGAACAAACTACCAGTAAAAGGAATACACACTCAAGTACTTTAAATTGTGACATGGCACCAACCACAGTACCTATCCCAACTATGACTCACAAAGCCACCCAGACAAACAATCAATTGATCTACCATTCCCAGTCAGACATAATTACAGAAACTCCACAACAAAGCCACAATATAAGTAGGTCTACAACAACATGTCAAGGAGTAACTGATGGACCAAATGAAGGTGAATCAGAAAATACTATTTCATTAACTTCCTACCGTAAAACGTCAAATAAAGACAACAACACTTTGCCGACTATACGACCAAAGATATGCATAATCAGCAGCGAATCTTCAAACAGAATAAGTCCCATATTAGAAGAAACTAAACTACGAAAGTATAATATGTGCCACTATCGTAAACCCAAATGTGGAGTAAAGCATATTTTGGACAAAATTGATGCAAAAGTTCAAAACTTTACACATATGGACTACTGTATTGTTTACATTGGCGAGGAAGATTTTAGAGCAACACAAAACTATGTAGAACTAGTAATGTATATACGTGAAAAATTAATGGGACTAACCCATACTAATATTATTATTTGCCTACCTACATACAAATTTAAATTCAATAACTATGACTACACAAAACAATCAAACTATAGTAATACTCTGTATAACTGTCGTGTTGAAACTTTTAATAACCTTATGTTTATGGACGCCCAGACGCTTAACTACGCATATGTATTGGACTCGAATTTTAATCTTTCTTATGACTATGATATGTACAATAAGCTTTCTGGAGCAATAAACTATTATGGCATGGAGGTAGTTCTATCAGACTTACAAGACTTAGTAATGAAAATATTTAGTTTAAACACAAAAAATGATATGTTAACATACTTACAACCACAACATCTACCAAACAACATATGTTTCTCAAGCAACAAGTTTTTTCTCGAATAATTATATAAATATACTACACCAAAATATAGCAGGACTTTTAAATAAATCTGATGCACTTTCTGTTTGTTTGGAGCAATTATTAAAATGTGAATTGAATATTGACGTCATCTGTGTATCAGAACACTTTATGATGTCAGGCTATGAACGCTATCTAACAATTCCGAACTACTCATTAGCAACTACTTTCAGTAGAAATGACTCCAAAAGGGGTGGGTCATGTATTCTCCTTAAAAATAAGCATGAATGGAAAGAAGTTCCTGAGATTCTTAATTTGTCCATTAGTCATGTAATAGAATGTTGTGCAATTGAGCTTGTAAAATATAAAACAATTATTGTGTGTGTATACAGAGTTCCAAATGGTAATAATTATAGTATATTTTTTGATCGATTATGTATGATTATTAAAATCTCGAAAAATAAGAGCCTTGTAATATGTGGTGACTTCAACATAGACCTGCTAAAGAAATCGAGTCAATCTTCTAAATTCAAAGAAATATGTGCAAGTAATAATATACAGCTTGCAATTCAGCAACCTACCAGACTTGCTAGCCAATCTTGCATAGATAACATTTTACACAATATCCAAGGATGCAAAACACATGTCGTGGAACTAGCTTTATCTGACCACACAGCCCAAATATTGCAATATCCAGTAGAGAGAGTATACGATATTGATCATTGGTATGAGCTTAAACGTGACTACTCGGAAGACAACATCAAAAAATTTATTGAGAACTTAAGCCAACTAAGTTTTAAGGAAGTCTATGACTCTAATGATGTAAATGAGGGGTACAATGAATTCCACAGAAACCTTACTCTACTTTACAATTCATCCTACCCCCTCAAAAAAATTAAGATGTCAAAAACCATAAAGCCAAAATGGATCTCGAAAGGCATTAAAACCTGCTGTATACGTAAAAGAGCTCTATTATGGAATTATAGGAAAAAACGGTCACTTGATAATAAATTAATATTTAAGCAATATGCCAAAAAAGTAAAAGCCATTATAAAGCTAACACAAAAAGCTCAAAATACATACGACATTAAAACCTCTAACAATAAATCTAAAACAGCCTGGAAAATAATAAATAAAAATAAATACAACCAACCTCGAGAATATATTCATAATATTAAAATTAATGACACTCTAATTTATGACCCAATTAATATAGCAACGCAATTTAATAATTATTTCATTGATCAGATACAACCTGAAGATTCCACACCTGCACATAAATGCCCTCCATCCGTCAACAACTCAATGTTTATGTCACCTACTGACCCTAATGAAATAAACAAGATCATCATCTCATTAAAAAATACCTCGAGTGTAGGGTATGACGGATTTAATACTAATATTATAAAAAGAGTTGCTCATATAATCTCACCCGTACTATCACATCTAATAAACTTATCTATTCAAACAGGTATATTTCCAAAGTTACTTAAAACTGCAATAATTAAACCTATACATAAAAAAGGAGAGAAAGATAATATGAACAATTATCGCCCAATTGCATTGCTATCTATTTTTTCTAAGATTTTTGAAAGAGTTATCTATAACCGCGTATGCAACTACCTTGAGAATAATAATCTTTTTGCCAAAGAACAAATGGGTTTCAGAAAAAATAAATCAATTAACTTAGCAATATATCAATTTTGTAATCGGGTACTAATAAATATGGATAAGCGATCTCCAACGGTTGCCCTATTCATGGACATGACAAAAGCCTTTGACCGCGTAAAAATTGAAATTCTTTTGGACAAACTATATGCAACTGGCCTTAGGGGTAATGTACATAAACTACTTAAATCATATTTAACTGACAGAATACAACTAACTGAGATATCCAAAATCTGTCCTAAAACAAAAACCTTGACAACATACAAATCGGACATGAGATATGTTAAATATGGCGTGCCACAGGGCAGTGTGCTTGGAGCACCTATGTTCCTAATATATATTAATGACTTTCCAACTGTTACTAACAATCCTATGACTCTTTTTGCTGACGACAGTACTATCCTTTTTGACGCTTATAATAAGAATGACATTAATGACAAAATAAATTTGACTTTCAAAAATGTAATTGACTGGCTAACAAGAAACAATTTAAAAATTAATGTCAATAAAACTAAAGCTATAAACTTTAGACAAAGACTTCCGCTAGAAAATTTAAACATAAATTATGATAACCAATCAATAGAAGTAGTAGAATCAACTAAGTTTCTAGGATTATATCTAGACAACAAAATGACATGGAAACAGCAAATAGAGTTCTTATGTAATAAACTAAATAGATATTCCTTTGCGCTGCGTAATCTCAGAAAAGTCGTTGATATAACAACTGTGATGACAGCTTACCATGGTTATGTATCGTCTACTCTCAGATATGGAGTTATTTTTTGGGGAAACTCCACTGAATTGGAACGTGCGTTTAGAGCGCAAAAGAGATGCATTAGGGCTATATGCAACTTAATACAAACTGATTCATGCAAACCTTATTTTAGAAAACTAAAAATACTGACTCTGCCCTGTATCTATATATATGAAACTGCAGCATTTATTAAATCACACCCAGAATTATTTGAGTACCGTACAAGGCGTCGTCATGCAGACCAGCTGTGCGTTCTACATTCCAAAACAGCGCTCTTATACAAAAGTTTTGTATGTATGGGACCAAAAATTTATAACAATATACCCCTAAACATCCGAAATATCAATCAGGTTAGGCTATTCAAGAAGAAACTATACTGTTTTCTCATAGATAAAGCATATTATACTTTAAGCGAATTTATGAATGATAAAGACAGACAAATGTAAAGGATTAATGTAAACGTAATGTAATGTAAAACTCACCATCATTTTATTTTAAATATGTATACCTAATAATCTAAATTCATTTTAATTTAATTTTAATTTAATTTTAATCTTATGACTAATCTAATGCAATTGAAGGACTTTAACATAAGTGTAAGATTAACCAAATTTTGCATGCTTATATATAGGCTGAGTATGGTGAAACAACAAACAATGTAACATCTCCTGAAAAACCCATATTATGCAAATAAAATGATTTGATTTGATTTGATTTGATTTGATCAAAAAACTACAATACTGCCATAGATCCATGGTACGTCAGGAACATGTAAAATTGACCATATAAGAAATGAGTTGACGGTACTTATGAATAAATTTGCAGTCATTTTAATCAGCATAAAACGCCCTTTCTGTTGGTTTAACTTTGATAGTTGTAAGTTTTATACTTTTTCAGAAAATCGAATCAGAGTTCCAAAGTTGCGGGTGGCCCGGGTTATTTGCTGTTCAGTGTAGTAACCTATTTAGCTCAATAACTCTGAACATACTGCGAATTGCTAAAAGTCGTGTTACCAAAGGTTCTGCTTAAAAAGCTCTTTTCAATTATGTATATCTTATGGCTATTGGACCTTGGGGAAGATGCCCATACTTCGAAACCCATTCCCCTTTAATCTGAATTTTTCGCATTGGTGTTTTACACCTAAAAGTTACAGTTTTTCCGCTATGGTCAGACGGTAGATAGTTAAAAACGCAGATAACATTTTCTATACGAGTAGCGGAAGATGGGAGTGACTCTAGTAGGTTCTATAAAAATGTTGGTCAAGTCAAATGACTTAAAAAAAAAGATTTAATAACCGACTGCTATTTGAATTTTCTTCTAAAATATTGATATTGAAATCACCACAAATTAGATTTATTACTGGCTGCAAGTTTTGCTAGGACATCTTCCATTATTGATTAAAATAAGGAAAAGTTTTGATATCGTGGGGGTCTGTACACACACACAATTACATGCTTATCTAGCTCAACACTGAACTGTCCTGGTTCGACGCAATTTTCAACAGAGAGACCTACTATGGCATTACATTGCTTATATTTAACACAATTTTTCAATAATATTAGGGAACCTCCACGCAGCATAGATTTACGGTTAAAGCACCTCCCCATCGTATAGTTCTCATAATTAATAAGCTTTTGGTATTCCTTTAGCCAATGTTCAGTAAAACAAATACAGTAGAATCTCACTAATCCGGCACTTAAATAGACCGATGCGTCCAATAATTCGGCACATTCCGCCCGCACCTTTCTTGCCCCTCCCTATGCCATGCACAGCGTATGCGCTCCGTCGTCGTGAAGCAGTCTAACGTCTGAGATATGTTACAGTTATAACGGTATAATGTTAATGGTACCTTCTGTTGTCTCACTTCCTAGTTTAAATTAATATTAATATAAGGAGTGAGCCCCGAGACTCCCAGCAACAAGATCCTATCACTAATATACCCTAATTGAGAATTTTCCACAGTGACGCACGGATCCTCCTCAGACCTTTGATTAAAAGTGCTTTATCTTATCCCATTGAATTTATAAGTTTAGAGATTTGATCCATATGATTGCTACTATCGATTGATGTCATAAAGGTACAGTATGTTATTTTTTCGAAAATTAGCAGGTTCGATTCCCCAGTGTGGCAAGCGAATTTTCGAAAATCCCTTAATGCAGATTTGTTTCTTTTTAAAAATTAAGGAATGTTCCTTTGAGTAATTAAAAAATTTCCAGTATTTAGAGTACTTTCCCTCCAGGTGAGGTTGAAAAATTCCACTCCACATGCACATGTGTGAGTACCATGTGCTATTAAGTTTCTATTTACTAGGTACCTACAATTTTTTATTGACTCGAATTTACTCTGGCGGTTGAGAGAATGTCATGCTCACTCAAATGTCTCGCTGCCATGGTTTAGTTTAGTTTTGAATTGTTGATTATATCTTTTTACTCTGGGCTCTCTTAACCTTTTGACTGCCACGTCAATATCGAAAATCTGTGTTCTCTCCGCCTAGCGCTTTAAAAAAGTGTTATTTCCCATGTGCCATGCCGTCTGCTGCGTCGTGACCACTTTTTGATTTGACGTCCATGCATGTCCGTAGTGGTCAATAGGTTAATTTGCACCTCTTTCTACATTGTTGACGCATATACATATATATAATCTCAACATGAATGATATATACATAGGTCTCGAGTTAGAACCCAAGACAGTACACTCTGATTTTTCAAATTCATGTGCGTTTGGTGAAGGAAAACATCATGAGGAAACCAGCATGCCTGAGAGATATTTCTCAATGGCATGTAAAGCCCAGTCAGCGGCCCATGGGCTGCATAAAAACTCTGACACCAGGTTAGGCACTAAACATAAAGAAACAATAAAGAAAGAACATGAATGATGTTACCAAGATACTGTGACAATATTTTGATTTAAAAGAGTGTCCATGGAGTTTCTTGCCCATTCTTCTCCATAGAGATCTACGCTTTTTGAATGGGCAACTATAGTACTTTTACAAGTTATTATATCTTGTGACTGTAGCTTCGCTTTTGGTTTTTTGACATTCAAAAGTGCCTGTAATGGTCTAATTGAAATAAATACTTTGGAGTTTGAATACTTGGGTTGATACTGAAGTACTGGTATATATATTTAAGAATAACATACATTAGTAGAAAATACCTAAGGCATTAAGACTAGCTTTGTCAAGTTGCAGCCGTGAGGCACACCATATTTACAGTTACATTAAATAGACAATTTACATTTTTTAGGCATGTTATCGTATTTTTTTTATAAATTCTTTATAAGTAAAAGACCAGGCTTATCATTTGGGAAATAGTGACAATAATAGTTCCTTGTGACCCCTTAATAACAGGATGGTACTAACCGAGTGTGAAGCAGCTATGGATATATCGTAGGGGCGCTCCTCATCGGAGTCCCCGCCGGTGCCGTCGTCGCCATTGTTGTCATCATGCCCGCCTTCGCCCGGCCCGCCATCACCTCCACCCGGTCCACCGCCACCTCCACCGGGGACTCCAGCTCCCCCGGCGCCGCCACTGTCGCGCTCATCATCGCGGTTTTGGTCTTCAAATCCGTTATCACTACCATCACTCTCTGCATTTGCCTCACCATAAAAATAATACATCATGTTTGTAGACATGTCGTAGATTAGCAGCTTCAGCTCCAAGTAGCTGAAGCACAACAATATTATGATATGTTACACATACAAAAAAGACAAAACGTGAAGTAAAACGGCATACGCAGTATCTTCACTCAGGAGTATGATAATCTAATTTTACTCACCGTTGCCATCCATCAGCCTCAAAAATAATTCTTCTATAGACGAAATCTTTCCACCTTTTGCTATCTCTGTAAATAATGTTGAGGTGAAGAATCCTGATAAGCAGATTATTTTTTTGTTGATTTATAAAAAAGCAGATGAGCATCCGTCACTCCGTCACTTTTCTTGTTTAGTTGTGTTTACGAATAAAGTAATGTGATTTTCTTTTTTACTTTTGCCTTGATTATGTTCTTGTAATAAGAAAATATTACTTAAAAATCAAAAAATACATATTTTTTATGATAATGCAATGATTATTACATATTAAATTCCTTTATTCATTATTTCATCTTATTTTGTACATTTATCAATAAATATTTCTTAAAAGAAAACCTAAATAAAACATTTAAAATACTAAAAATAAAAAAATATGTATTTATATTTTACCAATAATTTACAACTGTCGAGGAGAAAGCTTTACAGATGGCAAGAAGCGAATCGCCGAAAACCATCTTCTTTCTGACACTTTAAACACATACATACAGCTTAATTATAATCACACACAGAGACATGCATCTTGTTGCTACAAACGTCAAACGCACACGAAGCAAAAACAACAACTTAACAAAGAAACTAACACACATTGACAAATTAGTGTCTATGTATAGGTTATTGTTACTAGCTTGGTTTTTATATAACAATAATTGCATGCTGAATTTTAGTAAGCCCCTTATGTGACATACCACTGTTAATGACACGATGGTTTGAGTGGTATGTTTACGTTTGTGAAATAATTGTAACAGTGTTTATTGAACAATAAAAAACAAAAACAAAAAAAATGTAGAACCTATTTATCTTAACACCTCAATGTATGTAGCATATTTCACGCAAATAAAGATTTTTATATCAATCGATCCTGTTTCTAATATAGCTATTTCTGACTTTTTTGAAACTCCAACCTGGGTTGGTTCTGAAGAAGTTTTTGATCAGTAGCGAAAAAGGATAAAAATCATAAAATATTTATTGACGTAAAACATTGTACAGACGCCAGCACATCAAGCTACTACAAATCGTCAATTTTTTTAAATAGACTTTCAAATTTATTGTTAAAGCATTATGTTTAATTTTGATTGGGAAAATGCGAAGCTATCGAATTACTAAATAAATTTTCCTGAATAATATGCAAAAAGCGCCTAAGAAAATACGAAATTTATCTCATTTTCTTCTCCAGTTCAAAATTAACCCCTGTATGTTGCATATGTTTTTATGTTTAATCAGAAGTATTTGAGTCAACTTATAAAACGAAATCGAAATATTGACTCTACACCAATTATTTTAAGAGTAATTGTCATTTGAACATAGTCCTGCCCTGCCTGCCCAGCACATAGACTGAAGAAGTCGCAGGTACCTAGTGCTTTGCGTGAGCAGGTAAATAATAATTTAAAAATATAAAACACTTATTTTTTAGGCACTTTTTGCATATTAGTTAAGAAAATTTCATTCCATCATTCAATAGCCTCTGCGTTTATCCTTTTTATGAGATCATTTTGTACGTTTTACAGAGGAGTAAGTCCAGCTATGACAACTCTAGAGCTTATTCCTTTATGTGTACAACAAACGAGATCATACCTCTACCTCTCGACCTGAACTTGGGTACGAGTATTTTAAGTTCCTAATGTCCAGTTCTGAACGTTTTTTATAACACAACGCATATAATATAATGACAGATATTCGAACGTAAATGTCAACTTGTAGTTCTCCAATATTTTATCTGTTGTCATTCACGATTTCGCGAACGCACGTCTCGTGAGTTGACTGATATGATAAAAATATCGAATTGTGTATGAGAAATGTGAATAAACAGTGCTTGTTGCAATCAAAAGTTGCATTAAAATGTATCGTAAAATAGTGTGGTGTTATGTATTTGTGTTGACGTTGTTGGATGTATCGCTGAACACGAAGCTGTCAGCCCAGGGAAAGAGCCATGGTAAAATCGATTTTAAAATACTAAATAAATCTATTTGTTTTTCTCCGCAATCGTCCTAGTTCAATGAATGCTGCAGACAAAACTAGTGGGGTAGGTCAAATCAAATTGGTGCGGATTAGCAACTATAAGTTGGCAGGTTCGTCGTGAGGCGGTAGTGTGCGGCGATGTTATTTTAGATCGGGGCCGAGGCGCGCTTGTTTGTCGTTTTTCTTCAACTATGTGTATAACTATGGGTATTTTAGTAAGTTGAGAGACGCTAAGGAGCCGGCGATCACGCGGAGGGTGCGCGTGCACCGCGCGACGCGCCGAGCAGATGTGCGCGCACACTGTGACCCCCCACTAAATACCCACATTCATAAAAAGTGTACCTAATTTGCTGACTAAAAAGGTATTTTTTTAATTAAAATATAATCTGTAGTGGAAAAAAAATAAAACTTAAAAAATAGATATAAAAAATAGATTATTATCAAGGCTCATTTTTTTCATGCTAATAATTAATTAAATCTTTGCAGGTGTCACAGTACATGATTCCCTTATAGAGGGAATAACATTTCAGGTAAGCAAGTTTTAAATATTTAAAACAAAATTCTTAAAACATATGCCATGCTGGTCACACATACCCACCATTGTTTTGTTCAGTGGGTCATCTTAGGGGCAGTAGTTTTATCGTTTAAATGTCATCTCCTGATAACAAAATGATACATAACACATTAGTAGTACAAGCTTATCCTATTATCTCTCCAACCAAACAAGCCCCCTCATACATGAATTCTTGATACAGAACATTGATTTGCTTTGCTTTCCTGCAATACTTGAGTGGGTACCAAACTATACTATTATGAATGCAACCAAATATAAATATTCATATAACTACAGTTGAGATGAATAATTTGAACTTGCAGTGGAATAACATAGTAGTATAGATGTCAAGTGTGTGTCATACTGCTATCAGTTATTAGTGAGTTTCCTAGTTTTGACTGTTCCCGGCCACTTCCTGTGTGGCACCTAGCCTACCCCAGCGGACTGCGGTCACTCACCGCGGACCCTATCACTCACTGACTGCTATGCCACTGATATCTATTGAACCTACTATTAATATTACTGTTGATTATGCAAAACTAGGATGATTTCTCCAAACCCTTGGGAGTAGTATTCATGCACAATAAATACAATATCTTTAACTTTATTATGTATACTAATGTCTGAGCTGAAACAAGAAAGTGTGTTATGTGCAGGGCATCATCTGGTTACTCATAAAATAATAAGTATAAGGTCTCCAGTTGAATACATAACCTTGATATAATCATCATCAGCTGGCTCCTCTTAACTATTGTGTGGCTTACATTCTAAGATGCTCAACTCCTAGCACAAGTGTCTGTTTTAGTAATCTGTAATTGTCAAACAAATCTGCAACTACTAAAACAATGGTATCTAAGTGATCGGCCACTTTGTGTGTGCCATCCTGCCATCTATTTGTTTCCTTACCTGAACCCCAACAGGACAATAGGCAGATGACACAATTGCTGTTTATTGAATTCCCCACTGAGGAAAAAGACCATACTTTACTTAATTGAACAGGATAATTAAATCAATATAAGGGCTAATGTACTCATGTATAATGCATGTTTGTTGGCATCAAAACTATACAGTACACATTGATTTGAGTATTCTCACATAATTAGAATTCCTGTGTTTCCCAAGGTCTAGTCTAGTTAAGACATAATGTATGGTCCCAGTACACATGGGGCTTCAGTTGCACTAGCCACAATGTATGCATGCAGCAGTGATTGGTTGCTAACCACTTGTTGGACACTGACCTAAACATATTAGACATATGTATATAAAGGGTGTAAATAGACCCTTAACGAAGCCGAAAGGCACTTATTATCCCCATCATTGCAATCTTTTTTTTTGTTCTGGACCATATCTGGGAACCTTCTAATTACGAAGATATTTGAGGTCAAAGTTCCAATTATTTCACAAGTTTATTAAAAAATACTTGATTTTAATTACCACAATGACCGGTTTACTATTCAAAGCATCCATCAGCACAATGTTTTGAGTGTGTTACATTGAGTTTTACAGTAAAACTTGATTTTACACCCCAAAAAAGAAATCATTTCTCAGCAATAATTTTTGTGTAGGGTTACTTAGTTTGTTGTACAGAATGCTTCGTGAAGGGTCCGTTTACACCCTGTATATATATATTTTTTAAATAGCCTGTACTGTCCCACTGCTGGGCAAAGGCCTCCCCCCAATTCCTTCCATATGCTCTTTTCCCGTGCCTCCTCAAACCAGCCTTCGCGGTAAGCGTCCAGATCTCTTTCTGGGCCGGCCTCGGCGGCGCCGTCCGTCTTCCGGCAACCATCGTGTGGAGACTTTTGCCCAGCCGTCATCGAGCATGCGGTTGTCGTGACCCGCCCAATCCCATTTTAACCTTCTTGCCAACGTCCACTATGCCCGTTTTAGAACGCAGCGTATATGTTATAGATATTAAAAATTCTCTCCTACTCTGTATTAAGGAAAATTGTGTTAAAAACACAAAATTGATAATGCTGTTATGGTAGTTACAAACAATTTTTGATGCTTGATAATTTTGTTACTTGGCATCAAATATAAATCTGGTTCATGTTTATGTAATATTGTGATTGACCATTTCGTATTTTGCTAGACACATTCATGGAAAAAAATATTGCTCAAAATTGATTCGCTAACTTTTTATGCAGCTCTAGTGTGCAACATGTTGCCAGCAACACAAAATGCCGTTGCTGCAACAATGTAGTTGAACAAGGCTTAACAGCAATGAACACCTAAGGAGTTGTTGATTCTGTAGTGAAATGTTGACCATTGATGTGTATGTGCGCAGGAATGGGGCAAGGAATCGGGCGCGGAGGGCGCAGGGCGCGGGGGGCGCGCGGTTGCGGCGGGCGCGCTGGCACTGTCGCCGCCGGCGCTGGAGTTCGGGCGCGCGGCGCTGGCGGCTGCGCACGCGCTCACCGTCACGCTCACCAACACGGCCAACACCACCATGCACCTGGCCTCCGTGGCCGGCACCACGCCCGACTTCCACGCCTCCTTCTTCGAGTCTAAGGTACACCAGCACACCCCCTGCCGTATGCTGTAGCGGGACTACTGCAAGCGAGAGTTATATTGTCATTGCCGGACAGAAAGTATTTATGATGCCACGGCGATTCTTGTCGCAACTATAAATCGCCCGACGTCAGATATCATGGAGTAAAGTTGTTAGTTATGGACGAATATAAAGAAAGATGTAAGCTCCAGAGCCTTATCTCCCACTGCCATACATAGTTAAGCTTAAAGCTACATAAACTTAAATGTGTGCTGTTATGGTAAACGAACCTGCGACATTGAACTCATAAACATACAAGTAAATCAAACAAACATCAGAATGTACATTAAGTACGGGCTATTTGGTCCTTGGGTCGGGCATCGCGCGTCAGGGCTCGGGTAGCAACAGTGAAGGCGTCCTCTCTAGCCATGGCCATAAGTTACACTTGAGCGGAGTTGGGTTGGTATGTCTAGGGTACGTCCATTCCATATATGTACATATACCTAGAAATGCTGTGGTCATACAGATTCGTAAGCTCGGCAAGTCACTTAGATAAATAAATAATATTTATATCATCATAACATGGTATATTATAAGGAAAGTCACCACTGACTCACTGAGTTACAAAACTTTTTCATGCATAAAATGTACCACTTGGTACCTATCGAATTTGTTTCTGTCTGTGTATGCATTGCCTGATCCTTTTCACACACGATACCCTGCATTTGGCTTATTCCTCGCAAGTTATTATTACAAATGTCTCTTGCTTGCCTAAATTTTACTATTTTTTAGTGCTGTAATATTCTCCGAAGATTTAATTTCCCCATTTTTTCTACTAGAACGATGTTTCCCTAAAAAAGGGAAATATATCCCTAATCTACCAACACTGGTGGACCCCTGTGGTAGAATATTGGTGCCCGACGCCATATTTCCAAAATCGAATCGGTTTTATTTCCTCGCAGTAGATGTGAAAAGTAGAGTACGCTCCTCGGGGAACAAACGTGTCTACATCTTGGGCTAGCTTAAATACCTAATTTTTGCAGGATTCTAGTCTTAAAGCTTCTTCGTTTCGCTGGGGAGCCCTGGCTGCGTTTTGAATCCTAGTGCGGCATCAAATATTTTTTGTAAAACTAAGAAAATAGCACCCTGACTTGCATCACTTAAGCTGTTATTCATTTTTCTAATAGAATGTATGAGCGAGCAAAGTGAGACAAAAATCTTCCTCGACACATCAGGGGCCCTTAACGTTGGGGGACCCATATCATTGACGCGGCTGATGCGGCGGTAGCTACGGCCCTGTGCATAATCTACTAATTAACGAGTACCTAACTCCTGTTTACAATTTGGTTAAATTTCGCTAATCTAAATGATACCCGGCAGTCCGGCCTCCGGCAGACAGACATGATAATAAAATACATTAATAACATCGTTAATAACGAGTTGTATTTACATATTTTTTTAATGCAAATGCATTAACAGGTATGTGAAAAAAAAACGGTTTAGCTAGGATAGAAGTTTGGCCGTGACATATTATGTTCGTATTGTTGTGACTCCGTGAGCGTGTGGTGCTCGCGAAGATGGCGCGGTGCAACATGACGTCATACGCCCAAAGCTACACATTGACCGTGCTGCTGCTGATAGCGCGCGCCCTCTGCCCTGCCCCCCCCGGGCCGCGCGCCCGATAACACTGCCACTATCCCGAGCCAAGGAACTCGCTTGTTTCCTACAAGTAGCCACTGTCCCACAGACATGCCTATTATGTGAGTGTGACGTAGCTAATTGACTAGTCATACCAGTTTTTTTACATCGTTTATTATTATCCGTGTCTAAATATATATCAAATCATTGTTAGAAGTCGATTACATGTGAAAACGAGAGTGAGCGGCGGTTTTATACATATTACGTAGATACAGAACGTTAGCGAGTCTGTGCTTTATTGGGACATGACATTTTATAGAAAGACATTTTCTTCGCGCTTTCAATTAATAAGTGATTAAAATGTAAACAAATTTTAACATTGGTTAGGTCGGGCATTGGTTCTATTGTCGTTCTAATAAACAGCGCTAAAAGCACTCGGCTCGCTAAGCCGATGTCCGTGCTAACGCTGGCTTTGCGTCCATCAGCAGCAGTAGCTGATGTCGCCACCAACGACAACATGACATGTAACGTGTCCACCCGCTCCCGAGGCCGCCACACTCGCCACTCGCGTTAACAAGTTGTTTATCTTACCGCACAGCACACGTAGCTACTTATGTACAATGTGTACATATTTACATAAACATGGTGCAATATAAACCGCTCCGCCTGCTGTTATGACATGTGTGACATTTTACTGAAACACACCTAGTGCGATGTACTGATGACTTTCAGAAGCTAATTTTGCTTCGCTGTTGACAGGTTTCAGTAATGCTTGTAAATATTAAATTATGAAGATTTGCTGTAATTTTACAACAACCTGACATCTTCTGACCTACACAAATATGACCTAGTTATGCTGAGAAAATCCGTCTTCCCATCTCTCCATCAGAGATATTAATTAGGCATCCCACATTAAAGGAAAATTACGTCAAAAGTTTTCATATAACTAAGAAGTTTCAGACAAAAACTAGTAGCAGTGATGACTATAACTGAAAATCGATACCTACTCAATATTAACAATAAACATCGGAACACGTGTGCGTACAAATAGGATAGGCACTCGGTAACATAACTAGTCCTCGCGGCGTCCTGACATAGCATCGTTGTGGTCGCTATCTGACACATCGAGTGCCCACTGTTGCCATGTAGGGTGGAAGGTCACCCGTTTGTATTGAACTAGTGACCATACCTGATCATATATTTGGCTCGTTTTATTTCTGTATTACAATCGATTACGAGGTTAAGAGCTAGGGCTTACGACGATTAAAAGCTTTCTGCTGATCGACTGCAGTCTAACCGAACAGAATAAAACAAATTGATCACAGAATGCGATCGATGTTGCCGCTCTGGCGCATCAGCGCATCGCGCATGGCGTCCGCACGTTTGCAACCCAATTACAGATGCATTCTAAAGTTCGACTAGATTTGAGACACGCAAGCTTCGGACTATCCAGGATTATTATTACGATTCTTGATAAATTCCTGATATGCCCCCTGAGAATTGAACCCAAGACCTCATGCTCAGCAATCGGGCTTGCTCAGCAATAACCCACGACTCAAGACACGCGACATAAGCCTCACTGTGAGCTCCTACTCTGTTGTTATGGAGATGGCTCCCTAACAAAAAGTTTGACGAGTTCGTTACTATATTGGTGACGCATATTTAAAGCGTAGTCGCTACCTCGCCAGCTACCCAAGCGTTAAGTAATTATGAGCAATCAATTACTTTAGTTAGGCCTCACTATTCATATTATTAGTATGAATTATCGTTTGACATGACAGTACAAACATTATCAACTCTAAGGTAGCAAGTACCTTGTTGGAATTGGGTTTATTTATATCTCATACAAAACAAAGAGCAATTTGTACGCGATTCGTCGATCTCACTTGTTCCACTCCCTACGCATTACTTCTACAACATAATTATGGTACTATGATGTTGATGACTATGTGTTATAACGAGTCTTATGAGTTATGTATGATGTTTTGAAGTAAAACAAAATAAAGTACATATTGCATTTTACTTGGTCTACCCAAAACATCGTCTCCGACAATATTAGTAGTTCCAGGACAAACATCTTACAAGTTCACTACGGCGCAATTTATGACACTACCTGCGTTTTTATTGAACAAAGCCCCATTGCAAGTTGTGTAAGGTTTAGATACCACCGTACGGCGTACCCCAGCCCCAGATGTGTAACTGTTTAGCACTGTATAGCACTAAAACTTATTACAATTCCAAAATAATTTTTATAATAGAACCTTTATTGGACGTGAATTGCACTATAGGGTTGAGCTATACAAAGATTTGAGTGGCGCTTGTTGACTTTACCCGCGCCGACAATGTCTGTCTTGTCAAAGTTAAAAATATTACGTTATTTACACAAACAAGCAATTTGCAAATGCTATGACACCAACAATATTTTACACATAAACAACTCGAGGAAAACTATGGAGCGCTTGGAGAGCCACAGCCTACAGCCCACAGGCCACAGCCTAGTGCCCAACCACCGTGCACGGGCGCTCCACATTGAGGCGCGTCTGCTAGGGAACAAACACAAGGACACATCATCTAGAACTTGGACAATATGCTAGGAAATCGTTAGTAGGCGCTTATAATCGAGATTTAAAATAAAGGTTTTAAATAGCCATAGCTAGCACATCCAGTGGGGAAAATGAGAGTACAATTATTATCAACCACTTGTTTGTCTAGTAAGTGTCTTGGGGTTGCTAGGGAGATGCTCTACATCATGACGCGTGGTTCCGTAGATATACAATAGTATGATACAACTGCTACGAAGTCATTGAAAAGAGAAGTCTTCATTCTTATTAACATAATATCACGCTTGTAATTCTCGTAGGGGTAGGCAGAAGTACCTATACCTAATAGTACACCCACCATTCAGTTGCCTGTACCTGTTAACCTGCTAATGTACTTGTTTTTTAAAGTATATACTAATTCGGTACACATTGCGTACAATAGTGATATAAATTTATAAACAGCAAACTAGATGGAGTGTCTGGGTAGCATGACGTGAAACTGCAGAAGCTATCGTTTCAAAGTACTAGGTCATCCGATGCAGTCGCGTAGTGAGATATTGCGCGTGTATCAGTTGGTCTTGCGGCTCGCGCGGTGGCACTGAGACGGTGAGGCTGTGAGCGTGAGGGCAGAGATCCAGTTCGAGCTAGATGTTGTAGGCGCGCGGCCATGTCGCTATCAATGAAGCAACTCTTACGCTACTGATTATTATCGCACCTAGCACTCTGCCTCGCCCCTACCAACACGTTCCGGGTTGAGCCTCGCTAATTGTCACTACATGTAACCGCCAAGGCGCCAACGCCACAAGCAACAGTTAGTTGGCTAGAGAGGCGCCACGGCGCCCTCACCTTCCGCCTGACGCAGGTCCTCACAGGACACGGTTGTTTCGGGAGGTTCCTGCACCGAATCGGGCGGGAGGAAACGCCCGGGTGTTTCCATTATGAGGATCGTCCGGAGGACACGGTGCAGCACACTGTGGAGGCCTGCCCCGCTTGGGCGGAGCAGCGCCGTGTCCTCGTAGAGGCGATTGGCGGCGGCGACCTCTCGCGCCCGGCCCTGGTTCAAGCCATGGTCCGGAGCGAGAGGAAATGGGAAGCCGTCACCTCCTTCTGCGAAGCAGTCATGCTAGTGAATGAGGTGGCGGAACGTGAGAGGGAAAGAGCCTCACGTCCCAGCCGCCGCGGGAGACGCCCTGGGCGTCGGGGGTCACGTGGTGGCCCCCGGCCACCGTAGGCGCGGGCCTGTGGACGGCGAGTTATGGGCTAGCTCGCCGTCCGGCCGTCTTATGACGACAGGCCGTGTCGACGGCGCGTTCGTGTTCCACGCGCGCCTCAAAGAGATGTCAGCAACCACCTAGGGGTCCGCACGGGCCGATGCCTGCCAGGGCTGCGGGACTGTTCGAAAGAGATACCGCGGCCCTGGAACACAAAGGGCAAAGAAGGAATATGGATGGGTTTTAGTCAGTACAAGTCTGACACTCCCTTCCGCTCCGCCCAGAGCGGGGGGGGTCATTTGATGATTACCCATCCTAAAAAACAAAAAGCAACTGTTAGTACTGAAAAGCGCAGCCTTACCGTGCTTAGCACTTGTTGCAATTTTGATAGGAAAGATAAAAAGGGCTGAATCAAAATGTCTGTTTGTTTTTATTCAATCGAAGACATCATCACACTCATTCATTTAACACTATGTATGCAGCTTCAAGACTTTAAAAGCCAACTGTTTGATCTATCTGTGTATAGTTTCGGAGAATCGGGATGCTGTTGGATCGCATCATCACAAATGATAAGGAAAGTAAAATGAAGTCATTTTGCGTGGGCAGTGATGGGAAGCTCGCAGTGATGACTGATGACGAGAACTTCACACCAAATACTTACTACGGTTATCGATATCATAATGAATACTTTCTTAGATATAATTCTCTCTGGATACTGCAAGCCGCAAACTGTCGAGCGTGAGATATGTAGCGCGGAAAACAACGTAAATAAGAGATATGAATGAAAGAGTTGTATTAATAAGTGTGTCGTGACGCGGAAGTACAAGTCGGCGGGTATTTGTGGAAGTGGGTCACGTGCGCCTTTATCGACGTTCGTCGGAAGTACATCGCCTCCTCTCCGCGAGGGGTGATGTCCTTCACACGTCCAGCCAAGTGGCGCCACGTGGCCCGACCACTCCGCTAGGCCGCTACATAGGTACTCCAGAATAATTAACAAATTAAAATGATTGACTTTCTTCGCCTTCGCATACTCACAGCACATAATAAAGTAATACATAACATCTTATCGTGATCTCCCACTCGCCTCCAGCTATTATCAGTAACGTACTATAAAAACAAATGTCGCCATGTTTACTACGCAGCTAGTAAACAAGAGATGTATGAGCTAGCTAAGCCGCAACAGCCGGGCTTGTCCGTCTCCTGCACTAGACGGTAAGCCCACGGCAGCAAGTACACTTGACTGCTAAAACCGCCCTTACTGCTACGAAATAAAGACTGTCAATGTGCAATAATTACTAGGGACGTGTGGTGGATGCAATACTGGCTGCTGGTTACAAAGCACGCTGGGCTCAGCCGGTCAGTAGTCTGTCACGTTGGCATAGCGGCGGGACCGGCGGGCGGCGGGTGCCGGCGCTGCACTTTCCGCGCGGATACACGGCATGCTCGATATATTTAGCAGCAGTCTGCCAGCGTGTTGTTACTCGTACGAACAGTCGCGCCTATTTAATGTTATAGACGCGTCGTTTGCTGGTGATGCTTCTTACCTGTAACACCCATCGTAATAACATTTTATTGGAAGGCTTGTTTAATGAATCTAAAAAGCAGGAAAAAACGCATATTACCAGTCGTTTGACTGACTTGCGTATTAAATTTGATTGCGTTCGTTTCCATTGGCTACTGAGCTAAGGACTCATGACACTCTTTCAGGAATATGGTCACGAAATGGTCTATAAATTTGCCTTAATCGCACCCGATTCTCTTTAAGGACGTTACGGGTTTCCGTTAGCATACATAATTTTAGGGCAGCTATAAAAACGTTGGTTATACGTTTACAAATTGCGGTACCGTGTAACCCAGTAAAATGTCTAAATTATACTTGGTGAGTTTAAAATAGAGTTTAGGATCACTGTGAATGCTGTTAAAAAAATCAACCGCTACAGTATGATGATATGATGTCAATATCCTGCTGATGCATGCAACCTATTGCTATTTACAGAAACTCACTGTAAAGCGATTACTAATTGTAAATAGCAATATGTTCTTGTGCATATTTCTTAGAGTTGGGTTCTGAGCGACACTGTGCGTGTTGATGTGTCACATACTCACGTGTGACCTGTGTGTGTGCAGACGCTGCCGCCGCAAGCCAACACTTCGTTCAGCGTGGTGTACCTGGGGCGGCGCGAGGGGCCTGTCTCCGCGCATCTCTACATACACACCTCGCTAGGCGTGCACAAGTACCCCGTGAGTACCCCCCACACCGCCACCCTTACCCCATGACAGAGAACCTCATCATGGCGATGTTTCCTTTAGATGAGCTTCGACCAGAACTCTGCCACTTCGACGGCACAAGACGCAGTTGCACAAGGAGCAGGGCAGTAGATGCGACATCCTTGTGTGGATCCGCAGCCATACTTTGCTTCCTCGGAATACCCCCATCGGGCTAAGTTTGTTCCTACAGCGGCCCACCGGCTTCGAAGTCGGTTAAGACATTTCCAGGAAGATCATGGCAGTTGATGGCTGGGAGCATTTCTGCATGCTCAACATGCTTATCTGGATGCTTGGAAAACCACAGTTTATCCCAAATTTCAGCTGTATTTTTTATCAGTTGTATGAAATGGTCAATTGATCTGTGTGTCAATGTACTCGAAAATCGAGTTCCCTGTCTGGTGGGTTGTCCGGAACTTAGCAGTGGAATTGTCTGTGTGGTTGGCTCATTGTGTGATTGTGGTTGCAGGTGTCGGCGGTAGGCGTGGCCAGCGAGTGGGGCGTGTGGCCGCTGGTGGGCGTGCGCGTGCCGCTCAACGCGACCGTGGAGCCGCTGCTCACCATGCACAACCCCACAGACCAAACTATACAAGTAATATTATTGAAAACCTCTGAAAAGCTCATTCTACTCAAAATTTTACCATGGGAGCAACGTGGTTGCAGAAACAGAACTCTACCCACATTCCGTTTTTCTAAAGTGTTTGCCTCAGGCCAAGTTTCTCCCGCACAGGCTAAGTGTGACTTATTTTTCCTATCATTAATGTTACCAAATATATCTTACTCGGACATCTGTCTAGCCATTTTCCAACCATGTCGGGGGTCGGCTTCAGTCTAATTCCACATCCCAGTGACACGATACATACTCCGTGGTAAAAAGTTTACCTAACGGAAATTGGCGTAAAGTTGATTGTGACGTTGTGTCCGCGGCCACAGGTGAGCGAGGTGTACTCGTCGGGCGCGTGGCTGGGGCTGGTGCTGCCGGGCGGCGGGGAGTCGGCGCCGCGCGGCGTGTGGAGCGTGCCGCCGCGCGCCACGCGCCCGCTCGTGCGCCTGCGCATCCAGCCGCCCGCCCCGCAGCCGCCCGCCCCGCAGCCCGCGCAGCCCGTGCCGCTCACCGCCTACATCAGGTATAGTATGCGCCGCTCCGCTGCGCCGTACCCTTCGGCCGCGGCGGTAGTTACACGTGTCCGACGTTCCACAGAATCAAAGCGAACATAACGGGAGGCGGGCTGGTGGTGTGCGTGGAGGCGCGCAGCGTGCCCGCCGGCGAGTACGTGAGCCCGCTGCAGCTGCGCCTGCGCACGCGCGGCTCGCGCGACCCGCCCGACGTGTTCGACATCCTGGCGGGCAACAGCGCGGCGGCGGGCGTGGCGCTGGACGCGGGCGTGTGGGCCGCGCGCTGCGCCGCCGCGCCCCCTGCGCCCGCGCCGCCCCCGCCGCCCACGCACAACGGGGACAGCAGCAAGGGCACCGCCAATGGAAACGGTGAACAACATTTACACTTGTTTTATGATCCAACTGATACTCGACTAATGTTCATTTGTGTATTTAATTTACGCAAATCCTTCCGGAAGAAATTTACGCTAAGAGATTTTAGCGACTAATTTCGAAATAGTTGTCACCAGACAACTACTTCGACATTAGTTGTGCTTCTTAGAACAACGTAGTTTTAGAACAACACAGACGACAGACAACAAAATTGACTTTGTCGTATACCATCATAAGGTCAAATACAATTAGTTAGCGACTCCGTAGGTTTCGGTATCTGATCATGAGAAAACGAAAAACGTATGATTTCCATATTTTATTTATTGGGGGCAATAACCACTGATAGAGCATTTACCAGTATAAATTTATACATATAATCCATAAATTTGTTTTGTCAATACAAATAAATACAATTGAAGCCAAGCCGAAGCTCCGATGGTGAGCGTAAAACACTGCTGCGACGATAAGCTCGCGTGGGACTGCTAGAGCCCCGTAGCGCCGGTGCCGTGACAGAAAACATGCCTACTGCATGTTGCATGCTTGGTGCATGCTTGTTGCATGTTACATGCTGCATGCTTGTTGCATGCTTTCTGCATGCTTGCTTGCATGGTGTATGCTTGTTTACATGTTTGTATGTTGCATGCTTGCAATAGTTTTATGACACCACCGTCAACTTGAAAAAAAAAAATGTTCTATCTACAATGTAAAATGCCTACAAATTACCGAATTCATATTTTTATAATAATAATTTAAGGCGAACGAAGGTCGCAGGCAACAGCTAGTCTTATGTATTGACATTCATTAGGTGTGTGGAGTTTCGCTAGCTAATTTAATTTGGGCCTGTATGATGAGTGTCTCTCCTGCCCCGCTGCGGCTCCTCGTGTAACAGTGTCGTGTGCGCAGGCGTGAAGTCGGAGGGCGTGCACGTGACGCTGCTACGCCCGCACCTCGACCCGCACCAGGAGCTCACGCCCACCGCGCAGTTCACGCTTGACTGTAAGTACTGCTCCCTCTGACATCGGCAACCCAACAGCAACATTATCATGTCGAGAATAAAGATCAAAAGCTTTATTGGCCCATAATGTTCGCTTATCGTGTTTATTTTTTTAATGTTTTTGAATATGTACTATTGATATTTTAAATAAATAGATATCAAAAATGACTTTGTTGAACTTGCTGATATTGGTCAGTACCAGTATAGCACTCAGGTTCTGTCGTAAAAACTAATTCAATGACATTCGAAACCCGAATTCGATTGCCCTTAATATAAACAGGGTGGCGCCGACAATACGACAATAAATGAAAACATTAGTAATACTAGTTCATAAGAATATTTTTAAACTATCAAATAAATCCTACCATTGAAATAAAAAAAAAAAACAGACTAGATTGCATAAAACTCTATTGGTTTAACCTAAGGTATAATTTACACTAATTCGCGCCTGAAAATAAAATGTAGGCAACGAATTTAGCAAAAGTTTTTGAAGTAGAAAATTGGCAAAATGTCTTTAATGTTTATACCGCTGCGGGGGTCGTTAACCTCTCGGTGCTAGCCTATTAATCTACATCAAAATGCTGAAAATGAAAAAAAAAAGACCTGCCAAGTGCGACTCAGACTCGCGCATGAAGGGTTCCGTACCATCGTAGTAGGGGAGCCCCCCCTTTAATTTTTAATTGATTTTATTATTTGTTGTTATCGCGGTAACAAAAATACACATTCTGTGAAAATTTCAACGGTCTACTTATTACGGATCATGAGATACAGCCCGATGACAGACAGACGGACGGGCAGAAGGACAGCGGAGGCTTAGTAATAGGGTCCCGTTGGTTACCCTGAGGTAACGGAACCCTAGAAATTGATGAATATTGTGTAGGATGTTTTTTGAAAATACGATGTTTGTCCCATTAAGAAAGCGGTTCAGATTAATGGTCTGTACCGCAGGCGCACACCCTTAAATATGAGCTTACTTTTCTGAAACACACTGGATCGGTGTGAACTGTTAGTGAAGAGTGTGACGTGTGTGCAGACGCGGCGCTGTGGGCGGGCTACGTGGGCGGCGGGCGCGGCGGCGGCGCCTGGTGCGCGGGCTGGCTGCGCCTGGGCCGCGCCGCGCTGCCCTACAGCCTGCGCCTGCTGCCCGGCACGCTGCGCCTCACGCCGCACGCGCTGCAGTACGTACCCTCCAGCTAACTAGCAGCTTCTAGGCCGCTATCTTAGCTCTTTATTGAGATTGTAGAGGTTCCACTATACACATTATAGCATAATCAGAATGCTATCTATAATTTTTTTGTAAAAGTGTGTTCTGCAGTCCATAACGCGTATGTATGTGTGCTCGTAGCTTCGTGACGGCGAACCGCGACGACTCGCTGCGCATGCGCGAGGTGCGCGTGCGCAACGAGTTCCCCGTGCCCGTGCACATCGCGCGCGTCGACCTCGGGCCCGACGTCGACAAGTACTTCGAGGTGAGCCACTGTCCGGCGACGCCCCTCATTCGCGGTCGCCGTGCAGCTGCTGACACTGGCGGCTGTTGCAGGTGCAGTCGCTGGCGCCGCTGGTGGTGGGCGCGGACGGCGGCGCGGTGGCGGCGCGCGTGCGCCTGCGCGCGCTCACGGACGCCACGCTGAGCTCGGCGCTCACGCTGCGCACCAACCTCACGGACTACAGCCTGCCGCTGCTGCTCTACACCGGCCGCCTGCACGTCGTCAGTATACCCGACTTCCGCCGCAGAGGATCATATGTGTAGTGCGTGTCTGACCTCCGATTCGTCCTCCGCAGGAGTGGGACTGGCCGAACTCTGAGGACGGCGAGCTGCGCCTGGGCGTGGTGGGCACGTCCAGCACGCGGCGCGTGTCGGCGCGCGTGCACAACCCGGCGCCCACCGCGCTGTGCGTGCCCGAGTACACGCTGGAGCTGCCGGGCGCCACGCTGGCGCTGGAGCCGTGCGCTCACCTGCGCGCGCCGCCGCCCAAGCACGCCTGCGTGAGTACAGTTACCTGCGTGAACACAGTGCACAGTCGTGCGCCTGCCGCTACAGCCTGTCCCTGTACCCGCAGCGCTGCATCCCGGGCGGCGCGGGCGTGGGCGCGGCGCTGACGGTGGTGGCGCCGGCGCGCGAGGGCCCGCTGCGCGGCTCGCTGTCGCTGTGGGCGCACACGGCGCGCAACGACGCGCCGCCCGCGCTGACGCGCCGCGCCGTGTCGCTGGACGCGCGCGCCGGCCGCGTGCTGGCGCTGCCGCTGCAGCTGGCGCGCGCGGCGCCCTACGCCTGGGCGTCGGCGCCGCTGGTGCTGGAGAGCAGCATGGCGCTGCGCATGCGCGTGCTGCGCGTGGCGCTGCCGCCGGGCGAGCGCGCGCTGCAGTACGAGGCGGGGCGCGCGCCGGCCGAGCTGGCGGCCGGGCGGCACGCGGTGGGCACGGTGCTGTACGCGCCCGAGCGGCTGTGCGAGCCCGACTGCTACACCGGCCTGGACGTCAGCACACCCGGTGCGTACCTCGCGCGTTAGCTAGGGGACTATCGATGCTGGGTTATGCACTCTTATATTTTCAAAATGCCCTCCATTCCTTTTAGAGTATTTGTGAAAAATGTATCATTGCTTCTTGCCAAATTTCATGATTCTAGGTCAACGGGTCAAAAAAATACCTATAGGGCACTTCCTATAGGTTTTTTTGTGAAATCGCAAAATATGCGACGTAAACGGTCATATCTTTTGATCGCGTTGACTTACAAGTTTGATTTTTTCACTGCTCCAAGGGGTAGCAGACCTGAGTATTTGACATAAAATAAATTTCAGCTTGATACCTCCACGCGGTCCGCAGACAAAAGGTCTTGACAGACAACAAAGTGATCCTATAAGAGTTCCGTTTTTGCCGACTGAGGTTCGGAACCTAAAAATAAAAACAGTTCATAATCATTACGATGTTTATCGTACAGGGTGGAAGCACACCACGTATTCGCAGTTCTGAATCCCTCCCATCGAAAGTTTTGATTGATCATAAAAAACAGCTGTTCCATACATTTTAACCGTGTATGTTTGCACTTTTGTAGGAAACTATTTCTTTTTTCGTTCCTTTTTATCTCCTTTACCGACACGTAAAGTGGGGATTTTTTATGTATGTCGTTGGATAGCCTTTATAAAATATTGCGAATTTGTTCAAATAATTTTTCGATTAAGGGATTCGTTTGTGAAATAGTAAGCTTTAAAGTGCTAATTTTTGTTAGACTCAAGTGGGTCCCCCCACTTGAGTCTAACAAAAATTAGCCTCTACCTGCCAAACGGTTGTGTTTGGGTGTGTGAAAAAATTCACAGTGGTGGTATATACTTATAACGAAATTAAAAGGAAGACTATCACAGCTAAGTAGGCTTTACAAGTTTACGAGTAATAGTCGACCAACTTATAAAATGTACAGACCCGAAACTGTCAAATTTTCCCAATCAACCTTGAACCTAATGCTTTAGGGGAAAAGTTGAAAATCTATTAAAGAAATTTGACAGATTGTAGTAGCTTGATGTGCTGGCGTCCTTGGATAACATATTTTCCTAAAAATAATGTAAGGGAGCACAGGTTTTTCCAACTGAAAATTTTGGTTTTTTTTTTTTTGTTATTATTACAATAAAAATCATCGTTCGGAGGCAAATCCGCATATTTCGATGGGCAACTACGGAAACCTACATTGTGCGTGGCCGGACACGCACTTGGCCGGTTTTTATTATTTTCAAAATAGTGGCCACGCATAAATCTCGTATTGATCAATAGCTGAAATTAACACAAACAAGTTTTGTATGAGACCAAATCTTAAGCATCACGTTATATTTTTTTAAATTTATTTAGTACATGGAAGACTTACAGCTAATAAAAACAAACAAAAACGGAAACCATAGTCACCAGAAAGCTAATTACAAATCCAATATGGTGTGAGCACAAAAACACTAGAGAGAGAGCTAAAATATTTAAAGGTATCAACCTAAACGTAAGATTGTACTACAGGCTTATATCTCGGAAACGTAACGCTTTAGAATGTTTGGTCTCACACAAAACTCGTTTGTATTGATGCTAGCTATTGATTAAAACAGGTTTAATGCGTGGCTGCTATTTTGAAAATAAAATAAAGAAAATGGCGGAAGCAGGTAGGCAGGCCGAATGTTTCAAAGCCCGTATCCGATAATGTAAAATGTGCTTAATTATTATGTGCTTGATTATGAGTATAAACTTGAAACATGTTTGTTCAAGCAAGGAATAAAACTTTAAAAAGTTTCCCCCCTTTTCACCTCCTCAAAGGTCGATTGTCGTGACTGTTCCTTCCCCCCGCAGAGGGCGCGGCGTGGGTGCGGCGTGCGCACTCGCCGTCCGAGGCGTCCCTGCGCGCCGACGTGGCGCTGCAGGCCGCGCGCCACGCCGCCTACGCCGCGCTGGGCCCGCGCAACGTGTCGCTGCACGTGCACACGTCGCACGCCGTGCAGCTGGGCGCGCGCGGCGCCGTGGCGGCGTGGTGGCCGCGCCTGGCGCCGGCGCGCGCGCACGCGGGGCTGGCGCCCGTGGCGGGCGCGGCGGCGCTGTCGCTGCGCGCGCGCAACCCGTCCGCGTCGCACGCGCTGCTGCTGCAGCCCGTGCTGGGCGCGCCGCTGGGCGAGCTGGCGGGCTCGGAGCCGGCGGGCGCGTGCGCGGGCTGCGTGTGGGCGCGCGCCGCCTTCTCGCTGGCGGAGTGGCGCGCGACGCGCGGCGCGGTGTCGGCGTGGCGGGACGCTAACTCGTCGCGCCACGCGCTGCCGCTGCTGCTGCTGGCGCCCGACGCCGAGCTGGAGCTGACGCTCAGCTTCACACCCCACGCGGCCGCGCATCTCGCCGCCTACCTCTACCTCAGGTGACACGCGTCACACTAATTTCTGTTCATTATACGCGTATTTTTTCGAAAGTAAAACTTTACACCCATAGTATTTTGGTCAAGGGTGTACGTGCGTTTTCACCACGGTTGCTGATGAGTTTGATTATAAGTTTTGGAATCAGTCGTTACTGTGCGGAATCCATGATATTGCTGTCATTTAGATTTCATTACGCAAACGCATGTAGCATGTTATCTCCTTCATTTGCAAAATTTTCTACATGAAATACTTTAACGATGGCGTTGTTTATGCAGAAATAATTTAACTATAATCGAGAGCGTGCTGCTATCCGGACGCGGCGCTTATCCGAGCTTCGAACTGGGCGGCCGACGACCTGGCACCAACTCGCCGCTACTGTTCGAGGTGAGCGGCATACCACTAGTGCGTATGTAGTAATGCGTGTAGCAGAACTGTAGCTCGACGCGTGCGTGCGTGTGCGCAGGTGAGCGAGTGCGGCGGCACGGTGCGGCGCACGGTAGTGGCGCGCAACACGGGGCAGGTGGCGCTGCTGCTGCGCGAGTGGCGCGTGGCCGGCCAGCCCTGCCAGGCGCGCGGCTTCCGCCTCACGCCCTGCGCGCCGCTCGCGCTGGCGCCCAACGAGTCGCGCGCGCTCACGCTGGCCTTCACCGCCGACTACACGCTGGCGCGCGTGGCCGCCGAGCTGTCCGCGCGCACTGACACCGCGCGCGCTGCCTTCCTGCTGCACGCCGCTGCGCCCGCGCGCCTGCTGCCGCGCTGCCAGGCCGCCGCGCCGCGCCCGCCCTGGGAGCCTGCCGCGCGCGCCGCCGCCACGCTGCTGGCGCTGGCGGCGCTGGCGCTCGTGCTGGCGGCCGCCGCGCTGGACGCCGAGCGCGAGCTGCGCCGTGCGCGCGCCGCCCGGCCCCCGCCCGCCGCGCGCCAGCCGCTGGACCTGCGCGCGCTGGCGCAGCACGCGCCGCCCGCCCCGCCCGCGCCCGCCCCGCGCCGCCAGCCCGCGCGCCGCCGCCGCACGCCGCGCCGCGAGGTGCCGCCGCTGGACCCGCAGGCCGAGCGCCGCGCCTTCGAGCGCTGGCGAGCCGAGGTGCTGGGCCGCAACGACGACGACGACTCGCGCTCCAGCGAGGACGCGGACAGGGACGACGAGCGCCGCCAGCCCGAGCCCGCACCGAGCGACCGCGCGCCGCTGCCGGACAGCGAGGCGCCCGCGCCGCACGACGACCCGCCCGCCGTCACGGACGGGTACGAAGCGGACCCCGAGACGGAAGACCGGCCGCAGGGGAGCGGCGACGACGACGCCGCGTCGACCGGTTCCGGGTCGGCGTCCGCGTCGTCCTCCTCGCCCACCGCCGACGACCGCGACGACAACGACGACGGCGACGAGCCGGACGCGCAGCCGGCCCGCGAGCACTCGGCGCCGGCGGGCGACTGCAGTCCCGCGGCGGGCGCGCAGGCGCACCCCGCGCCGGACGCGCCGCCGCGGGCGCTGCGCGCGCGCCGCTCGCCCGGTGACGCGGCCCGGCGGCCGTGCGCGCGCGCCGCGTCTCCGGGCCGCGCGCGCCCGGCCTTGTGCAAGCACCACGTGCGCAAGGACAAGCCCAAGCGGCGCGAGCGGCCGGCCTCCCCGCCGCGCTCCCCGCCGCGGCCGGAGCGCGCGCCGGGGCTGCGCTGGGGCGCGTCGTGGAGCTCGGTGGTGGCGCGCGGGCCGCTGGCGCCCATCGGCTCGGACGTGCGGCGCCGGCCGGAGCCGGAGACGCGTCCGGGCGGCGCGGGCGGCGACCACTCGCTGTTCTACTTCAACGGCGACGTGGCGCACGCGCACTCGTGCCACGACGCCGACTTCTCGTGGCGCCCGCCGCCGCCCCTCGAGCGCCCCGCCTTCACCCCCGCACGCGACTTCTTGGGTGAGATTTGCTTTACTTTTTATTACAAGCTTTTGTTTAACTGGCAGTGTATGTAACTGTAACAATTTTGAAGCACATATCTTCAACCGATTGAGCTGAAATTTCGCACGCATGTATATATCGCGAGACAATGCAATATTATGATGACGTGGACCTGATCTGATGATGGAGCTAGAAAGTGGCCATAGGAACTCTGTAATGAAACGACGCAACCCCGTCGAGTTTAATTCGTCTTGAGAGTACTTTGTTTCTAGATGGTATACAGGGTCTGTCGATGGAGCTGGAAGGTGTTCATAGGAACTCGTTATAAAACAACATAACCCCATCGAGTTTGGGCTCATTTGATTTGTCTTGACGAGTACGTTGGTCATAAATGGTAACCAGGGTTTGATGATGAAGCTGGAAGGTGACCATAGGATCTCTGTAATAAAACGACGTAACCGCATCGAGTTTGGGCTCGTTTGATTTATCTTAAGCTTTTATTTAACCTGCAATGTATGTATGTAACTATGCTTGTTCGGGTGGAATCTTACAACTCAATTTTGAAGCAGATATCTTCAACGGATTGAACTGAAATTTTGTATACACGTTTAGTTTCGATGACAATGCATGGCTAGCTGTGTGACGTCATTCTAAATCCAACATGGCAGAACACCCAAGATGATGGAGTAATTGTTTTAGGGCTTGCTGAGAATAACTCGAAAAAAATTAAGTTATGTCACTCTAAATCCATATATGGCGGACTAAGTTTTTTATGCTTTCCTACAATATAGGTATCAAATAAAAGGACTTGCTGAGAATTTGAATGCGAGTTAAAAAAATAAGATGGGTGATCCTATTCGTCTGAAATGTTGGTGTACTGGGGTTTTTGGAGTTCTCGATTATGCTATTGAGGTCGAATTGTTCGAGTCTGTAGCATCGGTTGGTTAACTCTGAATTGTGCAATTTGGCAAGATAGGCGTCAACAGCATTGGTTTGTTTTTCATCAAACTCAGAACTGTGTTTCGTAAGGCACAAGTAAGCTTCAACCCTGAAATAAGTGGTGCATTCCTCCAAACACCCAAGTCAAGGTGAGGCCGTGCCGAGGACTATCAATCCGTCTGAAATTTTAGTGTACTGGGGTTAATGGAGTCGTCGATTATGATATTGAGGTCGAATTGTTCGAGTCTGTAGCATCGGTTGGTTAACTTTGACTACTGTTGACCATGCCGTTGTATACTTAGGCTCTTCGTTGCTGGTCAAGCATACGTGGCTTTAAGTAGGGTAAAATCATTAGAAGGTCGGGAGACCTTCCTTGAAGAGCTGGACTGTTCAAAATTAACCGGCAAACGACCTTGCAACAATGATGCGTTGAATGAGATGAACAGACTGAGAAACCTGTCCAGCGATAACTAAAAAGTAAAATAACCTTTTTAAAAACAACTTTTTTTTTTAAATGCACTAAAAAGAATACAATACATTTTTCCTTTAAAACTTTTACTGTACCTTATAACGTAATTACACAATTTATATGATTCAAAAGCTTGTCTCGGGTGGTTGGTTGCAGACGAGCCGAGCGCCGTGGGCGCAGTGGGAGCAGTGGGCGCAGTGGGCGCAGTGGGCGCGGTGGGCCCGGTGGGCCCGGTGGGCGCGGTGGGCCCGGTGGGCGCGGTGGGCCCGGTGGGCGCGGTGGGCCCGGTGGGCGCGCCGGGCGCCGTGGGCAGCGGCTCGTTCCGCTCGCTGAACTCCGTGTGGAGCTCCACGCTGGAGCCGCGGCCGGCGGCGGCGGCGTGGCTGTGGGGCGGGTACGCCGAGCCGGCGCCGGCCGGGCCGGTGCGGCCGCCGCCCGGGTTCGCGCGGCCCGTGCGGCCCTACGACCCGTTCCGCTCGCTGGCGTCCATCTGGGCGCCGGGCGCGCTGGACTGGCGCAGCGAGGCGCCCGAGCCCGCCGAGCCCGACAACTAGGCGCCGCGGACGCCCGACGACTAGGCGCTCTAGTCACGCCCCGCGCCGGCCGCCTCTACTTACGTGTTCCCTACTCGATCGTCTGTTCCAGACTGAAGATTAAACTTACTATCTCAAATGATGATGACGAACTTGTTTTATTTCTATAAGATGCTTTTACTTTCGTCCTTCCACAAATATACTCTTGTCCGTTCTCTTCACTCACCACACATCAGACTTAACATTCTCTCTTTCTCTCTCTGCCAGACACCTCGCACATCAACTATAAAGTCGTCTTAGGGTCAGTTCCGACAGAACGGAAAAATACAAGTCACGTGCATGCGCGAGGCGACGCTTGACGTCCGCGTCTATATTCATACAATTATCTACTTTAAACTAAACAATGGTAATGTACCGTATTACCATAGTTTAAAGTATTTGTGTATTTTCAATCCGGACAATAAATTGCGCCAGGATTTTTCAATTCTGTTTTATGCAGCCAGTAAATTGCGCGAAGATACTTCCGTTCTGTCTGAATTGACGCTTATAAACGATTACAAAGTACAGAGCTGAACCATTTCTGAAACTACACGACCGCTTACTGGTGTTATTGCTATAGTCATCACAAATCAGAAGCGAAGTCAAGTACCATATGTCTGCGATATAGGGTTTATTACAATAACTGAAGCGTGTTCATGCAATGCAACAATCAATAGGGCTGATAAGGCAGAAAATATAAAAGAGAAATCATGTAAAAAATATCCTTTATTTTGCGAGTTGTCAACTTGTCGTGAATGTTATTATCTTATTTGGATAAATGTTTGTTACTCTTTCACGCAAAAACTAGATTTTGTTGGAACTGTACATCGCTTTTACATCAGAGTATCACGGGCATTTATGGACATTCCGTAAACACGTTGAATTTACGCAGGTGAAGCTAGTGATAAATATGAACAACTACATTGACTTAATTATATTACTGAATGTTTGCTTAATACATTAAACAAGTAAGAAAAGAGTTTCCATTAAAAAGATTATTTTATAATTAGAAAATTACTCCTCTGTTTGAGAGCAGGGTCAGAGGTACGGCAAGCATACGAATAGCATAATATATTATTATTTACTGTGCAACTGTTTTACATCAATAATAAAAACAACCAATATCAAATCAAAATCCAAAAATAAATAGAAACAAAATTTTCCCAGGTGACAATGTTCTTAGCTTTGGTTTAATTTAAAAGTTTCTTAAATATTCCGACAAACTGTTCTTCACAAAATAGTTGATATCTCAATGGTTCAGGCAAAAAGGATGCCAGCTATGACAGTACTTATCATGTTGAACATTTAAAACAATGCTCTAACACTATTTATACGAACAAGTATCTTAGTAACTACATTAAACACATGAATACCCACTAATAATAACATATTGAGTAGTACACTCAGCATCAGTTAATGTCAGTAATCAGCTGGCTGGCCTATTTTTCAGATAAAAACGGAGCGTTTCCCGTCGTCAGCATGTTCAATGTTTTTATAATTCATTAAGCTACCTCTTTTTTGCAGTGCCATTCATAAAATTTTAACTATGGTCAATTTTTACTCAAAACAGTTTGATGCTGACTGTACAACAAAGAGATGGGCTGCAGAATATAATACTCTAGGTTTGTTTCATAGGCGTACCGCGGGGCCTCCCCCCTGGTGGAGGACTGACACCTATTCATAGAAGAGATAAACATTACGAATTTACGCCTCAGGTACAGGAATATCCTCCTTGCCCAAACAGGACAGGTATGCCTCCTGCCGCCACCCGGCTCCAGGTCGCCAGAGCCTCTCGCACAGAACTCGCTCGTGCCTCACCGCTAGCCGCTAGCCGCTCGCTTAGTATCTGTACTTGGTGGAGTAGTCCTTGGGCGAGACGACGAGACCGCGGCCCTTGCGCGCACCGCGGTACACAGTCTCGATGATGTCGATCATCTCCTGCTTGTCCTCCAGCGGCCAGTTGATCTTGTTGTTGTTGCCGGTGCCCAGGTCGATCATGATGTGCTTGTTGCGGAAGAAAAACATCACGGTGCACGGGTCGTAGAGCTCGTACCTGCGGCAGAAATTAATCTTACTTCAAGATTATGTGTTTCTGCTTTGTTCGTTTTTCCTTTCGGGCTGCTAATGTTGTGAACTGTACGATTGTACAGCAACCACGCTGCGACGTGGATGTGGCGCCTGATAGTCTACCTGAGCTGAGCGAGAGAGAACCCGTTTATTTCTGACCACCATGCACACAAGCTGGTTTTTCACATTTAAATTTTTTGTGAAATGAAAACAGTCCAGTGTCTGGTTTCATTCACCTCAAGATAGGTAGGTATGTATCTTGTTATTTACTGACTTGCAGAAAAGCTTTACAATTAAGAGGATAGAGGATACAAGGGTGATCAAAGAGAACCAAGGGCTCATTAGCGCAAATGTCGATGTTGCTCAGGAATTCGCAACATTCTTTACCAATATTCCAATTAAAACCACAGAAATGCTAGATTCTTCGCCATTCCTTGCCTTTGATTTATTAAGAGAGAATGTTGCAGCCTGTCCTGTTGAATTTAAATTTAAACATATACACCCTGTGGTCGTTATGAAGGCTTTTAAACAACTTAAAATCAAAACTACTGAAGACCTTTGGGGCATGTCCACTAAAGTCAGTCAATCAATTGTTGAGACAGTAGCCTAACATAAATTAAATATTAAAGCTAAATAGGGGATTTAGCTTTAATATTTAATTTATGTGTAGACTAAGGGGTGTTTCCAGATTTAATGAAGTTTAGTAAAGCTATACCACTTTTTAAATCTGGAGATAGCAAAGACACAAATAATTATAGACCCGTATCTATTTTGCCGGTTTTCAGCAAGGTATTTGAAAAAGTGATGCTAAATCAAATGCTCAATCATTTTAATCGAAATGACATCCTACATGATCAACAATTTTCACCAAAGGTCGTTGCACTACTGAAGCACATCTTCAATGGATGGGAAGAGGTAGGCATCTTTTGCGACCTACCTAAGGCATTTGATTGCGTGAAACACGACACACGCTAAAACTTGAGCATTACGGACTGGGGACACAAGCACTTAGCTTAGTAAAATAATATTTAAATGATCGAATGCAGAATGTACAAATAAATGGCCTAAATTCAGTAGGATTAAAAGTAAAAATGGGGGTACCGCAGGGCTCATATTGGGCCCATTCCTTTTTCTAGTATATAAAAAAGATTTACCTCATTTATTGAAAAGTCGACCTCAAATGGTGTTAGGTATTTGTTGATGAGATATCACTGATTTTTAAGGTTAACAGTATATATATTTATGAAAACATTATGTATGTTCGGAAAAAAACATACATCTTCATTTATGTAAAGAATCTTTGTACAAAATTACAAAACTGTATCATGAAAAATCACAAAGTTACAGGCTTGTTCTGTTACCTAGTTGTCCACACAAAATCGTGGTCACCACGCAGCGCGCGCCTCCAGCGTCGTCTTGAGCTCATTGATAATAATTTGGCAGTAGGTACCTAAATTATTGCGATAGGTACTCAAAGTCGCTTGGTGTCCAACTTTTAACTTTATAAAATATTTTTATATTTTAACCAAGATTTTGTAACAATATTTTAATTTAAAAGAGTGTCCATGGAGTTTCTTGCCCATTCTTCTCCATAGAGATATACGCTTTGTAATGTGCAACTACAGTACTTTCTCAAGTTATTATGCCTTGTGACTGTGACTGTAGCTTCGCTTTTTTTTTGTTTTTAACATTCAAGAGCCTGTAATGGTCTAATTGAAATAAATGCTTTGAGTTTGAACAAAAAAAAATGGGCAACCCCGCCTGGGATAGATTTGGTTTTGTTTGATCCATTTATACAGAAATTGAAAAATATTAATATGTTAAATCTTGCATCCTTGTAGGTAGAGCAACTGAGACAATCTCAAAATAAATGTGAGGTCATGAGTATGACCTCACATTTATTTAGAGATTGCGTAGTGTGTGTGTGAGTATAGTGTAGTGGTTCAAATACAATTTGCATGAATGTGATTGCTGGACTAGCATCTTCCATACAAGATAAAAATGCACCAATAAGACTTTGAAATTGTAAACCTTTTGCAGACTGTATTTCAGTTCTCATGGAACATGGTTTGGGTAGCAATGTTTAAATTGGAGGTAGAAGATGGCCACTTATACCAAAGCAGGTTTCTAATGACTGGGATATATTAATGTTATAGCTATATGCTATAGCTGTGTGCCAGTGTTACCTATGAGCCTCAACATTTATTTGAATACAATATTAGGCAAGCATGCACTCAAATACATCATTGCTTACCTTTTACCATCAGTTAAGAAACTAAGTGACATAAAAAATATCTTACATTTTGTTAAAATCTGGGACCTCAGTAATGTCCACTAGGTAGATCACTGCAAAGTTCTTGACTTTCTCTGCAATGCTGTACAACACCTCGTCCATCTTCATGCAGGTGGGGTCCCAGTCGTGGCCGAATCTAATCACCTGTCGAGACACAAAAATTACTATTGCATTGATTTCATGGGGTTTTACCTGTCATGACCATGACAAAATTATAATGACCCCACTATCAACTCTTCTTAATTTCTTAATAAAAATAATAATCAGTGACTAGCAAAAGAAGCTATCACAATACATGCGACATTACCAGTGTCTTGGGCACAGCTGATACAGATAAATAATTTATAATTTTGTTTGTTTGATAATGCTTCACGTTTGTTGGGTTATTGCAGCATTATGAGTTATATCGGAGAATTAATTCAGATATTGATGCCATAATTCCACATGAATGTATTGGTCTGGAAAATTCTTAACCTAGACAAGACTGAACTCACCACAACTCGGTCTTCTTCCGACAATATTGCCTGGTCTACTTGCCAGCCGTTGTGTAAATGTCCGAGCATGTAACTCATCGTAGGGCTTGTTTGTTTATTCTCTTTATTAAAATTAGAATACAAACCAAAATACAGATTTGGCTAATGTCATAATGTGTGCGAGTGAGGCACTTCACACTTGACGTTGACACTTTCACCGTCATTGTCAGTGTCAAGCACGTCATGGCGTCATGGAACTAATAAGTACTCCACTACCTACATGGCATGGAACACCGAAGTTTAATACTTATATGTAAAGCAAGGCGCTAGCAAATACTCTGGCGACGAACAGAGCGTACCTACGTACTTATTGGCCCGGCAACGGCCAACCAAAGTTTGTTTACAAGCATGAGTGAGCTTTGTAATCAAAGCCAGTAGCAGTCTCAGTAATCGTTTCCTAAAGTTCCATGTGCTAATATCAATCTGTCCGGGTTTACTATTATTAGTACTCCCCGTAAGTAAAACACTAATGAAAATATCCGTCTCGCCCCAACTTTTAACATCGCTAACAGTTATTTAACTGAGCCGTTATGTTTGACATAGTTGTTTTGTTTTAGACTTAGCTAACGGACTTAAGTTTGATACTTATTTGAGATTATTCAAATTACGTTGAAAGAAAACCGACAAAGGACATGTTTACTTTACGCTGATGTCATACAAAGGGAACATTGTAAAATAGGTTCGGTGTTAGCAACTTAACAGTCTTCCAAACAGTTATTTTTTCAGTGGAAGGATGAAAACCTTAGATTGTGATAGAGAGGTGCTGGTCAACTTAGACATCTACCCTCCTATCAAAATGAGTCGACAACCAAGCTTCCAGAATTTTAGGCACGATCGTTCAATCTAATGTGCCTAAATCTTAAGTTTATTTTCACACCCATCTTTAGCCGTAAAATATAAACTTGTGTAACTGATTGATGGCAAAGTGAAGATTACCGTTGTTGTCACTGTGAGCATATGACCAGCGATTAGTTGGTGGTGTATGATGTTTGTTTACTAGCGCGCGGCGTGCGGTGGTGGCGGCGGCGGGCGCGTCGCGAGGAGCAGCGGAGCGCGGCCGTGCGGGGGGCGCCTGGCACCTCGCCACCGGAACGCGGTCACTCACCAAAACATACAGATTTCTCGGGAAAAAATAACAAGCCGCCGCTCGCAGAACTCGGCAGTAAGTCGGGTGCGCCGTACACTCGCTCTCACCGCGGCGTCGGTAACCTTATACGCGTACCGGACACCAGTCCGCTGATTTCGCGTTAATTTCCGCAGTGGTTAGTAGCAGTAGGCAGCAGGCCGGGTGCGGCGGCGGAGGCGCGTCGCGGAACACCATCGCGCTCAGGAATTAGGTCGCGGCTCGCGAGTGCCCGCGCGCAGCTGTACTGGACGGCACGTTGATCCCGTGCCCTCACGCGCAGGCGAGGCGGGCGGCGCGCGCGCATACAACATGCGCAGCCACACGGTGTGATCCCGCTCGCCACCGACAGCCGACGCGCTGCTGAGTGTCAACCTCGATGTGTCGCAACCAAGTTGTTTATTAGTAGGTAAGTGCGATTAACGACCGGCTGATGTGAGCTGCGCGCCGGACTTCTTAAACTATCCGGTGAAAGGAGCATTTGTAACTAGTGAATAGGGATGAGGCTGCTATTAGCAGCGGTCGAGACGTCACGTGAATCTTATCGGATCACGGGAAAATGTAATTACCCACGTTAATGTGTAACTGTACCAAGCAAAACGCGAGCGGTTCTGCCGTGTGCGTGGTATTTTTAATGATTACACGTTGTGTATCAGATCCGACCATATGTCTGTGAAGAGGCGATGAAATGCGCTTTCGATCACACCTACATGAAACTGTAATCGTTTTGTGGTTTACGGTTACTTACACTGTGGAATCGATCGAAATAATATAAAGTAGCGACTTGTCTTGGCGGGACAGCCTACGCATCAGCTGACCAAGTTATGAACATAATGAAGACGTTTTCTTGCCATCCTTCATCAGAAGGATGGCAAGAAAAAGAAAGCACATACTAAAAGGTTGTGTAGTTTTCATGAAAATAACAAACTGTATTATGGAACCATTTCTAAAATTTAAAAAAGCTGTCCAAGTGCGAATTTTCGATCGCATCACCAAAAAAGATTCCGTAGCACCAAAAGATATAGTAACAATATTTTTAATGCTCATTCATTCAGATTGATAATGGACATATCATTATCAATTTACATTCAAAAGCAAAACTATTTTTTTTATGGTCAGTACTGGGTACTATGGTAAATCTTCAGCAGGATTCATTCATGAAGCAATGTGACAGAAGAAAGATTTTCAAAGCTCAGCATAAATGGTACTAACAACACCAGGAACAATTAAAGATAGATCTAGCCGATCTATCTTTAATTGTTCCTGGTGCTCTTAGCAACTGCTGCTGCACCTGCACCATCTAAGCTGCATTCGAGTAATAAGTTTCGGGTATTTTGGAAACACATACTAAACAGAATTAAAACTTTCAACGGGGCAGTAAGGGGAACTAACTTAATCGTTGTAGGTACACGAAAATGGTCATACGAGACTATCCATAAAAAATGTTGTAGCACCATCAAATCAAATCAAATCAAATCAAATCATTATTTATTTGTCAGAACATGGTCGGTATGTATATTACATGGTCTTGAGTTAATGTAGATTGTCTCATCACATTCTACCACATGGGCGTACAAATGTTAAATATACATTGGTGATTAAGAATATTGTTTTTTAAAATTATAATTTAAATTCAAAAAGGAATGTCAGAAATTAAATAATGTAAATAATTATTGAATTAAATTACAATGTCAGTGTCATTTAAGTAGTCATTCAAATTATAATAGCATTTATTACATAAAAAATCTTTAAATGACCACCATGTTGAGATAGGGACCTTTTGGCCTCGTACAGGACCATTTTAAATTGTTTTATCTTTTTATTATGTTTACTTTTTTATTTTATTGTAATCGCATCTATTTTTTATTTGTTTTGTCCTCTGTGAGTCTAATAAATACTTTTTCTTTCTTTCATAATTTTTCTTGAAAATTTGATCCCCATTCGCAGATTTTCAAGAAAATGTACAGTTAGCAAGAAAATAACCATTTTACACAAAACATTTTTTTGATGCCAATCGATCCTAATACTGATTAAAAACTTCTATTGGACTAATCATCGTTGACGTTGATTGACCTTTGAGTAAAAGTGCTTTATCTTATCCCATTGATCATTGAATTTCATTTAATTTATCATGTTTGTTAGAGAGATTTGATTCTTATGATTGAGCCTATCGATTGATGCAATAAAAGTACAGGATGTTTATTTTTTAGGATTTTACCCGGTTCGATTCTCGAGTGTGGCTAGCGAATTCTCGAAAATCTTTTGAAACAGATTAGTTTCTTTTTATAAATAAAGGAATATTTTCTTTGAGTAAAATTTGCTATCTCCAGTATGAAGAGTACTTTCCCTCTAGGTAAGGTTGAAAAATTCTCTATTCTAAAATTCTCTATTCTCTAAAGATGGTCAGCTCGTTGTGACATCAGAAGGGCAGCTACTACGCTTGTGTCAACACTTTCAGGAGGTCTTCCGTTTGTCAGCTACATCAGCGCCCGACGCGCTGCAAGTCAGTTGCCCACCATCTCCGCGTCTAAACATCCACACGGAACCACCGACACCCTCTGAAGTTGCGGAGGCAGTCCGCTCTTTGAAGACAGGCAAAGCACCAGGACTCGACCTGATAACGGCAGAAATTTTACAAGCTGCCTCTTATCGAAAATATCTAGACCGCCGAAGAGCTCCCTGACGATTGGAACAAAGGTCTCATCTTAACCGTTTCTAAGAAAGGTGATCTTAGCCAGTGCGATAACTGGAGAGATATTAATAAATAATGTATTTTCTTTCTTTCTATTACGCTGCTCTCGATACCCTCTAAGGTTTTCTGCTAGATCATCCTGGATAGACTGTCGAAAGCCGTGGATCCTCTTTTAAGCAGGGAACAGGCTGGTTTCCGCTCGAACGGCTCATGTACGGATCAGATCAACACTCTCCTTATCATACTGCAACAGGCATCAGAATGGCAGAGGGAGATTAATTATCTAACCTTTGTCGACTTCTAAAACGCCTTTGATACGCTGAAGTAGTCTAGCATCTGGTCCCGCTCGAAAATCGTCCGTTTGTTGACCCATGATGGCCTCATCTCGAATGACTTAGTAGTACACGCGGGTGGCGGCCAAGTCTCCTGTCGCCGCTTCTCTTCGTAGTCGTTCTTGACGGAATTATGCTTCGCATCTCTGAAAACAGGCGCCGTGGCATAGAGTGGGGATTAACCAACGTCTTGGAAGACTTTGACTACGGCGATGACCTATGCCTGCTGAGTCATACCCACGCCGACATGCAAGCAAAGTTGAACGATCTACGTCAGGAAGCGGCAGAAACGGGGATTAAAATAAACACCAGGAAGACCCAGGAGATGAGAACTGGTGTGAAGAATCACTCACCGTTGCTGATTGGCGCAGAGGTTTACTTCGAGAGCGTCGTGGCAGAGACTGGGGGCAGTGAAGAGGACATTGCTTCTTGGATCGACAAAGCCCGAGCTCCCTTCGCGCAGCTGAGACCTGTTTGGCAGTCGTGGACACTGACCCGAAGGATTAAACTTAAGATATCGGGTCCAACGTGAAATCCGTGCTGCTTAACGGGTGCGAAACGTGAAAGGTCTCAAAGGACATCTCACGCTAAATCCAAGTTTTCGTCAACCGCTGTCTTCGTCGCATTTTCGGAATTTACTAGCCCGAGACCATCTCCAACGTAGAGCTGTTTGAGGAATGCCACGAGAGCCCGATCGACCGCCAGATCAAGCGTCGCAAGTGGTTGATGGATTGGCCACATGCTCCAAAGGAACCCTGACCACATACCCAAACAAACTATGGACTGGAATCGCATAGGGAAAAGAAAGCGTGGCCGTCCCTATCAAACCTGGCGTCGAACTGTATGCCGGCAGAAGCGACGAGCATCGGAATGACGTGGAGCGAGGTGAAGCGTGAAGCTCAAGATCGATCGCGATGGAAGACATCTGTGGACGCCCTCTGCTCTATCTAGGGGACATAGGACATTAAGCCAAGTAAGCCAACTTCGATACTTAATGTGGTCCTGAACGTACGAGCTTGACAGCAAGCTACATTTCCCATTCCCTTGGGTGATCTCACCGTCCGCAAAATTTCTAGTACAGGTTTGCCAGCCTTCCCCTTCTTGGTCTACGGTACAAAAACATTAACCACGGACATTCTGTCTTCCTCACTGACACATACGCAAATGCTCAAATCACCGTCACTAAAACAAACAAAGATCATCTAAACAAAAGTAATAACATTCGAGTTTCCCTACATCTACAAAAACCAATAATAGTGACAACAACAAAAATTACAAATAAAAACAAAATCCTAATGTACACTTATACCCATGGCTTTACTTGATGTTATACAGGATATAGACGAAATCGTAAATATAGCTTGTCACACATGCGACCAATTAGAAGACTGTAGGGAAATTATACCAAAAATTATTAGCTCTAAAATACTCACGTTTAATATAAGACGTTACCAGCGCTTTGCTTTTAAGGGATTAGACACTGACTTCGATGCTATTGTTTTGATAGAATGTTGGCTAAGTGAAGGGACAATTCTGGAGCCACTGGCAGGTTATTCTGTTTCTCGCTCTCACTCACAATCGAACAAATATGGCGGTGTCATAATCTACACCAAAACGAGTAGAAATATAAAAGTGATAGACTCATTCATTGCAGAAGCTGACAGTATCATACTTCTCCTGGACAACGAAGTAGCTATTATAGGAATTTATAGGTCGCCATCTTTTTTAAGTTTAAATAACTTTATTACATCCCTAGACACTGCTTTATCTCAAATAAAAAGATATCCAACTATTGTAGTAGCCGGAGACCTAAACATCGACATAATTAATACTTCTAACTCAAGTCATGCTGAATACTTGAGCCTGATGGCCTCACATCTTCTTTTACCTGCTATCACTGAAACAACCAGGGGGCGTACTTGTCTTGATCACATTTTATTAAGTCAAGCTACAGATCCGAAGGAATAATCGGGAAATGCTCGATAACAGATCACGATATGGTTATGACTGTGATTTCACAAAAAAATAATGGCATTAAATCTCATACAAGATCCCGATGGATAAACAGAACTGACGATGACGCAATCGCGGAGGAGCTAATGAACATTGACTGGTCTGATATCCTCAATTCTAACTGTGCCAACTCCTCGATAAACTCACTCACAACTATTATCACTAATCTAATAATTAAACACGCACAAAGTTAAAATTAGCAGAAGTAGATTCACTCTTAAGCCCTGGATCACTCCAGGTCTTATGAGAATCATTAAGCACCGAGACAATCTTCATCAAGCTTCAAAAACCAACCCTGGCGATGATATGAAAAAACTGGTTTATACGAGATACAGGAATTTTTGCAACAACCTTTTACATAACCTAAAAACAGAGCACAATAGCCAGCTAATAACTGAAAGCCGAAAGGACCATATAACCCAAATAGTCAAAGAAGTGACTCATCCCAGCTAATTTCCAATTCGGAGGATCCAGTTAACGCACTTAACAACTGTAATGCCTACTTCACCTCGATTGGAAAAAATCTATCTGATCTAATACTATCACGAATCTCTGAGACTCAAGAAACCCTAGTAAAAAAATACAAATCTTCACCACTTCTTTTCCACACTCATTCTTTCTTCACCCGACAGACGAAGCAGAAATAAATAAATATATTCACCAACTTAAAATTGACAGCGCACCAGGACTTGATGGTATCACTACAAAATTTATAATAAAAATTAAAAATGCAATCCTTAAACCTCTCACCCACATTTTTAATTTAAGGTTAGGATCTGGAACCTTTCCGGAGTGCTAGAAGGTTGCTTCCGTCAGACCAATACACAAAAGCGGCCCTACAGACCAGAAAATTATCGACCAATAGCACTTCTGTCGATTCTGTCCAAAGTACTGGAGAAATTAGTTAACAAAAGGTTAGTGAACTACTGTGAAAAACACAAATTGATATCAGAAAAACAGTTCGGATTCCAGCGAGGAAGGTCAACTGAGGACGCAGCTACATTACTGACTAACTTAGTAGCTACTTTCACCCAAAAAGGAGAACAGTCCATAGGAGTTTTTTTAGATCTGGCAAAGGCCTTCGACACAATATCACTTGAACTGCTTCTGAGAAAACTAGAATGTGCAGGTATACGAGGGGCTGCACTTGATTGGTTCACGAGTTACCTATCTAATCGCAAACAGCTAGTCAAAGTAGATGAACACTCGAGTGACGTACTTCCCATCGACTTTGGAATTCCACAGGGCAGCACACTCGGTCCAACTCTCTTCACCTTCTACATGAATGATATTTTAAACTTACAACTAAGCGATGCAGAAATAATATCATATGCTGAGGACACTGTCATAATTCTCCACGCTAAAACCTGGGAACAAGTGTACCGCCTTGCAGAGATCGGACTATTAACTGTTTCTGAGGCTCTTGATGCAAATCTTCTGACTCTGAATATTAAAAAAACTAAATTCATAACCTTTTTCAAAACAATAGCTTCTCGACCTCCACGTCATCTTATACTTAAATACCATACATGCTGCAGTTACCAGATATCACCGCTTACAAACTGTACCTGCCTAGCTATAAATCACACTGCCTCAATCAAATATCTTGGTATCACACTAGACGAAAACCTGTCATTGAAATCACATATACACCAGCTCTTTAAAAAACACACAACGTGACTGTACACCCATTGAATGTCTGTGTCAGTCTGTACTTCAATACGGGATTTCTGTTTGGGGTGCAGCTGGGAAAAACATTTTTATAGAAATAGAAAGAGCTCAAAGAGCCGTTATAAAAGTAGCTTTAAGAAAACCTTTTCGCTACCCAACAGACCTAATTCATAAAGAGTTCGCTGTCTTAAGAGTGCGGCAATTATTCATCTTAAACGCAACATTGCAAGTTTAGAAAACCATAAACAATAGATCCGATTATAAAAAAACTGGTCTCTAAACGAGTCCTCAAGATTCCCCTTCCCGAAGCAAATAGCCTCTTAGCCAGATGATGCCCGTTTTACTCGCATATCCATATTTATAATAGAATCAGCAAAAGCTGTGATATTAAAGACATGAACAAATTATCATGCAAGAAAATCATAATAAATAGGTTCACCAAACTATCCTATGAAGAAACGGAAGAAATTTTAAGTTAATTAAACAAACAAAGACTAAATAACTGCAAATAACACACACATCTGCACATCTGCACACACACACGCACACACACACACACACACACACACACACACACCAACATACACACACTCGACATTGAATTAACATTACAATACTTTTTATTTTCATTCTTGTAATATCATTTTATTTTATTTTTTGTAAAAGGTAATCCACAATTACCTACTTACCAAAACGCCTTGTTAACATAACTATCACATCAACAATATGTGTTTTAATTTTAAGTTAACGCAATTCTGGCCCCTAAGATACAGGCGCAGTCTAGTTTGGGGACCTCTGTTTACTAATTACAATGTTAAATTTCAATTTGTTACGATTATATTATAGTAGCTCTAAGTTAGATGTAACAATGGATAATAAATTTATTCTTATTCTTATTCTCACTGGTATTTAAGTAAGGTTGTTTTGTACATTATAGACTACAAATAGAACTAAAATTGTAATAAAAATTAGGACTACAAGTTAGTACCTACATATGCATTCAGTCAAAAAATATGTATGAAAGATGTTGCCGCTCGGTTAGTCCCAAAAGGCCAGATTTTTCTTCAAAAACTCAATCGCATAAGAGTCGCTGAGGACATGTTTTAAAAACAAAGACAATATTACTACACAATTATCAACCTAATGCGTAGATGCGGGTATTTTTAAAAGTTGAACACTAACTATTATTGAGCAATCAATCAAACTATAAGGTTAATTCTCAATAAACATTTATATTAAATCAAAACCTTTTAAACAAACGAATCAAGGGTACGAACTGATCAGTTACCAAAAAAATAATAATAAATTGTTCCCCAAAAAATCGAGCTAAAGATGTCTGTTCCGTTGCACGGTCCGCCAGCAAAGAGCGCCGGGCGCGCCGAGCCAACGAACCGCCAGCCCGTCTCCTCCCCACCGATGCCGACGTCACGGCTAGCTAGGCGGCCCGCAGTTTCGGGCGCCAATGCAGATGGCGCTCGCTCCACGAAGTTGCCAACACGGCCATTCTGCAAGGCGCATGTCCCAGGCGCCCCACGATGCTATGTAAAACCACTGAAACAAAACCAACATCAGAACTAATTTTCTCAATCTACAAATATGAACCACAAGCCATAATACGTTTTTGTCCATAGAGTAGGCATTTGCTGATAAATGCCTACTCTATTGCTGCTAGCTCAACCGTACTTAAAGAGACTATGCCACACTTAAGAGTCCTGGTTTTCCTAGAGCTTACCACTTGGAATCACTTGCATTTAAAGAGCTTTTCGCTACACTTAAACGTACCAAGTTGTTTTTCAAGCTATAATCACATTTGCTGGTGTTTCTATCCTGGCGAGGATTATGGCACAAGTGTTTTATCTAGCCTCGCGAGTAAAATATAAGCAATAGTAATACTATATAAGGTACAGCAGACAATAAAGTGCAGTACATACCTTTAAAACGATTACTTGCCAACACGGACCTTATTGTTTATAGCTTATTCCAATTTCCAGTCATCTATTTGTATCCAATACTTCATATTTTCAGCAGCTGCAATGCCATTGTACAGTTTACTGCTCCTTTCAGAACCCCTTAGGTCTGTTACCTCATATCTGTTATTACCCAGAACCTTTTTTACTCTAAATGGTCCTTTGAAGGTGGGCAGGAGTTTTCTACTTCAACCATCGTAGCTCTGGCTTTGTATTCTGATCAAAACCAAATCTCCTTTTTCGTAAATCTTGGCTTTTGACCGAGTTTTATCAAACCATTGTTTTTGTGATATTGCACTGGCTTTAATATTTTTATCTACCTTTGCTCGCAACTCCGTTACGTCCACTAGCGATTCATCATCAAGTTCTGGTTATACATTGTCATTATCAACGCGCAAACGATATCCTAATAAAACCTCACTAGGAACGGCATTAATAGTTCTATGGATTGTACTGTTTAAACCTTACTGTATTATTTTAACATATTGATCCCACCTATCTTCAGTAGTATCTGCCCCAATAGTCTTTAAATATTCCAGAACTGCTTATTAAATATTTCTACCTGTCCATTTGAGCGAGGCATACCCGTTGCCACAATATGCGCGCGAATATTTTTGCTCTTACGCGCACTACGAGGATTCAAGCGCACTACGAGGATTGACATTATTATTTGAAGAGGTAACGTTCGTGGACGGCGGGCTGGAATTATTCGTTTGATCCACTGTTTTATGTTGATTTTCACGTGTACCACCCGAACTGGTTTGGTTTGAGTTTTTGCCTTTGTAGGTACGACCATGAAGGTAACTAGCTAAATCATGGCAAGATTTAAAATTACTTGCCTCGATAGATGCTCCTATATTGCTGTCCTCTATGTTCCCGACAATTAAACAACATTATTTTTAATATATGCGAAACCTGAATATAGTTTGTTCAGAATAAGTAACTGAATCGATTCCAATAATTTTTAAACCATATTATATTTTTTCCCAAAAATATTTAAAAAAGTTAAAAGTTGGACACCGAGCGACTTTAAGTGTCTATCGCAATAATTTAGTACTACTGCCAAATTATTATTATCAATGAGCTCAAGTCGACGCTGGAGGCGCGCGCTGCGTGGTGACTACGATTTTGTGCGGACAACTAGGTACCTAACAGAACAATCTTATAACTTTGCGAGTTTTCATGATACAGTTTTGAAATTTTGTACATAGATTCTTTACATAAAAATACTAGACACGTGTATCAGGTTTCGCATATACTAAAACTAATGTTGTAGATATAATATCTTGCTCAGTAAAGTTTAAAGGTAATCGATCAAATTTACATTTGATATCAAAATAAAATTCGTATAGTGATTGGTTTTCTACTGGTTTTTTATTAATGATTTCTTTTAATAATTCAAACATATTACGACGTGTTTGAAAACTATTAGACAGACGCCGATTCCAATCACTCCATTTCCATGTAGGCCACTGACTATCAGTACGTAACAACGAGTCATACCAGACTTTGCCAGAGCCTTTCAACTTATTAAGAGCTTGATAACGTATCGTTTCGTCGGACCAATCAAACGTTGCCGCATAGGATTGTATAATATTAAGCCATGCATTTATATCATCATGTAAAGGGTCAAACTCCGGTATAATATTGTTTAAGGTACTCACAGCTTTGGTATCTTTATGACGTGATACCTTTGACTTCCTTCAAGGCGGAGGTGACGGCGTTCTGGAGCTTGTACTCGTTGTGCTACTGCTACTTGACGATTGTGCTCGCCTGCGATAGCGCTTGCGTTTACCCATGACGCGTGGGTGCTACTTCTGATATTAAAAACAAAGACAATATTACTACACAATTATCAACATAATGCGAAGATGCGGGTATTTTTAAAGTTGAACACTAACTATTATTGAGCAATCAATCAAACTTCTTCTTCTTAGCGTGTCGATGGCAATCTAAATTGTATCAGCCCAAAACTGAGCTACTAGTTTGGCGCTTTCGGTAGCGTCGCATCAGTTCCTGTAGTGAACAAACAACAGGACACGCAGGACACGATATTAAGTGCCCCATCGTTTGTAGAACAGCACCTCATTTATACTGCAGGGCAGAGTCATTAATGAATCTCCACCTGAGCAGGTTTTCCTTGCTGCGACCAACCTGGGTCCGGAGTCTATTTAAAGACTTCCAGGTCAGCGATGGCCTCTCATGTCCAGGTGGGAGATTTTCAGCAGGTGGAACGAATGGGTTAGGTAAGGATGCACTACCTCGCCACAGCTTTAGTCTTTCCGTAGACCGCTCGCCAGTGAGTGGAGCGACACACTTCAGAAAGCTGTTTCGGCTTTTCAGCCTTTGCGACACGAGGGTGTTTAGATGTAAAGGGTGCCGTGTGTCTGAAATCATTTTGGCTCTTTCGCTAGAGCTCGCCACTGTTCTGCGAACCTCTGGTGGCGCTATTCCTGCCAGTGGGTACAGCATCTGTACCGGGGTCGATTTAAGACAACCAGTGATGATCCGGCACGTTTCATTCCGAGCTGTATCCACTAACTTTGCGTGGGCTGAACGGCTCCACACGGGGCATGCAAATTCACCAGCTGAAAAAGATAGCGCCAGCGCAGTAGTCCGCAAGACGTGGGGCGAAGCACCCCACTTCGAAGAGACTAGTCGCCGTAAAAGAATGTTGCGAGTGTGTACCTTCTGCTTGATGGTATGGCAGTTTTTGCTGAAAGTCAGTGATCTGTCCAGAGAAACCCCAAGATACTTTGGAAAGTTACTGTGCTCGATAGACACCCCATCCCTAACGATGTTAAGTCTCGCCTTGCCTCTCTGTTTCGAAGGTGGAAAATGCAAGACTGCTTTTTGCTCGGATTGGGTTTGAGTGAATTAGCGAGGTAGTATGTGGCTAATTCACCAAGAGCATCTGACAGGCGGACCTCGACCTCCTCAAAGGTGGTGGCTTGGGAGGTGAGGGTCAATCACGTTCGTAAGGCGGTTCAGCAGCAGTCTCTCGAAAAGCTTGTATGTATGGCACACTAGAGAGATTGGACGGAAATTTTTTGGGTCGTCTGCTGCTTTACCTGGCTTGGGTATTGCTATGACCTTAGACTTTCTCCAGAGACGGGGTATTGAAGCTGATTCCAGACAATTATTGAATAGTTGCAGCAACCACGACACAGCAACTCAAACTCAAAATCAATCAAACTATAAAGTTAACTCTCAATAAACATTTATATTAAATCAAAACCTTTTAAACAAATTAATCAAGGGTACGAACTGATGCACAAGGGAGGTCGCACGAGGCGGCGGCCGAAAACATGACACGCGGGGTTGCGATAGTCGTGGAGAGGATCCGGCAATTGGGTCTCGAGGTGGCATTGCACAAATCCGAGGCCATGTGTTTTCATGGGCCTCGGAATGCGCCACCGTCGGGATCCCTACTGACGGCGGGAGGGGTTTCCATCGGCGTCGGGTCGACGCTGAAGTACCTGGGACTCGTCCTCGACAGCCGGTGGAACTTCGTGGAGCATTTCCGACGTTTGGCCCCCAAACTGGAACGGACCGGGGCTGCCTTCAAGCGGCTCCTGCCCAACCTGGGGGGTCCAAACGCCTCCTGCCGGAGGCTCTACGCGGGGGTCGTGCGGTCCATGGCCCTTTACGGGGCCCCGGTGTGGGCGCGTTCTCTGAGGCGGCAAGCCGCCCGCTACCTGAACGCGCCCCAAAAGGGGATAGCCCTAAGGCTAGTCCGGGGGTACCGCACGATCTCCGGTGAGGCGGCGAGCCTCCTTGCCGGATTGCCACCATGGGATTTGGAGGCGATAGTCCTCGCGCGCCTTCACGAATGGCGCGCGGAGGCACTACGTCGGGGGGAAACTCCGCTGCCGCGACAAATCGCCGCTCAGCGGACAGACCTCCGGCGCGATCTCATGGTGACATGGAGAGAGCGACTGTCGCAACCCCGTGCAGGGCACGCCACCATAGTGGCGATAAGTCCCCTCTTTGAGGAGTGACTAGAGAGGCGCCACGGTGCCCTCACCTTCCGCCTGACGCAGGTCCTCACCGGACACGGTTGTTTCGGGAGGTTCCTGCACCGAATCGGGCGGGAGGAAACGCCCGGGTGTTTCCATTGTGAGGATCGTCCGGAGGACACGGTGCAGCACACTGTGGAGGCCTGCCCTGCTTGGGCAGAGCAGCGCCGTGTCCTCGTAGAGGCGATTGGCGGCGGCGACCTCTCGCGCCCGGCACTGGTTCAAGCCATGGTCCGGAGCGAGAGGGAATGGGAAGCCGTCACCTCCTTCTGCGAAGAAGTCATGCTAGTGAAGGAGGTGGCGGAACGTGAGAGGGAAAGAGTCTCACGTCCCAGCCGCCGCGGGAGACGCCCTGGGCGTCGGGGGTCACGTGGTGGCCCCCAGCCACCGTAGGCGCGGGCCTGTGGACGGCGAGTTATGGGCTAGCTCGCCGTCCGGCCGTCTTATGACGACAGGCCGTGTCGACGGCGCGTTCGTGTTCCACGCGCGCCTCAAAGAGATGTCAGCAACCACGTAGGGGTCCGCACGGGCCGATGCCTGCCAGGGCTGCGGGACTGTTCGAAAGAGATACCGCGGCCCTGGAACACAAAGGGCAAAGAAGGAACATGGATGGGTTTTAGTCAGTACAAGTCTGACACTCCCTTCCGCTCCGCCCAGAGCGGGGGGGGGGGGTCATTTGATGATTTCCCATCCTAAAAAAAAATAAATAAAAAGGGTACGAACTGATCAGTTAACAAAATAAATAATAATAAACTCTTCCCCAAAAAATCGAGCTAAAGATGTCTGTTCCGTTGCACGGTCCGCCAGCAAAGAGCGCCGGGCGCGCCGAGCCAACGAACCGCCAGCCCGTCTCCTCCCCACCGATGCCGACGTCACGGCTAGCTAGGCGGCCCGCAGTTTCGGGCGCCAATACAAATGGCGCTCGCTCCACGAAGTTGCCAACACATGGTAGAAGGAGTCAATTCCGACCCAACATTCATGAAACGCATTGTTACGTTACTGGTGACGAGACGTGGGTTTACGAGTTTGACATGCAAACTAGTCAACGAGCTTCAGAGTGGCGCCTTCCAACTGAACCGAAACCGAAAAAACCACGACAAAGTCGATCAAAAGTCAAAGTCATATTGGCCATTTTCTTTGACTATCGCGGTGTTGTGTGTGCACTCGGAATTCTTGCTGGAAGGTCAAACAGTAAATAAAGAATATTATTTGAGCGTTATGCGGCGTTTAAGAGATCAAATTCGACGAGAAAGGGCAGATTAGTGGAAAGAAAATTCTTGGATTTACAAACTCAAACTCTTTATTGCACCACGATAATGCGCCTTCACACAAGGCCATCATAGTGAACGAATTTTTGACTAAAAACTCACGAAATACTATCGAGCAACCACCTTATTCACCAGATATGGCTCTAGCCGACTTGTTTCTTTTTCTTAAACTCAAATTTCCACTTCGTGGCACCAGTTTTCATTCGGTAGAAGAAATAAAGAAGAATTCGTGGCGAAAACTGAACTCAATTCCGGAAAAATCGTTTAAAAATGTTTGGATGATTGGATTATTCGTTGGCGTAAGTGTATCGTTTCTGAAGGAGCATACTGTGAAGGCGATAAAATAGCTTTGGATAAAAAACCAACATTTTGTGTATTATTGATCGTTCCTCGGCACTTTCTTGACAGAGTAGTATACAACGACGACAATAGGACACTTAGGGCTCAAAGGGACGCGAAGGAGTACTTCGCGTCGCTGTCATCTGGAAACGTGCCCGAAGACTGGCAGAAGCAGAAGACTGGCAGCAGCATTGCCATGTTGAATGGCAATGCTAATTCTTTGGCCGAAGAAATAGCGAAGTGTCGACCAGTCAGCGAGAGATTTCCTTAAAAAGGAGACGCGCACTCGGGCCCCATGACCCGAGCATTTCGACCCAAACGGCTCAAAATTGTAGTTACTACTAAGGTTACAGTATTTGTGCTGCTTGAGCAGCAGCAGCAGCTCCCGCGCAGCCCACCGTGCTTGCAACGTGAGCTGGAGTAAGGGTGTCGACACAGGTTGTGCCCTATACCAAAGGCCCAGCTTCCGAGACACTAACGTCATGCCGTCTGGTCTCTTCCCATCGTCACGTACATATATATATACTAGCTGTTGCCCGCGACCTTCGTCCGCGTAAAATTTTATAGCTTATAACCTTCCTCGATAAATAGGCTATCCAACACTAAAAGAATTTTTCAAATCGAACCAGTAGTTCCTGAGATTAGCGCGTTCAAGCAAACAAACAAACAAACAAACTCTTCAGCTTTATAGATATGTATATGCACTAAGCCGTTTGGTTGTAAAACCGCTGATACGCCGGCGCTGGCAAGGGCTCGACGAATAATGTTATTAATGCTGGCGTGGCCTGACCTGCGCTCCTGTGGTAGGACAGGCCATGGTGTCCGAGGTTGTCGACAGCTTCACCGCAGTGACACCGATGCGGAACAACACAAGGTACGCCTAAGCGTAGAGTCGTAGCGACCCGGAACGATGCATCATCCATCCTAGTGCAAACGGTGGATGATGGGAGTGCCTGAAGTCACGAGACCGACTCCTATTCCCCCATGGCCAGCAGATGGGCACGCTCCACAATATTGATTGACGTGTTTAAAAGGCCTTATTATGCTGGCTCTTGTGATACAGGAACTCCTAGTACAAGAGCCTAGGGTCAACTACACTGATGTTTGTGAGTATTCACTTGTCAATAAAGATTTTATTTTATTAATTTATCTATACATTTTTTAATATTTCTTTAAATTTTGTTTTTACCAGACTGCGGCGTAGCCCAAAAGGAGGATCATATTTTTGATTCCTGACTTCTTTTTTTAAGTTATATTAATTGTGATGATTGAAACTTGTAGCCCAAATAAAGCGCTTTTATATTCTTTACTCAATAAAATTGTATACACATTAGAATAGTTTTAAACGACAAAAATCCTTTTATATCTAGTATTAGTTAAAGCAACTGAAATATCGGTTGCTTAGAATAATAGCAGTAAGTAGTAAGTTACTGTTGTTATTATAAGCAACTCATACTACACACATCAAAAGTGTCTAGGGATATTTTAGTTTTTCACTTATTCAGTATTATATAAACAAAACTATAAGGAATTTCTTAAAGCATCCTTACATCAAAGTGCGCAGAATTTTATACTCTTGCAGAAAATTTAATAAAAAACTGAACTTTATTATTTTATAAGGGTTTATTTAGATAAAAAAATAAAAATAAAATTTTGATTTAATTAGACACTGTTTTTGGTGATTAAAGTAGGAAACAAAATTAAATGAAACAATAAATTTTGTATAAAATAAAAATTAATAAACTGTAAGAGCACCTCGGATGTTTCTAACACATCTGTAAAGATCATTCATGCTCAAAACGAGGTTTAGTTCGCGTTGTGGTATAAGGTCCACCAGGTCCGACGAAAATGCATGAAAAGTGGACTGTTTGCAGCAGATTCTCGGGAAAGTTCATAAAGACCTTCGTTGTACGTTGTGTTGTGTCAGATACTGCTGATATCCTATGTGAAAGTAAAACTTAAATGATAGAGCTTTACTTGCAAACCCGGGGTAACTATACTTAATATTTCTCATTTATTGGACTTACTGCCTTTATCCTTAACGAAATTTACTAGTTCCCGATAAACTATTAAAACAGCTGTCAGCACATCTGGTAGAGCTCATTGCGCTGATTCAATATTGTTAAATATTGATCAATATTTAACTCATTTTGTAAAAAATTGCACTTACTGCTGATATCGCTAGCGCGGCAGAATAGTCCTGTCAGTAATGGTAGACTGATCCCAGTACAGCGTGACATGGTCTTTCTCGAGAACTGGGTCTGGCAGATACTTGTAACACGGTAGGTACCTCAGATTTCACAAGTTTATATTTCAATCAAAATCAAAGCATTTATTTCAAGTAGGCCAGTTACAGGCACTTTTGAATTGTCGAGACAACAATGAAAAGTAGCTACAGTCCCAGTCACAAGGCATAAAAACTGTGAAAGTACTGTAGTTGCCCATTCCCTAACGTAGATCTCTATGGAGAAGAACGGGCAAGAAACTCCATGGACACTCTTTTAAATCAGAATACTTTTGTAATACCTTGGTTACATCATTTATTTTGAGATGGTTCATTATGTGAGAACGATGTAGCAAGATGTGTACGTTAAAAGTTTCCATAGTAAAAACAATTCAAAAATAAAATAATTGTATTGTATTGTATAACGGGCTGGTGTCCGCAACTCCACGTCAGAGCGCGTATTTTGCGTGCGGAAAAATAATCAATTCAAATAAGCCGTGGCAACCAAGAGATGACCAGTCACAACTTACAGCGCCCGTTCACGAACATGACGCATGTATCGGCACCATTCAACTCAACCATTTTGAACGGAACTAAATGATCCGACACACGCGCCACCATCAGCGAGACATTGAAGTGAGCATGACATACTCTTAACCGCCAGGGCACATTCAAGTCAAGAAAAGGCGTAGGTTTCCAGCAAATGACAGCTTTCTAGTACATAGTACTCACACAATACGGGCTATGCGGTTATATAATAGTAAAGAGATTGAATTTATACAACGCAAAGATAGTTGTACAATCTTCAGCAGCTCTAACATACTTAAATTTGCTATATATTTATGCGCCCCTGTCCTTGTGGAGCAGGATCGGCATTGAGCCAAGCATTCATCATCATCATCATTTCAGCCGAAAGACGTCCACTGCTGGACATAGGCCTCCCCCAAGAAGGGGGGGTTTTGCCATAATCGCCACGCTTGGCAGGCGGGTTGGCGATCGCAGTATGGTGTTATAAAACACAGAGAACGCTGCTGCCCATTCTCTGGTAAGTCCCTTAGTCGCCTCTTACGACACCCACGGGAAGATATGGGATGGTGCTATTCTTTACGTCCGGACACCATACAGAACACGCCAAAGCCAAGCATTGTATCAGCGATATAATCGTCCAATTTGTAATATGCTTGCTTACATAGTGTGCGTTTAATGCATTGCAAGGCAAGTTGCTGGTGAACAATCCTGGCTACTTGGTTGTGCCTGTGCAAGTACTCGCCGTTAGCCAGACGAGAACAACCAGAAATAATGTCTGATGGACTCACCCGGACGGTGGCATGCCCGACACACGTCGTCCTTCATATGTTTCCGGTACTTATTCGCCAACATAACTTCGTCTTCGTAATATGCGCGCATAACATTTACGTTTATGGACATGTGAGTCCATCTCATGCGCTGTACACAACCACAAGTAGCGGGGACCCGGCTCGGGGCCTATTGTCCCCTAAGTCCCAAGCTCTTCGGTGGCCGTCCTCTCCCCTGCCGACGCACAGGTGTTGGCGACGTCGGCGGAGAGAACTATGCGTCGCTCGAGCTCGACGCTACTGCCGCAGCCAGTGACACAGCTAGTCCGAGCTCCGGCGGCGGCGAGGCGGAGCTGACCGATGGATCCGGGTGGTGGGCCTGCGCGTCGTGCTGCTACTGCTCTCGTTAACATTTTTGGTCGTCTTTATTTAACCAAACATCGTAAATATATTCACATCGTAATATTATTCATTATTAATATTTGCATCATTCATTTATGAACGCCTATTTGAATGCTACGTTTGCAGCCTAACGAGTGGCGGTACCTAGTATTATATACCATACCATAATAAACGGTTGTGTGAATGGGTATGTAATGGTGTGGTAAATAAATGATCTTGTTGCAGCTGAGTGCTGACGCGATGGACGCGGTGTACCCGGCGTCGGCGTCGGCGCTGGCGCGCGGGCGTCGTCTTCGTCGCGCCGAGCCGCGCAGCCGCCACCGCACCACGCCCGTCACCTTCGCCGAGATCAAAGTGAGTCGCCCTACCCCTACTACACCCGCGACGTCTATCACAACTACTTTGTCAAACACTAAGAAGCTAAGCTGAGCTCAGCTTAGTACCTAGAACCGGTAGACAGAAATTATCCAGTAGTATCAGGAAGACTGAAATCAGACAGGACTCATTTCTGCAACTAGCTTTCCGGCTCCTTGTTTATCTGACTTTGAACCTCTTTTATTGTTCTTTTGTGTTCTACCGCTAATGATGGGAACTGTGTCTTCAGGAGGTGGACGAGGAGAGCTCGGAGACGGAGGTGCAGTGCGAGGAGCGCAAGCGGCGCCCTGACGTGCTGGAGGAGCGGCTCGGGCGGCAGTTTGCGGAGTTCCGGCGCAGGCGCGCGCGCCGCGACCTGCTGCGCGAGCGCGAGCTGGAGTCGCCGCCGCCGGCGCCCCCCTCCCCGCCCGCGCCGCACGCCCCGCTGGCGCGCGCAGGCAGCGAGCCGGCCGCGCTGCACCGCGCCGCCGCCACGTGAGCGCGCCGCCCGCGCAGCTGCGCTGCTAGGTCCCGACACACGACACACTGCTGCCGTGCCGCCGTGACGACGGCACATGATCACTCAGCCGCCAGAGCGGTACTCACGTCAAGAAACAACTTTTGTTATTGTTTTTTTCGATCGTATAATGTCATAGTATTTGTTATGTACAGTTCTAAAATTATTTGAATAACAGCCTTAATCAGATGTTTAGATGCCTGTCATTAATTTAATAGGAATGTAGTTAAGTAGCACGCTAACATTTTGTATCTAAGTATGATCACGGCCGTAGCCAGGAATTTGGTTCGGGGGAGGGGGGGGGGTTACTGCTAAACAAAATTGTACTCCACATTGTATGTACGTTAGGTTCTCGTTTATCTATTTTATACAAGGACTAACTTTTGACTAAAAAGAAAAGAAAAGCTTATCAATCGAGAAAATGTAGGATTCAAGAGCGAGCTCAAAAGCTTTAGCAACCACCTCGAATTTGATGGGTTTTCTTTTGTCTATTAATTACATAAATAGAACTAATTTTGATACGAAAAGAACGTTCAGGCGAGCTCGAAAACATTTGCACTTCACAACTAGGATAGGTTATGTTTTCTTCTCGACCATTCATACAGAAATAGGAGTTACACAGATACTTAGTCGACTAATGCAGAGAAGTTTTCAGAAACAAGATAATGCAAGACAACTCTCCTCGGGTCAATTAGGTTCTTCAAACAGTCAAAAATGAAAATGGGAGTAAACCTGTCAACTTATATTGACTGACTTGACTGAGTATTAGTGAGCGAGCTCGAAAATTGTAGTAGGTATTACGCCTGCACGCGTAGCATGACCACCGTAGAAACGGGTTTTGTCCACGAAAGAATCGACAAAACTACAGATTTCTTTTTTTGATCTGTCATTTTGTCTATTCTTCCATCGACAAAAACCCGTTTCTACGGTGGTCATGCTACGCGTGCTGGAATAGGTTGGTTTGTCTACTGTTATCGGAGATTTCGGAAGGCGTACAGAAGTTATTGGCGGCGGCTTCATTTAATGAGCGATAATAAACCAAAGGCTACTCAAGCCGATGGACTTGAAATAAAACTTCTCAAGACTGCACGTTACTGCACCGGCGACGCTTATAGGGTGTAAAAGGCCCTTTTACAAGCCGCCAACATATCATTCTGTATCCACGCGTACCCAGTGTTGCGCAATATTATTTCGTTTGAGATTGATTGAGGGAGACAGCAGTGGCGCATAAGCGTTAGTCGGACCTGGTTAGTGTCGAACTTCTGTCGCACAAGCGTTAATCGCACATCCATTTGTCTACCTCATGTAGTACACTCATCCGAGAGGACTAATCCCTCAATATAATACTGTCATCTTGTAAATCATCAGATGACTGTTCACAAAAGGGAAATAAAATGAAACACGTGATGTGACAGTTCTCGTATAATTATTGTACAATAAAATAAATAGCACTCTCAATCACGCGTCTGTCAGACACATCAATAAATAGACACACTATGTAACTATGTACACGAGCTAACACTATGTACTCATTATTAACCAAGATATATTATTACAAAAGTTTAACAAGTATCCTTACTCGCTATACTAGATGTGTGTATAGTGCGACGTGTAATTGTCGAGTTTCTCGTTGCATTTATGCATATTTTATTTTAGGAGTTACATTAACAATCAATCGCACAAATAAGTCATCATTCTCAAAATCTTAAACTCGATTAAGTAAATTACAGAACACGGAATCGTTTCTCGATTCCATGTTTCCATGTTCCGCAGGTTTTTAATTACATTATGCGTGTTGGCATACGGAAACTGACTTCAATGTGAAATTGGTTCATTTCTAAATGAATAAGTTGTAGTACTTGGGCCTGTAACAAGTTGCATTTTGTTCGTTAGCTATAAGTAGTTCAACAAGGGGTGTATGATAACGTAGGCGTACTTAAGTAATTGGCACTGGTCGACTCTCACTAGTTCTCTACGCTTAACGCTACGGTAACGCGTAATAACATACAAAACCTAATTATTGTATAACGACTCGTACTTAACTGTAGTTTGATCACTTACTCGATACTGTGTATTCATAATATATTATTATCATGGCATATACTTAGTATAATGCGGGCGGCAACGTCTCAATGTACAACTCGTCCTCACTGCTCTCTGCTTACCTAGCTAGCCGTACACGGTACGGTGGTATACCTTCATCAACTGTAAATATAATTGTCACAATATAATCGACTCGTAAATAATCTTATCTCAATATTTTCCTAAATAAATAATTATTTTGTCATAATACTTTATTTGTCAGCCTCGACACCTACGCGGACTCCCTAATACTGTACACGATATTAATACGTCTATTACATTATAGCACATCATTCATTCGTCTGTCGGATGTACGCGTGTGCGGGGGGAGGGTGTGCTAGTGGACGGTGCGGTGCGGTGCGGTGCGGTGCGGTGCGGTGCGGTGCGGTGCGGTGCGGTGCGGTGCGGTGCGGAGTCAGTCTTGTGCGGCAGCGCGCGCGTCCTCGTCCGGCTGCGGCTCGGCCTCCGCCGCCGACGGGATGGTGTGCAGCAGGCGCGGGGCCAGCGCCGCCGGGGAGCCGGGCGGCTCGTCCACTGCCGGCTGGCGCGTCAGCCGCGGCCGCGCCGCCGGGCCCGCGCCCGCGCCCGCGCCCGCGCCCGCGCCCGCGCCCGCGCCCGCCGCGCTGCCGCCCGAGCGCGACGTGCGCCACGTGCCCGTGGACGCCGTGGCGTTGGACCCCGACGAGTCGTTGCGCGACGACGACAGGTTGGAGTCCTGCGACGTCTTGCGCGCCACCAGCCACGACGCGGCGCGGCGCGGCGGCGGCGGCGGCCGGCCGTACGTGCGCCACGAGTCCGAGCGCGACGACGAGAACTCGACGGACGAGGACACGGAGCCCGCGCGCGCCGGCGCCGAGGCGGGCGCGCGCGGGGCGGGCGCGGGCGCGGGCGCGGCGCGGCGGCCGCACGCGCGCAGCCAGTTCATGAGCCGCTCGCGCCGCGCCGGCTCGCGCTCGGCGGTGCCGCTGCTGCCGGGCAGCAGGCGGCGGCAGGCGCACGCGGCGCCGTGCTGGCCGCGCGACGAGCGCTCCGCCAGGCTGTTGGTGTTGGCGGGCGTCTGTCGGTTGCTGAAGTTGGACGAGTGCCGGCATCGCCCGATGCCGCGCGTCACTCGCGACTCCTCGATGGCCTTGCACACGAGCGCGCAGTCTTTCTTGAACTGCTTGGTTAGGATGGCGTAGAGGAAGGGGTTGCAGCACGAGTTGAGCGGCAGCACGAACACCGTGAACACCTTGGCCTCCTCCAGTGACACGAGCTGCGCACCGAACGCCGCCGTGAGCGCGAAGAAGGCGATGGGCGACCAGCACAGGAAGTCCGTGAACACCAGCAGCGCCATGCGCTTAGCGATGCGCGAGTCGTTGGAGTTCCAGGCCTGCGAGCCACGGATTGCGCAGTACATCTTGAGGTAGCAGCCCAGCAGTACCAGGAAGGCCACGCCGTTGATGACGAGCAGCGCTACCACGTAGCCTAGCGCCACCGGTGTGGAGGTCTCGAAGGGCAGGCACACGGCGAACTTGCGGTAGTCGGACACGCCCAGCAGCGGCAGCGCGGCGGCCGCCAGCGAGAAGGCCCAGCCCGCCGCCATCACCACGGCCGCGTGCCGCAGAGACAAGCGCTTGTTGAGGTGCATGGCGTGCGTGATGGCGTAGTTGCGCTCCAGTGTGATGACGGCCAGCGTGAACACGGACAGCTCGGACGACAGCACGCCCAGGAAGCCGGCCAGCTTGCAACCGCCCGACATCTGCCACGCGATGGCGTGCGCGCGGAACTCGCCCAGCGTGCCCGCGTCCACCACTGCCAGGAAACCTGTACATCAGATCATATATTTGGCATGGCATCTTGTGACAACTACTTTGTCATTGGTTGCACTGTGATGTAGGGAGAAAGGAGGGGTTAAGTAAAACGTCGTAATGCATAGGTAGGAGGTACTTCTCCATGTATATATACAAATAAAATTCAAAGTCCTGACTGACTGACTGACTGACTGATATATCAACGCACAGTCCAAACCGTTGGTCCTAGAGATATGAAAATTGGACGGTGTATTCTTTGTGAAGAGTAGGTATCCACGTAGAAAGAGTTTTTTGAATGTCCACCCCTAAGTGGGTGAAATGGGGTGTTGATTTTCTGTGAAACTTTTTATTCTCGGAGTCGATTGACTTGAAAATTTGTGTACATACTCTCCAGTTAAAATTATGAGATACATGTACCACAGTTTTTCTAAAATCATCCCCGAATAGAGTCAAATAGGGCTTCGAAGCTCACGTAGACGGGCGCATGGCGCGCAGTGTAGCGCGGGGCGTGCGGGTCGCGAAAGTATTTACCTATTACTAAGTAGGTAGGATTTTGGATTTATTCTGAGGTTGACGTGTCTGTAAATATGGTGTGGTAAGGATACACAACTGTTACCGGCCGCACCTAGGTTTAGCCGGCTAGAACTAGGTGTAGCCGCACTTCGGCTTTTAGCCGTAACATAATTATATACATAATCCGGACGTGATACTATTCTAATAAAACTACGAACACATCTTATCTATAATAACTTAAACTATGTGTTATACGTGACGCACGTGTCACCACCAGGGACCGAATTACCGTTACTTTTTTCTTAACGTTACCGATTACCGTTATATTACCGATAAAAAAGTAACGATATTTATAACGTTACCCGTAAGTCCGTTAACGTTACCTAGTAACTAATATTAGTATCGGTAAAAGTAACACTACTTATACCGGTAATTTATTCGCCTGTCTCTTTCTAACGATGTCGGTGGGGAGTCTAGCATCTTACGATGTTAGTACAACTAGCTTCGGCGTGTAATAGGTATTGTTTCTGCGATGCATCTGCAATGATTACTTGAACACACTTACTTCGCGACGGACCTCGACGGTGAGGTCGCAATGATGCCGGCTTGTGTTTGCGTAAATTACAGGTTTCCCTACTGCTTTCCTGATGGAGGGTGATGGGATCGTCGGCGGTGATTAGAGTATACCGTGGTTGGCGAGTCATAAACCATCACGTATCACGTGATGGTTTGTATCGGGCGGCTGACTCCTCCCGCAAACACGACAGCTATTTATATACTGAACCATCCTTCGAGAAAGTTCTACAACTTTCTGGTACCTTCTTCACAGTTCCATAGTGGAACATTCGGTTGGAGTGTATGTAACGGGGCACTGAGAAAAAAAGACTCAGAAAAATTTAGCCAAAAAACTGTTATTTTAGCAAATCGTTCATTTTCTCGATTCTATCGTATATACCACCTAAATATAAGGATAAAAGCGTCTTGGTGTTTTTTGGCTGACCAACCGTTTGTCGTAAAAACGATGTCGAAGGAATCCTTTAATAAAGGCCTACAATTGATAAGCCTGATTATATATTTTTTTTGTATGGATAATAAAATTTAAATTTTTCGTAATTAATTATTACCTACACGTCGAGAATTACGCGCCAGTGGTTTATTAAGGGGGGCAAATTTTTCATTATTTTTGCGATAGGACACACCGTTTTCGAGATATAAGCAAATTTAGAAGAAAAAGAAACACTGTTTTTGCGCTCGAAGTCATGGGGTCGGGAGTGTCAAGGCACTGGAATTTCAAAGACAGGTCACTCGACTTTGAACTCTAAAGTTTCAAGACCTCCAGGATCACTTGACCTTGACCTCAAAGTCACTTGTCCTTGACCCTACGGTCACTTGATTTTGACCACAAGGTCACTAACCATGAATATAAATGACCTGTTACTGTTCCTGAGAACCGCGGGTCTTGACTTTTGGAATTTTGACCTTGATCTCAAGGTCAATGCCATTGAGGTGTCCCATGGTGTTCCCTACACTACTACTCCCTCATCCCACCGGGTCCCGAAGGCTTGATTAGGCGAAGGATTGTGGTCAATTTTTTCTAGGTCTTTTTTTCATAAACTATACTACTTTTCGTATGATTCACTACCATGGCTAAAGTAGTTAACGAAAGAACTCGTGGCGCACGTTCGGTTTGGCAACGTCGCACCAGAAATGATTAGTTTTTAGCGAAGTAACGCTACTGGTAACGCTATTTAAATACCGGTAAATCCTATGATTTAACGATATTTTTAACGTTACTAGTTAACGTAGCATAACGTTAAGGTTTTGGTAATTTTACCGGTATTTTTGTGGTAACGGTAACCGTCCCTGGTCACCACACCACAGCACCAGATATTGAATTCTATTGGTGTAGCAAGTGTAACAGTTACATTGTAAAAGTCACGATGAATTAACTCTCATCAGTACATAGTGTACTCAGCTTGGATGCTGATTTAAGCAGAGCAGAGCAAAGAAATAGTCACCCAAGTAGATGCCCATGAAAAAGTCGGCGGCGGCGAGGTTGGTGACGAGGAAGCGCGGCACGTCGATGCGGCTGCGGCTGAAGATGAGCACGAACACCACGGTGCCGTTGCCGAGCAGCGCCAGGAGGAACACGGCCCACACGCCGCAGCGCAACGTCCACCAGTCGAACAGGTCCACGCACGGCAGGAACGGACCTGGACAAGTAAACGCGGAGCGTCAGTTACCAAGCGGCTACAAATATTCCGTTATGGCAATTTTGGCACGGAACAATAAACACATGGAATGTCAATAAGGTTCGAAGTGTGCGAGTCACCTGGTAGCGGCAGACACTGCACCTTGCGCGGCGCGTCGGGGCGCAGCTCCCGCTCGCCCAGCTCCACGGCGCCCGCGCCCGCCCAGCCCTCCAGCATGGCCTGCAGCCCACCCACCCCCGCGCCGCTCAGCTCCGACACGTTGACTGCCAACATGAACGACTCGGTATAAACACCAGCTGACAGATGACGTGATGCGATGAGCGCAGTTGGGTCGCGGAGTACGTACAGTAGTGAGCCCAGATGTCGGTGGTGTTGGCCCAGGCGGCCGGGTCGATGTGCTGCGGCGGCAGGATGACCAGGTCGGACGGCGACTCGGCCGCCGGCTCCTCCTCCACCTCCTCCATCAGCGGCATGAACTCGCAGCAGTGGTACGCGTACGAAAGCACCAGCGTCTACGCATTTATAAATATTAGGTTAAATTTCATAATTTCTTATTTTTTGGCTCTTTTAGCGTATTTTTCAGGAAAATTTATTTAATAATTCGACAGCCTCGGCAATAAGATAATTTGCACGTCTCTAGGTCTCTAGTGCAAAGATATTAGCATATCATTAAAAATACCCTAGATCAGCCGATTTAAAAAACAAGATGGCTGCCATGATAAGGAATATGTATAAATGTGTATTTGTCGATAGAAATGAATATGTAATATGCCCTTAAAGTATCGGTATCCGCTAACCAAACACACAAGAAGTTCCTAATTTTGAAGAGTTTCTAAATTTCGACGTGACACCTCTACCCGTTCCTGAGAAAAAAAGGACTCTTTTTCCTTTTGAGGATTCCTCAAACGGTTGAAAATGGTTCTTGTTAATGGGGTTAAATCAAAAACGTTATAACTACCGTAAGGAGTATAAAGTATAGATCTATTTATTTAAAAAGCACAACCACATCACAACCTTAGAGTGACGTCAAAACTGGAGAGACCGCCGAAATCGCAGAACATGTACCTACCTATTCACTTTGACTTCCGCTGATTTTCAAGCTAACAGCTTCTGTTGACATTTCTCATTTGATGCCTAGTCACTTCTGTCATTCGAATATAATTCTATTACACAAAAAGGTGATAAATCTGATGAGAGACTCGTATATTAGGAACTTTAGACCTGCACCAACCTCCTGAATAGGCTCTGAATTCCGCCGTGCCTTTTCGACTGCTGACCAATAACAAATAATTTAACCTCGTGTTCTGGCATTACTTTCTCAAAAACTGTCGACAGCCTAACAGTGCATTCGGCAAACATAACAATATAGAACCAACATACAACGGATGTACGTTGTGAAAAATATATCACAATAGCACAGCAGCCCTACGACTACCTACCACCGGTCCAGCTTTACCCATTCAGAGAGGAGTTAAGCAGGACAACCCACTGGCTCCCAATCACAATCTCTTCACAGCTGCTCTTAACTAATTGTACGCTTTGGAATGTGCAACTACAGTACTTTCTCAAGTTATTAATTTATCCCTTGTTACTGTGACTGTAACTGCGCTTTTTTTTTGACATTTAAAAGTGCCTGTAATGGGGTAATTGAAATAAATGCTTTGAGGTTTTTTTTTTTTGAGTACTCTTTTTTTCCTCAGTAGCTAAGCTAGTCCTAATAAGGCACGCGGACGCCAGTCTTCAAGTCGTGCTTTCAATGAATATGACTACGACAAAGATGATGACATACAACACCCAGCGTATCATAGAAAATGGGAGAGTGGGCATATATTATGTCCAAGTATACATATGTACACCTCGTCTAGATAGTCTCTTCCAGACAAGACAAAATAAAGATGGCGCTCGACGCTCCGAGAATGCATGGAAGAGCTATTAGTCGATAAAACGATGGATGAAGGTATCTCTCTTTCATTCAGTTAAACAAAAGCTCATACAGATGTGCATTCTCCCCACCCTCACCTATCCAGCGCAAACATGGTTGCTTACAAAGCGTCAGATGTCCGCACTTGGAGTCTGCCAACGAGCTACGGAGCGAAGTATACTGGGTGTCAAACTTACGTACGGACCTCATCAGAAACTTCACACTTCGCTCGAATACACAAATTGAACTGGACTGGTTTCATCTGCCGCATGTCGGTGGAGCAATGGGCCTAAATAATCAGTCAGTGGATACCAAATAGCTGGAAACGACAACTCGGCAGGCCTAGAAGATGGTGGGATGAGCTGGACTCACTTTTAAAGGATTGGCCTACAATCGCATGACATCGCGAGAAGTGAAAGGAGGGAACGGACGCCTTTTCCCTGGTGATGGCGTGGGACTACTGTACATAGTAGGTATGTGTACACCGTGACTTTTAGTCGTCTTACAACGGCAGCCCACTTCATGTATTCAATGAATACTAAACATTCATAAAAAAAATAGGTATTTATGAGATTTTAATAGTTTAAAAATAAAAATATTATTCAGTATTTTGTCGCATGACGGAGTTAAAACACACTGTTGCGAGCGATGATCTACTGGACTCGAGTGCTGGGTAAGTATATGTTCTCCCAACAGGATGTTTCATAATTTTATTCTAATTTTTTATTGTTATTTTTCTTTTTACCTATTAGGAAGATAGTAAAAAAACCGCGACTAGAGATATTTGATGTCGGGTACATTGAGTGGACGACCTTTGTAAGACGACTCAAAAGTCACGGTGTATACATAGGCTCATAAAATATTATAAAATAAATAATTTGACAAATAAAATGCAGTGACCGAGTGACGTTATTGACGAAATTGTACTAAACAGTAGCTGCTGTAGGCTGTAGCTAGCACTAAGCTGATTACTTACTAAAATTCAAACTGATATCTATAGTGTCCAGATTGGTGGTGTATCAAAAGCCATTTTGAATATTACTAATGTAGGCATACATCCTACATTTCATAAAACAAATCTACTAGACTAAGTTGATCAATGAACACTTGAACAGAATTCACTAGATTGAGAAAGTTTGCTGGAGAGAACCCAACTTGCTGTTGCTGCCACGCCAGATAATCGTTTGTGCATAATAAAACTATGAGACAGCATTTCGTTTCTTTTTTGGTACCCTAATAAATATAAAATTTAAAAGCACTTGTCATTCAACTATAGCTGCATATTATAAGCTTTGTAATTAGGTTTTAATTAACTAAATGCTATGTGTATCTTATATCTGGGGACACGGCAGCGCCCCCGCCGTCTAACAAAAAAAAGGCACAGCCGTACTATCCTTTTCTCGAAGCCATTCATTTTTAGTTTTCATGTGAGTAATATTGTGGTGCCCGGCTTGTGAACTGGAAACTGTTATCCATGTTTTTGCTAATAGACAAAACAAATGGACGATAGTTTCTAGTGAAAAAAATCACTTACTATAGTGTAACTTAATTAAATGATAGCGGATAAAGAAGTGGAGATATTCAATACAATTATTTGTGGTGACGATCGTAATAAGAGCATATTTATTGTTCACACGATTAAAGCAGTCAATGTCATCGGAGCCGATAACGATCCGGATAACATAATAATAATGAATGGGATGCGTGGGAACTGGTTCACACCACCAGATGTTTGTCAAGCAATAACGTTACTGCGAATGAAACGCGACACGTTACGACAACACCAGTAAACAAGGATATACTATGTGACGGCGAGGAGGCGAGGGCGGGCGCGGCGGGGCGGGGGGGTGTGTATCAATGACACCGCAAGACCTTCCTCAACATAAGGTTGGCAGTTGGCACTCGCCAACCCGGCACGCCTCGCTTCCGGATGATGTCGCAGAAGACAATTGCTGTTAATGAACTGTGAACGTGTCTTGAATCCGTACTGTTCCGTTCGCGATCGTGATCGTGAGGACTGAGGAGTGACTACTACTTGCGTTGCGCGCTACTCTCTCTCTGCACTTGGGCAGCATGCAGAACTGCAGCAAGTCACGTGTAATGCTGGCGCGCCAGCGGAGAGTCCACCAGATAAGAGAACTAATGGACGCTGTAGGTAGGCATCTGACAACACGACTGACGACACACTGTAATCTCGTATAGTTGAGTCATCAATGATTGAGGTCGTTGATAAGCTTCTGATACAGTTTGTGTTCAATGTCACACTACTCAGTCTACATGCTAGCTGGCTGCAGGTCGAGGGTGAGTGTCTGCTGCTGAGCGTGTTGGGGCCGGGGGTGTGAGTGGTGAGGGTGTACCTGTATCCGGGGGAGCATGTCGGGCGGGTGGAAGTGGCGCAGGTTGGGGTTGTTGTGCGCCTTCAGGTGCAGCAGGCGCTGCAGGCCGGCGCCCGGCAGCCACGGAAACACGTTGTTACCCACGTTTCTGCACGAAGCGAATAATTTCGCAATTTCAATACTTTAACAAACGCCGCAGCACTTGTAAAGCATACAACTTTCCAGACTATGTTTTGCGTAAATGTCGCGAGTCTGGTGCACAGTGCGCAGTAGTACATACAATGCACTAGTAATGAGTACGTACAAGTCTTCCAGCTTGGAGATGGGCACGAAGGTCTCCATGTCGATGTGCTCGATAAGGTTGTCCTCCAGGTTCCTGCAACAGAACGCGCCTTAGTCTCATCATGAGGACTCACAAACGCCAGCTCGTGGGAGTGAAAATAGAGAAGTTGAGTGAAGTGTTGATTCTATTAGTAGTAGTAGAACTGGTCAAATATTCCACTCCAGTTGGTTTGGAATATTCGATGAATGTCGAGAGAGTGTTTCCACAAAACATGCCGCCGCCGGCGATCGAATTGTGTAAGTGTAGTATCAATCAAGAGATACTAGGTGACTACTGTTCTCGTACATCTCAGGTATCAGTAGGTAATAGCAAATCTCTGGTGTAAACTTTTCGATCAGCGTCAGCTGTTGATGGAGCCTTTCCGCGTGGCGGGTACATCGTGGTCGTTTTTTTTCGGAGACGATTAGATTATTGAGTCGTTTTTACACAAAAGTTGTCAGGATCCTAACGATGAAACCGAGTTGATTGCTTACTTCATTTAGAAGGAGCGGGAAAACAAAATTAATAAAGTTAGCCTGCTCCTCGATTATCATAAGATTTACTAATGCAAATATGTAAGTAAGCCACTCGGAGCTCCTGCATAAATAGCTGACGCGCTCCACGCCGCTCCGAGGAGCCGGGCCGGCGCGACGCGGCCGATGCCGACGCGATACCGGAGTCACATAAAGCGCCGATCGACTTCCTTTTACGATCTCGTAACGTAACGCTACCGGCTACAGTAACTGACTCACCTGATCGTAACATGCAGATAGGCGCCGTTCGCTGTTGCTTGTTGTTGTTTATATCTCCTCATAAAAACATAGCGGCGGCGTACGACAGCTTCCACGACCGCATATAACATATACGACTACGACTGTGGGGGCGAGGGGAGAACAGGCGTCGTCTTACTACGCATTACCTGATGCCGATACAGGTGGCGCGATACACGGAAACGTTTACGACGAAACTTAACATGCAATGTTTAAGAATTTTTCAATTAAACCTTATCAACAGTGTACAGAATGACCATTGTCCGGATACATTATATGACGTACTAGCTGACCCGGCGAACTTCGTACCGCCTTAGCGTAGCAATGATGCACTACTTTATTTTGTATAGCTGACCTATCTTAGGTATGAGTACCTATTCAATTTGAACTGGAATCTATAATATCCTCCACATAAAAATGAATCCATAATTCCCTGGTCTCGCTATACCTGAAAAGGACCTTTATTATAAGCCTATGTTGTCCCACTGCAGGGCAACGGCCTCCCTTCCCTCCTTCCACATTTCGCGGTCTAGTGCGATTGTAGGCCAATCCTTTGCGAAAGAGTCCAGCTCATCCCGCCATCTCCTTCTGGGCCTGCCACGTTGTCGTTTCCTGCTATTTGGTATCCACTGAGTGGTAATTTTAGACCATGCTCCTCCGACATGCGGCAGACGTGACCAGCCCAGTTCCACTTCAACCTAGCAGCTGTAAGGCCAGCATCAGCTATTTGAGTTTTGGAGCGAAGTATGGAGTTTCTGATGCGGTCCGTAAGTTTGACACCCAGTATACTTCGCTCCATAGCTCGTTGGCAGACAAGGACCTTACTAATTTAATTAAATTAAAAACAAAATATATATTTTCATAATAGTGTTTATCAAATGATGCTCGAATTTAATTAAGTAACCACGTTTCCGAACAAACAATGCTCTTTCAATATAGTCTATGGCTGTGAATGACATTGACATTCGTTACGCGCGTTTTTTTAAATATGCAAAATTAAATGTATTTTTTTCAATATTTCTGAGAGATTTTCTTAATATTTTTTTCCGTAAGAACCTTTTCCTAATAATAACAAATACAACAAAAAAAGAATTAGTGAAATCGGTCCAGCCATTCATGCGGGATGCCGTGACCAAGGAAAACGGGTTTCATTTTTATATATATAGATTTTCGTATGTTACTGTGTGTATGTCGGGCTCGTTTCGGAACGATCCTGGAGCCTTGACTTTGATCCTCAGATGGACCTCACAAAACAAAGCGCTCGGGGCATCTGGACTCATCACCGAATCAAATTAGATCCGCAGTAATTGGGTTGCAGTTGGAGCTCCTCGCGGTAAATGCGATAGACATTAGCCACGTCTGCACTACACCAACCTTCGATTATTGATGTGTAATAATGTGCCAATGACAATCTGAACTTGTACTGGCATTTAATGCATTGAGTGTTATTTAACATTCGTTGAAAGAAAATAACCCAAGTTAACTTTTTAAATAAACACATTTCGAGGGACATAAATAATGTGTAGGTAATCCGCGGACGACGTGCGCGGCGGCCGTTACGAGTAATCCGCGAAGGTCGCAGCGTTCGCCCCACACCCACATGTGGGACGCAAACTATGCTATACACACGCAGGTCAGCGGTGGTGTACTCACAGCACTTGCAGGTCGGGCGTGTGCGCGAACACGTCGGCGGGCAGGCGGCGCACGCGGTTGCGCGCCAGCAGCAGGTCGTGCAGGTGCCGCAGCCCGCGCAGCGAGCCGCCGTCCAGCAGGGAGATCTCGTTGCCCGACAGGTCTCTGTGGAACACTTTCATTAGCACACGCGCTGACCCACACACGCGACGTATATACCAACACTAGTGCACACTCACAGCACGCGCAGCTCGGCGCAGTCATGCAGCTCGGGCACGCGCTGCAGCACGTTCAGCTTCACGTCCCTGCACACAGAGGAGGTACATGATATCGTCTGACACGCGCGCCGAGTCCCGCGGGAGCGGCGCGGGGAGGGGACTGCTCATGAATACGTTAACACAAAACTTCGGCAACCAACATTCAAATGGGCAATTAGCAGATTATACCTCTCAATGTTAATAACTCTCAATGTTCCGGAAGTGGGTCATGGGGTCAGTATCACAGTACCACCGTGTCGCGGGTGCCGAGTACCGAGCTCCGACAGGAAAACAGATGGCGAATGTAGCGTCTCCGCTCGGCGGAGGGCTTTACATTTTGTGGCTACAAAGCGCTTTCTATTGACAATATGTAACTATATTATCTTTTGCTTTCCTTTCGTTTTGTTTGATGAGAGAAATTAGGCCATTCAGAATAAGCAAGACATAATTGTGTGAATACTGATAAACAAAGATTCACTTATTGTATATAATAACTAGCTGATGACCGCGGCTTCGCGCACGTGCAGGTCGATAATTGTCGTACGGGATCATACTACCGGGATAAAAAGTATATTTTATCCTATATGTTAATCTATTGTGGAATATTTCATCCAAATCCGTTCAGTAGTTTTTGCGTGAAAGAGTAACAAACATCCATCCATCCATCCATCCTCACTAACTTTTGCATTTATAATACTAGTGGGATTAACTTCAGGTGTGTGTGAGCAGTACACTTGTGCACTAGGAAAAGAAAACCGATCAGAGCGCGCTCTTAACGTGCAAACGCCAGGGTAGCCCGCGACATTGATATTTTCTTACTTTTATGATTCGCCTGATGAGTTTGTCATGAAATAGTTACTGAATGGGATTAAATGAACTTAGGGGTTGTATTGATGATTTAAATAATTATAATTCTTCTATTCGTGTAACGAAGGCGAATCATATTTTTATCAACATACAACCGGACACATAACCTGTAAAAAAACGTAAGAAAATTAATGTAATGTATGTAATTTCGCGAGCTGCCCTGGCGCTTCTACCTTAAGCGGACGCGGTCGTCCTGAAGCGATGTATCCTTCCGAGCTGACAGCCGCGCGGCGCGGACTGCTCCTTCTGATCCTACTGCTGCGTGTGCCTACGTTCTAGTTTCTATTTCGACGAGATAAATCCTAATCGATATTCATTGGAAGACTCTGTAAGTCGGCTCGCATATTAAGTATTTTCTCACCTGATACAACGCTTGCTTGGAATAATAAGGTGTAACCGACCGTGTCTGTCTAACCGACCTAGACCTGATCCAGGAACAGACGCTCGCTAGTGATAGACATTAGACTCCTGCTTGTATCCTAATGAGTGTTGACACGTAAAGGTCTTACGTCTATGACACACGTGGTACATTATAACACAATTATAAATGTTTGCCGTTGGTAATGGTTACTGTAAATATATAGTTAGGATGCTAGAATGTCAGGCTCTGAGGCGCGGCTAGTCGGGTACTCACAGCGAACGCAGCTGCGGCGAGTGCGCGCACAGGTCGGGTGGCAGCCAGGCGAGGCGCGCGCGGTCCACGCGCAGCGTGCGCAGCCGCAGCGTGCCGTTCAGCGACGGCAGCGCGCGCAGCGACCGCGCCTCCGACAGCACCCTGTCACACGCACACCAAGTTATCACCATGGACTTAGTATACAAACAGGACTGAGTTCTGCGAAATTCGTAACACACAAAAATGAACCTTAACCGTCACACTGTAGGTTTACTTTTGTTAAGTTATCATAACCGAGGCCAGAGAGATAGCAATAAGGGAGCTCTTTGTCCCTTTCACTCAATTGCCAACAGATAAAAATGTTAAAGATGGTAGAAAATATTAAACCGTCAGCAAATTTTACTTATTTTCTTTTATAGGTTTAGTCTGTACATAATACTAATTTATTTATTTTAAGTCAAATTAAATATTAGTATGATTGTTTGGAAGCTATTATATATTCATTATGGTAACACTGAAATCTGTCATCAATGGTGTTAATTTGACGTCCTAAGTTGTTTTGAGAAAATTATAAGATTTATCTACGGTTCTATTTTATTTTAAGTGAGAAAATGGTTAAAATTATTGTATCACGTCATGTAAAAGTGAATCATATGGTGGTTGTGGCATAACATTGCACAGGTAAGGAATATTATAGATTTTGTTTACTAACAATGATTAGTGTGACCATGCCTTAGACGTTTTGCGGATGAAAGACTTATGATTTCGTGTATTTTTCATTAAAACTGTTAATATAATGCGCATTATAATTGTAATTAGTACCTATGTATCGCGTTATTGAAATAGCATTATTTTTGTTTGTTACAGCTTTCCACAGAATTTCAAACCATAACCAAAAGTTCTGTTGTGTGCAGCCTTCATTTTAAGTCAGAGGATTTTCATACCACAAAATCACGACGAGCCTTAAATGCTTATGCAGTACCATATTTTTTTCCAGTGGTAAGGATATTGATTTTATCATCAGTACAACTGATGAACGCGGAAAGAAGGCTGGTTGAGTGTGCTTAATAGATGTTCTCCTGCGTGAAGCTCTTTTCAGTCAGCCGCCTTGCAACTACAGGTTGCGTCCGCTCCTGGTATTTTGCAAGGAACGATGTGAAGGAAGAGGGCTTCGTTTCACAGAGATAACAACGCCGAAGTTAACTCTTCATAAGGTCGCAGGAAGTAACTCTTCAGGTCGGTATTGAACAATTTTTCCATTTTAAAGTTCCGGATTGATGACTACGATTTGTTCAAATTATGTGCGCATTTACGTACCTACTTCGGAGGTTTGCTGTATCGAGAATATTTTTCAAAAGTCTTTTACAACAAACAAATATTTTATACAAGACTCAATCATCTAAATAGTCTACCACATTCTATCCAATGCATAACGGATGAAGAATCACACGAATTACAACTAGTAAAAGCATTAGCTAATTCGTATTTAAATTTAAGAATATTTCCATAATAAATTTTCCATCATGCGAAATGTAATGCATTGAGAAACTTAGGCAGTAAGATTGGCTTGCGGCAGAAACTCCACAAAACAATTCTGTTTAACCATGTTTCATTTTAATAAATGTTTGTCACACACTTTCAATTTTATTCGCTCCATTTGAATGCCCAAACACCAACGCTGCAGAGCAAACGGAACGGATGATTTCCCACGCTAAAAAAAAAAAGGACGGTACCTAGACCTGGCAACAATTCAAGGCTTAGAGGACCGTAAACTGTGCTGGGTTGTGTTGTGTTGTGCTGCGGCGTCTGTGGCGTGTGCTCCCTCACCTTGCGCCAGTCACACCTACCTGCCAAGCTCGTCAGTTATCATCAGCACCTAAGCAAGTTGTTGGCTTGTGTATAATTATGTGTAGGTAGTTAGAGTAGTTACAGCATAATCATTACATCAAAACCGGATCCTCAAAGTGCTGTTAACGCGTGCAGTGTGGAGAGCTGACGACGCGTAGCGCAGCTTCCGACGACTCTTTATGTGCGTCTTTACGAGCTCGATCGCTTTATGACGGACTTCATGTACATAATAATAACATTCAACGACATCCATCGTCTCGAATGGGCTTGATCTATCCTTACACCAGATTAGTAGTACATGCAATGGACGGGCTCACCACTGTCACCACGCTAACCAAGGGGTATCGTGTCACTAAGTAGCTCGGTTGTATGCGGAGGTCAGATTGGCAGTCACTTCATATAAAATACTGGTATTCCACTGAATCCGGTTAGACAAGTCCCAAGTCCCCCAACTACCTGGGAAAAGACCTGGCAGATGCAGACAATGGACGGACTAAAATAATTGTTACTCAATCAAACATCGCATGTCACAGGATGGAACACCATCTGTAGCTTTTGGTAATGTAATGAGTGCTTGACAAATCAGCGCGGCGACCGGAACTGCGCGGCGGCGTCGGTGTAGGAGTTCCGGATCCCAAGTTCCGGCGCGCTATCCGCGGCGTACTGGATCCGGTGCTCTAGTTCCGATGCAGCACATACTGACGACACCGGACGGGGCACCGACCAGTCATATGGTGTCCCAGGTGGTGCTGGTGAGAATGAAGCCATCCTGACACTAAGGAGGTCTCCCGAAGATATATGGCCTTCACTAATCTTGTAATCGATCAGAGAGACGACCTTTTTGCACACGGTCGAAGCTAGCGACTTTTTCTTTGAAACTCACTGCGTAATACATATGTATAAACAAAATCGTAACTTTCACAGTACGTCCACATTATCTATTCACTACACTAGGTCTTGCTAATGGGAGCACTGCTTACTGTTCCGCACAGTCCTGATAATTCGCGAATCCTACTCGACATCTGGGCAGGACATTTATTACCGGATTACACCCCGACTGTATGTACGTACTGCGACCTCGAGCCGATGTTCGCCTCGTTAGCACTGAGCGCTGAGAATGTGTTTATATTTTATACAACAGGGAATCGGAGTTCTGATCTCTATTTAATATGCCATGAAGGGTGTTGTTTGTTGTTTTGTTACAATAAGAACCCTCAGGATACATGTAATCTATATCCTTCCTCGTCATTGGAGTTCCGCTTCACATGATCGTATTAGTCGTATCCATAACAAACAAACAAAACTTGGCTCTTCACAATATTGGTCGAGCCGCGAACGTGGGGGACCGGGCCCCAGGCACCGGGACCCGGCCCCCGGAGCTCTGCAGATAATAAGGAAAGAGTGCCACGTTGTAGCTGTTTATACAAACTACTGGACAAACACATTGTTTTCGTTTCCCAAATAAATATTGTCACGGAGGCAATGCGCGGGCCACGTCATTTATTACAACTAGCATTTGCATAATCAGGAGATTGTATCGACAGCATCGAGTACTGTAACAGTATCGAGTAATGCTTTACTTTAGTCGAGTACTGAATGTAATCACAAGAGTATCTCAGGGACGCTACACAGCTGCGATCTCGTCATTAATATCTGTCCGAAAGATTTCCCGGAATTTAAACGAGTTTCAACACAGAACTCGTTTAAATTCCGGAAAATCAATTTGGTTCATAAAATGTTGACCCTGACCTCGGCCGACAATTTATTATAAGCAAAGCACTTTAGAATTGTTTTCAAAGAAGACATAATTACCATGCAACGGACCGTGGAATTAAATCTAAGGCTGAACGGTGGTCGGTGACCCAACCAAATGCTTTTTTGGCGCAATACTTTTTCGACTGGGACACCACTTTACTTCTTGAAGTTCGCTCTCGCGGACGGTACATTTTTTGTTTTCGATCGGAGTCGGATCTCGCGGCTGAACAACAAATCTTGACTTTATTACTTACTAGCTGACCCGCGCAACTTCGTCTGCGTCACATAAGAGAGAGAGAGAGAGCTAGAGAGAGTGTGAGTCAACCTAAAAAGATAGACATAATATGCTTATATGCTATTGCGGACTTTTTATGAGGAACGATTCCGTCATACATGATTGTTGTGTAACTTCAACCCTTTACGCAGCGCACGCAACGGAAGCTCTCAAAAGGAATAAATTTTCTCTGTTTTTGAAATTTTTTCATCAATGCTCGGCTCCTATTGGTAGTAGCGTGATCTTATATAACATATAGCCTTCCTCGATAAATGGGCTATCGAACACTAAAATAATTTTTCAAATCGAACCGGTAGTTCCTGAAGTTAGCGCGTTCAACCAACCAAACAAACAAACTATTCAGCTTTATAATATTAGTACAGATTCAAGTAGGTAACAATTTAATTTCTCGGAAATATTTGCATTAATCGCTAAACTATTCTACTTATGTTTTTCCAAATAAGGGCTTCCCTCGACAGCCTTACGTCTTCATCCTTAGACACTCGATGACAGTCTTACTCCAGCTAGGTCGAAAGTTCTCATCAAGGTGCATGAAATGAGCCGAGAGACGATAAAGTTGATGTAAACTGTAGCGGATCTCTTGCAACTGCTTTCCGTCTCCATTGTCACACCTTCGATGACAGTCGTACTCCAGGCAGGTCTAAAGTTCTAATCGAGGAGCATGAAATGAGCCCAATAACAACATAGCTGCTGTAAACTGTTGAGGACCTCTTGCAACTGCCTTCCGTCTCCATCGTTAAACCGTCGATGAAATTCATACTCCAGCTAGGTCTAAAGTTCTCATCAAGGTGCAGGAAATGAGCCGAGACACGATTTTCCAAGTTTAAATAGGATTATGGGACTAACTATGAGATAATTGCGGTTTTCACTATTAAAAGAATCATGTAAATCAGACGTAAAAAATACGTAAACAAATTAATATTATGCGCGTCGCATTAGAAACTCCCTGTACAAAACTCAACTTGAGACTGCTGACACGGGCGAACGTCATTCTTCCACGGAAAATCTTAACACCGCGATTCAGAAAATGAAGTCAAATGAAAAACGCCATCTATCGAGCACGAAGTTAGACTGCTAAAATAAAATGCATGAAAAGCGATCGAACACACACTCCATAGGTCATGTAGATTTTCAAAGCAGAGACTAATCTAGAGTACCTTTTTCCTTTTGCTATCATAACTTTAAAAAAAACCGATCAATCGATTTAATTTTTATTCATTAGTACCATTTTGATTCAATAGATGTCGCTGCATGTATCTTACACTAAGCAAGTTTAGTATGAAGAAAAGAAAAAGGATAAGTTCTTCTTGAACACTATTCATTTATCTAGAATTAACCCATTGCGATAAAACAAAAACTAAATAGTAATAGTAGTTACGCACATTTTATGTATAAAAGTTATCTACATTGGTTTTGTAAATATTACGTGATGCATGATCATCGAAACAGATAAACAGACAAAAATTCAAAAAAGGCTGGAAATGAGTTGTGTTGGTAATCTTTTAACAACCTGGCAATTTTTTTCGAAATATTTTCGATGTACAAAAACGATTTTTTTACAGATTTATTATTGTATAGAAGATTTATAGAAGAAGTGACTGAGTAGATAGTTACTTACCTAAACAGAGTTGAAATCGAGTCGACGCGACTCGACGGGTGAATCATCGCCCATCAGTAGGAGGGCGCCGGTGTCGTGGTGACCTGATGTTGTTGCTACGCAAGCAGGCACGGCACGAGTGCGTGCATGTGTGTGTACTCACAGGGTGGTGAGGTGCGGCAGGTGCGTGAGTGCGCGCGCGTGCACGTGTGAAAGCGGGTTGGCGCGCAGCTCGAGGCGCGCGAGCCGGCGACACGCCTGCAGCACGCCCGCCTCCACAACCTCCACGCGGTTGCTGGCCAGCGATCTGCACACAACAAGAACAAACTATGGACTACTTGCACGATACCCAGCACCCAGCGCGTCTGCTGAGTTACGCTAGCTAATTTCATTTGACTTAGTATTTTCGCGGAAATTTCCTCCCAAACAAATCAATTCATGCAAGTGTCAGCGGTATGGAGTTTAATTTTAACGAAGGGTATTCGTTGGTCAGCTCTGTGTTCAAGGACGCATGTTTTCACTATGATGACTGATGAAGAGGGGGAGGGGCGCAATACTCACAGGTCCTCGAGCAGCGGCAGCAGGCGCACGGCAGCCGGCACCGCCGACAGCAGGTTCTCCTCCAGCCGCCTACAACACAACTACAGGTCAGCACATACTCAAGTGCTCGCGAGAGTTTGACCATTGAAACAGGACGCAGTGAAGGTAGACAAGCTCGCTATTGTCTCTTTTGTCTAACTAACTGAATGTACGATAACATAACCTTTGTTAATACTCTAGCACTTCGCCCGCGACTTTGTCCGCAAAAATTGTGATAGCTCGCCTAACCTATAGCACCCACGAATACTGCAGCTTTCTGCCAGTGAAAGAATTTTTAGAATTGGATATTTAGTTCCGGAGATTACCCCCTACATACAAACTTACAAACAAATACGTGTTTATAATATTAGTATACATTATGGCGCTTTTCTTTCCGTTTAATGGAACTTCCCATCATATAATTTACTTAGCATATTGCCACCGGTCGCTCCGAAACGCGACACCCGCCAAATTGTAGCTGTCTGAGCGTGTCTGTCGACTCCCGCGCTTTATTAGAACAGTGCATGTGAGCTGTGTGCTGGCGGGATCGTTCGCGAGTCAATTTTCATGCTATTTTTTATTTTAGGTTCCAAATCACATTATTGACCAGCGGGCGATAATGAAATTCAGTACAATACAATACTACTGCCCGGCTGAAGACTAGGGCATTCATTATTTTTTTGTTTGTTCCGGCTAGTCTCCGAAACGGCTGGACCGATTTTGACGAAACTTTTACTGACAGATAGCTGGTGTTATAAGTACTAACTTAGGCTACGCTTATTTTATAAAAAGGATTAGCGAACCGTGCAAAAAAATTAAAAACCTTAAAACTGTTAACAGTTTCACGCGGACGAAGGCCGCGGAGCACAGCGCACAGCTAGTTGAGAATAAAATGATACTGCGGAAAGAAGTGCGTAATTTTTTTGAATTGTCCGGAGTTTTCATTCATGAATCTGGGAATCCAGAAAGTAGGAGAAGAAAAGAAACAAGCAACTCGAAACAAAGCCTCCTTGCAGAGGGAGCGGAGAACAGGAGACGCGCAAACTATCATTCGTTATTAAAGTACAACACGTACATAGATAGGCCGAATATCAACTCGGAACCATGAGGTACATAAATATATGCCCAAATGGGCCAAGTTACTCGCCGCGGCACGCGGCACGCGTCTCGCGGCTCGTGGGAGCAGGAGCGAGGACCTATTAACACGCCTGTAACGAGTTAGTTGGAGAGTTCGCCGTGTTTACTGCCTACTGGCGAACATTTGATGGCGACACTTATCGCTGGAAGATCAAGCCGAGCTCGTAACTTGTAAGTGCCGCGATAACAACCCGCGGCGCGCGGAGCGCTAATTAACTGCGGCGCTTTGACTTACGCTACAGCCCTACCCCGCCGCTCACGTTATGTAGTAAGCGGTACTTCGAGTAGTTCGCACTTAGCAGCCACAGCGGGGAGACAGGGCCTCTAAGAGGAAGTTATCTTTTATAATTGAGTTTTATGAAAGCTTTTCGGTGCCTGTTACTGCTACTACACAAAATGAAGAAAATACACAAAATATAGATGTTGTCCCGCATCGCTGACATTTGGAGCTCAGAAGAGGGAGCTGGGCGGCGCTAGGACGGACGGTATAAAGGTAATGAGCCACCTCACCCGGGCACCCAGCGCTGCCCGGCTGAGGGCAGGCGAGGGTATTCGATGTACTGGGGGTACTCACAGCACGCGCAGCGCCGGCGTGTTGGTGAAGGCGCGCTCCTCGATGAACGTGATGCGGTTCCGCTTCAGCACCCTGCACACACAACACACAGGCGATCATTACATGAGCAATGTGTTTTAAAAGTAAGAGTGTATCTGGTAAATTAATATAATAACCGTGCAAAATTTTCGAGTGTTTGTATTACCCGACTGTGCGAGACCGACTACACAGACGCAAAGACAGACTGACGGAGGCTACGGATGTGTTTGGTGTCAGTTTGCGAATAGGTAGTCTCTGACTGCCACGATTTGAAATCATGATTGTTAGAATTAATGTTCTTTTCTACTAGCGACCCGCGCCGGCTTCGCACGGGTGCAATTTACTGTCAGCAGCACCCTATGGGGTCCACACGTATCTTTCAAGTTGGAACCAACCACACACATTCACAAAAAATAATCAAAATAGGTTGGGTCATTTCGGAGATTAGCGTGTAAGGAGCATCGGAAGAGCTCTAGGGAACTGATTCCACTCAAGCGGGAGCCGCGAGACCTCCTGTCCTGAACTAGAGCATTTTAGAATTGCTCCACTGGACCCATTTACCAATGACACGGAATTTTGATATAATGGATGTAAAAAGAAGCGATAGGTAGTCAGTGGCCCGAAAGTCTGACAACCAGTCTTGTCTTACTAAGGGGTATTGTATTACCTAGGACTAACTGGGTTTTAGAGGTCAGATAGGCAGTCGCTCCATGTAAAATACTGGTAGGGTATCCAGCTGTATCCGGTTAGACTGGAAGACGATCCCAACATAGTTGAGAAAAGGCTAGGCGGATGATGATGATGTGTGTAAAAATACCCTTAACGAAGCCGAAAGGCACTTGTTCTCCCTGTCATTGCGATATTTTTTATAGATTCGTTCGGTCCGTCCGTCTGTCTGTCCCCCGGATGTCACAGCTATTTTCCTCCGAGACTGTTGGCACCGCACAGTTGCGGCGAGCAGATATCTTCTTTGAACGGCTATGTGAAATTCAGATTAAAAACATAAATAGACCCCCTATTTAATTTATTACCGGCTCTTCATAGTGTAACTGATAAATACAATGTTTTCTACGTACTTATGTAACGGTGTGGGGTGTCCATTGGCAGCTCTTTACAAATGCTATCGAAGTCCGTAAAATATAATTTTGTTAATTCAATGGTTGATGAGATATTAGCTTCTAAAGCTGTAAAAATTGTCTCCCCCCTCTAATTTCTAAAGTAGGTGGAGGAAAGTTCTGAGGTTTGTGGAACGTAAAAAGAACTATATTCCAGCGCAGTAGGCATTTAGCATTACTTACCTACGCGCGTGGCAAGTCGCGCGAAGGCACATTTCAAATGACGCTCATTTGAAATATTGTGTCTTCGCGCATTTCTGTGCAAAAATTTCGAGTCACAGTATAAAATTGTAACAGAAGGTACAGTCAATTTTGTTTTACGGAATTCATGTTGGTATTAGGTATGATTATTAAACTACAATATAATTATATTTTTATCACATCAAAGCAAACAATATTTGACTGTTTAATGTTGAATCAAAAATAGGTTGATTCTGAGGAACCTGGCCTTAACACTGAAAACGGGATATTTACCATCTTTACTGTTTGTTTTGAGTTCCCGATATTTCGGCGCTGTTGAAAGCACCATGGTCACGGATGAACTGAAGTTATTGTGGGCGGGTGTTTCTGAGCAGACAAATCGGTCTACTCTCTTTTTCGTTTGTAAAATCATCTTTCAATGAAAATTGGTTTGAATCAGCTTTGATATTTAGGTTTTGAGATATGGGACTAGTAACCGGCAGCCCGTCTACCCTAGACTATGGTAGCGGTCAAGGTTACGGCGTGGCAACGGGTGCGAAGAATCTCCGGAAGGGATCAGGCTGCCTATACCGACGACTTGACCTGGCAACATACAACACGCGTACACTCCAGACCGACGAGAAGATAACGGAACTCGAAGAGGAATTGAGCAGGCTGCGATGGAGTATTTTGGGATTATCTGAAGTCCGAAGAGAGGGTGAGGACACGATAATCCTGAAATCCGGCAATCTGGTCTATTTCCGAGAGGGTGACCGGCAGTCCCAGGGTGGCGTTGGGTTTATCATCCACAAGTCCCTCGTGAATATCGTGGTGAAGATCGAGAGTGTTTCGACAAGGTGGCGTACCTTATACTCAGAATATCCTCAGGATATTTGCTTAAGGTCATACAGGTCTACGCACCGACCTCGGCACACCCCGACGACGAAGTGGAGACCATGTATGAGGATATTTTTAAAGCCCTACATGGTTTTAAAACTCACTTCACCGTTTTCATGGGAGACTTCAACGCGAAACTGGGCAAACGAGACGGGGATGAGCTGCAGATGGGGCAATTTGGGGTTGGACGTCGGAACCACTGGGGTCACCAACTGGCTATTTTTATGGAGAAGGAGGACTCTATATGATGAACTCCTTCTTCAAAAAGCGTGAGCACAGGAAGTGGACCTGGCAGAGTCCCGATGGTGCAACTAAAAATGAGATTGACTTCATGGTTTTCGGTGAAAACCGGGAGCGATCACCGCATGGTAAGAGGCACATTGAACATCAGTATAAAGCTTGAAAGGTCTCGACTGATGAAGTCTAAGCTCCGTCCAGCACAGATCAAGATCCAAAATCCCGAGAGCTTTCAGCTTGAACTCCAGAATCGTTTCGAGTGCCTAGGAAGTTCAGTGGACGAATACAACGATGGGTTCGTGGAAACTGTCCATACGACTGGGTCTAAATTCTTCAAGACACGTCGTGCACATATCAAAAAACTCTCTGATCATATTCTCGAGCTCATGAAGGAGCGGTGTGAGATGATCCTGCTGTCGATTCACTTTTGTCTGAAATGCTCATTGTTATTTGAAAATTGTTTTTGTGAAGCTAAAATGTGTTTTTTCTGAAAATAAAATTTATTTATTTATTATTTCATTTATTTATTTGTCTTCAGACGAGGCGTGGAAATACTCAGCTCAATAGACGGATTTCTTAATCCTTGAAACGCGACCTCCGCCGCTTTAATACCGAGCGTATTAAAGACGCTATTGAGCGGAATAAAAGCTCCAAGGTATTTTCCAAGAGATCTGGCTATTGGGCAGAGCCAGCTCACGAAACTGAAGACCGACGGTGGCAGGATCGTATCCGCCAAACCGGAGCTGCTGAGGGAGATCGAGAGTTTTTATGGGCAGTTGTACACTTCAATCAGTAAACCCGTTGCAAATCTAGCTAACGACCCGAGAGCTAGACTGACCCGACACTATACCGAAGACATTCCGGATGTCAGCCTGTACGAGATTAGGAAGGCTCTGAAACAGCTTAAAAACAACAAGGCACCGGGTGATGACGGAATTACGGCCGAACTCCTGAAGGCGGGTGGAAAATCAGTACTTAGGCCCTTCAGAAGCTGTTTGATTCCGTCATACTCGAGGGAAAAACGCCGCAGGCATGGTGCAGGGGTGTGGTGGTACTCTTCTTCAAAAAGGGCGACAATGCTCGGCTGAAGAACTATAGGCCCATCTCACTTCTAAGCCATGTCTACAAGTTGTTTTCAAGAGTCATCACGAATCGTCTCGCGCGCAGGTTTGACGATTTTCAGCCTCCCGAACAAGCCGGATTCCTAAAAGGCTTTAGCACCGTGGACCACATACATACGCTGCGGCAGGTTATACAGAAGACCAAAGAGTATAACCTGCCTCTCTGCTTAGCGTTTGTGGACTACGAGAAAGCCTTCGATTCGATCGAGACTTGGGCTGTACTGCAGTCTCTCCAACGGTGCCAAATCTAAGAATATTAATCTAATCTTATCGACTATCGGTACATCGAGGTGTTGAAGTGTTTGTACAAAAACAAAACTATGTCAGTCCGACTTCAGGACCAGACCTCGGAACCCATCCTTCTGCAGCGAGGTGTGAGACAGGGAGACGTCATATCTCCGAAACTGTTCACCGCTGCACTGGAGGATGTCTTCAAGGTTCTGGACTGGAGAGGGCTAGGCATCAACGTCAATGGCGAGTACATCGCTCACCTTCGATTTGCCGACGATATAGTGGTCATGGCTGAGACCATGGAGGACCTCAGTACAATGCTTGATGACCTCAGTAGAGCTTCCGAAGGAGTGGACAAAACCAAAGTCATGTTGAAAGCCCATGTAACACCGACTCCTATCAAGATCAGAGACTCTACACTCGAAGTTGTCGACGATTATGTCTACCTGGGACAAACGGTCCAGTTAGGTAGGTCTAACTTCGAGAAAGAGGTCAATCGTCGAATTTGACTCGGCTGGGCCGCTGCCGGGAAGTTGTGTGGTATCTTCTCGTCCAACTTACCGCATTGTCGCAAGATGCAAGTCCATCAGTGTGTGTTGCCAGTGATTACATACGGGACCGAAACGTGGTCGCTCACAATGGGCCTTATCAGAAGGCTTAAAGTCACCCAAAGGGCAATGGAGAGGGCTATGCTCGGAGTTTCCTTGCGTAATCAAATCAGAAATGAGGACATCCGCAAGAGAACCAAGGTTACCAACGTAGCCCGAAGAATACCCAAACTTAAGTGGCAGTGGGCAGGGCACATTGCTCGCAGAACGGATGGCCGATGGGGCCGAAAAGTTCTGGAGTGGCGACCGCGAACCGGAAGACGCTGCGTTGGAAGGCCTCCCACTAGGTGGACCGATGAAGGTTGCATCGATCCGCTGGATGAGAGTCACACGGGACCGGTCAATGTGGCGACACTTGGGGGAGGCCTATGTCCAGCAGTGGACGTCTTTCGGCTGAAATGATGATGAACTATACTATGAACCAACCTTTGAACTATACTGTTCTTTGCTATGATGATACTTGATGTACAGAATGCTTGGTTGACAGCTTTGTGAAGGGTCCGTTTACGCCCTGTATTTACATAACAATATGTAGAAAATAGTTATTTCTGCTTGGTAACGCCCTTATTATATGAATTATTGCCCTCGATAATTCATAATCACAGCCACTGTTAATAGGTTGCCGTCCGGCACCCGGCACCCCTGCTGTTCATTATTAAAAATATTAAGCTCTCCTCAATTATTCGCACCAAAAAGTTGTAATGTTCACTCATAAATTACATGGAACAGTGGCGTGGCGTGGCGACGGCGTGGGCGTTCGCTGTGCCGCGCGTTAAGTGCTTTATTATACATATTTTAATCAGGAGCTGTTCCTGCTAATTGGCGTGAAACGCACGATGAATGGGAATTGGTTGCTTTGCTGATGAAGCTTTCGGGTCTACGCAACCACTGCAGCGGCTCTGAACGGTCTACATGTGTACACGACGGACTGTTCCATCCAGTTGATTCGAGACGGTAGGTTAAAATGAAATGCGAGCGAATCAATTGTATAAAATAAATCTGTTTAGTATGTGCTTTGAATATTTGGTTGGGGGATCAGTGGCTCGGATCGTCCCCCGAACACATAATATAATATCGGTCGGATGAGCGCGCCAGTAAATAACGATGAGCGAGCGCTAGACGCCGCGCGCCGTCGGCTCGTAAAGCGGGAACAATGCCCATTACGGAAACCGACAACACATTATGCTAATACGGAGCCAATAAATGAAACACAAATAAAGTCGCTGCCAACGAGCAAACAACGCAGTCCAGGCCCGCACCGGGCCGCGGCGGGCCCGGGCCGCATCGGGCCCGAGCTGGAACAGGCCACCGCCGCCGCCGCCGCGCCACCCGCGGTTTCATAACAACAAGTTCGGTCAACTCTCGGTACGTACATAATTACGTATTATATTATACATCATACATATAGGGTGAAATTTGATTTTTGTGAAGTTACGATTTTGGAGATTTTTTGAAAAAAATTACTAACCTTGATTTGTTCGTGAAATTAAAAGCAGCTGGCAGTTTTAACGATAAAATCCTTTTGTACAGTAAAATTAGGCTTATGCAAAAATAACGATAAACGATTTAAAACCATACTAGAGGCAATTTCTTCAGGCCACCCTATAGATGTAATTAAGTTCGAAGACTATACCGAAGCTACCATGAAATTGTATGTTAATTTGTATAATTAGTATAACATGCCTGCAAGTGTACATAAACTTCTTACTCACGGAGCAGATATAATTGAGAATTTGGGTATAGTGCCAATTGCAAAATTATCCGAAGAACCTGCTGAAGTTCGAAATAAGTATTTCAAGAGATATCGTGAACATCATTCCAGAAAAATCTGTAGAAAGGCTACCAATGATGATATTATGAATAATTAATTAATTTGTTCTGAACCACTTATTTCAAAAATATGTCACAAACTGTTGCGAAAACACAAAGCCGAGAGGGTTCTGTGTAAACACAACTTTCCCTCTCAGAAGAGGCAAAAGCTTTGTTGATTGTTATGGATACATTTGTTGACGATAATTATCAGGAAAACATAAATTTAACCCATCACTGTTCAATGAACACTGAAATGAACCTGAATATGACTTTTTTAACGACTATAACGAAGCCATCTTAAGGGATTTTTTTATCTGTGTATATTTTTTTTTTAAATAATAAATAATTTAAAATTACTTGACCCACAAAATAAATACTGGCTCCTTATTTTTGAACATCCATTACGCTAGTTTACTACGTCGTATTTACCTACTGTCATTGTTAGAATATTGGAGTAAAGGTTTTATACAAAATGTCTTAATTTTTTTTAGTATTTTAATAATTTCGTAAAAAAGATTATATGCTAAAATAGTCTAATCATTTTTACTATTCAAATCTCTAAACCGTTGACTGAGATAATTTGAGAGTTCCGAGATTTTCATGAAGGATTTTTTTTTCATAAAAAAAAAAATTGAAATATTTTTAACATTGAAAATAATGGTCACAACAAACGTAACAGGCATCGAACATTATTATATTTTATTTATTTATTTATTTAACACTTCAAGTACAAAGTACAGAGGCGAACTTAATGCCATAGGCATTTACTACCAGTCAACCTTTGGGTGATGCAGAGACAAACAGTGGTAGGTGTAAATATATGCAAAAAAAAAAATTATACTAAGATAAACTACAAGGATATATGAAATACTATAACTATATATCAAAATACTATAAATACAACATTATTTTTAGTATATGCGAAACCTGAATATAGTTTGTTCAGAATAAGTAACTGAATCGATTCCAATAATTTTTAAACCATGTTATACTTTTTCCCAAAAATATTTTAAAAAGTTAAAAGTTGGATACCGAGCGACTTTAAGTACCTATCGCAATAATTTAGGTAACTACTGCCAAATTATTATTTTCAATGAGCTCAAGATGTCGCTGGAGGTGGCTGTTGGTGGTGAACACGATTTTGTGCGGACAACTAGGTAACAGAACAAGCTTATAACTTTGTGATTTTTTATGATACAGTTTTGAAATTTTGTACGTAGATTCTTTACATAAAAATACTAGACACGTGTATCAGGTTTCGCATATACTAAAACTAATGTTGTATATATGTACATAGAAATTTACACGGAAATACTAAAATAAAAAGACAAACAATGAAGAAAACATTAACGTTGTGACGAAACTGACATCTTTTTCTGCATGTACTCGCGAACTTTAATTTTAAACGATAAACGATTGGTTGGCATCCTGATTTCTTGGGGAAGCGCATTCCACAGAGAAATAGACTGAACGAAGAATGATCGGTGAATGAAGTCAGTGCGGTGAGAGGGACATTGAAGAATTCGGTTTTGCGATGAGCGCAGACTCAATACATCTGTGCCAATCAATCATAATAGTGCTTGGCACAGATGTATTGAAAGTGGGGAGGAAATTAACTAGGGGAAGAGGGAGAACAAGGAAAGAAAACAAGGTGGTTAGCGCCCTTTGCTCCCTACGCTGATGTATGGGCAACCACTTAAGAAGAGACCGGTGCTCTGAGCTATGATCATATTGTATTATATAACGGGCTGGTGTCCGCAACGCCACGTCAAAGCGCGTATTTTGCGTGCGGAAAAATGTTTTTTTTTTTCTTTTTTTTTCTTGATCATATTTACGTAGATTGAACACGAATCGAATGCAGCAATTTAGAAGACGGTCGAGTTTGTCGAAGAGATCCGCATTCAGGTCAAAGTAGCACACATCACCATAATCGATAATAGGAAAAATTAAGGACTGTACACGCATTGTTTTTGTATTAGAGGGTAAAAAGTTTTTCAAACGGTACAGAGCCCTCAACGTACCAGTAACCTTCTGGCTGACACGAGCGACTTGAGTTTGCCATTTCATAGTTCTATCAATATGCAAGCCTAGATCCTTTACATCAGTGCTAAAAGGAACGACTGTACCGTCAAAAAGAACTGGTGGCAAGGTTGTACCATCCAACTTACTGAGACTGCGAGAGCTCCCAATGATGATCGCCTGACATTTATTAGGGTTAACTGCCACACCAAATTTATCGGACCAGGTTTTTATTGACATCAGGTCCCTATTTAAACTGGCGAACAGATTAGCTATTTCGTCAACCCTCCCCTGACAGTACAACTGCAAGTCATCGGCATATAGATGATACGCACACTGAAGCTCAGAAGTTAGGAGATTAATAAAGACAGAAAATAGAAGAGGTGAAAGAATACCGCCTTGAGGAAGGCCAGTTTCCAAATCACACCAACATGATGAGGAATCCTCGACATGAACTGACTGCTGACGTTTCTGAAGGTAAGAGGAGAACCATTCCAGTGCTCCGGGAGAGACCATAACATGGGATAAAATGGCTAACAGGATGTCGTGACTAACAGTATTGAAGGCATTCGAGAAATAGACCAGCACAAGAACAGTTACCTTGGTGTCTTCCAGTCCTGCCCTTATATCGCCAGTCACTTGAAGAAGGGCGGAAACAGTGCTGTGCCCGGGCCTGAACCCAGGTTGAAGAGGACTGATAATCGAGCTCCGATGGACAAAATTAGATAATTGTTTGTGCACACAGGCCTCAAGCACTTTGGATAGAAAGGGAAGGATCGAAATGAGACGGAAATGGGTAGGAAGAGAGGGATAAGGGACCTTGGGTAGTGGACAAACATAGGCTTTGCGCCACAGGGAAGGAAATACTCCGGAAAACAGGGAAAAATTCACAATATGGGTAATCGCAGGAAGGAGATCATCCAGAAGAGTGATCATACCACGGGTGATATTATCACAACCCACTGCTTTGGATTTGATTGAGAGAATGATGTTTTTGATCTCTCCCGGCTCAACTGGAACGAAGCAAAAGTGGTTAATATGTGGATGCGTTAGACCAGAAATTAAGGATAAAGTTTGTTGCTTAGTTAAGCGATCCATGGTGGTAGCAGAAGACAAATGACGGTTAAGCTCGTCCAGATCGATAGAGTTTGGAAGGTCTAAAGGTCGCGGTTTGCCGATACCCAGAGTTCTAAGAAACTTCCAAGTATCGGCAGAAGAGGAAGAAATTGTATCATCCAGAATGTGGCGGCGTTTACCGTTGCGTATCATCTGATTGCACCTATTCCTTGCAACTTTGCATAGTGACCAGTTCTCGTCAGTGCGATCCCTCTTAAATTTACAAAATTCTCGGTCCCTAAATCGCATAGCCATCCGTATGCCTCTTGTCATCCATGGAGCAGGAGGATGTTTCAGTTTAACTGTTTTGATAGGAGCATGGGTATTGTAGAGGTTGACCACATCATTAAATATCCCAACCTTATCCTTATCGTCAACCAAAGGGGCTTCCAACATAGGGTCCCAATCAACCAAGGACGCATCCTCCTTGAGCTCCTCAACATTCATCCGCGCAAAACAACGCCTGTACAGAACCTTGGGTTTGGGTTTGGGAGGTTTCAGGATATTGTGTATTTGATAGTAGATTTCACTTCCGTAATTATTTTTTTTAAATAACTCAATCAGTTTTTGTTGATTCCTAAGTCATCTACGATTTCATATCAGCCCACCGTGCGCCGGCATCACGCGCGCCTGCTGCACGAGGTGACGTTCAACTGGCGACAGTCGCAGTGACACGCGCGCCTGCTGCACTAGGCGACGTTCAACTGGCGACAGTCGGAGTGACACGCGCGCCTGTTGCACGAGGTGACGTTCAACTGGCGACAGTCGCAGTGACACGCGCGCCTGCTGCACTAGGCGACGTTCAACTGGCGACAGTCGCAGTGACACGCGCGCCTGTTGCACGAGGTGACGTTCTACTGGCGACAGTCGCAGTGACACGCGCGCCTGCTGCACTAGGCGACGTTCAACTGGCGACAGTCGCAGTGACACGCGCGCCTGTTGCACGAGGTGACGTTCAACTGGCGACAGTCGCAGTGACACGCGCGCCTGCTGCACTAGGCGACGTTCAACTGGCGACAGTCGCAGTGACACGCGCGCCTGTTGCACGAGGTGACGTTCAACTGGCGACAGTCGCAGTGACACACGCGCCTGTTGCACGAGGTGACGTCTAACTGGCGACAGTCGCAGTGACACGCGCGCCTGCTGCACTACGCGACGTGCGACCGGCGACAGGCGCGTCTGCTGCACGACGTGACCACTCGACGCTTGACGCCTGCTGGCTTCTAATGTGTTGCGATCAGTTGCTGAACACAAGTGTGTGGTGGGGATTCAATAGGGAGCCTACCCGGTAACTCAGTGTGTTTACATTTCGTATTCTAGTTTGGCACATTCTGTCCGATGACATTGTGATCGTCGGAGTCGGAGTTAGTGGCTACCGGCTAGTTGTGACGGGTGACGGCCGACGCCGGTCGGAGGAGTGACTGATAGGACAGGACAGCTCAGGCAAAGCGAGCGGACACTGACACCGCACAGATGCCCGCCGTTGAGAAGGGTTCACCGCGAGACGCGTCTCCCCCTTCCCCGCACCGCGTCATATGTCAAGATTCGGTCTGGTCCGTCTGATGTACTGGACCTATGTTTGACACTTAGTTGAATATTTGCATTCAATGGATTTAGACAACGACAGATTACTTTGATACGAAATCCCAACACTGAAAGTTAAGTGTGTACGTAACTACGTAGTACTAGTAGCGATAGAAATCTGCTGAAGTCGGCTGAAATATCTATTTACAGAATTAATAACCACCATTAAAAAAATCAACAAATCGACCCCAGTGAGTATTGATATCGTATTCAATAAACAGCGCCGAGCGGATGGTGTGACTGTGAATTGTGAACGTTTCGCCGCGCCCGTCAGCGAACGATAATAAATGTTTCAAACGCTCTTCCAGTCACTCTATTTCTTGAAATGAGATCTCAAATAGTTTTGGGCTGTGGGGTGAGGTCGCCGGGGTGGGATGCAGGGGCGGCGGGCGGAGTGACGCGGTCGATGACCCGCGCTCGGCCTCCGGCGACTCTGCTGACACCGTCGATGACACTGCTTCGTCGTCACCTCACCCATAAGCTATCACAAGTACAGACCACATAAAAGTTCTGTTCTGCTGTGACCATGAGCTGCACTACCCAGTGTGCGAGCCAGGCGCTCCGCAGCATCGGTGCCCCCCCCTCCCCCCACCTCGCGAACTGAACGTCAGATTACAGACACGTTACGGCGCTTCTTTTTATCGCGCGATGATTAATGTGAAGCGCCCACAAACATAACATTCAGAAAGGAAGGAGTGTCTCATCTAAGAACGCCAACACGTCGCGCATGTCTTGCTATCCCGACAGCTATGTACAGACAGCAAAACAGTTTTAATTTTAATGGTTCATGCTAAGATTAGTAAATGCGGAACGCAGTGTTTTACATTTGTTGTAACCCTTCTCGAAGCCGTCAACCAAGCATTCTGTATCAGTGGCGAAGGTTCCATACAACTCGATTCCTACCGGATTCCCTTTGACAAATGACACAGTCAGTATTATATAGACACATAATATAATCACATTAAAGACATGTACTCCGGGTTACCTCTTACAAAAATGAACCCTTCGCTACTGTTCTGTATATCAAACTAACAAACACTGCGCGTACATTATTGCTGGGAAACAACTTTTTGGTGTGAAAAATCACGTTTTAGCGTAAGGCTCAATGTACGACCGCACGTAAAACATTATCCCAATGAATGCATTGAATAGTAGATACAGGGGCCATGGAGGTATTTAAGAGGAAATGCGGTCGGAGAAACTTTTGAAAATTAGGTATTTAAAGATACTATCGCTGTCGCACTGCGAGCGCGATTTCTACATTGGTGCGATAGTAGCGAGCTTAAGTAAAAAGTCATAATTCGAGGTTTGGCTCTCGACTGTTTCCTCCGCCGATATTCGAACAATTTAAAAGATATTTCATAAACTGAATAGAAAGGGTATAGCCTGTGTCCCTGTTTTTCTTTTTTCATTAATAGTTGTTAAATTTGTACTCTACGCCTCTGTTGACATCAGTCTAACTAGGCAGTTTTGAGCATTTTGTAAAGGTTCTAGTGCTTATAAAGATTAATTATGTATCATCTAAAAGGAAAACATAGGGACATAGAACAAGTTGATATTTATTTTACTGTAAAAAATCATTGCTATAAAGCCATAAACCGGAAAGAAAACAGGCGAGAGCCTTTGTATGGAGAAATGACCACCCGCATTTCCTCTTTAACTTTAAACTAGGATTTTAAAATAAATTTTTATCCACTAGGGGCTGATAAGTAAAGGTTCCCTTTAGTATATCAATAATATGGGTACGGAATAGAGGACTTACAAAGATTACGCCCTGCCCTTCATCCTAACTTAAGAACTTCGCCTCTTCATAATACTTATTACTATGGACATACAAACGAGTAGTACCTTATCAATGTGGATAAAACATTTTTGAACACGATTTTTTTCACGGTTCAAATGACTTCTTGCGGTTTTGATATAATCCGGTACGGAAGGAAGGGGAGCTCAGAGGATTACTCAGCACAAAGTGTATTCAGCACGAAGAATTGATAGCAGACAGAGTAGGTGGAGTGTCAGTTATAGAACTGACCGATGTAAAGTTCAAAAACTGCATCAAACGGGTCCTTATTAAAAAATCATATTACAAAATCAAGGACTACGCTGAAGATAAAGAAGTTTGGGTTTAGTTCCTTCTGCGCATGCGGCTTCCCTGGTAGCTCATAAACGGCACAAATATGTGGATGTATCTAACTATTCTCAATCTCATTTTTTCTTTTCCTTTTGATCAGATTTTTTTTTACAATAGTTCCTTTTGTTCAGAATAGTTACAGCACTGATGACTATATTTGTGTCACATGTTTAATTTAGTCTTTTATAATAGTAGGCCTTGTAGATTCCTAGATGCGTGTTAACTTTTGTCATCCTCTTATTTTGTTTAACTAATAGTCGCAACGACTTATTGTCGGGCCTATGCAGTGCTGTCCCCACATACTTTAGTACTAATGCTGTAACATGATAATATTGTAAAACAAAATCATTTTAAAAGAGTTAACCATGGAGTTTCTTGCCGGTTCTACTCCATAGGAAACGACCAACCCGAACCGTGCATCTTTTTGTCGACGTTTCATAAGTGCAATGAAGGCCTATGAGAAATAAAATATTTTGTTTATTTTTTTTTGATGAGAGCACGCCAAAACAATATTTTTTTGAAATCTGAAAGTGGGCTCCTATCCCCGAGTCTTATCTGAAACGTTTTAAATATGGTTTTGCATTTTCTCGTCGCGCCCACTTACTCAGCTATCAAGTATTCGTACAAACTATGCTTGCTGATAAACCCTGTATATGCGGCCCCGGCCGCCGGCCGCCGGTCGCGCCGCTGTCAGCAGTTGACGCGGCACGGTCGCCACTCTCCGGCCCGAGTCACGTGCGCGGTGCTACTTCCCTGAGCACTAGGCACACTGTTAACTACTTACGAATGTATCAGGACTATCATGTCACATTGTGACGCCTAATAGGCCAGGCCAACGCTACAGTCTGATATGGGCATTGTGAGGCCCTCTGGGTCTGTCTAGGGATATTTTGTAAGAGTTCGGGCTTCGCACAGTTTTTGATGTGAAACTTCTATATTTCACATCAAAACCGCCTGATTAGGCAGTAAAACCACAGAATAAATAGTACAAGTAAAACCGACTCGGATGCCGTGACGGAAGATGGCATGACGGACGCTGTCATGGCGTGATACTCTATCCCACGTAAAATCAACCTTTTCTCAATAGAATAAACTTTGTTTTGGAACGATTGTTGATCTACATATTATGCCGTTTTCGAAAGTTTCACGCTACTCAATTAGTAATGTCGTTAGGTAGTACGTATGGAGATTTAATCGATTGATATCGATAAAAGAAAATAAATACTTTAATGTAATATTAATTTAGTCTTTATTTTGCTTCATACTTCGTTGTAGGTTTTTTTTTACTAATTATGAATTCTAATATTAACATAGATTTCTCCCATCTGCCGGGCGTCTCGGGACGGCAACTTTTTTGTTAAATTGCGGCGCTTATAATAACCACAAAAAATGTGGTCATGTTTTTCATCAGCTGCAAGGCAGCAAGGGGCTTCTGGGAACTTCTGGTGATGATTTAGGGTCCCTGACTAGCAATGCTGCCTAGTGCCTACACAAGCACCAGCGTCCCAACACATTCGAAACCCTATGCGACCAGAGCCGTATCTGACACCTCGGTAGCACTGAGTCTCTGTGTAGGAACCTCCATGCTTACGCGGTACATACAGACTTCCTTTTTCCTTCAATAAATAAATAAATCGCTCGTTATGTTCTCCTGTCCGCACCATTCATGCATCGTGACTAATGTGTTTTTTATGTGTAGTGGGTAGGTACTGGCGCCCGCTCGGGGAGCGGGGTGTGGCGAGGGAGAGGGGGTCGGCTTGATACCGAACACGCAGATATAACTGCGGACGCTTTACGGGGAGTCAGGGACTACCACCAGATCGCCAGCACGCGCCGATGACCGCGCGCCTCACAGACAGACAACTGTCGCAAAACCCGTTCTAAGCGAACCTCTACTAACTATTAACTACCTTTCTGCCAAATTTCAAGTTTGTAGCACAAAAAATGAAGCACTTTCATACAAACTTGCGAGAGAGCCCTTAGACCTCCTTAATCCGGTTCTGTCGCAAAATCCGTTCTTAGCGGACGTGTACTAACTATGAACTACCTCCCTGCCAAATTTTATCTTTATATGTCTAGTGGTTTTCTATATTTCGTGATTGAGTGAGTGAGTGACCTAGATTTCTCATATTTGAAGCTCTCTTTCAGTGCCAATGTTTTAGTGCAAAGAGTAAAGACAAAAGGAAAAATAAAACAAAATTAATTTCAGCCATTCCGACTACACTACGACTACTAAAAACTATTTACGTAAATTATTATATTTATCATAGAAATCGCGTGTGAGGTTACCAACTAAATTTAACAAATTAATATCTTTTGCGTCTGTAGGTCGATTTTGATGAAATAAACGCTAAATAATACCCAAAATAATGCTTCTTATTTTGTAATATTTCGATTTTGAATACAATGAGGGGTTTTTACGTGATGCGCGCACAAACGAACAGACAAACCGACAGATAGACAAAAATATAAAAAAAAAACTATTTGTTATTTCTCGCACCTTCCAGTGATTTTTTGCAAAAATCTGTAACTTACAGACACGGAAAGTCTACTATTTTATTATATGTACATATATGTATTCATATAGATGATTAGTCGAACTAATCCCAAAGATGTAGATCATTCTGAGCTGTGCACTCTACATCCGCGATCACCGAACACCTACAATTAGCCAGCGCGCTCGCCCGCGCCCCAGCTCCAGCGCCCGCGTGCCGGCTGCCGACTAACAAACAACAAACTTTATTAGAGCGCACTTTTTCTGTTGAGAATATTAACAAGCTCCGCGACGGGTCGTCCAGCCATCCGGCGAGCGCAGCCCGCGGCCGCAGGACTTGTTATTGGCGCGGTTCAATGACCCGCATCGCTTATATAAATCGGCGCCGCGCAAGCCGCGATTGCGGAGATCCCTTTAATCGTTTGAATTAATGTCTCCGTAGTTTAAACCAGAGCAAACAAATCGGGCCTATACGAGTGGTAAACCACAGTGAATCGTCTATGCGGCCGGCCGATTTGATATTGATATTGATCAGCAAGCTAGCACAAGTAAGTAGGTAATGTACAACTTAAAAATATATACATGTAGTGTTGAAACTGGCGTTTTCATCAAACAACGCCACATCACAAACTAGGGCACATTAATCTTACTACGAGGTAGTACTGAATTGGTATAACAATGGCAAAAAAATAACTTTGTCACAGCATTATCAATGGTTCGCTTGAACTGTGACCCTGAATACAGTCGCGAGCAACCAAATGGACTCAAGCCATAACCGCGCAAACATGCGTGATTTCAAGGAATACATAATTCATTTACGTAAACCATACGCCAACCAAAAGCTTGATAAATAAGCTTTAAATTGACACCAATATAATGTCTAATTGAATTAATACACACGGTGGAATTTTTCAACGCCACCTAGAGGGAAAGTGCTCTAAATACTGGAGATAGAAAATTATACTCAAAGGAAACATTCCTTAATTTTTAAAAACAAAAAAGAAATCTGCCTTCAAAGATTTTCGAAAATTCGCTTGCCACACTCGGGAATCGAACCGGCTAAATTAAAAAATATAACACCCTATACTTTTATGGCATCAATCGATAGGGATTAGGGTCAATCACAAAGATCAAAACTCTCTAACAAACATGATAAATTAAATGAAAGGAAAACCATGAAATCTTAACTTATTTTAATAGAACAAAAAAAGATATTCTTTTACGGAATTAAAAAAATAGCGAGATGTGACCGTGTGATGAACATTGAAAATCGTATTGCGAACCACACTTCTTACTCGTGTACAATTGCATAGGATTTTTATCATCCCCATAAAAAAAATGTAAAGGGGTGAGATCTCGTGATCTCGCAGCGCAGGTCACCTGATTGTGCCGTTTGTACCAATCCTACCTGGATTGAAGTGGTTGTTAACATAGGCAGAGGTGATTCTACTATGAAGGGCCGGAGCACCATTCGTCATTTAATAAATAAATGTCGTCAAAGATAATTGTAAATTACGTACTAGCAACATAGGTAAAAAAAAAGTGCTTTATCTTATCCCTTTGAATTTATAAGTTAAGATTTCATGGTTTTCCTTTAATTCAATTTATGTTTGTTAGAGAGTTTTGATCCTTATGATTGACCCTATCGATTGATGCCATAAAAGTATCGGGTGTTATTTTTTTTCGGACACTTCAATTTTATTATTTGTATTATTATTTGTATTAGCTTCTGCCCGCGGCCTCGCCCGCGTGGAGTTCGGGAATTGCCCACGGGATCTTACTTCTAGGATAATGAGTAGTCTATGTATGTATAGTACATACATGATATTTTCATGTACTTGCTTATAACTTGCAAATATTAGTTAATAGTAATATCAATTAATTTCATATGTTAAATATTGATACCTTAGTTTGAGATTGGATACCGGTGACAACAAAATTATTACCTATATGTATATTAGGAATCTATTTATAGACATAATACTTGTCTTTTACATAATATTTAATAGCAATGTCGCGTATCGCGTAGCCATCACGAATATTGATGGAATACGCCATATTTATTGACACGTCTACGCAGAAAAATCCTACCTACTTGCTAATAGGTAAATAGGTACTCCCGCGCTCCGCAAGGCGCGCGCAACACTGCGCGTCATGCGCCCGTCTAAGCTTTGAAGCCCTATAATTGATACATGTATCTCATTATTTTAACTGAAGAGTATGTACACAAATTTTCAAGTCAATCGACTCCGGGAATAAAAATTTCACAGAAAATTCAACAACCCATTTCACCCTTTTAGGGACTATTTTTTTTTTAGAATGCGAAATCATCAAATGACCCCCCCCGCTCTGGGCGGAGCGGAAGGGAGTGTCAGACTTGTACTGACTAAAACCCATCCATGTTCCTTCTTTGCCCTTTGTGTTCCAGGGCCGCGGTATCTCTTTCGAACAGTCCCGCAGCCCTGGCAGACATCGGCCCGTGCGGACCCATAGTTGCTGACATCTCTTTGAGGCGCGCGTGGACGGTGAGCTAGCCCATAACTCGCCGTGTGTGTGTGTGTGTTTGTGTTTGTGTTTTGTGTATGCGAAACCTGAAACACGTTTATGTAAAGAATCTATGTACAAAATTTCAAAACTGTATCATGAAAAATCACAAAGTTATAAGCTTGTTCTGTTACTAGGCTGTCCGCTCAAAAACGTGGTCACTACGCGGCGCGCCCGCGCGCTCGCCTCCAGCATCGCCTTGAGCTCATTGATAATAATAATTTGGCAGTAGGTACCTAAACGATTGCGATTTGTACTTAGTGTCGCTCGGTATCCAACTTGTAGCCTTATTAAAATATTTTTGGGACAAAATATTATTAGGTTTAAAAATTATTGGAATCGATTCAGTTACTTATTCTGAACAAACTATATTCAGGTTTAAAAATAATGTTGTATATGTACGTAAAGCTAAAACCCTATAAGTACAAATAATGGTTTATGTTTTTTTTTGCCTTTATGCATTTAGGTAATTTTAGTGGAAATCATTGAACACTCAATACAAATAAATAACTTTATGTGGTTTGAGCGTGAAATAATAAAAGTATTTATCAAGATAACACACTTTATAGTATTGTAGCTTTTAATTTTTGACAAAACTGATCATTCTATTGGGTTGTGACCTCAAGTAATTTCGTTTCTACTCCGAAGTCCGCTTATTGGATTATACCACTGTAAAGAGCGTCACAAATGCATTAAGATGGATTAGTAAAACGATTTTCGATTTTTTGGCAATTATTGGGTTCAGACACTCTACCCTCGATATTTGAATAACATACGTATTTTTGTAAGGGTGGATGGAGAAAAACTATTGAGCTGATTTGGGTGAAATTTAGCACACATATAGTTTATAACCTGGATTAACACGTAGGATACTTTTTAAACCGGTAGTATGGTTGACCCGTGGGACAATTACCGAACTCCACTTTCCCTTATAAAAATATGACTTCCATATTTGAATCGCGTTTCGTTAACAACTTCAAGGGACTAGTTTTTGCACTGAACCCTAATCCTTATTCCAAAATAAAAGTAGCTTTAGTTACACTCCTCATAACATCAGCTATCTGCCAGTAAAGTCCCGTGAAAATCGGTTCAACAGTTTCGGAGATTAGCCGGAGCAAACAACCAGACAATAATTTAAAAAATGTTTTTTTGGTTTAAGTTCCGTAATACATATATTATACTTACCTATGCATTCAGCAGTGATAGCCTAGTGGTGTGACCTCGGACTGCCAAGTCATAGGAGTCGAGTTCGAACCCAAGGCACGCACCTCTGATTTTTTGGATTCATGTGCGTATTGTATAATTATCAGTTGCTTTGGTGAAGGAAAACATCGTGTGTAAACTAGCATGCCTGAGAGATATTTCTTGCCGGCGTGTAAAGCCGAGTCACGGGGTCATGGTGAGGTAGCGTGTGGTGTATATCCCCCAGGCTGGAGGCCTTACTCTCAAGGGATCCACAGGATAGTCCGGTAAAGCAGAAGTCAGTCATAGGTTGACCAGCAAGATGACATTTAAAACAAAAATTGTGTTTGTACTCACAGTGTGTGCAGCGCCGGCAGCGGCGGTAGCGCCGTGTCGCTCAGCTCGCTGATTAGGTTGCCCGCCAGGTTCCTGCAACCAGTCGTACGTTAGAGCACATCATAGACGATCACGTTTGCGTGGCAGGTCGGCCATCGCTGCCCAGTCCCGGGCACTCGTGCCACCACGCGCTCGGCCGGGGTGTGCGCTGTGGGGAGTAAGGAGGACTGCCGCCGTATGCTACGCCACGTGCTTATACTAACTTACAAGTTTACAACAAGACACTTCATCCGTTCTGCCCTTTTGAACCTGGTAGGATGCAAGACGCGCAACACCAATACTGTACATATTTTAAACTAAAATAGAATTAAACTAGATTATAAAAATATACATATTTTGGTTACGACTAAAAATATCTTTTATGTTTTCCAGATTTAGATTCTCGGTGTAGTGTCCGCGTCCTGAGGATTGAGGTATGTAGGTCGACATCGCCGTGTTATAGGTAGAGCTTCACACACCGCACGTCTACTCAACACAGCAAGGGCAAAAGTATTGGGATATTATTTGTAGTACAGTTGGTTCGTGCTACTGTTCCTTCGAGTAAAGTTATGAATGCTCGTCCGTTATTGGGCATTAATGAGCGCCGGCGAGCGGTGCGCACTGTGCGCAGCATCACGTCTCGGACTTCAAGACATTGTCAACAAATGGCTGCGCCGTATGTCGGCCAGAGACGATACCGGGTATAGAGTCATCTCAGTTACGCGGAATTACTAATTCGAATTTCGGAATGACTTATTCAATTGCTGCTGCATACAGCACTCTGCACGCGTAGCATCCATGGCCACCATGAAAACAGACGAAACGGAAAACAAAATGAGATTGTAAAATAGAACTTTCACATTTAGAGTAACCTCTATCAGCAACCCACGCAGCAGCCAGCTGCCAACGAGAGTGAAGATTACTTTGATGGTGGCGGATATGCCAAATCGAAGAATAAGTAACTGTATTGGTCTAGTGAAATTAGACAAAAGTTCCTAGAGGTGTGTGAAGAAAGTTAAAATAGTACATTTTGATTAAGTGGGGAGACTTTGTTCTTGCAGTCGATGCGGAATTCACAATTAATTCTTATTCACCAGGAAATCGTGTACTGCAAAAAGATCTCTACGGCCCGAGGAGAAAAGAAATGGTTTAAGTGATCTATAGATGGAAAGAATGTCTTCAAAGAATAGAGACAGAATCTGAAGTGGTCCTGAGTCCTACTACGTGCTGTCCTAATAGTTTTATGCAAAACTTTTAATTGTTACACAATACGTCATGTTCTTAGTCTGCATGTTACTGTTACATGCTGCTCATTCCTTCACCGCATTCTGTACCACGGTATCGGTTACTCCTCAGCTGAACTCTTACAGGCGCTACCCTGCACGTCGTAACGTTTATATACCAACATTCCATCTTAGGTGCGAAAAAAAACAGAATAACGTTGCAGACTAATTGATGGCATGAGTTAAACTGTTAAGATAAAATTCAGTTTGACATTATCAATGAAACCTGTAAAGTGGTGCGTCGAGCGGAGCGGCGGCGCGTCACGTCTCAAGTGGACCGTTCGCGAGCCCAGGCGCGGCGCAGGCGGCGGCGGCAGCGCTGCCCGCGGGAAGCGCCGACATCGAGTACACGCGCAATCAATTATAAATACCGCGAATTATGAAGTGCTATATATAGCAGTAAGTGTGTCACACCAGACCTGTTCCCGTCCGTGCCGACTGCTTGCCGGTCCGACTTTCCACACTGTTGCGCTCTTCTCATCTACTCAATTTGCGCTACGAGGTTTCGTGTCAATTTGTAGGCAGAGCTGCATTTATCTGCCCTGCCTACTAATTATCACTCTATTCCGCATTTCGTTGGTGGGTTTCGTCTGTTGTGGCTGTGACAGGTTGGTTATTTATTTGCAAGGAGCAAATAATTGACTTGATTTTTTTTTCCAAATGTGAGATAAATAATGCTAGCTGAGCGTGACTTACCTAAATAGTAAATAAGTGGGAGTAAAGGCGGTGGGTGAGGGGAGGGAAGGGGCGCACGGGCGGGGTGGTTCTCGAATGATAACGGAGCTCCGAGCTAACTGCAGCACTTATCTGAAAAGTTTAGCGGCGACTGCAAGTGGGTCAGCTCCGTATGTTGGCAAACTTTGTTTGTTTGTTACCAACAACGCGCTATTCAATTGCTCGGTGTCTCGAATTAAACAATACGATGATAATGTATGAGCTATGAGTTGCTGTGTGGCTGCTGGCTAGAGACACATGGAGTAGAGTGTGTAGCGTACGTACAAAGTCTGCAGGTGGTGCAGCGGTGCAAGCGCGTGCGTGGGCACGTCGCGCAACAGGTTTCGCGCCAGGCGCAGCGTGCGCAGCGCGCGGCAGCCCCACAGCGCGCCGCCATCCACCTCCGAGATAAAGTTGTCCTCCGCCGACCTGTACAAACATCCGCATTACTGGCTGCTGGGTGCTCCAGGCTCCGCAAGCCCGCACCACACCGGCCGAGCCGCCTCACGAAGCAGAGCGCTCGGTCGGAGGAGCTCGGAGCTCGCATTTCCACATACTGCTGGCCTTCATTAGTTCCTGTCATTTTTGCATCACATGCGATATAATTTAGATTTGGTTTAATGCATGCAGGTTTTAGTAATGCATTCGATCTTGTTGATCATAATATACTTATTCTGATTGTTGTTATCAACAGTGGCGAGTGGGAGTACCGCAATGTGTGCAAGTGTGACCTTAGTGTTTTGTAATTGTTATTTATGACTTTCAATTGCAAAAGTACGCGTGTTCAATACCTCGTCTAAAGAGGGTCGCGCGTCACACCAAATTCTTACCTACATATTTACATGGAGTGAGTTATCTGTCGCTACAAGGGTTCGTTGTATTCGTTGTTATCTGGACGTAGTAAGGCCTACTAGTAGAACATGTCCATCTGCTCCACAAGGACAGGGGCGCATAAATGGATAGCATTAAACAGTATGTTGGAGCTGCTGAAGATTGTAGAACTATCTTTGCAATGTATAAATTCAATCTCTTTTGTATTATATAACCGCATAGCCCATATTGTGTGAGCACTCTGTACTAGAAAGCTGTCATTAGCTGGAAACCTACGTATTTTCTTGACTTGAATGTGCCCTGGCGGTTAAGAGTATGTCATGCTCACTCAAATGTCTCGCTGATGGTGGCGCGTGTGTCGGATCATTTAGTTCCCTTCAAAATGGTTGAGTTGAATGGTGCCGATACATGCGTCATGTTCGTGAACGGGCGCTGTCAGTTGTGACTGGTCATCTCTTGGTTGCCACGGTTTGTTTGAATTATTTATTTTATTTTTACTATGGACACTTTTAAAGTACACTTCTTGCTACATCGTTCTCACATAATGTACCATCTCAACATAAATGATGTAACCAAGTTATTGTAAAGTATTCTGATTTAAAAGAGTGTCCATGGAGTTTCTTGCCCGTTCTTCTCCATAGAGATCTACGTTAGGGAATGGGCAACTACAGTACTTTCACAGTTTTTATGCCTTGTGACTGGGACTGTAGCTATTTTTCATTGTTGTCTTTGTTTCGACAATTCAAAAGTGCCTGTAATTGGCCTATTTGAAATATATGATTTTGATTTTGATTTTGATGATTTTGATGATGATCATCGCAGTTTTATCAGAATAATTGTTCCGATGAAAGTGTGTTGTGTCAGGCGATGACGTAGCCAAGTGAAGCGTTAGGTAGCGGCAGGTGGCTGCAGGCGCCGCGTGTTGCTCGGACGTGTTTATGTAAATGGCACAAGGTCGGCGGAAGCGACCTCCTCCTGAGGCGAAGGCCGCCAGCCTTCTGCGCGCAGCGCGTTACTCTCCGTCAGCCGGACAGTGGGGCAGCACTTCTAACAACGACGTATAAACATTCTCCATATCCTTCAATCATCAATCAATACGGACACTAGGTGAAAGGAAAGTTTCTATTAAAATAAGATAAAGGACCGGCTACACTTCTTTACCCGCCGAATTACACGACTTTCATATAAAATAAACTACTCTACCAAACATAACACAACACAAGAGTATCCCAGTGTGTGCAGGGGCGCAGCCCGTAGGTAGGTGCCCGAAGGGTAACCAACGGGCCCTTTTACTAAGCCTCCGCTGTCCGTCTGTCTGTTAGCGGGCTGTATCTCGTGATCCGTAAAAGGTAGACATTTGAAATTTTCACAGAATATGTATTTCCGTTGCCGCAATAACAACAAATAATAAAAATGAATTAAATATTAAAGGGGGCTCCCCCTCTGCAATGGTACGGAACCCTTGATGGGTGAGTCCGACTCGCACTTGGCCGGTTCTAATCGTAATCCAATAACTTTCTCCGACACTACTGCTCACAGTTGTTACCATTGAAACCGCGTATCATAGTAAAGTATCTCCCGTTTCCGAGCGGCCGTCGCCGTCGTCATGAATGTATACGAAATTAGCAATAATAAATAATAGTCCACTTAAGACATTTAAGTATTGAGTGTGCAGTGTAGTGGGCATCACTTTCTCCACGCCACAGCCGCCGGCGCTCTGTGAATCAGCGCAAACCGCAGGCTCGCCGGTGACGAGCCGGCCATGTTAGTTTGTAATACTTTGTACATACGCAGTGCTCGAGCACGCACAGTGGAGCAGCGCCGTGCGCGCGTAGGTCAGCGCGAGCGGGCGGCATTGAGCCGAGCATCCAGGCACGCGCAGTAGGACCGCGCCATCGCGGCACTAAATTACCTTTGTCTGTTACGTTTTCACGCCATAACGGCTCAAATGATCTACTTCCGGTCGTTCGTATCAATACGATCTAATGGGATTGCCGACATCCACGCCAACAAAAGCTCGGCTTTAATTAGCGGCGATAAGCTTTCGAGTGCACACGCAGTCTGCAGTCTGTTCTGTTCGATGTTTGTGTGCACTTGGACTCAAGTAGTACTTCTGAAGTGCGTCGGTGTGGCGCCACCGGCGCTGGCCACTCGTTGGTATTGGCAGCACGCGCACGCGCTCGCCACTCGCTCCGCGTGCACGAATAGATTCGCGAAGTGCCGGTGGCTGTGCGTGTCCTCCACCGGTACATTGCTAAACGTGTCTGGTATGTGGTCGCGCAGGATTAGCGAGTGTCGCAGTTCGCAGCCGTGAGCGACGGCGGCGCGCGGCGCCCGGGATCGCGCGAGTGGCGTGTGAAAGCTCTGCGCGCGCGAGTCGCACGCCTACAACTGCGCGCGTGGCTCCGTCACGCGTCACACAATCATGTCACATGTTTAATAAAACTGACATTTTGACATAAATATGTCAAAAAATTACAAAATTGTCGCGCTCAAGCTGTTTAATAAAAGTGACACATATTTTGTCAAAAAGCGACAAGTGAAATCTTGACAAATATTAGTCATTTAAAAACGCATTAAAAAACTCGACATATGTCAAAAAAACAGGTAAATTATCTCTGACAATTGTCGGATAGTCGTGACAATTATGTTGACTTTTGAGATATATTGCAAATAATTTTGTTTTATGAAGGTAAATAAAAAAAAAAACTAGAAAAAAAAACAAAGTAAAGGAATGAATCAATCACTAGCGCAACTTCGATTGTTTGTTTTGATCGCGTGTAAAACGGAAATGCACAAAAAAACTTACTATTTTGGGCCTTATTTTTGAAAATAGAAATACAATCTTTGGGAAGTTTAGTTGAACCACGATATAAAAATAAAAAAATGGAAGTACGCTCCTGTCAGAATTGTTGGACAATTCTACAAATATGTCAATAAGTGACAATTTTCTGTTTAATAAAGCAGACTTGCTGACCTGTCGCTCAAAAAGTTTTATTAAACAGCCGACATATTTGTGAGTTTTCCACCAGGACAATTTTGTCGCCTGTAAGTTTTATTAAATAGAAAAATTGACACTTTTTGACATATTATTATGTCGGACTTGTCGGATTAGCCGAGTGCAATTAAACAAAAAATGTTAAAAAATTACAAAAGATAACTCATAAAATACTCAAGGAATGTGAATAAAATTTATATGGGACCACCGCGCGAGCCTCCTACTAGCCTACCAAATGAAAAAAGTCCAGTAATCACGGAGACGGAGTTATGAGGTAATAAACATTAAAAAAAAACATGATCCTAATACATAATTAACATAACAGGTTTTCACTATATTCTGACAAATAAATGCATTCTATTCTATTGTTAAATCAAGATAGAAACGTGGAACCCAGCTGGGCTATCTCCAAATAAATTAGAGGTAGAAGCCTTGTTACACTCCCACAACATAGACATATTGCAAGCAGTGTTAAAACACAGAATTACTACATCTACTGCACAGATCACCCAGACGGAACGGCACACGCCGGAGCGGCTATAGTAGTAAGGTTTAATATCAAACACTATGGACAACCACAATTCAAAACTGAGCACATTGAAGCAGCAACCGTCGCAATAGAAGAACGAAGATCGAAAATTTAATGTATCTGCCATTTACTACCCTCCCAAACATAAACAATATGATGAGTATTTTAAGTCCCTAGACACCCGCTTTATAGCCGGAGGTGACTGGAACGCCACAAATGTTCACTGGGCATCCAGACTTACTAATACAAGAGGAAGAGAACTCAAAAAGAGTATAGACAAAAACCATCTCAGGACAATCTCTACGACGGACCCAAGCAACTGGCCCACAGACCCGAACAAGCTTCCTGATGCCATAGACTTTTTTATTGTAAAGGGATTATCCAGGCTTTTTCACCACAAGCCTGGACGCAAACTCTAACCATGTGCCGGTAATACTGACGATTAGCACCACGGTCTTAAACACTGAAAGAAACTCCAAATTATATAACAAGCACACAGATTGGAGTTCATTTCGCGAATGTGTCAAAGACGGAATTAACCTCAAAATACCATTGAAAAGTGAGTCGGACATCGACGTTGTTGCGAGAAATCTCACCTCGGTAATTCAAGAAAGTTGTTGGAAGTCAACTCCAGAGGCCAAAGAACGATCACCTCAAAATAAAGTGTACTCGGAAACCATACGGTCAAAAATTATGGAAAAAAGAAAACTACGTACGTACGTATATGGCACACAAGTAGGCACCGCAAAGCGGCACTAAACAAAGCTATTAAAGAACTAAAAACCCTTATAACTGAAGCAGCATTATGGAGAGCCTGTAGAAACCTGAATCGACCCTTGCACCACAAACCACCGCTTTGGAACCCAAATGGAACCTGGTTTAGAACTGATCAAGACAAAGCTGATGCATTTGCGAACCACCTCAGCAATGTATTTAAGCCTAATAACCCGAGCCCAAACGCGGATGAATCTGATATCGACATGGTCCTCAACCAAGATTTTCAACTGGATCTACCCTTAAAGTTAGTAACGCCTAAGGAGTTATGTAGAATTATACACTTAATGGACAACAACAAGGCCCCAGATTATGACCTTATCGACAAAAAAGTCCTTCAAAAATTACCACGCAAAGGAATTGTGTACCTCACCTTACTTTTTAATGCCATTCAACGAGTAGGCTACTTTCCAGATATATGGAAAGTATCGCAAGTAATAATGATCCATAAAGCCGGTAAACCGATACATGAGGTCACCTCATACAGACCTATCAGTCTCTTACCAATTATGTCTAAGCTTTATGAATAGTACTTACTACACATAATGTTGCATGTTCTCAATGAGAAGTCCATAGTCCCAGACCACCAATTCGGATTTCGAAAAGAACATGCTATCATAAAACAAGTCCATAGAGTGTGCAGGACGATCAGAAAATCCTTTGAGAAAAAAGAGTACTGCTCAGCTGCTTTCTTTGACATACAACAGGCCTTTGACAGAGTCTGGCACAAAGGTCTGTGTGTCAACATAAAATCCTTGTTACCACATACATTCTATGGTGTACTAAAATCCTATATTACAAACAGAATATTTCAAGTGAGAGAAAATCAATCCACCTCGGGATTCCACGAAATATCTGCAGGAGTACCACAGGGCTCGGTCCTCGGACCGGTGCTTTACACCCTATTTACTTCCGATCTGCCACAGAGCTCCGAGATCACAACAGCTACCTTCGCGGATGACACTGCCTTACTTGCTTCGCACAAATGTCCAACACAAGCATCTCCCATAATGCAAACCAGTTTAAATGAGACTGAAGAATTGCTAACCAAATGGAGAATTGCCGCCAGCGTATCCAGGTCTGTGCACGTCACATTTACTCTCTGCAAGAATGATTGTGACCCAGTCACCCTAAACGGCAGTCAACTCCCACACCACGAGTCTGTGAAGTATTTGGGTATGCATCTTGACCGCAGGCTTACATGGAGGAAACATGTCGAAACAAAAAGAGAAGAAATGAACCTGAAATACAGAGGTCTTTTCTGGCTCCTAGGAAGAAACTCAAAACTGGCGATAGACAATCTCCTCATTTACAAGACTATACTAGAGCCAATCTAGACATATGGCATCCAACTTTGGGGATCAGCTATTCCCTCCAACATAATGAAAGTGCAAAAGGCACAAAATTATATACTAAAACAAATATCCAACGCACCATGGTTTATTAAGACAACAGAGATACATGCAATCCTCAATATACCTTTGGTCAACGAGGAGATAAACTCACATGGCGACAACTACAAATCCCGACTGCTAAAGCATCCAAATAAGCTTGCGGGGCAGCTAACCATCCCAGAAAGTATCCGTCGATTAAAAAAGCGACGGGACATTTTCGACCAGAACAGTCAGTGATGACTTCGAAAAGATAGGGCAGACTCCACTGGGAGTAGCGCCCAACACGCCATCAGAACCATCCCATCAGCTCATAGTCTGAAATCGCAAGATTAAACAAAGAAAAAAAATAGTCGAATTGAGAACTTCCTCCCTTTTAGAAGACGGTTAAAAAGAACTTTCAACGAAAAATGGTTTGAATAAGATTTGGTATTTAACTTTTGACATAATATGGAACTTTTTCGTGAAACGGCAGCAGTAATTTTTTTGGTTCATTAACATACTATGAAAAACAAATTTAGATTTGCTGTTAAGTAAATTGACTAATAAATGAGCGATTATATTGTTCGGTGCTCCGGAATCTTTTGTGTGCGATTCCGACTAGCACTTGGCTGGAACTTTTGGTTTTGTCATCATCTAAAACACGCGGAAAATTGTTTAAATTCGCTCACAATTTCGAAATGAAGATAATGGGGATTGTACAGTTTTCAAAATTGTGCCAAGTGCTATACCATCTCGAGGGATCAGGTCTCTAAACGTTTATTTCTCGTTAAAATGAAAAAATACTCTGTATTCATTTATATTTTTGAGAAAATGTGGTTAACCTTTCTTTGACCTTCAAAGACGTTTTCACAAGAAGAAATATCGTGAAATACGCTTATGCCTGTGCAAATCGCGCGTGTAATATGGACATGGCAAACGCGCGGTTCCCGCGTGTCTGAACGTGTTCTCATGTGGATGCCATTAAAAACAAACTGTCATAAGAGTGTCACTCACGTATAATGTTAAACCGTTGAATGAGCAAAGGAATCTTTTCCAGTGATGACGTCATCATCACCATCTGCCTAGCCTTTTCCCAACTACATATGTTGGGGTATGAGCCCTAAAATTTTAAAATTAAATATAAATTAAACTAGGCATTGAATTTCAAAAATATTCAATTTAGTTGCTTAAAACACTGTATTTTAATTAAAAATTAAAATTTTAATAAAAAATAAAATTATATTTAATATATAATTAAAAATTAAAATGTACAGGTTAGATTTTTTGGACAATGCCCATTCTGGTGAGAAATCTTTGTTGACTCGTTTCGAGTGGCGAGCGGTGCCGCGTCACGGTAATAACATCTCTTTATACTGTGGCCGCGTGCAGCCGGTGAGCGGTTAGCCGGTGCAGCGTGCAGCGTGCGCCCTGCAGCCGCGATCGATAAGCGCCGAAAAGAAGCACACACCGGCCCACCGCCTGCTCGCCAGACGCCTTCTCCGCCGCCAAGCGACGATGCCAAGCTGAATACGTTATCCGCTTTATGTAAGGACCTACAATAGTGCACGGAACACAAACCGCGGAATGTGAGCTGGCGAGCAAAGGCGCCGGAAAATTTGATATACGTTGATGGCTGTCATTAGGCAGCGGCGCGCGTCGGCTACAGTACGGTTGGTATAGTCGCAGAGTGGAGCACAACTCACTCCACGCCATTTGTTGACACAATCCAACACAATGTCTGAGTCGTCACAAACATCCCGGCTGTTGTTTGCCATCACTTACCCGCCGCCGCCGCCGCCACCCGCATCTATGTATATTGCTGCCATATATTTACTGTTTACTATTTCTTTTGCGAATGTTCGGAGGTTATTTATTGTCATGACGGGGCAGGCTGGAGGATTAATTCGAACCGAGTGAAGTATCGGCGTCCGAGGAGCATCAGTGTCAGTTGTGTCTCGCACGTCACTCGCTGACACGCCACACGAGGACAGTAGCCAGTTTGTGTTGCATGACTCCACGCACCGGTCTCGCTGATCACCACTCCATAGCTGCTTCAGGTAATGTGACCTGTACCTGATGCAGCTATTGAGTGTATGCTCTAATAATAACAACAACCTTTTCACACCCACTTTCGTTCACAGAGGCATTCGTAACGGAGTAGTAAGAGTACGGACTAGTGTGTGCAAACACAGTCTGACACAGGTGCACTCATCCCTCACGGTCACGAGCACGACTCATACATTGGTGGTTGGAGTGAGTTGTGCATGGTGTGGTATGAACTCCCTCTTCCCTCGTTCTTGTAGTCTGTCAGGAAAGGTTTTCCGAAGGTTCGGGGAGAGATCAGGCGCAGGACCGACCGACCGAAGCCCCCGGTGGCCTCTTCATTAGTATTTACTTAGTTTGTAAACTTTATCCTCTGATTTTAACGTCAGCGGGTCTAGCCAAGTTACAAACGTTTCTTATCGAATCTCTTTCTACAATCGTTGACGCCTCGGCGTAAGCGCTTTGAGAAAGCGCTATGTTGGTAGCCAACTTGACGTCTGAGTCGATCGCTCGTTCTCCTATGTCTGTAGAAAAAACCTATACTTTAGTCTATGGTGAGCGTTCCTACCCCATGGACTTAGTATACAAACAGGACTGAGTTCTGCGAAATTCGTAACACACAAAAATGAACCATAATAGTCACACCGTAGGTTTACTTTTGTTAAGCTCTCATAATCGAGGCGAGAGAGATAGCAATAAGGGAGCCCATTTTCCCTTTCACTCAATTGCCAACAGATAAAAATGTTAAAGATGGTAGAAAATATTACACCGGCAGTCACCTCACACTACTAGTAAAATAAATTACGTGTATATGTTTTTAGCTTTAAGATACATTTTAATTATTTTCTTTTATAGGTTAACAGTCTGTACATAATACTAATTTATTTATTTTAAGTCAAATTCAATTCTAGTATGATTGTTTGGAAGCTATTAAATATTCATTATGATAACACTGAAATCTGTCAATTTGACGTCCTATGTTATTTTGAGAAAATTATAAGATTTATCTACGGTTCTTTTTTATTTTAACTGTGAAAATGATTAAAAGTATTGTATCACGTCATGTAAAAGTGAATCATATGGTGGTTGTGGCATATCATTTCACTATGATCCAGGGCTGCGGGACTGTTCGAAAGAGATACCGCGGCCCTGGAACACAAAGGGCAAGGAAGGAACATGGATGGGTTTTAGTCAGTACAAGTCTGACACTCCCTTCCGCTCCGCCCAGAGCGGGGGGGGGGGGGTCATTTGATGTTTTCCCATCCAAAAAAAAAAAAAAAGGTAATGAATATGATAGATTTTGTTTAGTAACAATGATTAGTGTGACCATGCCTTAGACGTTTTGCAGACGTAAGACTTATGCTTTCGTGTATTTTTTCATGAAAATTTAATATTATGCGCATGAGAAATATAATTTGTACCTATGTATCGCGTCATTGAAATAGTATTAATTTTGTTTGTTACAGGTTTTCATTGAAAGAGGAAATAAGGCAAAATGTCGATTCCTGAATTTCAAACCATAACCAAAATTACTGTTGTGTGCAGCCTTCATTTTAAGCCAGACGATTTTTATACTACAAAATCACAACGACCGTTAAATGCTTATGCAGTACCATAATTTTTTCCAGTGGTAAGGATATTGGTTTTATCATCAGTACAACTGATGAACGCAGAAAGAAGGCAGGTTGAGTGTGATTAATAGATGTTCTCATGCGCAAAGCTCTCTTCATTCGGCACTGGCGGGCGCCTTGCAACTACAGGCTCCGGCCGCTCCTGTTATCTTGCAAGGAACGACGTGAAGGAAGAGGGTTTCGTTTCACAGAGATAACAACGCTAAAGTTAACTCTTCATTAGGTTTCAGGAAGCCACTCGTAACTCTTCAGGACTTCTTCGTAACTGTGTTGAACAATTTTTTCATTTAAAAGTTACGATTTGTTCAAATTTTGTGCGCACTTACCTACATACTTCGGAGGTTTGCCGAATTGATTTCTTTTTTTCAAAATTTTGATGCGATTAAAACAAATATTTTATACAAGACTCGAATCATCTAATAAATGCATTGAGAAACTTAGGCAGTAAGATTGGCTTACGGCAGAACTCCACAAAACAATTTTGTTTAACCATGTTTAAGTTTAATTAACGTTTGTCACACACTTTCAATTTTATTGCCTCCATTTGAATACCCAAACACCAATTCTGCAGAGCAACCGGAAAAAAGAGCATGGAAAGGAAACGAAATTCGTATTTTTTTTTTTCAATTAAATTCTTATTTTTTTTTCATAAATTATTATTTCACTATTTTAACCGTTGATGTGTTAACCGGACACAAATTATCTGTGTCAAAGCGAAGTTTCTTATATGTTATTAAAATGTTTGGTCATCCTATTAGAAAGAGACAAAGGGCTCTGTTATAAATATCTCTCTCGTCACGTTTTTCTGGTAGAGTGCTCAGTCCAGTTTATTATACTAAGTCCATGTCCTACCCACGTCAAACTAACGTCAAAGTCACAGTTGTTTACTTTGTGCGCGGGCTGAACTTTTGTTTTGAATTGTTAAGAAAGGAATAATTCGTTTAAGTGATAAAAAAGTAAGCGAAATAAGGAACAAGTTCTTCTTATAATTGGTTTATTATAATATCACAGTGCGGAATGTAATTTTAAATGTATTTAAATGAAAGATACCGAAATGAAGTGATAACTTTTATAGGATGGATTCTAGATCTCGAGCAAGCCCAGAACAGTTCGCAGGTTTATTGGAATTCATAGAAAGGTACGAAAATTATTTCGTAAATATCTTCCTGTGTTATTCGAAACTCTATCATACTCGGGCACTTGAAAGTTTGAAACATAAACAATGACGTGATACCCGACATAGCGGAATCATATAGACGCCGATTTTTATCGTTAACTCTTGGGTCCCGGCGATCGCTCAGTGGTCGTTCAAAAACTTCGACATCGTTTCGTTAGCGCTTGTCAAAACTGTAACTTGGCTACGAATTACATGGGATGAAGCGATCAACATTGTAGAAACACTCACATTTCATTCTATCATTTTGAACGATGTAAACTTGTCTACGAATTTTCTATTCGTTTGTTTTGACCATGTGACTTAAGATGACGTCATTCCCATACATTTGATTAGTTTTCTATTAGCGTTAACGATTGTAGATTGTCAACTTGGCTAAGCCTTCAAAATAATCCTATGCACTAGTTTAAGGGGATGAAGAACAGGGGGTAAAGTTCTTCATCCCCAGTTGAAACCCCAATCCCCAGTTGGGTGTTGTCTGGTGGGCTACTGCCCGGCAGTTGTCGGGTTTATGGTCTTATGTCGCGGTTACTTTAGTTTCTTAGTTCTTCATTTGTATCATAGGTGGCGCTGAATTAATTTTTGGGCAATGGTGCAGTAGTATTTTTTTTAATGCCGCTACACTAGTATTGCCTGTGGGAACACCCAAATATTCCAAAATATTTTATTCCGAAATCGATATTCCGATTTTCAAAAGTCCGAATTTCATAATACCTAAGAATTATACTGTCTATTATTAAAAATCGGATTGTGACTATCGGAATAAAGTTTTTCGTATTTATGTAGTGTACCCATTGCCAGTGTATGCATTTAATTATTTTCGTATTATCGCCTCCAATGATTGTAAAAAGAAGCCTTAGGCCGACTAATGTGTTTTAGTTTCGTTTAGGTCAGCAGATCACCAGATAAAGGGCAGCAGAATATCTACTGACTACTGAGCTATGTAGAGCAGCGCCTCGGGATCGGGACAAACAACTCGCGAGCCTTCAGCGGCGACGCTGAGAAATGGCCAGCCGTCAGCCGCCAGCCGCGCTTGTGATCCAACGAGGGCGCCCCCGCCCCGGCGGCGGCACGAGTTTTCCGGATTATTTATTTACCGACACATTTTGCCGTCTACAGGTCCCGCGACAATGCGCGATGCCAGTAAACAGGATTTACCGCAGCGTTACACTGCCATCGTGTCGAACGAACTGCCTATAGATAACACCTCGGCGGGAGTCTGCGGGAGACACACACGAAGAAGTTCATGCCACTAACGAACAAAGGTTGGCCTTCTACAATACTGAACAATACTGAGATTCTCAATATATATCTTTCAAAAGTGCCGTTTTAATAGCCTAAATGTTACAAATGATTTTACTTTGTCCATACTAGAATGTTCGATATAGTACAGCTGTGGAAGTCGGCCACATCGCTCCAATCCCCCACGTTCTCGTTACTACTAACACAATCTCCAAATGTGTTTTGGCATAACCACAGCGATCAGATAACCAAGCGGCGTCACGCGTCATATGAGTTTATTGATGCAGCCGTCACTTACTACTGTGTACTGTGTGCCTGCCCTGGGCTGCGCGCCGAAGGTTGCGTTAGATCATCGCACTGGCAGAGCGAGGACGTACTGAGCATATCAGTGAGGAAATAATCAATTCATAATATTAATTATAAATGTCTTCCTAAACTTAAAATATGTAATCGTAATAAAAATCAGCCTTATAAAGTCCAAGGTTAGTTTAAATTGGATCTTATTATTTTGTCCGTAGATGGAGATCAAGTTTGCTTTGTAGTGACACATTGTTACATTCTGTCAACGTAGCTCGGTAACGTTAGCTCCGGTTAGCTCGGGACTCGGGCGGCCGGCAGTGTTCTCCTGTCTAGAGTAGAATTAGGTCGCTATAACCATATCCTATGTGTCGTTAAATATAAACACAAAGTTTTACCTACTACTCTGGCCTTCTAATTTATTATACCAACTACCCAGTAAGAACCATCATAGCTTCTACAATCTGTTAGCTAATGGAGCGTTGGGCATCTACCCTTTCTTCGAATAGTAAAGGTAGGGTGGGGGGTGTGTGATGTGTACAAGCGGCACTCACAGGAAGTGCAGGTGGTGCAGGTCGCGCAGCGCGTGCGCGGGCAGGCGGCGCAGCGCGCAGCGGTCCAGCCACAGGCGTGCCAGGGCCGCACCGCTCAGCGCGCCGCCCGACACCGACTCCAGCCGGTTCATCGACAGGTTCCTGCGCAACACACCACATCTCTGTACTAGATGCTGTGTACTACACACACTACGGACACAACGCATTATATGGAATCATGATGCTTGTCTGTTTCTTCGATGTTAGACAAACAGGTTTGAGCGGTATGGGTGTTTGTGCATCAAGCGGTGGATATAGTTGTAGAGGGACTCTCTGGAAGGTAATCACTTATGTCTAAGTTGCATCGGAGACACCAATTTAACTAAAAGGACGAAAAATCTATCACCGATCTAATATCTTTCGCCAAGCAACGTTGCAGGGGAGAGTGTAGAATTAAACACAATAGAATAGAATATAAATTGTTGTTGTTACTTTCAAGTTATGTTTCCCAAATACCCGTATTTGGGAAACATAATTTGAAAGTTGTAAAAATGAAACAATACTTTTCCTATACATCTCAATGTTGAGGAAACATGCCCTTGGTACGTCTCTACTCTCTATTAGTAATATTTTTTTTAGTCAATATGTCAATCTGCTCAAATTTTCATAAAACTGTTTAATAAGTAACCAGTTAATTTTTATGTTTAAGTAATTGTGGTTTTTTTCTTTTCCAAAGAAGTTATTAACGGAAGTAGTTAGTAACGTATGGATTCCAACCAAACCTGCACCATTTCTTTGTTTAAAGTTTATAAAGGTTTTACCAAAAGTAAGTTTCAGTTTGTTTGATGCCAACATTCCCAATCATCTTATAAATAATAGATACCAAAGAGCAAGCCTGCAAAAAGAATAATTAGTTAATTAATATTAACGGGCCAGTCATTGAAATGATAAATAGTTAAGAACCCGATACACTGCCTTGAGAAACACCATATTATTATTTTACTATTCTTCACCATATTATTACATAACCGATATATATACATATATGATAATTCGAGTAATATATCTTTTCTGTCTTTAACTAAGAGCATAATCTCGATATTCGTGTTCCTGATTGATAATATTAGTTTATGGACATTTCCTCTAATTCCTTAATTATACATTTTCTTCAAAAGTATGTGTTATTTTATAAGGTCACATGCCTTAGTCATGTCCATAAATAGAACACTCGCTAGTATCCATTTATCTATATTACGTTCTTCTACATTCTCCATATTGGGGTGTAAGGGGGCACACCTAACATCTCAGTGCCCCAAGTCAACCTTACCTGTTCGTGGTGCATTTTGCTGAATAATGGTGGTATAACTATTTTGAAAGAAACGTTCGCAGTTAAATAGTACAGACCAGCGACGGGCAGCAGCGTCACTAGTGCGAGAAGCTGTCATCTACAATCGCCAACTCGCATGCCCAGCGTGGCGATTATGGGCAAACCCTTTAATGGCAAGCCATAATCAACCACGGCCCCCAGTTCCCGGCGGCCTTGCTTTTCCTGATTTTGGCGGCGGTCACGGTAAGGGGGGTGCTAAGAATCTCCGGGTTACGAATGGCCCAACTGACCTTGAAAACGTACAATGGACGTTCGTTACGATTCGACAAACATCTAGTGCAGCTTCTTGGGTTTAGGGAAGTCCCGTAAAAAGGGGATGATACCCTTGAATCGGGTCATTTTATGTAATTTCGAGAAAGAGACCAGCTATCCCGAGGTGGAGTCGGGTTCCTCGTACACAAATCCCTGTGTGACAACGTGGTAGAGGTTTCCAGTGCCTCGAACAGGGTACTGTACCTCATAGTGAAGCATAGCCAGATATAACAGAAAGGCATAGCCTCTAGGTTGTTCAGGTTTACGCACCGACCTTGGCACACACAGACAACGTATTGGAGGAAATATTTGTGGACATCTCCAAGGCCTTGTACTCCACCACTAAGGCCCACTACAATTTTCTCATTGTGGATTTTAACGCTAAATTGGGAGTACACAATTGCAGTGAATCGGTAGTAGCATCCTGCGGGTTTGGCAGCAGAAATCATAGGGGCAAATGGGTGAATATCAAATCAGCCAATACGTGTCCACGTTTGGAATCGAGGTGTAAAATGATAGGATGTTTCTTATTTTTTTTGTAGTGAACTACGTAACTTGGTTCAATTAGGGCCACATTTTTTTATAAGTGTATATAAATCATCAGAGAAAAAAAATCGCCTTCAAATTCAAGTTTGGTGGCTTGTCCCAGCTCCATTTTTTGATATAATTGCGTTCACCAAAGTAACAATTTGAGGTACAATAAACAATAAACTTTTTTGTTAGTATATGCATAAGACACATTATCTAAAAACAATTAAACCATATTAGAAAATCTTATTTAAAAGCACAGGACACTCGATCAAAGTTTGTCCAAGCAAATATCAAAATTTTAGTGGCACGTTTTCAGCTTACTGTCACATGAAGTTTCGTGCGTGTGCGATCAATCGCGTTATTTATTTCGCATCTGTCATTTATGCCATTAGTGCGATTAGTGTCACGTGTGTTATTAGTGTTGTGATTACCCTCCAAAAACGTAAGTACTAAGTACTCGCCTTGGGTGGAATGGCGGACAAGAATTGTTCAATTTTTGGTGGATCGATTTACTGTTGATTTTAAAGTGGTATAATAGTAAGCTACATGCTATAGCTAATGATTTGGGTGACCCATAAATCAATGACATTAATTTAATTTTAACTTAAAACCCTTATTTTTAAAGATTTATTTTTTACCTGGTTCCAATTTTGGTGGCTGAATTTTGGTGGTTTTGGTGGCGTGAAAACCGGATTTTAAGTATGTACTGTATATGTATTGTTTGTACCTATATAGCACCTATTTCCCTTTGTAGCTATATATTATAATGGGGGACTTCAACGCGAAACTGGGCAATTTGGGGTTGGACGTCGGAACCACCGGGGTCACCAACTGGCTAGTTTTATGGAGAAGGAGGGCCTCTATATGATGAACTCCTTCTTTAGAAACACAGGAAGCATAGGAAGTGGAACTGTCAGAGCCCCGATGGTGCAACTAAAAATGAGATTGACTTCATCATGTCAACCGAAGCATAAGCTTCGATTCGATCGAGACTTGGGGTGTACTGCAGTCTCCCCAACAAAAACGCTACCATGTCAGTCCGACTTTTGGACCAGACCTCGGAATCTATCATATTTTTTAACAAAAGAGAGTTTAATTAACCGATACAAGTTGTTGATACTTCCCGAGAATTTGTGAGATTAGTCACATTGAGCTTTATTAGTGAGATTGAGGATTTTGACAGAGATTTTCAATTTTGGTGGCCACACTAGACTTAGAACTAAAATATCTCAATAAGTTATGGAGATATTCTGAGACCTCTTGAAGATCCTTCGAGCTTGGACTTTCTATTCTATACCAGATCCTTATTTTTCACGAAAAAAAATTTAGCCACCAAAATTGACAAAAAATGAACTTTGATGATATTGACCCAAATGCTTGTCAACTTCTTTGAGGCAGAACTACAGGCACTCAACAAAACAATTAAAAAATTGGTACGACGAGACCTTCGATGCTCCAGCACACGCTCAATAGATAAAAGCGATTGAGGAAATCGCGAGTCGAAAGTGTTCGCCCTAATCTAGTGGGGTTATCGTCGTTTCGAAGCCGGAGATTCTTTCGGAAGTCGAAAACTTCTACGGCCAGTTGTACGCATCGCATGCATCTCGACCTGATCCCGAAAATGAGGATTTCACAGAAGACCTGCCCGAAGGCGGCCAAATGAAATCGAGGCGGCTCTTAGTCAGCTTAAGAATGGAAAAACCCTAATGAGGATGGGATAACGACTAAGCTTCGAGAGAGAGTAAAAATGTTATTTCCCTTTTTGAATCGCATTTTATTACCAATTTCAAGGATTTTCTTGTTTTTGCACGGAACCCTAATTCTTATTCTAAAATAAACGTATCGATACTCCCTATAACATCAGCTATCTGCCTGTAAAAGTCTCGTCAGAATCGGTTAAGCCGTTAAGGAAATTAGCCGTTTGTATCGGATTTTGGTAACAATTTCAAGGGTTTTAATACTTTTGCACGGTACACTAATTATTTTCCAAAATAAAAGTAGCCTTAGTTAGACCTTATAACATCACGTCCCCGTTGAGTGAAATGTCACTACGTCCAAAAATGGCGAAAATGACTTATCCATGTCATTAAAATTACTTTTTTTTTTCTCTAAATATCTGTCAAACCGTCATTGTTGTAGCTGCTTTCGTTTTTGTTTTAGGAAATGTGAAAAGTAAGCAAGTCTACACTTTGGACTCCATAGCATTATGGAAGGATTAACTAATTTAGTTAATGATCTTACATTTTTCTAATATTAATAAGACTTGAAACTAAAACGACTTAATTTCTTTTTCACTTGAATTATTAATGCAGGTAAACAAACGCCTTCAGGTAGCCTAAACATCACTAATATGATTTAGTGAGTTTTTAACATCCGTACTTTGCTAAAACACAGGAAAGGGAAACTTATATTTAAATAATTTGTAAAATACTTCAAAAGCGAAAAACCATCACCCCATTTTAATGATTTATTTTTTATTAAAAGTGGCACATTAGATGTATTGCGAATAATAATTAAGTCTTTTAATTATTATTTATACAACTTCGACGTGCATCGTAGAGTACATTTCGCTCGCGAGTTAGTGAGTTTTTCGCTGCGAGAGCGAGCAGCGCAGTTCGTGGTGACTTTTATTCATTCGCGGCATTGGCGTCAACCGACCTGCAATATATGCAATGCCTGCCTATATTGCCTGTGTTCGGAGACTGTGGAAGTCCTAAAAAATCTTTTCTGCTGTCACAACTTCAGAAGTCCCTTTATTGCATTACCAAAACAAAAGGAAGGTTGCTCCACTGATTGGCCAAGAGTTCATGTGGTGTCATGCGGCTATTGATAAACTACAGCTCAGTTCCTTTACACACGTTTCCTTTTCACTTCCTGTTCACGCATGCTGCGCAGAAAGGGTAAGAGCCCAAACGAACGGACACTCCTCATCAGAAACTGGTTGATTAAACTGGTAAGGGACACCATCCCTCATTATCTGCCTTTAGTACACTGCTGGACATAGGCTCTCTAATTGCACGCTATTCAGCTCGGACATCCCTAGCGCTCTTGAATCTAACTTGAAAATGTTTAGGCTAGGAGATTAACTAAACATCACTCTGTCAGCGGTTTACCTGCCGGGGAAGTTTAAAATGTACTATCGCTTTAGCTAATCGTTTATCTAAGAACAGACTAGCCAAATTAGCACCTGTTGCCTGAAGCCTCAGGCCTCGGAGATCATGTTTTCAAAGTGAACTTTTTCGTACCTATTAAGTTGACTGTTGAGAGACGGTACGTCAGGTAGGACACAGACGATGGCTTGGTTTGCTTCTGCGATCCTTTCATTCGAGCCTGACAGTATCTAGTACATAGTGTAAGGGTTCTGTTGCCCTTACACTGAGTGTTCAGTCATTTGAACTCGGAAGTGGGGACGTAATTACTATGTATGAATCGTCCCATACTATACCCAGAGTGCATGGGTCCCGGTCCTTGCCCAAGCCGTCGCAGCCTTTGAGACGAAAGCTCTCGGAGAGCCAGCGTCAGAACCTCGTATACCTGATAAGCTGCCACTCAAAGCTTGAAAAAAAAGGGGAAGGGCAGTCAGGTTGCAGAGGACCATCCATCATCATCATTTCAGCCCAAAGACGTCCACTGCAGGACATAGGCCTCCCCCAAGTGTCGCCTCATTGACCGGTCCTATGCGACTCGCATCCAGCGGATCCCTGCAACCTTCACCAGGTCATCGGTCCACCTAGTGGGAAGCCTTCCAACGCAGCGCTTCCGGTTTGCGGTCGCCACTCCAGAAGTTTTCGGCCCCATCGGCCATCCGTTGTGCGAGCAATATGCCCTGCCCACTGCCACTTAAGTTTAACTATTCTTCGGGCTACGTCGGTAACCTTGGTTCTCTTGCGGATGTCCTCATTCCTGATTTGATCACGCAAGGAATCTCCGAGCATATTCCTCTCCATTGCCCCTTGGCTGATGAGGCCCATTGTGAGCGACCACGTTTCGGTCCCGTATGTAATCACTGGCAACACTCACTGGTCATAGACTTTCGTCTTTAGACAGTGCGGTAAGTTGGACGAGAAGATACCACGCAACTTCCCGGCAGCGGCCCAGCCGAGTCGGATTCGACGATTGACCTCTTTCTTGAAGTTAGACCTACCTAACTGGACCGTTTGTCCCAGGTAGACATAATCGTCTACAACTTCGAGTGTAGAGTCTCCGATCTTGATAGGAGTGGGTGTTACATGGGCATTCACCATGAGTTTGGTTTTGTCCATGTTCATTTTAAGACCCACTCATTCGGAAGCTCTACTGAGGTCATCGAGTATTGTACTGAGGTCGTCCATGGTCTCAGCCATGACCACTATATCGTCGGCAAACCGAAGGTGGGAGATGTACTCGCCATTGTCGTTGATGCATAGCCCTCTCCAGTCCAGAACCGTGAAGACATCCTCCAGTGCAGCGGTGAACAGTTTCGGAGATATGACGTCTCCCTGCCTCACACCTCGCTGCAGAAGAATAGGTTCCGAGGTCTGGTCCTGAAGTCGGACTGACATAGTGGCGTTTTTGTACAATCACTTCAACACCTCGATGTACCGATAGTCGATTTGGCACCGTTGGAGAGACTGCAGTACAGCCCAAGTCTCGATCGAATCGAAGGCTTTCTCGTAGTCCACAAACGCTAAGCAGAGAGGCAGGTTATACTCTTCGGTCATCTGTATAACCCGGCGCAGCATATGTATGTGGTCTACGGTGCTAAAGCCTTTTCGGAATCCGGCTTGTTCGGGAGGCTGAAAATCGTCAAACATGCGCGCGAGACGATTCGTGATGACTCTTGAAAACAACTTGTAGACATGGCTTAGAAGTGAGATGGGCCTATAGTTCTTCAGCCGGGCACTGTCGCCCTTTTTGAAGAAGAGTACCACCACACCCCTGCACCGTGCCTGCGGCGTTTTCCCCTCGAGTATGACGGAATCAAACAGCTTCTGAAGGGCCTTAAGTACTGGTTTTCCACCCGCCTTCAGGAGTTCGGCCGTACTTCCGTCATCACCCGGTGCCTTGTTGTTTTTAAGCTGTTTCAGAGCCATCCTAATCTCGTACAGTCTGACATCCGGAATGTCTTCGGTATTGTGTCGAGTCAGTCTAGTTCTAGGGTTGTTAGTTGCAGAGGATGGTTGTCAATAAAAGAAAGAGGCTTGTTAAATGGTAAGGTAAGAAGATCCGTAAACACAAAAGACTTTCTTTTCTTTGATCTAAATTCTATTCTATTCAGTGGCCTGGTAAAGTGTGGTGCTGATAGGTCTGTCGAGTTCTTCAGACAATTGATCAGACCGCCGTTTTGGGCCTATTGGTCTTTTGCCCTCTATTTTACCTGTCACTTTTAGCCGTTGCGTGTTATTAGTACCTCTGCGGGCAATGTGACCGAAGTATTTCACGACACGATGCAGGCAGGTTGAAGACAGTGGTTGTATTTTCTCTAATTTGAGTGGTTTTAGGACCGAGACATTTGTGCGGTGAACTCTTTAGTAGGCGGCACCAAACACCACATTTCGCAGGCGTCAATTCTTTGTCTATCGGTAGATTTGATCTTCCAACTCTCTGCCTCGAAAGGAAAGATGGAGAAGACAAGTGTGTGGACCAGGTGTTTCTTTATTCGGTTGGTGATATATTGTATCTCCATTTTATTCATTTGTATCATCGCTGTTTTAGCTAATTCGTTTTCAAATTTATAGTTCGCAGGTGCCCTTTACAGAGCCGAGAAAGAGGTCGGTACGTTGGATGGCTTTGAAACGATCAATGACGAGGAGTTTGGTCTTACTCTAGTAAATTGCGAGACACTTGTGTCGTTTGACTTCCGACCAATGAAGTGACCCCTGTCGGGAAAGAAATATATAGAAAAGATTTAGATTTTTATAAGTACTATGATACCGTGTTAATAAAATTAAATGTATTGTTAAGAATGTAAATAAATTTAACTTCAGATGTCGATGACTTTTGTTTGTTTGATTTGGTTTTGACCGACTTCTGAAGCTAAACTTTATCTTTTTTTTTTGTGTTTTTGAAGTCTGTTTTATTTTTTGCAAATTTTTATTTTTATTTTTCCATTTTTAGGTGTTATGTCCTATACAAACATTTGCTATGCATTTATTTTACATTGTTAACAATACATTTCATGGTCATAGGCCTATCCCCACTGCGTACCCCTTCAGAGCATACAGGCGTGATGTTATGTTATGATGTTGTTTAAACAATATTTGTGTTTTTGAAGTCGGTTTTATTTTTTGCAGATTTAATTTTTTATTTTTCTATTTTTAGGTGTGATATCCCATACAAATATTTGCTATGCATTTATTTTACATTGTTTTTTTCCATTTTTAGTTTATTAATAATTAATTTCTATCTATTATGTACATTATATACAGACTAAAAAGAACTAAAGTAATGATAAAAATAAGACTAAAAGTAAGAAAATATAAACATCTAAACAACGACGACAATCGGACACTTAGGCGTCAAAGTATTCCTCCGCATCGCTGTCATCTGGAAACGTGCCCAGAAGACTGGCAACATTGCCACGCTGAATAGCAATGCTAATTCTTTGGCCCAAGAAAGAGCCAGCCCTCTGGTCACGCGAAGTGTTGACCAGTCGGCGAAAGATTTCCTTAAAAAGGAGACGCGCACTCGGTCCCCATGACCCGAGCGTTTCGACCCCAAACGGTTTAAAACTGTGGTTACCAATAAGGTTACAGTATTTGCGCCGCTTGAGGATCTCAGCAGCCGCAGCAGTAGCGCCTGCACAGCCGGCCGTGCTTGCAAGGTGAGATGGCGCAAGGGTGTCGACACAGGTTGCGTCCCACACCAAAGGCCTACCCACCTTCCAAGGCACCAACGTCATGCCGTCTGGTCTCTTGCCATCGTCACGTACCAAGCCGTTTGGTTCTAAAACCGCTGGTACGCCGGCGCTGGCTAGGGCTCGACGAATAATGTCGTTAATGCTGTCGTGCCGTGCAATGCGACCTGCGCTCCTGTAGCAGGACAGGCCATGGTTTCCGAGGCTGGCGACAGCTTCACCGCAGTGACATCGATGCGGGGCAACACAAGGTGCGCCTAAGCGTAGACTCGTAGCGACCCGGAACGATGCGTCATCCATCATAGTCCCAATGGTGGATGACGGAAGTGCCTGAAGCCACAACCCCGACTCCCATTCCCCCACGGCCAGCAGACGGGCACGCTCCACAGTATTGAATGACGTGTTTAAAAGGGTATTCCGTACAATACTGCAGAGCGGCACGTCCCACTGTCTCTGGGAGGACAGGCTGTCGGGCAAATCCGTATTGGGACAAGCCATTTTCCAAGCGTTCAACGCATCGGTCAAATACGGCACCTCAAAATCAACCAGTGAGGAAGACAGAATATCCCTGGTTAATTTTTCAGTACCGTAGACCGAGGAGAGGAAGGCTGGTAAACTTATACTTGAAATTTTGCGGACGCCGAGACCACCCAAGCGAATGGGAAGTGTGGCTTGCTGCCAAGCTCGGTCGTCCAGGGCCACATTAAGTATTGAAGTTAGAGTGTTCCTAATAATTTGGTCTACTTTTTCTAAAAGCTGCGGATGCTTCCAAAGATGAGTGGAGCGAAGGCTATACGTGAATTTTGGTCCAAAACAACAGTATCGAATAAGTGTGAAGGCCGAATGAATGTTAATTTTAAAAAGTCTCTCCGAAACATCATTAAAATTTTGAATTTTGTCTTCAATGAACGACGGAAAAGATTCGTCAAATATTGGTGAACCCAAGAGGTGAAGAGAATTTTTGCCGGTAATTTTGATATTTGGTGCCAAAGAATTAAATTTAGAAATGGTAGTCTGTCTGTCAGTGGTTTCAGGAAGGTAAATTTCGCACTTCGAAAGGTTAAGGTCTAAGCCAATGGAACTGAATTTTTCTTTTAAAAAAGTTAAATCTTTTAGGACTGTATCCACATCACCTCCCAGGGTTCCGTTCCATCGTCCAAATACCATACGTTGAATTTAGAATTTAGCTGTCGAATAATTGGATTAATTGCTAAACTAAAAATGACTGGCCTAAGAGGGTCACCCTGTTGGCATCCAACGGCTGATTCCAAAAGGTTGTCTTTATAGAGTAATTTTGATGGGTTCCTGTAGCATTGGTAAAGAAAACTGTAAATTTTGGGTATTTCTTTTTGAACCCCTGTCAACAAGGTGTCCCTGTTTACGGAGTTGAAAGCATTTTTAATGTCAACCTTAAGGATGACCTCACCCATATCACTATCAAGGTAAGTGGACAGTGCGTGTACCGCAGCCTCACAGCCCCCTTTGGACCCGAAACCAAGCTGAAGGGGCTGGAATTTGCTGGCCAGTGTTTCACTATAAAAGCGCAGCAAATTTTGACTGCGATACGACGGTAAGTTGACCCTACGGCAATGGGACGAATGCCGCCATCCTTCTTGCGCAGGGCACAAAGATTGGCCCCGTACAAAATATCGATGACGGCATCGTTCACACTGCCGGAGAGCATGAGATTAATGAGGGCCGTCAGCTCCTTCAAAAGGGACTCACCAGCTACCCCGGCGCCTGAACATATTAGATCCTTAAGGTGTTGCGGAGTCAGGCCGTCGAGGCCACCGGCGGAGCCACTTCGAAAGGAGCAGACGGCCGCACAAACTTGCTGAGCTGTAATTTGTAGAGTGTTAGTTTCTGGAACGGGGGGGTCAGGGAAGGTGAGGTCATCTGCCGGGGCTGGGTGTTTACTCTCCAGAGCTGTAAGGGTCTCTGGAGAGTACGGCGCGACCACATCGCTGCTAAAGATGATCCTAGCTGCACCACTGATATCACCCTCGCCTAATTTAGATTCTACATGATGCAATAAACCTCTTTGGGGGGGATGTACTGTAAATTTTGGGTTAAAACTTTGGGTCGAAATGTTACAGTTGTCTTTAATTTGAGTTGTTTAAAGTTTTTTTGTTTGCCTAATTTTTTTGCACATGCAGAATTCTAAATGGGAAGGTGAGTAATTGCTCCAAGCACTTTGAGAGTTCTCTCGTGCGGCGAGGCGGACACAACGCGTCAAACTTGATGCTACTGAAGGTCGCGCGCCACGAGGAACTCTCTTTAAAACAGGTGTTGTAGTTTTTAATTTTGAAAGATATTTCCAAAAGGGTTGAGTGGGTGGATCAGGTGTAAGGGGAGTGGGTAATATAGGGCATGAAGAAGGTACATTGTGGGGCTTATCTTTTACATTGTTAACAATACAATTCATGGTCATAGGCCTATCCCCATTAAAATGGAACTTAACATACCTAACTGTCGACTGGGTGTACTGTACACATCTGCGTACCCCTTCAGAGTATACAGGCGTGATGTTATGTTATGATGTTGTGTAAACAATATACATCCAAGCGATTGCAGCAATCGCAATAGATTTGCTGTCTATTATTGAAGAGTTCCGTTCCATATCTCCGAAGTCCATGATCAGATCATGACAATATTTCTATGGGACCAACTTGGGAGAATACTCTTTCAAACAAAAAAAGAATTTCCCAAAACGGTTTAGGCGTCTTCGAGTAATCGGTGAACATACATAAAAAAAGATTCCGAGGAATTGAGAACCTCTCCTCCTTTTGAAGTCGGTTAAGGCCAGGATATTCGAGCGCAGTAGGCATTTAGTGCTAAAAAACCTACGCCCGTGGCAAGTCGCCGCGGACGCTATTTGAATGAACTCGCTGACCCCTCTGTGCAAAAATTCGAGTCACAGTATAAAATTGTAACAGAAGGTAAGGTCAACTTCGTTTTACGGAATTCATGTTATTTTTTGGGAGTTTAGTTTTTAGGGAAATGTAAGTACGGTAACATAATTTATTTTATTACTAACTACAATTGTTTTTATTTTCACCGAATCTCCTTTACTTTCCTGATTGTTACGCTTGATTGCGCTTCCGCACCATGCAGTGCTTACAATCTGGTTTTTGGACTTTTTGTCAGTAAACTACTGGAGAGATTTTGTTGGGAGTTTCGGTAGTTTGTAAACTAAGTTATTATAGACCACGCGTACATTAGTTTTATCCGTAAATTCGGATAAAACTCATCACAATAGAATAAACAGGACAATCTATTCTTTAGTCTTAGGTAGTAGGTAGGTGGTGGGTAGGTGGTAGGTAGGTGGTAGGTTAGGAAAATCCAAGATGGCGTCGACGAAACGTTTCGGTTTTTTCGTCATGGGTGTCATTTTCGTGGTTTTCGGGGTCGCTGATAACGAAAATGAGGTCAAAATGAAAATCCAAGATGGCACTGTCGAACATTTTTGGATTTTTCGTGTTTCCGTGTTTTTCACAAAAACACGGAAAATTTTTGACTCATTTTCGTTATCAGTGACTCCGAAAACCATGAAAGTGACACCCATGACGAAAAAACCGAAACGTTTCGTCGGCGATCCTGAGGAAGCTGGCCTTAATAAATAGGCAGAAGTAGCCCTATTCCTATAATAAAGGACAAAAGAAAACCTATCAAGTTCGAGTGGTTGCTAGTGCTACAATTTTCAAGCTCGCTGCGCTCGCTCTTGTATCCTATTTTTTTTCGATTGATAGGCTTTTCTGTATAAATCGACAAAATGACTCCTTGTTCGAATTGACAAACGAAAAGCTAACACATCCGAGGTGGAGTGCAAAAACTTTCGAACTGTTGTCATGGAAGTGAACCTGGAAATAATAGTGCCGGCGCCCGTGGACCATGGACTCGGCCATATCAGCTCCACAATAACCAAATGTTGTTGTTGTTACATAATGTAACACTGCAATGTATGATCTTGTCACTCATCATACTAGGGTTAGTGGCCTAAAATCTTTCCAAATTGGTTGATTTTGACAAAAACTGTGATACACGTATCTTATAATTCTGAAGAGTATGTACACAAATTTTAAAGTCAATCAACTCCGAGAATAAAAAGTTTCACAAAAAATTCAACACCCATTTCACCCTCTTAGGGGTGGAATTTCGAAAAAACTTTTCTTAATGGATACCTACTCTTCACAAAGAATACACCCTCCAAATTTCACATCTCTAGGACCAGCGGTTTGGGCTGTGCGTTGATATATCAGTCACCCAGTCAGGACATTGAATTTTAAATTGGGGTATGATTTTAGAAAAACTGTGATACACGTATCTCATAATTTTAACTGAAGAGTATGTACACTTTTCAAGGCAATCGTTTCCGAGAATAAAAAGTTTCACAGAAAATTTAACAATCCATTTCACCCTCTTAGGGGTATAATTTCGAAAAACCCTTTCTTAGTGGATATCTACTCTTCACAAAGAATACACCCTCCATATTTCATGTCTCTAGGACCAGCGGTTTGGGCTGTGCGTTGATATATCAGTCAGTCGGGACTTTGAGCCCTGCTTTTTTTTAATTAGGTATTACATTTCCTAACTTAGTTTTGCTCTAACGTAGAACAACTTTATTTTTTCAGTTTGTGTGCACTGCGAATTAGGTTGAAGTACTTTCTTTGTTTTATTATTGTCGTGTTTTATCAATTTTTGTCGCATACAACTTTAAAAAAACCTTTGATTGTTGTTAAAATATGTTGATGTTACTAAAATAGTTTCAAAATGTATTAACGTCATATTTAAAACATACCTAACTACACAAGCTACATATATCCAGATAGGTAGTATTTACTTTTCACATTTGGTAGATCTAACAGTTAGTTCACTTCACTAACTCTAGTTATATTTCTTCTTAACAATTTAGAACTGAGAAAACTCACTAACTCCGGTCGAAAATTGATTAATTTACGTCTAAGTCAGACAGTTTTCAGTGAACAATTAATTAAGTTTATTGTTTTTACTCTTCTCAGTTATTAGACGTTTTTCGTGTGTTAAAGCATTCACAATATAAACTTTATTATCTTCAAAATAAAGCCTTAAATATAAAGATGCGTAATGTGACAAGCCGAAGTTATGAATATTTATATTTTCAAAAACTTTAACTGTCAATATTTCAAAACAAGGTTTTTCAACTTCGCTCTACGGGGACGATCAGCTGCCTGCCAGTAAAAGTCGCGAATCGAAGTGAACTGCAAGTGCGATATAAGGGAATAGTCATCAGTAATGTATTTGTTTCTATATTAGGAATTTAGGAACAATATTTAATCCCGGATAAATTGTTATTCTCTTCCTGTTCTCACACACTGTCTACATTTCTTTTTTATTTTTCCTCTCGTTGGCTGCTGGTAGAAAATTCTTTTGAAAATAAGTTGTGCCTCTGTACTCGAAGTTATAATGAATGCATTTTTCGAGCAAGTTGTTTTCCAATATTAGCAAAGTCTACTATCCTTTATTAACCTTTCACACACTTTAGACATTTTTAAATATTTATTTTTAAATTTTTACCATATAAAAAAAATAGTGGTCCTCCGGTGTCGGGAGCAGCGTGCAACCTACCAGTAGTTGTCTCCAGAGACAGGATTCTCCTCACAATGCGAGCCGTATCGAGGAGTACTGCCTGCTGAATCAGGCCCTTGGTCCACCCGCCTAAGGAGAGCCTCGAAAGATGTTCGTCGAGGCTCTTGGCCATCAGGCCATTGGCCGTAACGACAATCGGCACAATGAGCCGAAATCACTTTCCACATGTCGACAACCTCGTGTGTGTCAACCACAAACCGACATGACCCAACCGTTGAAGGCGCGTACCTTATTCTATTTTTTATTTTTATTCAAAAGGAACAACAAACAGCTGCAATATAAAACATAGAAATAAGAAATACACAAAAAACTTATAAACAATATTGCAGCCCACAACGCTGTTCACAGATTAACTATAGGATACATTACAGTGAAAATAATCGCTAGGTTACAAGTACATACAAAATACAAAAAAAATATGTGTACAAAATAAAATTTAAAATAAAAACTGTGTAAAATTGTGTATGAATATTAAAGAAAGCTCCATAAGTATAAGACTTTTAAACTTATAGTTCCTGCCTATAGTTTTAGCTGACGGGTGTGGCGAGGGATCTGAGGTGTATGGTGTCCGAGAGCTGAACTCCCTCGGATTCCATAATCTCCCCTCGCTTTACATACATCATGACTACACATTCGTCCACACCAGATTCTATCCAGAGGGCGCTACTAAAAGTTTTAGTTACTTTTAGTAGCTCCATCATTAGCAAAATAATTAATTATTTAATGTACATAGTTTATTGATTTGTTACCGAACATCCATTTCCTTACGACGTACGTCGCACGTCGTATAACTCATGGACAACAACGGTCAACGCACCTGCGAACCTACACGAGACGTGTCCTACATGCTATCCTAGGCCGCCCTTACAGCCGCACGTTGAACCATTGCCCCATATATGTATATTACTAGCGACCCGCCCCGGCTTCGCACAGGTGCAATATATACATATAAACCTTCCTCTTGAATCACTCTATCTATTAAAAAAAACCGCATCAAAATCCGTTGCGTAGTTTCAAAGATTTAAGCATACAAAGGGACATAGGGACAGAGAAAGCGACTTTGTTTTATACTATGTAGTGATATATATACCACAATACTATAGAAAATCCATCAGAATCACAAAGATTTAACAAGAATGCGTGTTCGGGCGCTCGTTCAGCTGGAGCCGCGAGCGTGGGCGTGGGCGGACACCGGCCGGCGGCAAACTACACGTTCCGGCCGCACTCGTTACACAGCGAGGTGTTACTCTTCGACACACGAACATCATGAAGCAACTAACTATACACACTACGCTATCGTACCGCAGGAGGATCTAGTCAACTTTCAATCCAATTCAATCTCTGACATTACCGACAGACAATTGACTATAGATCAATTTAATAAAAATTTTAGAAAAAACTTCCCTGCATCTCCTAGGTTCCCCTATTTTAGAAGAAAGTTTAACCTTATCAGATATTGCTGTTATGGTCCAAATTTTGGAAGAAACCACGACATCTTTTGGACAAAATTGGCCAAATTATTCGCAACACATTAACATCCATTCTTAATGTGGTAAGAAGCAAGCAAGCCACCCTACCAATTCGTTTTGGTGGCCTCGGCGTTCGCAAAATTCTAGTGTAAGCTTACCGGCGTTCCTGTCCTCTGTCCACAGCACTGAAAAGCAAACCAGGAACATTTTAACTCTCTCCCTATTTGACTCGGAAGTGCCGCGCTTGACCGACGCAGAGGACGCCTGGAAAGTGGCTTGCCCAGATGCGGTTCGGCCCGAGAACCCGAGGATGAGCCACTCTGCATGTTGGTACGGAATATTATTAATAGGTCTACTAATGCTGCTGAGCGTGCCCGCCTGCTGGCTGTCGGTGAGTGGGAGTCGGGCCTCTGGCTTCAGGCACTACCGTCACCTAATATAAGCACTATGTTAGGTGACTCAACCTTCCGGCTCGCTACTTGTTTGTGATTGGGGCTCCACATAGCTGTCAATGCGGTGGAGCAGTCGACGGCCTCGGACATCATGGCCTTTCTTGCAGTAAGAGTGCAGGTCGGATTGCGCGGCACGCTAGCATTAATGATCTCATCCGTCGTGCTCTTGCCATCGCCGGGGTGCCAGCTGTCTTAGAACCCAATGGCTTGGCACGCATCGATGGGAAGAGACCAGATGGTATGACCATAATGCAATGGAAGTTGGTTGCCTTTGGCGTGGGATACAACTTGCGTCGACACCCTTGCGCCATCCCATCTTCCTAGCACAGTGAGCTGCGCTGGGGCGGCTGCTGCAGGTGCTGAAAACCTCAAACGGCGCAAATACAATAATTTAATTGGTAGTTATGTGATTGAGCCGTTTGGGGATGAAACACTTGAGCCATGGGGTCCGAGTGCCCACCTAGTATTTCGGGAAATCGCCAAGCGGTTGGTCGACTCTTCACATGACCAGAGGGCGGACCTATTTTTTGGCCAAACAATCAGCATTGCCATCCAGCGTGGCAATGCTGCCAGCCTTCTGGGCACTTTTCCTGTTGACAGCGATGTGGACGAATTTTTTGACGCCCTGTAACCCTTTTGGTACTTGCACATATTTTTATTACTATTATAGATTTGGAGTTTGTAAATAATGTAAATATTCTTTATAATAAACTCATATTCCACTTTCAATCCTAATGCAACTAACCGTACGCGGACGATCGCGAGCGTTCTACACTCGCGGCGCTCATGTTAAGCAACAAACAACTTTTTGCAATGAAATAACTAATCATTTTAGGATTCTGTACCCGAAGGATAACCAACGGGACCCTATTACTAAGCCTACGATGTCCGTCCGTCCGTCTGTCTGTCAGCGGGCTGTATCTCATTATCGGTATTAGGTGAGCAGTTGAAATTTTCACAAAATGTGTATTTCTGTTACCGGTATAACAACAAATAATAAAAACAAATTGAAAGGCTCTCCTACTACGATGGTAGGGAAACCTTCATGCGCAAGTCCGACTCGCACTTGGCCAGTTCTAGTTGTGATATCTCACACAAATCTTTGTCAAGTATCAATCTTATATTGTGACGAGAATTTATTAGCACATCATCCACACGGACGAAGAAGAATTAAAAAAACGGACCGCAATTGAAAGTAATTGGTGAGCCCTGTTATAGAGAATAACTCATAAAGTACCAAAGCAAAGTTTATAAAATTAATATGGGACCACCGCGCAAGCATCCTCTACCAAATCTTCTTTTTTAGAAGTCGGTTAACAAAAAGCCTCCTTACGGTAAGCTTTAGGAGCACATAGCTTACACAGCTGAGGTCAGTTGCGGGCTGCGGCCGATAGGAGCTCAAAATTGTGAGAAATTAAAACGTTAAGGCCGAGTGAAAAATGTATCGACAAGTTATACTTTCGCTGTCGCTACTCCTGAGTACTCTTCCTTCGTGCAAACATGGTGCGGTCTACGGGACGGTAGTACTCGCGCAGTTGGTCGTGAAACGTTGTAATGGAGGGAGCGCGAAAGTCGTGCGTCGCGATACACGTCAGAGCTTTTAACAGCCAATATCATAATTATGTAATTCAGTTTTGAGCAGAACACAGTTTACTATACTGAGAGTACCTATAGCATAGGTATGTAGGCAGGAGAAGGGATCGAGGTGTTGTATACTCACAGCTCGCGCAGGCCGACGGCGGGCAGCAGCGCGTCGCGCGCCAACGTGCTGATGTTGTTATTCGACACGTCCCTGCAACAACGACACGTGTCAGTCAGGACACACTCCGACACAGTACAACACAACAGCTGGCTCTCAAATAACACAGTTGAAATAGTAGCTAAGACAAACAATCAGATGCTGTCGATGCAGTACATAAAAACTGGTCAAGTCGGGACTGGACCAGCGGGCACCGCTCCGGGGAGCGGTGCCCGCTGGTACCACCGGTACCTCCTCACCAGCGCAGTCGGTGGCAAAAAAGGGAATCAAACAAAGAACAGTCACTGACTTCCGAAACTTATTGAGACTATGGGAGCTCGCGCACTACGCGGCCACGACCACGACTGCCGGCCGCGGAACCTTTGACCAGGAAGGTTTGGTAGCACGACCGGGCCTCTGACCAGTTTTGGTCGAGATAACGGCCAGCAGTTGGTCATGCGAAAAATCGTGGTAGTGACCGCGTAGTGCCAATGAAATACAAATTTATTAAAACATGGAATGGGTCCCGCCTGCTATCAATTGCGCTTGTTTTTTGCTTTTCAGTCGGGTTTTTTAGTTTATAATTACTTTTTTATTTCCAGCTTTTCAGTTTAACAATGCGAAAGTTTTTCACACGATTTAACTTCTTGATTTTTTCACTTTTATATGATTTGTCATTTCGAATCCAACTTTAAATCGTTATAAATTAGGATTTATCGGCATTCGATATGAAAAATCATATGAGAAATCTAAAGATGATTTTCAAATACCTATTTAATGTCTCAATGATACCCCACTTAAGATAGTTCGTCGAATTTCATTTTTTTAATCGACTTCCAAAAAGACGAGGTTATCAAGTAGACTGTTTTTTTTTTTGTGTATGTTCAGCGATATCTTCGACAATTGTGAACCGATTTAGATGATTCTTTTTTGTTTGGAAGAATATTATTCCGCGGTGGTCCCATTTAAACTTGGTGAAGAACATCTTCGGAGATTTACAATGGAACTCTTCAATAATAGACAGCAAATCTGTCGCGATGGCTGCAATCGCTAGGATGTTCATTGTTTACACAACATCATAACATAAAATCACGCCTGAATGCTCTGAGATGTGTACAGTCTACAGTACAGCCACATTTCAATAGTTAGCTAATGTTAAGTTCCATTTCATTGGGGATAAGTCTATTACCATCACATGTATTGTTAACGGTTCACTAATGTTTCACCAAAACTCCTTTGTCAATTTTTAACCGACTTAAAAAAAAGGAGGAGTTTCTATGTTCAACTGTATGTATTTTTTTCATGTACCTATGTGCACCGATTTCTCCGCCAATTGTAGAACGATTTTCATAATTCTTTTTTTATTCGAAAGCCCTCCTGAGGTAGTCCCATTGTCACCAAATCAGAATCAGTTGATGGAATCCCAGGGAAATCGATGGCAACCCTCTAATTTTATAGGCACATACAATGTTTTTCATATACTCTCTAACGCAATTCATATATTTGTGCCTCGTAATCTATTGCTGAGCTAATGATGGAAGGTATAAGTCAGGATCGGATGATGGAATCCCAGTAAAATTAAGGGCAACTCTTAAATTTTATGGACATTGTTTGAGTTCCATGTGGTCCCATGGCCATCAGGTCAGGATCTAATGATGGGATCTTGGAGAAATCGAGGGGACTCTCCAAATTTGATATTATCGATACCTTCGACAATTGTGAACGTATTTCGATGTTTTATTTTTTAATTTGGAAGAATATTATTCCGCGGTGGTCCCGTTTCAATTTGGTGACGCTGATCTTCGGAGTTATACAATGGAGCTCTTCAATAGTAGACAGCTAATCTGTCGTGATTGCTGCAATCGCTTGGATGTTTATTGTTGACACAATATCATAACATAACATAACGGCTGTATGCTCTGAGGGGTACGCAGACGCGTACAGTACACCCAGATTGCGACAGTTAGGTATATTAACTTCTATTTTATTGGTGATAAGCCTATTACCATGAAATGTATTGTTGACAATGTAAAATAAATGTATAGGATATTACAACAAAAAATTAAATTGACTTCAAAAACACAGAAAAGTGAAAAATAACTAGCTTCAGAAGTCGATGAAAAAAAAAGTAAATCAAACAAACAAAAGTCACCCACTTCTGAAGCTAAAGTAATTTTTCACTTTTCTGTGTTTTTGAAGTCGGTTTTATTTTTTGCAAAAAATATTTTTTATGTACCTTGTTATTTGTTCACAATATAGCGTCTGGTCACGTCTGGTTGTCGCACTATTGAAGTTTGATTAGTGATTACTGTCATGTCTTTAGTGACACTCCCATTGACGTAAGAGTCATCAAAACAGGCCCGCGGGAAATGCTCTATATCTATACTATATATAATAAGAGTTTGTTTGTTTGTTTGAATGCGCTAATCTCAGGAACGTTGTTGGATAGCTCATTTATCGAGTAAGGCTATAGGCTATAATCATCACGCTACAACCAATAGGAGCGGAGCTCAATGAAAAATGTTGCAAAAACGAGAAAAAAATAATATTTATGAGAGCTTACGTTGCGTGCGCTGTACACGGTTAAAGTTACACAAAAATAATGTACGAGGGTTTTATTCCTCTTAAAAGGGTATCATTTAAGGTTGACTAACAATAACCATTTTTATGATTTTAAAATTTGGTAAAAATAAATGCTATATTTGCGAAGGTGTTTTTACCGACATAGTATTATTCCTTATCAAAATAAATATGTTAATCATCTTTAGCGTTCAATTGTGACCGAAATTGCCCTTTAAACCATTTAATTTAGATGAATACCTTAGAGAATTTCACAGAATGCAACTAATTCGCGCAACACAATAATATCATACGACGACGAGGGTAATTAGAAGATGACTCTCAATGGGTAAGTACGCTATATGAAGCTGCAATATGATGTACAGCACAATCAGCAACATATTATGTTACTGTATAACATAACATTTCGCCTGTATTTCCCAAAAGGGTAAGGCAGAGGTGTACCATTAATAGTACACCCATATTATGCCAGTAATGTTTAAGACCCATGTAATAAGGGGCGAGCCTATTACCATAATCGGCATCAAAAGGCTTGGTCATCAATTCACAATAACCGACCTGTACTATTAGATATTACTTCGCCACGAACGAAGCCATGAGCCTACGGTGCTCAGAGCTGGTCGCCTACCCAATGGCAGGACGGTTGTACGGTTTCTTTTGTAGTGTCTTGCCAGTTGTACAGGAGCTTCCTTGCCTGAGAGTTTGATGTTCAAAAGAGTCTTCTTTTGCTTTGACTTTGATCAGCCGACGTCAATGCATCTTTGAATAGATAACAAAATTGGTACTCAAAAATATTGTGAGAGTTCCTTCTGAGAAAATGCAGACATGGATGATGATGATGATGATGATCTTGCTTGCGGTTCTGCATTGGCTTTAGCCAATGAATTACTTTAAATAGGGACTGCCGAATCACAAGCAAGAGCATCACCATTTGTCTGTATTTTCTCAACTAAGTTGGGGTCGGCTTTAAGTCGCATGCAGTGAATGCCAGCATTTTACATCGAGCGTATTTGACCTCCTCAACTCAGCTACTGGGTAATACGATACGCCTTGATACGGTTGATAATGGTTGTCAGACTTTCAGGGTTCTACCCGTATTGACTGTTAAAGATCTTCAAACGACAGCTGAGACCAACAACGTAACGTTTTATATTATCCGAGGCACAGAGGATATGGCCATCCAGCCGCGGCCTGCATCTCAGAAATCGTTGCTTCATTTCGAAGTGAGATCTGTGCGGCTATTATTATTTAGCCACGAGTAATGTGACCTGCGGTGCTCAGACCTGCTCGGCGCTCGCTCACCGACTTGCAAAGTTAAGGGGAGTGTAAGCAAGACATGGTAAAGCAAATCTTACAAGTAACTTTGTTTCGGTTCCAAATACATTAGATATTCAGAACACATCGACGAAGTCACATAGTTGGTCCAGGACAGGCCTTTCGTCGCAAACAAATGAGCAAGTCGATTGCGTTTTTATTGCATCACAATGCACTATCAGCTATTTACTAAATTAAATCCCGACTACCAATAACGCCCACGGACTTGCCTTTGCAGTGCAAATGACTATGATGATACATGGCCAGACATTGAACGTCGCCTGGATTGCCCAATCCGCGATCTGGCCGTGTAACAGTTCATTATTTTTCTCACAACCAATTGAACGTTTCTGGCACGTTTAATATCCAAACATAATAGTTAGTTTCTTTTTTGGTTCTTATCCTGAGGAAGTCATTAATGTAGTATAATAATATCAAGAAATATCTTAATACATAACTTTTGTAGATTCTTTTTCTGCCTCACTGTTATCACTACATAATAATATTGTAAAACTAACTGCGCCCACGACTTCGTCCGCGCGGACTTAGACCTTTCTCAGCCTGTTATTGTAAAAGGCAACATGGCTTTGTCTGTTCGATGTTATGACAATTTACACCATTGTTTTGGTGTTTGTTGATTGGGCAGGTTATAGACTTGATTCAAACTCAAAGCATTTATTTCAAATAGACCCGTAACAAAGTGCCTGTGCAAGACTTCGTCCGCGTAGACTTACCACGCGGACCAAGTCTCGGGCACAGCTAGTTATAAATATAATACTTTCCTATTTAAATCGGATTTTGTTATCAATTTCAAGGGTTTTAATTTTTTGCACGTAACCATAAATCTTTTTCTTTCATTAAAAGGTTTCTGTAAGGTCCCGTAGTAGTTGGTACCTTACACTTGTAGCTTTAAGTAAGAAGTGGTAAGTCAGTACTTGGAGTTAGGCGAGTTGATGTAAACACACACAGATTTGGTAACACTAAAGGTTTATTAGAGTACCGATCACAACAAAGTAAAAGTGGGTTGGATGCTAATCCGCGGTGTTCGCGTAAGTATGTAATTCGTCAACTAACTTAAAATCATATTAAACATTGTTTTAAATACCAAAGAGAAAAGTAGGTTGCTGCGTTTGCAGCCTGACGGAATGTACGTAAACCGTACATGCTCCCGAGGGAAAAGGCGGGATGAGCATCCAGTACATAAAACGTTTTAAAGTAAAAATTCCAAAACGCAATAATAAAAAAGTATAGACCGTATAAAAGTAGGTTAAGTAAGTAAAAATATAAAAGTAAGACATCCCAGAACGTCACAATAAAAAGTAAAGACAGTAAAGTAAACATTAGTAAGTAAGTAAAATTAAACATGTACACATAAAAACAATAAGCTTTACTGCTCCTCAAAGTGAAACAGTTGTTTCGGCCTCGCGTCGCTGTATAGTGGCTCCGGCGGTGTCGAATGGCGTATTTCTTGCATCTCGATTTCGACTTTGTTGTCGATTCCTGTAGGTTGTCTTGTAGGTGGCCTTTTAGTTTTCTTATGCCATAGTCTCCTAATCCAAATGTAGACAGCAAACGAAGCAGCTCCTCCCAACAGCAGAGAAGTCACAGAGTAGAGATATATGTCGTGACTCGATATATCTATCCCTTGTGGTAGTCTTTCCTGCTCTTTCTGCTGAATTATTTGCTTATCTATGTTTCTGATATTTATTGCAGATGTATCCAGTTCTGTCATATTCAGCTGTGCGTTTTTCCAACTTAGATCAAATAAATTGTTGATAGTCGTGTTAAGTGTAGGTACTTCAATATCCGCCTCCATGTGAAATTTGCTTCCTAAGTGGTTATAGGTGAATATTGTCGCATCTTTCTTTTGTAGTATGCATTTTGGTTTCAAGGCAATCACCCCAGTACCGTTGATGACTGCTGGCGTAACTTGATCGCTACATATGACGCGCATCAGCTGTCTGTCGCATAATGTAAACAACCACCAGTTAGGTTTATGTAATTGGATCCAAGTTTCTTTGCAAGTTACATCATTGATGACACAGGATAATGAAGTTTGTTGACTGAATACCTTGGCCTCGCAAGGTGCGTCCTTGTCTTGTAAGCTAAATACCGGCTGACGTGAAATGCATGTGTACTCGTCTTCTCCGTATGGCGTGCATTGGCGCATGTCTTGCTCTTCCATAGTGATGTACGAATTTTTCACGAAGTTTATGGCGATATAATTGGAGAAAGGCTGCACGATTCTCAATTGTCCTTGTTTCTGGAATGGTATAGGTATTACCCGGTATATTTTGTAGTCCTCATCGCTCAACAGTGGAATATGCAATTCGAAAAGTAGAAAGTTGTTTGTAATCCGAGCCTTGACATGGATTAGTTCGTAGATGTCACGGAAATCTTTTTGTATGTCCTTTATCGGTAAGGCTAGTCCCTGTGGAAGTTTTCCAGAGATGATGTTCAGCTGTTCTATTATTTGAGATGCAGGAAACAAGTGTGTATCCAAATGACCTCGATAAATGTTGGCGAGAGCATTCATTAGCATTTCTTGAATTCTATGCAAGTCGCTCAAAATTAAAGTTGATGATAAAGCGGCAGAGTTCACGTCATTTGCTGTGTATAAAATTTGTGCTCTGTTCTCAATTTTTGTGATTATGTTGCAAGTCTGATTTATGTAGGTTTGTATTGCGTGAAATTGTTTGTCCATAAATTCCGTATTGTTTTTAATTACATTGTTTTCAGCCTCTATGATCAAAGTTTGATTCTTCATCAACTGTAACAAGTAATTATCGTTGATTTGCAAGTTTTGGATATCCTTCTCGTACTTTTGCGCAAAGTCTTCATCCAAAACCCCGAAAAGTGTTCTGGCTAATTTTCCGATTCCATCAAAGTAGCCTCGTTTTTGTCGCGAATGCTGAGAAAGTAACATAGTGTTATAATTCTCAAGGTGATGCATTTCATGACGTAGGTGTCTGACAACTGCTTCGCATGGTGTAAACTCGTGCGCGATTCTTTGACAGAGTTTATCAATTTGGTTTATGTAGTCGTTCATGTTATTCGCAGCTTGCCAGTAGGACGTTAGGTTGTAATAGATCAGTAGAGTCCATTCATCATGTATAAGTTGCAGTTTTCCGGCTTCATCGAAATAAATAGGTTGATTGTTGGTTATAGAGGTCACCTTATAGTTGTTTGTTACTGGTGACGATTGTGCAGTTCCTAACATTCCTATTAAAGTTATAAGAGCGAAAGTCAGGAAACTGTACTTGTTGGTTCGCGTGCTCCTTTTTCTTCTTTGGTTTTCAGTTATTGTATCTTCTTCTCTTTTGTTATTTGTTGTTTCTTCGGTAGGTAGCAGTGTTTCTTGCTGTGGTAATGGAGTTAGTTTAACAGTGGGTCGTTTTATCACTCCAGTTTTTGTTTTAAGGGTGGCCACTCGTACTAGACCATCCTTACCGGGATGAGTTTCCATCACTCGTCCCATGGCCCATTTGCCAGGAGGTAAGTTTGTTTCCTTGATTAGGACCACGTCGTTTAGTTTGAGGTTTTGTACAGTTCTGTTCCACTTGCTTCTAGACTGTAAGGTGTTCAGGTAGTCATTGGACCAAGCTTTCCAGAATTGATCCAGCATGTGCTCCGTTAGTTGCCAACGTTTTCTCAGATCCATCTTTCTGTTGTCAGGCTCCGGTTGAGGTAGAGACAACGTAGCACTGCCAGTTAGAAAGTGGCCAGGAGTGAGAGTGCTGTAAAATTCCTCCGGATCTTCTGTTAGCTGACATAGAGGCCTCGAGTTTAGGCAGGCTTCTATTTTCGCTAGTAACGTAGTGAATTCTTCCCAGGTCAGTTTTTGATCCCCAAGAACCCGCTTCAAGTGGTGTTTTAATGATTTGACGGCTGCTTCGAATATCCCCCCCGCACTAGGCCAAGCAGGGGCGTTGAAGTGCCAATGAATTTCTAGTTTCCCAATCTCGTCAAAGAACTCAGGAGAGAGTAGCTTCTTGAAGTTACTGAAATCCTCTCTCAGTACTTTGGATGCTCCAACGAAGTTCGTGCCGTTGTCTGAGTACATGTGAGCAGGCGTTCCGCGCCTCGCGCACATTCTCTGAAGGGCCGCAATAAACGCTTCCGTGCTTAGTTCTGAGACTAATTCGATATGTACAGCTTTCGTAGCCATACAGACGAAGACCGCGATGTATGCTTTTGAGGTCTTCACTCCTCTTCCTTTGTTAAGTTTCACGTCTACGTGACCAGTAAAGTCAACACCAGTGTGAGTGAATGGACGGCTTGGTGTTACTCTTTGTTTTGGCAGATCGGCCATTAGTTGAGCATTGTCCGTAGAATTGTAACGATGACATTTCACACAGCGTCGTATTCTTCCCTTTACCGCCCGATTTCCAGAGACTATCCAGTATCGTTGCCGTATGTAAGTAAGGGTCAGACGGGCTCCTCCATGAAGCGTCATCGAATGTGCTTGGTCGATCAGTAGTTCAGTGAAGCGGCTGGAGTAGGGTACCACTGCGGGATTCTTCATATTTGCAGGAAGATCAGAGTGCTGTAGTCTTCCGCCTACGCGAATGATTCCCTTGCTATCCAGATAAGGTTTGAGTTTGTAAATGTTGCTTTTTGGTGACACAGTTTTATTTTGTTTCAACTGTTTGTGTTCTTGCGCAAACTCGCTTTGTTGAACATATTTTATTATATATTCTGCTGCGTATTGTAGGTCAGTTGTTGTTAGGTAAGTAGCGCTTGGTCGTAATTTTTGCTTTAGTGATGCAATATATCGCACAATTCGAGCAGTAATTCTTATTACTGAAGTCAGCGAACTGTGGTTCTTCAACAACTTGTAAACAATATTTTCAGTGTTGTAGTTTTTCGAACTGACGTCATTGGGTTCGACCCTGTTTGCTTCGCTTGTAGTAAAGTGGCAATTCACATTATGAGGTGTTTCTGTTTCTGCAAAGTTTTTCAGAAACATAGGTCCGTTCCACCATAAGTTGAACTTGACTACTTTGCTCGGTAGCAAGCCTCTCGAAGCGCAGTCAGCTGGATTAAGTTCCGATCGTACATAACACCATTGTTGAGGTGGAATTACGTCTTTTATTTTCCCCACTCTGTTAGCTACGTATCTTTCCCATCTTGAGAGGTCTCCCTGAATCCAAGCTAGGACCACCTTGGAGTCACACCAACCATAAGCTGATATCTCATGCTCCGTTAGTGATTTCTTCACTTTTTCCATGAGTTGGGAGAGTAGTAGTGCTCCGCATAGCTCAAGTCTGGGCAATGAAGTTTTTTGAGTAATCGGCACTACCCTAGTTTTTGATACTAGTAATGTGATCCTTGGGTCGCCCTTTTCGTCGATTACTCGGCTGTATATGACGCAAGCGTATGCCTTTTCGCTTGCGTCACAAAATCCATGTAGTTGGATATTTTTCTGCGTACTGCCAATCCATCTGTTTATTTTAATGTTTTTAATTAGATGTAGTTCTTTGTTTAGATGCCGCCATTCGTCTTGTAACTCAGTAGGTAGTTCAGCATCCCAGTTTATTTTAGTTAGCCACACCCTTTGGAATAGTAGTTTAGCTGACACAGTTATAGGCGCCAGCCAACCCAAGGGGTCGTATAGTTTGGATATTTGTGATAGCAGGTTTCTTTTAGTTAGTGGTTCGTTGTTGTAGTCGTCTATGGACCAGTTGAATATGAAAACGTCATCTTTTGGATTCCAACTCAACCCCAACGTTTTCATTGATTCGTCGCCTCTAAAATCAAATGTACTTTTCGATATTTGATCTTCGTCTAAGTGTCGTAGAAGCTCAGGATCGTTGCTTGACCATTTTCGCAGATTCATTCCGCCTCCCTTCAGTAGTTTTATGATCGATGTTTGAATTTCCTTTGCTTGTTTTGTAGAGTTGTGGCCGCTGATTAGGTCATCGACGTAGAACTGATTTAGCAATATTTCAGCGGCCTTTGGGTATTTGTGGCCGTCATCGATAGCAAGCTGTTTGAGTGTTCGCATTGCTAGCCATGGAGCACTTTTTGTCCCATATGTTAATGTTTGCAGTTGATATTCTTGTAAATTGTCTTTTGGTTGCTTTCTCCATAGGATCTTCTGTAGATGTTGTTGATCCGGATGACACCATATGGAACGGTACATTTTTTCAATGTCCGCTGTGTAGACGTATTTATAGCCACGCCATTGTAATATCAATGCTTGGATGTCCTTTTGCAGATTAGGACCTTTTTCCATTACGTCATTTAGGCTACATCCACCCATGGTCTTCTGGGAAGCATTAAAAACAGCTCGTAGTTTTGTTGTTGTTGATTGTTCTCTCAGTACTCCATGATGCGGTAAGAAGATTGCATCTTTGGCGGGTGTCGTGTTTGAAAGCTTCATGTGACCTAAATCAATGTACTCGCGGATGAAATCTTTGTACATTGATGCAAGTTTAGGATTTCTGTCGAATTTTCTTTCCAGTTGTAAGAATTGAGAGATTGCGATCGACTTTGAGTTTCCCAATTTTTCTTCATAACGAGGAATCAGTGGCATCTTTACAATGTATTTTCCGTCGCGATCTCTTTCAGTAGTCATTTTGTAGTAGTTTTCGCACCAGTCGTCTTTAGATGTGTCCTCAGTATTCTGAATGATGTCTTCTGTCTCCCAGAATCTCTTTAAGTCGTTCAGGTCGACAAGAGCGACATGGCAGTTAAAAGTTTCTAGCTTGCCGCATAAAATCCATCCTAAACGGGTTTGCTGAGCTGTCGGCGTTTGGGCATCTCCCTTTAGGACCCCCTCTAATATAACTTGCGAATAGATATCCGCTCCCAGCAGCAAATCCACGCTCCTTGATAAGTTGAAGTCAGGATCTGCTAGTTTCAGACCTTGTAGCTGAGGCCATTTTTCTTTTTTAAATGTTTTGTTAGGTAAGTTGTTCGTGATCCTTTTCATTATTAGAGTGCTGACTGAAAATGCAAAGTCAGTGCATCTTGATTTACACTCTAATTCTAGTCGTCCTTTACAATCTCCCGAAATCGTACCCACGCCGGAAATTGTAGCGTTCATCCTTTTTCTAGGTAGTTTCAGTCGTTGAGCCGCGTTCTCCGTGATGAGGTTTACTTGAGATCCTTGGTCCAGTAAAGCTCGTAACGTTATAAAGTCTCCTGTTGATGTCTTTACTTGAAGTTCTACTGAAGTAAGTAATAATTCCATAATGTAGTTGTTTGATAAATGGTTCGAACTATGTTGGTTTGTTGATGTTGAAGGTTGATGTTCCCGTTGTTGAGAACGTTGACCCATATTGTTCATATTGGAACTTGGCGACAGTTTTTGCGCTGAATAGTGTAACATCGTATGATGTGGTTTATTGCACTCTTTGCAAGTTTTGTTCGACGTGCATTCTGTGTCTCCATGCTTATACAAACAGTTTTTGCATATTTGTAATTTCCTTACTGTGTCATTCCGTTGCCGTGTGTCCATTTCAATGAACTTTGGACACTGCATGATCACGTGAAAACCGCTGCACAGAAGGCATTTACCGTATGACGCATGGTATATTCTTGATGTTTCTTTTCTATGTGGTTCATATGATGGTTTATTGGAGTTAAATCTCGTTTTGTTGCTGAATATTTGTTTATGTTGGTTAGATGCATCTTTTTGGTAACCCTTTGCTGCTTCCAACGCCATGAATTTGGTCTCCAAGAACCCCAAAAATTCACTCAGCTCCGGGACTTGCTTTGGATGCTCTAATTCTCTAGTGTATTCAGTATATGATGTTGAGTCCAACTTCTGTGCCATCAAGTACACGATTATTGGATCCCAGCTTGATGTATTTAGACCGATGTTATGTAGGCCATTCATGCATTCGTTGATTACGTCATGCATTCTCTTCAAGACAGCAGCATTGACCTGCTGGATGGATGGTAACTCCATCAAAGTATTCATCAAGTTCGTAAACTGGAGTCTCTTGTTGTCGTATCGCTGAATAAGAATATCCCAACAAGTTTCATAGTTTTCAGCGCCGACCAAATGTTGAACTAATCGTTCCGGCTCTCCTTTAAGCATAGATTTTAAGTGTTGCATTTTCTGCGCTTTCGAAGAATTTGCATTGTTGTGGATTGTCTCCAGAAACATATCCTTGAACGTAATCCACTGACTGTAGTTTCCAGTGAATTCCGGTAGTTGAATCCTCGGTGCATAGTTTTGGTGGTTTACGCTTGTCCATAGTTTCGAGTTGAGAGATCTTTTCATGACATCGTACTGACGTTCTTTGTTGGCGAACAAGTCGTTGTATATTTCGTTTGACCCTTTCAAAATAGCTTCTAGCTCCCAGTGACATTTCTCTACAGTGTCCCACTTGGTTTTCAGGACGCTCAGGTGATCCTCTAACTCCCATTTTTCAGTTATGGAGTCAATTTCTATTTTGGACATCGCCCGTTCTAGTGCTTTAATGTGACATTCTTGTCGATCAAGCAGTTCCTTGGTCTTGGTATCTACTCCCGTAGGATGAGGAATGACAACTTCAGCCTGTTTTCCTTCCCAGACCAACAACCGCTGCAGTATATCAATCCTGGTGGATTCATACATATGTTTCGTCTTTTCATAAATGTTTCCAGTAAAATATTGGATTTCTTTGTCCTCTCGTTCAAGTAATACATTGTGTCTATTGCCAAAGTCTTGCCAGAGGTTTTCCAATGACACTAACCTTTGAGTCAGGTACTCCTTTCCTTTCCGAGACGCGCTGTCCTTTTGGTAGTTAGTACAGAGACGTTTGATTGACTCGAAGACTTCGTTTTGTGCAGTGATTTCGCTCATCTTGATGTAGTCGTTTCGGTAATCGAAAGTAGCAGTAGTAGTAAGATGTAGTAGTAAAGTAGGTATTGAAGAACACGTAGTTCGGTGTCTTCTAGTTTGTAGGCCTCGTATTACCCGCAGTTCACGTTGTAGTCCGGAAGCTGTAGTAGCAGTAGTCGTAGTAGTAGTTGGCTTGTTGCCGCAGTTGAGTCTTGTTTTTCCGCTTGATTCACGAAGAAGTTCCAAAGTATCCCCTCTTCGTTGATTGCTCAGAGCTCTTGTACTCTTTTTACGAATATGCGCGCTTTCTCAACTTGACTGGTGAGATCCGCTTGTGGAAGGCCAGCCAAGCCGATTCGCTGTCGCTCCAAGAGATACAATTACCCCAAACTGTGAAATGCTCGAAGGACCATTAAATGTAAGGTCCCGTAGTAGTTGGTACCTTACACTTGTAGCTTTAAGTAAGAAGTGGTAAGTCAGTACTTGGAGTTAGGCGAGTTGATGTAAACACACACAGATTTGGTAACACTAAAGGTTTATTAGAGTACCGATCACAACAAAGTAAAAGTGGGTTGGATGCTAATCCGCGGTGTTCGCGTAAGTATGTAATTCGTCAACTAACTTAAAATCATATTAAACATTGTTTTAAATACCAAAGAGAAAAGTAGGTTGCTGCGTTTGCAGCCTGACGGAATGTACGTAAACCGTACAGTTTCATTTTATCAAAATTAATAATTGTCATCGTCAACACTTACGGAAAAAACCCTTTTCTTGGAAGAAATGCATCCTTGTGACTTAGTGAGTGACTCAGTTCAAGAATGCATACTGAAAGAAACATAATGAAAGAATTTTAGTCAAACCAAATTCTGGATCATTAAAAAGTCTATCGTCGCCGTGCTCCTGCGGAGACAGAATTTGCAAAACGTTTATCCAAACCTGGACACCTATAGCAGATCGCAGGGCTCCATGTAGTACACCCGCGCAGCGACGGCAGCGACAAAGTATTCGGGTGAGAGAAGATTTTCTCGCTAAGTCTTAAGCCAAGAAAAGATAAACGCCTTAGATCTTTTGTGCATAGATTCAGAACTAATTAATAACACCGACGATTCGATACGATTCATTACGACGATATAATTGATAATTTTGCGAATAGGTAATCGCACAAAAAGGTGTCGTTAAATAGTTAAATAGCCGGATTGTTCCCGTGTGTTATTGACTACTAGCTGCAGCTGCGCCCGCGCTGTTACCCGCGGTGGAAGTTAAATAGCCGGATTGTTCCCGTGTGTTATTGACTACTAGCTGCAGCTGCGCCCGCGCTGTCACCCGCGGTGGAAGTTAAATAGCCGGATTGTTCCCGTGTGTTATTGACTACTAGCTGCAGCTGCGCCCGCGCTGCTACCCGCGGTGGAAGTTAAATAGCCGGATTGTTCCCGTGTGTTATTGACTACTAGCTGCAGCTGCGCCCGCGCTGTCACCCGCGGTGGAAGTTAAATAGCCGGATTGTTCCCGTGTGTTATTGACTACTAGCTGCAGCTGCGCCCGCGCTGCTACCCGCGGTGGAAGTTAAATAGCCGGATTGTTCCCGTGTGTTATTGACTACTAGCTGCAGCTGCGCCCGCGCTGTCACCCGCGGTGGAAGTTAAATAGCCGGATTGTTCCCGTGTGTTATTGACTACTAGCTGCAGCTGCGCCCGCGCTGTCACCCGCGGTGGAAGTTAAATAGCCGGATTGTTCCCGTGTGTTATTGACTACTAGCTGCAGCTGCGCCCGCGCTGTCACCCGCGGTGGAAGTTAAATAGCCGGATTGTTCCCGTGTGTTATTGACTACTAGCTGCAGCTGCGCCCGCGCTGTTACCCGCGGTGGAAGTTAAATAGCCGGATTGTTCCCGTGTGTTATTGACTACTAGCTGCAGCTGCGCCCGCGCTGCTACCCGCGGTGGAAGTTAAATAGCCGGATTGTTCCCGTGTGTTATTGACTACTAGCTGCAGCTGCGCCCGCGCTGTTACCCGCGGTGGAAGTTAAATAGCCGGATTGTTCCCGTGTGTTATTGACTACTAGCTGCAGCTGCGCCCGCGCTGTTACCCGCGGTGGAAGTTAAATAGCCGGATTGTTCCCGTGTGTTATTGACTACTAGCTGCAGCTGCGCCCGCGCTGTTACCCGCGGTGGAAGTTAAATAGCCGGATTGTTCCCGTGTGTTATTGACTACTAGCTGCAGCTGCGCCCGCGCTGCTACCCGCGGTGGAAGTTAAATAGCCGGATTGTTCCCGTGTGTTATTGACTACTAGCTGCAGCTGCGCCCGCGCTGTTACCCGCGGTGGAAGTTAAATAGCCGGATTGTTCCCGTGTGTTATTGACTACTAGCTGCAGCTGCGCCCGCGCTGCTACCCGCGGTGGAAGTTAAATAGCCGGATTGTTCCCGTGTGTTATTGACTACTAGCTGCAGCTGCGCCCGCGCTGTTACCCGCGGTGGAAGTTAAATAGCCGGATTGTTCCCGTGTGTTATTGACTACTAGCTGCAGCTGCGCCCGCGCTGTTACCCGCGGTGGAAGTTAAATAGCCGGATTGTTCCCGTGTGTTATTGACTACTAGCTGCAGCTGCGCCCGCGCTGTCACCCGCGGTGGAAGTTAAATAGCCGGATTGTTCCCGTGTGTTATTGACTACTAGCTGCAGCTGCGCCCGCGCTGTTACCCGCGGTGGAAGTTAAATAGCCGGATTGTTCCCGTGTGTTATTGACTACTAGCTGCAGCTGCGCCCGCGCTGTTACCCGCGGTGGAAGTTAAATAGCCGGATTGTTCCCGTGTGTTATTGACTACTAGCTGCAGCTGCGCCCGCGCTGTCACCCGCGGTGGAAGTTAAATAGCCGGATTGTTCCCGTGTGTTATTGACTACTAGCTGCAGCTGCGCCCGCGCTGTCACCCGCGGTGGAAGTTAAATAGCCGGATTGTTCCCGTGTGTTATTGACTACTAGCTGCAGCTGCGCCCGCGCTGTTACCCGCGGTGGAAGTTAAATAGCCGGATTGTTCCCGTGTGTTATTGACTACTAGCTGCAGCTGCGCCCGCGCTGTCACCCGCGGTGGAAGAACTTGCATACGTACAGACGGCAGCACATCAAGCTACTACAAGCTGTCTAATTTCTTTAAGGGTAGTATTTAAACGAGTAACAATAAATTCAAATCAAAGGTGTCAAAAATATTGAAAATGCGCTATTGAAATAGGTACTAAGTGAGCGACAAAGCCGGGCGAATACAAATGTTTTAAACAGCGACTTGAAAATACTAATTTGAGTTACTAGTTGTTCAATACGATCAGCGTGATGTGATAATTCAATGACTCTGAAAAAAACCTAAAACAAGGTTATTAACCACTAGATAAGGCGTAGTCGCGTCGTCGTCGTCGCCGCTGCGCGGGGACCTATTTCTGTTTGCAGGGTTTAAAGTAACCTAACACGAAGGGGATTCCGAATGGGGGTGCCACAAGTCTCTCTCAGCCTTCGCTCGCTCTTGCTTCCTACATTCTCCTTGCCGCAATGACCGGATAAATAGTCGCTTACTTGGTACAATAGTCGCTCATTCAGTATATTGGTCGCCGATTTATAATTTCCCTTTCTTTAATAGATTTTCAACTTCATCGATACAGTATTAGGTTCAAGGGTGATTGGAAAAATTTGTCAGTTTCGGGTAGCTTGATGTGCTGGTCTGTGCATGAACTGAAACTTGGAAAAAAGAATGATATCTAGAAGATTTTTTTTTTCACGTTTTTGATAATTTGATGCAAAGCTAGTAAGCTGTGCCGCAGGCGTGCGTTGCAATGCCCCTTTTTAATGCACTTTTCCTACCTACTACCTCCTTATAGTTTTTACTACTCTACCCTACCTACTTAACTTACTACCTACTCTACCTACCGACCTATCAACCAACCTGCCTCGTATAAACAACACCTTGAATTTATGGTAACCTAGTACCTACCTACCTTACCTTTTTGGTCGCCAAAAAGACGATTTTTGTCTAAATTCGGGATTTCTTGAAAAAATCACCAACCTACTAACTACATTTAAGTGTTTTTTTAGTCGGTTAACTTTTTTTTGCATGAAAGTATTTTTTCAATACAATTTCTTGAAAACTGGTTCTTATCGCACTACGATTAGGTTCAAAATGCAATGTATTTCACACGCGTGAATTTTTAATATTTTTCCGCACACGTGCGGAACTAAAAATTTCCACAAATAACTATACTTACACTAAGTCCAAGTAGGTTCCACGACTATGTATAGTCGGCGGTGTATTTTTTTTTAAATCTCGGCAAAGAGATATGCGTAAATATTTTTTGAGTATTTAAATTGTGTTTATAAATAGATATATCATAAATAAACATGGTTATTTAAAAAAAAAATACTTTTATGAACAAATTAACATTTATTTGTGTTTTATATTCAAAAATATTTGAATTTTCTATTTTTCATATTAGACTGTTTAGCGTCATACCTTTGCTTCTTTTTCAACCTGGCGAAAGCAAAGCGCAACCAAATTAAATCATAGTTTCCTAATAATTTCTGAAAAAATACTTTCCGTTCTAAAATTTTATTTCTTCGAAAGTGTATTCAAAAACGTCGTTTGATACGCGTGGGGATTTGTTACTGCAGTTCCCGGCTCCATAACACCCTCGCAACACCCTCGTAACAAAGTTTCCCCACTTAAAGCAAAATGTACTATATTATTTGCCGTGATAGAAAGAAGCCTTCTGAGAATATAATATTATGGATAGATTGCGACAACTCGCTATTTTTAGGCACGGAACCTTATAAATGGCCTTAGAAGTGACCACATGAGAACGAGACCAGATTCTCCGCTGCTCGGCAGTCGAGGCCGAGCTAATTCCTCTTCAGACACTGCTGACAACGCGGGCAATAGACACTATGTGTGTCGGATAGCATGGATCGGTGGCAGTGAGTATGGCAGCCGGTGTAGGGCCATGCGACGCGGTGTGCGGTGTCGCGTGGAGCCGGTAACGACCTTCGCGGCGCTCGTTATTGGCGCCATCCATCATCGCTCCCGCGGTCGCCGACACGACACCCCGCCCCGAGTGACGTGCCACCCCCCTTCGCCTCCCGCCTCACACCCACTCCGCCCGCTTGCTCATTCACAATGCCATGCCGCGCCGGAACCCGCAGGCCGGGAGTGCGCCCGGAACTGATGCTGACGACCGCGACCGGCCTACGACGACTGTCCACTATGTCTGTTGACCTTTGCACGAAATTATCAAAAGTGATTTTTTTAAAGCAATAAGAAGACACTGTCAGAACAATCAAACAAATCAATACACAATAATCAATCAATTATTATCCATAAAAAAATGATCGTATTTTTCCGTGTCTGCTGGAGTGACAAGCAATTGGAGGGGGAGGGGAACCACACTGGATAATGATTGATAATCGCACACCGCCGACGATGCGGTTAACAATTTGAGTATTGAAACTTGCAATCACTGAAACAGTTTATTTTGAAGCTGGCCAACAGTTAGTGGAAACTGGAAAGTACAGATGCAGACATGCAGCGCTGACACAGCAGAGCTCGGGCCGGCATGCGGCAGGCACAGACGGCGCGCGGGGCGAGTCGATAGCCGGCGGCGCAGCGCGGCGCGCCGGGGCATCGCCCGCGCCCTCGCCCGCCACCTCGTGAAGTAATGTCGCCGCGGGCGTCCCACGATAAATAACACCTCGTTATCCTTGATGTGTTACAAATCGCCGCGCGTCGAGGCGCCAGCGTGCCCTCCCCACGACCACCTTTGACCGGAACATGACGATGACAAGTCTGCTGAGCGCGTGTGGCTCATGTGAGGGCAGCGCAGGCACCAGCAGGCTCGGGGGCGGCCGGCGCACTGGTTCCCTGCCCATACTAAGGTGCGACAATAATACAAACTACTTTATTTCTGGGATTTACTTATTGAAACAGGTTAGGTTAGAAAAGAAGAAGAAACAAATGATTCCATGATCCCATGTTTGCAAAGAAATAAACGATTGAATGATTTGATTTGGTTAGATAAGGAGTATTAACGATTTAATGACGTAATAATAATAAAAGAATATAGCTTGGGAGCGACCGGACCAAGGTGTGGCTGACACGCGCCTTCCGGATGATGATGCCATGTATTCGTTCTGGCGCAGCATCGGGTCGGTGCCTGTTAGCCATACCGAGGGTAAATGGACTCGGGGGCTCGAGCGAGCGTGCGATCTAGTAACAGAAATAGGGGCAATTACTATCAGCCCCCAAGACGTAGTTCGTGCAGTCCGTCCGTTGCCTAACTGGAAATCTCCAGGGCCGGATGGGCTGCTCAACTTTTGGATTAAATGGTTCACAAGGTCGCACGCTCGCCTGGCGATCCTGTTCCAGTCAGCCTTAGAGTCAGGGTTGCTGCCAGAGTTCCTGACAACAGGTATAACCCACCTGCTTCATAAATCGGGTAGTACTGCGGAGCCCAAAAATTATAGACCGATTACCTGTCTTCCGACTGTCTATAAAGTTCTTACATCCATTTTGAGAGCTAAAATTAACAAACACATTGATGACAATAAAATTCTATCATGTCCGCTTCTCAAAATGGATGTAGGAAAAGGTCCCGCGGTACTAAGGAGCTACTCCTCATTGATATGGCCATTAGTCAATAGGTTCGCCGTTCCTGAAGGTATCTGTCGACATGTTGGATAGACTATAAGAAGGCCTATGACTCGGTGCCACATACATGGCTCATGAGGGTGCTAGAGTTGTATGAAGTTGATGCAACTCTGCGCACCTTTCTGATGTCGTGTGTGGAGCAATAGAGGACAGTCCTTCGCTATCCAGGATGTCGGCAAATCCAGAGGAATAGCGAGCCGATAAGGATAGAGCAAGGTATATTTCAGGGCGATAGTTTGAGTCCACTTTGGTTCTGCTTAGCCTTGAATCCTCTTAGCACGCTGCTGGAGGATTCAGGTCTAGGTTATCGGTTGAGGAGAGGTGGTCAAGTTATATCTCACCTCCTTTACATGGATGACCTGAAACTGTTTGCCCCCAACGATTTGCAACTGATGGAGCTACTGAAGGTAACTGAAACTTTCAGTAGCGCCATCAGGATGAAATTTGTTGTGAACAAATGTGCGGTCATGCATGTAAAGCGAGGTGAGATTGTGGAATCTGTGGGAACACAGCTCTCGGATTCCATAAATCTTAGATCCCTCTCAGCAACCGAAACCTATAAGTATTTGGGTATGTCGGAAGCGCTGGGCATCAATGTTGCTGACATGAAGCAATCGTTGAAGGAGCGCTTCTTTGGCCGCCTGAAAAAAGTATTTAATAAGCTTTTATCAGGCGGCAATAAGGTACGTGCCTTCAACGGTTGGGTCATGCCGGTTCTGATGTACTCTTTCGGCATACTCAAATTGACTCAAACAGAACTAGATGCTCTATATAGGAGGGTCCGTACATTGTTGACGGCATATCGAATGCATCACCCGCGTTCTTCTGTTATGAGAGTGTATATCCCGCGGAAGTGTGGGAGTCGAGGCTTTTTAAACGCTAAGACTCTCCACAATCGCGAGATATGCATTCTCAGGGAATATTTCCTTGAAACCGACGTGGGGATGCATCGAGATGTAGTCGCGGTGGACAAGGGCCTCACCCCGCTCTCCTTGGCTAAAGAGAACTGGCGCAAACCTGTAGTGCTTGACACTAACGACCGCATGGAGGTATGGCAGAGTAAGGAGCTTCACGGACTCTTTTTCCCAGCCCTGCATGGGCCCGATGTAGACCGATCAGCGTCCGTAGCCTGGCTACGTTCCGGGGACCTCTTCGGAGAAACCGAAGGTTTTGTCTGTGCAATTATGGATCAAGTTATGATGACGAATAACTACCGGAGATTTATTGTGGAGGACGGTACGGTTGACATATGTCGGGCATGCCACCGTCCAGGCGAATCAATCCGTCACATTATCTCCGGGTGTTCTCGTCTGGCTAACGGAGAGTACTTGCATAGACACAACCTTGTAGCCAGGATTATCCATCAGCAACTTGCTCTAAAATACAACCTTGTGGAATCGGAAGTGCCGTACTATAAGTATGTGCCCGACCCAGTTCTCGAAAATGGCAGTATCACATTGTACTGGGATCAATCCATCATCACTGACAGGACTATTGTAGCCAATAAGCCTGATATAGTGGTGGTGGATAGATCAGAGCGGCGCGCAATGATTGTTGACATAACGGTCCCGCATGATGAGAACCTCGTGAAAGCCGAGAAAGATAAGAAAATCAAGTATCTTGACTTGGCTCGCGAGGTTGTCGACATGTGGGATGTGGACTCAGCGATCATTGTGCCGATAGTCGTATCAGCCCATGGCTTAATTGCCAAGAGCCTCGACCAATACCTGAGGAGGCTCTCGTTAGGCAGCTGGATCAAGGGCTTGATTCAGAAAGCGGTACTCTTAGACACGGCTCGTATTGTTAGGAGGTTCCTCTCTCTGGAGCCCTGACCGCCGGTAGCTTGGACCCTGTTCACGATACCGGTGGGCTACAATTTTTTATATTTTTAAATGTTTTTTATATTGTTTTTTAAGGAATATTTAAAAATGTAAATAATTTGTATAAATATAAATAAAGGAGATAATAAAAGAATAGTATATTACCAAATTATAACTTAAAAATACAAATTTAAATATTAAAATTTAAAGTCAAATTACAAACAAACAATATTCTTAAAGATTTAACATACCTAAACATAATTTAATGTTACTTAAACTTAACACAAAATTATACAAAACCCTTAAAATAAACCAAAGTCAACTTCTTGTCATTGCCAAGCCAAGTTATTAGAGTAGTGGTTGATTTTTGTCGTACTAGGGAACCGTAGTTCGGCGGCAGCGCGCGGCCGGCCGACCTCGCCCCGCGCCCCGCGCGCACCACTGCGCTCGCTACGCATGCCGACAACCATGCATCTTTAAAAATGGCCCGTCATCCAATTCATGAACGCGGACAAGTACCGGTTTCCTTCGCCCGAAACCTTCACCCCGATTCTCAAAGCTCGTTGCTGTTTTAATAACAGGGATATTGCTCTCCATCCATAAAAAAATAATTGATTTATTGACTAGTCACTAGGAAGGCTTGTTTAGCTAAGTGAAGAACCAAGTGCGATGGAGTCAGTATGACTCCTGCAGTCCTGTTCCCTTCCTCATGTATTTAGGTACATTAGCTTCACAACGAAGCTGAACCGGTTCGGATCTATGAGTGTGTGGTGTAGAGTGCACCATCCTCACGTCTCTACCAGGAGTACCACTGTACCTGTGATCCAGCCGACGAGAGGAGTGCGCGTTCTCGACGACTGATCGATTGCACGCTTGTTATTATTTTTGTTTAGACGCAAAGTAACTAAAACTTGTCTTAAGAATTAATACTGCGAGACATGTGTTGTTTGTGTCATTTGCATCGCGGCGCGCGAGGACGGCGGCCAGGTGCGCGGCGACCTCGCGCGCTTGCGTCACCGGCGCGCCTGCAGCCCGCGCGCACTGCTCCTCAGTGGTAGGCCCGGACTCCACCGACACTGTGACAAGCGGAAAGGTTCGGATACTATGAGACTAAGAGACACGATGTGGATTTTAACGAATGAGATTGGTTGATTCCCGCATTTCTCCTCCCCGCTCCGCTCGTCTCCGTGCTGGTGGAGTCCGTGCCCGCCGTGCGAGCCTGCACTGATTTATCATCATCCACTGCCCGATTCCACACTCTTACTACCACAGTGTACTGTGTGGGAGGCGAGCGGTGCGGCGCGTGGCGAGCGTACAAATAAACAAACAAATAAAAGTGTGTTGAGTCATTGACGTGCGACGTGTTAACTAACATAACTAGCGCTCACAACGTTGTGAATGTTGCGGTGTGCAGTAAACATTTATTCAGTTGTCATTCATAAAGGCCGCCCGTTACGACTGCCGACTCACACACGCACGCGTCACGCGGGGCGCCTCACGAGCACAGGCGCGGTTACAGGGTTCATTTAGGGGGGGGGGGGGGGGGAAATTTTTGTGTGATTTTTTACCTGTCTTCCGGCTAATTCATTCGCAAAAAAAAGAAGATAAACTTTACATCAATGCCTCGCATAAATTCATATAAATTCATTTATTCAGGTAATTAACACCCATCGCCATTTATCACAGTATAATCACAATACAAACAAATAATTATAAACATTATTTTTATTATGTTTTTTGAGATCAAAATATCCCCATGCTCCATTTTTTGCAACCTTGTTTATGTATGCTATAATTGCCTATAAGGCCTCGGGGCAAGGGGCTCCTAATTTATTTCTGCCTCTGTCTATACTGGTCGATCACGATCACCGAAAATCCAAAAGGAGTTCCAATCCAGAGGCAGAAAAAAGGAGCCCTTTTGTCAAAAGTTTGTTCGCAGGGTTCAAATTACGAACCGTGCGCATTGGGTTTGAAGAAAATGTGTACCTAAGTTTGTAGCGGCAGTACTCAGAAACTCATTTTTAACCTTAAAAAATATTTAGTTTGACTGGTTTTTTTTTTGTACGATACAATTTATTATGTACAATACCAATTCTGTAACAGGAAAAGCTATAACTTTTAATAACCCTGATGCACTAGGGCAACGCCCACGATGCATTTGAAGGGTTACACTAAACAACTCTAGACAGCGCTTCCCGTTCAGATTTAGTTTGTAGTCACCAATCAGATCACAACACAGCATCAGCAAGAAACAGTCATCGTTAAGGATGACCGGAAAGTAATTCATTAGCCAGTTTTCTAAATTTGTTCTGATTAAGAGCAAAAATATCTAAATTTATAAAATGTGAGTTGTACGTTTCTAATAATCGGCGGATTGGAGCTCTCTCCCCAGCATTAGTTCTACACTTCTCTGTGTAGAACAAGCGGGTTGCTCGCACTTCTTGCCGATTAACAGTCCTAGGTACTACATAACATAATTTATATAGGCTCCAAATGGGCACCGCATTTTCCAACTGGGAACGGACTAAAGTTTTATACAAGAAGAGGAAAGTAGAAGACTTTTTAAATTCTTTACAAGACCGCATTATGAAACCATACATCTGACCACCTACTATAGATCATCTTGTAATAGCAAGCAATCCTGCACACTTGTGCAGGATTTAAAAATTTTGATTACATCGGCATACATGTGGAATTTAGAGTTAACTATATAGGAATTTATGTCATTAATGAACAAGATAAACAATAAAGGACCTAAGACTGAACCTTGGGGCACACCGGATTCGACAACTGTGTAATCGGACTCGTTTCCATTGATGACAACTTTCTGTGTTCTGTGAAATATGTACGAGACAAACCATTTGAGCAGATTCCCTCTGATGCCGTTGAAGGCAATTTTGTCTATAAGCAGTTAGTGGTCCACCTTGTCGAAAGCCTTCCGAAAATCAGTATAAACAGCATCAACGTGCGTGCCTTTATCCATATTTTCAAATAAAAATAAAGTAAAAATCATTAAGTTAGTACTGGTAGATCGCGACTGAACAAAGCCATGCTGTTCGGGAATAATGAGATGTCTTAGTTGTGGAAATAAATTACTGTGTACTAAATTCTCGAAAAGCTTAGACAAGGTGGATAGATTAGAAATAGGTCGATAATTTTCAATGTTGGCTTTATCTCCACTATTGTAGATGGGAGTAATAAAGGCTCTTTTCCATATGCACGGAAATACCCCATAAACATTTGTTGAACAGGATATGGAACGGAATACAGATTTGTTGTGCCGTATGCTTAAAAAATGTAGGTGGGAGACCATCTGAGCCAGGCCCTTTATTTAGATCCAAGGACAAGAATGACTTAAGCACGTCACACTTTTTGAGAAAAATATGGGGAATACAGGCTGATTTCTCATCAAGGATATCGGGAGGTACCCAGCTCTTAGGGTCGAAGGTTGAGGGCTCGTACACAGAGTTTAAGAATGTGGAAAACAGTAAACATATCTCGCCAGGGCAATTAGATGATATATTCTTTTAGTACATGTTTGCTGGAAGACCGGAACTTCTCCTGTGGTTGGAGATATACGACAAAAAGTGCCTGACACTAAGAGGAATGCTGTCTTCGACCGACTTCATGTACTTAGTGTAACACTGATCCGATAGTTGTTTAAACTGTTTCCGATAAACTGAGAACTTTTCATAATCTGAAAGGTTTTGCTGTTTTTTCCACCTTATCCATGCTCGTTCTTTATTTTTGAAGATTTTAATAAGTGGAGCGTTAAACCAAGCGGGAAAGCTAGATGTCTTAGGTCTTTTGAGTGGGACGTGTGTGCGAATTACGCCATATAGGTACTCATAAAAAACATTCACTGCTTGTTCACTGAAAAGATTTAAAAAAGCTCATCCCAGTTCGTCTTGTCTTGATAGTTAGCTTTATAATAATTATATTTTTTAATGGACTGACGTCGCATTGGTGTATAATTAATTTAAAGTAAAGTCAAAACAGAGATAATATTGTGGTCTTCATAATCAAATGCTTGTGACATATCACAATAAATAGAAAAAACAGGTAAAGATTTGTAAACTTGTGAAGAAACTACGTGTAAGAATTCATAAACCGCCTTATTGAAGTTTTTATTTTTTGTGAAGCCTTCTTGCGCTCGTCACATAGGATTTTATTTTGGCCTAAGTAGCTATTTATTTCACTGTAAATATATTTCTGAAAGATTTTTGGGAATACCGAAATTAAGTATTTATTATCTTGTTTAAATATAGGTTTAAGAATTGTCAGTTTGAGGTTTTTTGGGAATGTCCTATTTTGTATACAAAGATTCAGAGTGAGAGATATCTTCATTTACTAGCTTTGATTACTATAGTCGAAATACTGTGTTTCACTACACTGCTAGTATTTTTGAGATTTCTTATAATTTTATTATAAGGCAAACAGGGTGATAAAAACATTGATTTCGGTTGGGAATTAATTAGAGTTGTGAATTCTTTTCCAGCACACGTAATAGGATTTACTTTTTCAATGAAATAGTTGTTAAACGCATTGGCAATCTCTGTCGGATTTGTTGTTAATTTATCGTTTGAATCAGAATCAGAATTTTATTTGCTATGAAAGTAGGTACAAGTTAGGTATTGTACATAAATTAATGAGATCGGCTACAGTCTACCTTACGGCGTGCAAATTATTACATAAGTTAAAATATTAATACAAACAAAATAATGTCAACAAAACAAAATAGAAATTATAGTGAAGTCATATATATATATATATACGAGGAGGGATCAAAAGGTAGTGAGAATGAGAAAGAATATAATGACTATTGATAACTTAATAATTTATTTTTCTACATAGTTTCCGAGTCTCTCTACACACCGAGTCCAGCGCTTTTCCAAGGCTTCACAATAAAAGTTTTGTCTTGGTCCTGCAAAAAGCTCTCCACGGCATCCATCACCTCGTTATCGTATTCGTACCTGTTTCCCCTTAAGTATTTTTTCAATTTGGGGAACAGATAAAAATCGCTAGCCCCCAGATCTGGTGAATAAGGGGGGTGGTCAACCAATTCGAAGCTAGCTTGCTGAATGGCAGCCATCGCAACTGCCGACCTGTGCGCGGGTGCGTTGTCGTGATGAAACAGCACGCCCTTCGAAGTTTCCCTCTCCTTTTCTCTTTGATGGCATTCCTCAACTTGGGAATTAAAGCTGCATAATATTGACCTGTAGTAGTGGTTCCACGCTCCAGGTAATCAATCAACAATATCCCTTCTGAGTCCCAAAATATTGAGGCCATAACCTTGCCAGCCGATGCCACGACACGAAACTTCTTCGGGGTCGGTGATGATGGCCGTTTCCATTGCAAAGATTGCTGGTTTGTCTCAGGATCAAAATGATGGCCCCATGTTTCGTCCATTGTTACGAAACGAGACAAAAAGTTTTCAGAAACTTCTTGAAACTTGTCCAACAATATCTTCGAAATGTCAAGTCGATTTTGTTTCTGACTGTCGGTTAACATTCTCGGCACCCATCTTGCGGAGACTTTTCTCATATTCAAAGATTGTTTCAATATGGATTGAATACATCCATATGAAATGCCCGTTTCTTGAATTAAGTATCGGATGGTAACTCTTCGATCGCTCAATACGATTTTCTCGACTTTCGCAACATTTTCTTGGGTGACTGACGTCGATGGACGACCGCAACGATGTTCGTCTTCCGTGCTCGTTCTCCCTACTCGAAATTGAGAAGCCCACCTTGCGACAGTGGAATACGGCGGAGCAGACTCTCCTAATGTTGCCTCCAAATCGCAATGAATCTCTTGCGTCGTTAACTTTTTTAAACAGAGGTATTTAATAACGGCTCGCACTTCGTTTTTCTCAATTATCGAAAACACGTTCCGACACGAAGCAAACAAATGACTACATTCAGAAAAAAACAAAAGAGAATCGAAGATTTTTTTCTTTATTAATATTACAAATATGTATCTGAGCTATGCCTGCCAGTATTTTTTTTTTTTTCTAACCAAGGAGTATGTCGTTCTCACTACTTTTTGATCCCTCCTAGTATAATATATATACTATTGCTATAAATGCGAAAGTTTGGATGTATGAATGGATGTTTGTTACTTAATCACGTCAGAATGGGTTAACGGATCTGGATGAAATTGGGCACATAGATAGACTATAGTCTAGATTAACACATAGCCTATATATTATTGCGCTAATAACTTAAGGGGATGAGCAATATTGCAACTGTTTAACAACTGTCATAACATGCATTAGAATAGACCAGCTATCAGTAAGTGGCTTGACGATTCAGTCACCATATAGCCAAGGGTTCGCAAGTTCGAACCGCTGCAAGTATCCAGTTTTTAAGATTATTTTGTTTTTTTTTTTATTCTGTATGATTTTCAAAAATTATAAACATGGTTCGCGGGTTCGATCCTCAACCGGTTTTCACTTTTTGTAACTAGGAATTTTGTTTTATTTTAATGATTTATGATTTTCAAATCATTTAATTATTATAACCATTCTAAAAACATTTAGGTAATCATCATCATCATTAATAAAAAAAAAGGAAAATTAACCAATTTACACAGTACGAAAATAAATTGTTTAAAATAAAAAGAAAATTTTTTTTTTGGGCATAAAGCCAACCACGTAGAAAATTACTTCCGTGCGGGAATCGAACCCGTGACACGCAGTGCAGCAGTCCATCGCTCAGCCACTTTGCCAACAGCACCGTCACATTGCATTGAAACATTGCATTGTTTACATTGGCGTGACATCGTTTTTAGGTTCGATACGATTTGTTATTTTTTGGTAGTTTTTCGAAATGCCCGGAAAACGTAAATCTAATCTTTCGTAGAGAAGTAATAAAGCTCGGGCTATGACGGTTTCTAGAGATCGAGAGACGACTCTCCAAGCGGAGCTTAGAAGAATTGAGCAAGCGGAGCGACAGGCTGATTCTAGATCAGCCGAAACGCCGGAGCAGTTAGAAATGAGGCGAATACAGCACGCCGAATATTTGGCAAGTCAACGTGCTGCTGAAACTCTGGAGCAAACCCAACAACGGCGAGTACAAAACTCCTAATATTTGGCAAGTCAACGTGCTGCTGAAACTCCGGAGCAAACCCAACAACGGCGACTACAGCATGTCGAATATTTGGAATCGCAACGTGCTAATGAAACATTTGAAGAGGCAGAAAATCGGCGACGAGCCATTGCGGAGCGTATGGCACAGCGACGGCAAACCTTTTTAAGAAACACGTGGTCCATATTTGATATTGCAGCGTTTGAGTATGATTCAACTCTTGACTAAGCCAGTCACACGCTTATAAAAATGGAGAGGAGAGAGATTTTGCAGGGCTCTTAAATGGAAGGAAGAAGTTGTAGGTATGTGTTGTTCTGGAGGAAAAGTTTGTATTCTGAATAATATTAGAAAATATAATTCATGTTTTCACATGACCTCTTTTGGTGCTGACGGTGTGATTGCGATGCCAGGATTTTCACCGAGTTCCACCATTCAAGGTAAAGTGTACCATCGAATTGGTTCACTACTTCCTACCTCGAATATGGAACACAGTTCTTTCAGGTATATTTCATGGGTGACGAGGAAGCCGAAATTGAGTCTAGTCTAGACTTATTCAAGGGGTCGATAGGGAGACGGTCCGTAAAATACAAAAAGTATTGCACAACAACAACGGCTTATTCAGGGAATTCAAAATAGCACTTGAGAAGATGCCCGCCCGATGAATCTTGTGAAGTAGTATTCCACCCCGACCGTGTGCCGCGCGGACAGCACGAGCGACGCTACAACGCCCCAACGAGCAACAAAATAGCGGTCGTGATTGCAGGCAGCGAGCAGACCGCAGCTCGAGACATTGTTGTTCGAGCACGCGCCGGCACGCTCTCGAGAATGGCCGACACTCACCGGTTCTACGATGCTCTAAAGTACCCGCTCATATTTTGGAAAGGGCAGGAGGGGTATCACTTTGACATCCAATTAATTAATCCAGCTACTAGCCGTCCAATACCTAACAAAAAGGTATCCTGCATGGACTTTTACGCGTTCCACATGATGTTCCGGCGAAACTATTTTAATTTAATACTGCGGTTTAGGCAACTTTTGCTTCCATTTCTGGTGGACATGTATGTCAAAATAGAGAGTGAGCGCTTGAGATACCTAGCGCTTAAGCGATAGGTATCTCAAGCCAGCCAGCCAGCCTTGTCTGATTAATCAGACAAGGCATTTTTTTTTAGGATGGGATATCATCAAAACCCCCACTGCTCTGGGCGGAGCGGAAGGGAGTGTCAGACTTGTACTGACTAAAACCCATCCATGTTCCTTCTTTGCCCTTTGTGTTCCAGGGCCGCGGTATCTCTTTCGAACAGTCCCGCAGCCCTGGCAGGCATCGGCCCATGCGGACCCCTACGTGGTTGCTGACATCTCATTGAGGCGCGCGTGGAACACGAACGCGCCGTCGCCACGGCCTGTCGTCATAAGACGGCCGGACGGCGAGCTAGCCCATAACTCGCCGTCCACAGGTCCGCGCCTACGGTGGCCGGGGGCCACCACGTGACCCCCGACGCCCAGGGCGTCTCTCGCGGCGGCTGGGACGTGAGGCTCTTTCCCTCTCACGTCCCGCCACCTCCTTCACTAGCATGATTGCTTCGCAGAAGGAGGTGACCAGGAGCTTCCCATTCCCTCTCGCTCCGGACCATGGCTTGAACCAGGGCCGGGCGCGAGAGATCGCCGCCGCCAATCGCTTCTACGAGGACACGGCGCTGCTGCGCCCAAGCGGGGCAGACCTCCACAGTGTGCTGCACCGTGTCCTCCGGACGATCCTCGCAATGGAAACCCTCGGGCGTTTCCTCCCGCCCGATTCGTTGCAGGAACCTCCCGAAACAACCGTGTCCGGTGAGGACCTGCGTCGAACTGAACACATGGCCTCGGACTTGTGCAATGCCACCTCGAGACCCAATAGCCGGATCCTCTCCACGACTATCGCAACCCCGCGTGTCATGTTTTCGGCCGCCGCCGCCTCGTGCGACTTCCCTTATGCCAGTACCAGCGTGTCGTCAGCGTAGCAGACTACGCTGACACCGCTAGGGAGGTCGGCGCGCAGCACCCAGTTTTTTTATTATTAACAGCCTAAGGTAACTCCACGAGTTCACACAAGACGCATTTGCGTACGTTCGCAACTACGGTCGACCAGACCTGTTTATTACGTTCACGTGCAACCCTGCCTGGACAGAAATAACTGAGGCGCTTATGCCTGACCAGAAAGTGAACGACAAACACGATCTTATAGCTAGAGTATTCAAAATCAAGGTCCAAAAATTAGTGGCCCTACTTACTAAAGGCCAAATATTTGGGGAGGCTCAATGCTTTTTGTACTCGATTGAGTGGCAGAAACATGGATTGCCCCACGTACATTTGTTGCTGTGGCTAAAAGAAAAAATACGTCCCAAGCAAATTGACGGCATTATAAGTGCCGAGATACCTGACCCGAATACCGACAAAGAGTTGCATGACATAATTGTAAAAAACATGATTCACGGACCCTGTGGCGCACACAACCAATTGTCTCTTTGCATGAAGGACGGAAAGTGCACAAAAAATATCCCCGGGCACTATTGAAGGTTACACAGACAAACCAAAATGGATATCTTCTATACAGGCGAAGAGCCCCCGAGCATGGTTGTAGGACTACTCAAATTAGAATTCGTGGCCCTGTACAAGTGGACAACAGCTGGATTGTGCCTTATTCGCGCCTATTGTCTAAAATATTTAACGCACATTTAAATGTTGAATTCTGCTGTTCTGTTCAAGCGATTAAATACATTTGTAAATATATTTGCAAAGGAAATGACCAAGCGATTTTCAGTGTCCAACAAGGTAACGCCGGTATTAATCCCAGAGATGAAGTGCAAACGTTTAGGGCAGATAGATACGTCAGCAGCAATGAAGCCGCTTGGAGAATCTTGGGCTTACCACTGCACGAGAGACACCCCACTGTCACCCACCTAGCAGTCCACTTACCCAGTGGCGAGCGAGTGTATTTCACTGAGCAGAATTTCCGGGACAGAGTGGCGACGCCTCCGAAAACAACACTGACTTCATTCTTCCAACTGTGCGAAAATGACAACTTTGCAAAAACCCTGCTCTATTCTGAAGTACCACGGTACTATACATGGAATGCATCTAGGAAGGAATGGAAGCGTCGTGTACACGGAACGCAGGTTGAAAATTGGCCAGGTGTGAAGGCAGGAGACGCATTGGGTCGGATATATACTGTGCACATCACTAACTTTGAATGTTATTGCTTGCGAATGTTGCTCAATAAAGTGCGGGGCCCGACATGTTTCCAGATGTTTAAAACCGTAGATAGTCAAGAGCGAGTAACGTTCAGGGAAGCATGTGAAGCACATGGGCAAGACAATGACAATCATTGGGACGAAACTATGGCGGAAGACGTACTTTGTCGCTCATCAGCCAAAGTTAGGAACCTGTTCGCAATTTTAGTGAGCACTTGCGGACTATCAAACCCCCTCCAGCTGTGGGATAAATACAAGGACGCTTTATCAGATGATATCGCGCATAGGCTGGATGGCGCTCACAATGACCTAATCATTAACGAAACTTTGGTACTGATTGATTTCCATATCTGGAAAATGTCTCGCTCATTTCGGCCTACCCACACCATAGCGAAGAGGGGAATTGTCAAGCGATGTTGTGAAGGAACTCAACTACGATACCGTGGTTTTAGAAGCGCTGGTTAATGAAATGACACCACGATTGCTTCCCGAGCAACGTCAAGTCTACGAAGTGATTCTGCGCCGAATAAATAGTGGAGAGGGGGGTTTTTTCTTTCTTGACGCACCAGGAGGTACGGGGAAGACATTTGTGTTGAATCTGCTGCTGGCCCAACTCCGCAAGGACCGCAATATAGCTCTGGCTGTGGCTGCCTCGGGCAATGCTGCAACTTTACTTAACGGTGGCCGGACTGCACATTCCGTTTTCAAATAGCCGCTGAATCTTGCAAGCGAAAATACTCCAAGATGCAATATCACCAAAAACAGTGGCCGGGCATTCCTTTTGCAGCAGTGCAAATTAATAGTATGGGACGAGTGACAATGTCGTACAAGCGTGCATTAGAGGCGGTGAACCGCAGTTTACAGGACATCCGCGGCAACCAGGCGCTGATGGGCGGCGTTGTCATTTTGCTCGCAGGCGATTTCAGACAGACGCTACCAGTTATTGAGAGGGGCACACCGGCGGATGAAATGAACGCATGTCTCAAGGCGTCGCCGCTGTGGTCCAGGATCGAAATGCTCCGTCTTACGTGTAACATGCGTGTCCATCTGTACAACGACCACGACTCAGGTGTCTTTGCGAATAAACTGCTGCTAATGGGAGAAAGTCGTCTGGAATCGGACGCAGATGGTAAAATTTTATTTTCCGATGAATTTTCCCATCCAGTGGCTACAGAAGATGAACTAATCATGCACGTAAATACAAAACTGCTCCACAAATATAAAACTGCTTCACATCCGTAACCTCACTAATTTCAGGTCCAGTTGAAAACCAGCGTCGGGCACTAGTTGTCCGGTATTTTGCTGAACTGGGCCTATTTGGCGCAGCCGTGAGGCACACAGTGTCACACTATTCTTTTTTTTTTTTGTTTAGATTTAAGTTTTTTAATTTTTTGTTTTTTATGCTGTGTGCAGTTGTGGCATGAGCCAAATAAATGTATTTTCTTTCTTTCTTTCTTTTCTTTCACGTTTTTCCCAATTTGGAGGTTAATGTAAATAATGAAGAGTGGTTGTGTGAGAGGGCAGTGCTATCGCCAAAGAACGAGTGGGTAAACAAATTAAACAAAAAAAAATTAGACATGATCGTCAGCGATTCAAAAGTATACACATCCATAGATACTGGATGGCTAAGGACGATAGTACTGCCTACCCTGTTGAATTTCTTAACTCCCTGGAGTTAACAGGCGTACCGTCCCATAAGCTGGAGCTTAAAGTTGGCGGTCCAGTTCTGCTGATGCGAAACCTTGATGCACCCAGACTGTGCAACGGCACCAGGCTTCGTATCACAGAGCTGGGCAGTAATATTATAAAAGCCACCATTATAACAGGAACAGCTAAAGGAGAGAGCGTTTTAATTTCCCGCATACGCATAATTCCAAATAACTTGCCATTTCAGTTCAAGAGGTTGCAATTTCCCAAAATTGGCTTTCACAATGACCATCAACAAATCCCAGGGCCAAACCTTAAAAGTGGCAGGCATTCATTTGGGCACTCCATGCTTCTCACATGGTAAATTATATGTTGGTTGTTCACGTGTTTCAAGTGCCCATAACTTGCACGTGCTGACGGAAAATAATAAGACATATAATATGGTGTACACATCAGTATTTGAATAAATAAATAACGCTCAACAAGGCGTTTGATTGTTCACTTTGAAAAAAAGTTGTATAGTGCCAGATCGTCGCGCCTTAGGCCAGTCCTCCTGGCCGGTTATAAACGCCATAATTTTTAATTTTTAGAAAGTATTTCACTGAGTAATAACATTTGCCTAAAAGTAGTGAAGTTACCTTAGATTTAAAAATGTTTGTAGAATAATGCTTAAAACCATGAGGTCAGGATCAGGAGGATAACCAGTACCCTTTAATTCAGTTATTGATTCTATTGGTATATTTAATTTATTATTATTTATAATTTGCCATGCCGTTTAATTTTTTAGTAAGGTTTATAATTCGTTTAAGAAGTTTTGAATATGCTGAATATTTTTGATCTGTGCAGCTTTTTCCCAACAATGTTGGGAGTCGACTGCTTATCTGACCTCAACAATCCCGTTACTGGGTAACGCGATAGCCCACCCGCAATAAGACTGCTGGTCAGACTATGAGGCTTCTGTCCACCCGGAACGACTACCGAACGCGTACGAATGACAACCGACTGCTTTCCGAAGCACGGAGGCCTCGGTCTCGGTATGCAATCGATGCTCACTTGCTCAGCCAACCACAAACCGATCTCGACAAAGTTAATAGTTGACCACGACCCACTCTCACTTATTTAGGCCCCGAGTGTCATCATATTTTGAAAACTCGACCAATAAAGGCTCGCAAGGATCTTTTCGTAAGACCGATTTGTTGAGTTTATTTTATTAATAGGGCTTTAACTATGAAATTGCCGTTTTTTTCTCACATTTTGTTCTGTTTGTAACTTTTACATATAGTTATATTTTTGCCTAATTAAATTTTTATTGGATTAATTGTTAAATTACGTAGCTTTTAGAGTTTAAAAATCGTACTAGTAGTTGCATATTACCTCATAGGGTAGTGTGTCAAAACACTTGTTCCAATGTGCCGTCGGCTTCACTACTTCAGGTATATTTTTGTCATAGACTGTGTTTTGAGAATGTAAGATGCAGTGCAGCGCAGCTTTTTTCACTCTAACTATAGTTTGAAATGGCATCATAATCAGTTCAGACTTTTCCGAGAAAAATAAAAAAATACGGAAATAGCACTTTTTACGATATCATCCATACAAATCGGCAATTTCATACTTTACCCCTAATATTTCTGCGATTTTATGGTTTTGAGTAAGTAAATAAATTATGAGTATTTTTTTTTAATATTTCCTATTGGCGGCCGACCACTTGCTCAGCATGTGAGCACGTTGAGCGCACACCACACAGCGTTTGTCTGCAATTCTGGATCATAATAAGTAATGACACGTTTACACGCTTGCGGAGGCTTGGCAAACGTCCACAAGCTCCAAGCCTTTACAAACGCTTGGATGCCATTTACACGTTTGCGAGTGCGTTAGTGTGTTCCGGACAGGCAAGCATGGCAGACGTAGACGTTGAAGTTGTGTCGACTATTGCTTTGACATATTTTTATTTAAAATATAAACAAAACAAAGGAAGCGAAAAGTTCGGAAGGGAAGATGGTGGATGTTAAAAATCCATAGAAACGTCTGTTTAATGTACTACACAGTTTACCACCTGCAACCTGCGACCAAACATCTGCAACTTTCTTTTTGTCTTTATGGTTACCGTCCTTCGGATTCTAAATGCACGGTACACTTTCATAGGCCTCGAGAAAGGCCATAATCTCGTCGTTAGACCAATCACTACTCATGTCGCAGCGTAAAACTAAAAACGTCCGTTCGGTGCGAGCTTGTGAGCAAAACTTCACCCGCTGACGTGTAAAAACGTCGCAAGCGCTTGCAGCAAGCTTCCTTTGATCTGTGTTCAAAACCCGCCACTAGTCTGGATCAGCGACAAACCCACGCAAGCCAAGCTTGACACCCCGTTTACCCGCTTGTGTTTGTGGACGTTTGGCAAGCCTCGGCAAGCGTGTAAACGTGCCAAACAAGTTAACAGCATATTTTTGCCCAAGCCACTTTTAAGAACTAGCTTTATAAAGCTCTGCGATTGCGCTGGCAGGTATGTATCCGTGTATGGGATATTGTACATGCAAGTAGTTCAGTAGTGCAATGCACCTAGACATGTCACACGTGGGAGCAGGAGGCGCGGGGTGCGGGCGGGGTGCGGGACTGGACGAGTTCACGGAACATCAATAACACGCATTGAATCGAGCGCTGTTCTGTGTGAGTGTAGCGATGCACCGCGCCCTTTGTGGGATGGGGGGCGGGTGGGGGGGGCGGGGGTGCAGAAGCGGCCGAGGCCCTGCAACTAACTGCCTCGTCCCCGCATTCAGTCTATAAATAGTATGAAATAGATTCGCCACTGCACAACGCGGCTAACCGCCTGTCTCGCCGCCTCGCCGCGCGCCGCCTCAGCGTGCTACCATCCTGCACACTCCACAAGTCCCGGAACTGTCTGTGGCACAATGTCTATATTTTACATTTAATTTATCAAGCCTGACGCGGCGTCGCGCGTCGGATGAAATAACTAACGAGAACCAGCGAACGTGTCTGCAGGGTTCAATGAACGACGATGTTCTAATAAAGAATCGTACTACGAACGACTTATAAATGTATTATACCCATATCTTATAATGGGCCGAGTGAAATTTGGAAATTATTAGAATTTATTTATAGGAACGCTGCGGCTGCCGCGTGCTCTCAGATAATGTAATTTATTGGCGTCGTAATTGAATCGTAGCATTAAGCTCGTGTTATTTACGAGCGGCGCGCGTAGTGCGGCGGCGGCGGCGTGTGACGTCACGCGCGGTGATGGATGGGATGGCGCTCCACTGCTGATACAGCAACGACAGCACCCTGGCCCTCGCAGCCCGTAGCTCGGCACGTTTTACATATTTATCACCAGCGACGCCAACGCAAACTCGCAGAGCACAAATGATAACACTGCTAAAAGCAGCGTTACCATCTACGTGGTTTTAGCGTGGTACGGTGTACGTACACCGTAACTAGAGAGAAACAATATGCGGAGAGATTTCATCCCTCTCGCATATTGTGTTTCATATAACCACAAAGTTTCATGAGGTGACAAGAAAACAATTGATAACTAAATCTGCTCCTGACTCTCTTCTTTCATCTAGTCGCCATGCGCCGCGGCGACCACTCTACCTACTACGTGGTTGAACTAGTCGGTGGCATTCGCGTCGAAGCAACAGTAAGATCTATGTCTCCCTGTCACCTGTCACCTGCCAGGCAGGCAGTCAGACACGGCGTGGGCGTGCCGACACATGGCAGCAGTCAATATGCAGATGCACAAACAAAAAAATGTAGAATAAAAGACATCAACGCAATCAGCTCTGGCAATACCAATCATTGGTCATTGACTACGAGTGGGGCTCGTCCGCGCCCAGGAGACAGGAGTCTGAAGCGGTGACAGACGACTCATGTTTTACTTGTTTTGGGTACGATTCAGAGCACTTTGCATAACTGTTCTCGATACTTCTAGCGATAGACAGTCCCCTTCCTTGTTTACTTTAAGTGAAGTCAATGACTTGGCTTGTTTTTGCAAATAATACGTTTAAATTAAAAAAAAACACCTCTAGACAAGTCAGAGGCGCTCCAAGAAATCGAATGATATTAATGGCGTGGCTGCTGGATGCCTCGTATCGCCACATGTTGATGTGCGCCTCACGCTCGTGCTCCAGGTTCGGGTCAACATAGTGCAATATTATTTAGGTGTCGTTTAGAGTTAGTGAAAATGGTCGAGTCCGACTTCATTCCGTTTTCGGCCTGTGCCGGATCAGGCCGAGACGACTATGTGTACAGTGACACTCTTGGTACTAGCTATTGCCCGCGATATCGTGCGCGTGAAATTATTATAAAAATATTAAGTACCTACTTCCTTATTTGAATCGGATTTTGTTAACAAGTTCAAGCGTTTTTTTTTGCACAAAACCCTAGTTATTTTTACTAAAATAAAAGTAGCCTAAGTTACTCCTTATAACATAAGCTATCTACCAGTAAAACTTTCGTCAAAATCAGTCCGGCCGTTTCGGAGATTAGCCGGAACAAAGAGACAGACCGACAAACAGGCAAAAAATTAAAAAAAAAATGTTTTTTTTTTTATAAGTAGGTACTGTAAATACTTTCAAATGCATTCAGTAAACAGCTGTTATTTTGACATTACAATCAGTCACTTCAATTTTATTTATTGGTATGCATAGGTTATAGATGATTTGAGTTAAACGATTAATGATAATTGTGCGCCGCGCAAAAACAGCTCATTTAGTTAGTTGGATTGGACTGGATCACCAAATTACAGTCGACAGACGGATAGACACCGCGGCGCGCACTCGAGCACAGGAGTTGTGTTGTGCCATAAATTTACCTCTGATCAGCGTCAACTGCGACAACTTGCTAGAGCCACTCTGCAGTACCTCAGGCAGTCAGACGTAGTGCAAACCAAGGGTACAACATGAAAGACGGCTCTGCGGCCTAATCGACTCAATTAGAGTTGCAAGTTCAGTACCCTCACCCGATATTAAATATTCCCCAGTATACCAACTAAGTCTAACCAACCAACAGCAGCCGGTTGGGCTGGGGAAGACTTAATGTCAGAAATAAAGGAAAAGTCGTCGAATAATCTGGTCTGAACTGCAGACCTGCTGACTTTCTGCGGAAGAAGGCTCAATACATAAGTATTGTGGAGTGCACTCACAGCGACAGTAAGTTCTCGTGCAGCGGCGGCAGGCGGCGCAGTGCGGCGGAGCGGCAGTCCAGGCGCGCGCCGCCTTCGCCGCACGCGCAGCCCGCCGCCGCGCGCGCCGGACACGCGCCGCGAGCTGGCGCCGTGCTCGCCAGCCACAGCAGCGCCGCTGCGCAAAGCAGCCAGCGCGCGCGCCCCATGCGAGCGCGCCCTCACCGCGCGCGCGCGCCCGCTGCCTTTGCCGTCACCGGCGCGACCAGCCGCGCCATGCTCAGCACTGTCCCGCACTCACAGCGAGCGGTCACCAACACCGCCACACGCACTTCGCTCTGATGCTGTAACTCTTCTGTGTTCACTTGATCTGACTTAACTATTTGAAAAAATCACAAGACATAAATATATTATTTCCCGAAAGCGACACTGACTAATCGTAAGTAGACTCGCGCTCGACGCGTGCGTAATGAGCGGAACGTCAACACGTGGTATCGCAGCGAGGGCGTGCGACCGACTGGCATGGCGGCGGGCGGCTGCCGGCTTGCTTACGGCTAGTGCCGTGCGGCGCGTGGCGTCTCTCTCCGCTCGCCGCCGCCGCCTTGTCTACAGGCTCCTCCGAGCTCCGTCACAACTCCGAGTTTCCCAACAACAGGAAAGGTATAAGGTGGGAGCTTTTGTGATATCACTGCACCTTTTTACACAATGAATGCGATTTGGCTCACCACAGACCACAACACTGCGCCAGTCCGTCGGCGTTCGTTCGGCGTGGTTAGCTAGTACATAAATGTTTCGAAGGAGAGTGGGTCCGCTGGGTCGCCGGTGATGAACGGCTGACATGTCTGGCTACAATCGAGCGGCAATGTTCTCGAATTACTGACTTTGATTAAGTTTGATTAGGCACCCTGCCTGGTATATATGACTGTCTGTCACGTACTCCTAATTATTAAGGAAATATCTTATTCTTGATCTACTTTAGATTTTATTGATAGGTATCTAAAAACCCTGTATTCGTCACTGACTCACTCACTCAGTGATGATCATCAAAATTCTTAGGGTACTTCTTGAAAGGCTGAATCTGGTATGCAAGCTAGTATTAGTAAACAAATAACAAAAAATATCTAAAACTGTCAACTTTGACCCTCGAACCCCTTAAACTAGGGGATGGAAATTTGTATGTGAGACTTCCGCAAATTTTGATGCTAGAGGTCTGAAATTGAAACTAGTTGTTATATATAACTAGCTGTGCCCGCGACTTCGTCCGCGTGGATATTTTGGTGTGCATGTGTGAGCCTGCCTCGTTGGTCGAGTGGTCGCCAGCGCGAAGTGTTTATTTCAATTACATAAAGTTGTCACACACATTATTTGGAGATCATATTTAAGCAAGGAGATGCTTGTGAATAGGTGACTCCGCTCTTCCACTTAACATTAAACAATGTAAATGCAATTGAAAAAATACTATAAATAATAGTGCTATTGGGTTATTCCATCGGGAATTTCTCAGTAGCAGCCACGGAATCTGGATTTGTGCCCGGTTGGATCAAAAAATCAAAATATTTTATTTTACATTCGGGTTGCTCGTTTCCTATGGAGAAGAACCGGCAAGAAACTCCATGGTTACTCTTTTCAAATCATTTGGATACAGCATTTGTACTTAAGTATGGGGGGACAGCGTAGGCCCGACAATAAGTCGTTGCTTACTACACAAAAAATGTAGAACAAAATAAAAAGTTAGCAAAAGTTAACAAGCAGCTGGGAATCTACAAAGCCTACAATGTTCACACATTTACAAACAATTGATAAAAAAGAATCTATACAAAGGTAAAAAAAAGAATTGTAAAGTACTAAATTAAACAAGTGACACAAATATTGTTATCAGTGCTGTAACTATTCTGAGCAAAAGATGTCTATATGATTTGAAAACTATTGTGAAAATCTGATTCAAAAGAGGAGAAAAAATGAGATTGAGAATAGTTAGAGACATCCACATATTTGTGCCGTTTATGAGCTACCAGGGAAGCCGCATGCGCAGAAGGAACTAAAGCCAAACTTCTTTATCTTCAACGTAGTCCTTGATTTTGTAAAATGCTTTTTTAATAAGGACACGTTTGATGTAGTTTTTGAATTTTCCATCGGTCAGTTCTATAACTGACTTTGGCAACCTGTTATAAAAGCGTATACTGTTTATATGAAAAGACTTGCTAGTTTTTGTTAATCTGAACTTAGGTATGACAATTTCGTGTTTACTGCGTGTATTTATATTATGAAAGTCGCTTCTTATTTTGAAAAGCCCTCGATTTTTGCGGACATATAAAATACATTCTAAGATATAAAGTGAAGGCAGGGTCAGTATATCAATCTCTTTAAATTTTTCTCTGAGGGACTCGCGAGGACCCATTTTATATATCGCGCGTTGATGGCAATAGGCTCACCCCCTATTGCATGGGACTTCACTATAACTGGCGAAATGTGTGTGTACAATAGGTATGCGTCTGCACAACCCTTTGGGGATTTAAGGTGTGATGTTATGTTATGTGTGAGAACTGACTGCCAGATCAAAAGGTGATAATGTAGGTACTAATGACTACAAAAGGCATCCGTTTGGGTGCTGTAATCCTGGGCGGCTGAGGTCCGAAACAAAATTAAATGGCGTTGAGGCTACGATATTGCTTTAAAAATCGATTTATTTTGGCGCAATACAACTTTTTTTCAAAGTGAACCTTGTGAGGCGCTTTTTATTCTAATACCGTTCTGATACAACATTAATGACTTTTTGCTAGAGCCCTTAGACCTCCTTAATCCGTCCCTGTCGCAAAAGCCGTTCTAAGCGAACGTCTACTAACTATAAACTACCTCCCTGCCAAATATTAAGATTAGAGCACAAAAAATGAAGGACTTTCATACAAACTTCCGAGATCCCTTAGACCTCCTTAATCCGGCCCTGTCGCAAAATCCGTTCTCACCGAACGTCTACTAAATATTAACTACCTCTCTGCCAAATTTCAAGCTTGTAGCACAAACATTGAAGGACTTTCATACAAACTTGCGAGATCCCTTAGATCTCCTTAATCTAGCCCTGTCGCAAAATCCGTTCTTAGCAAACGTCTACTAACTATTAATTAACTACCTGCTAAATTTCAAGTTTGTAGCACAAAAAATGAGGGACTTTCATACAAACTTGCGAGAGCCCTTAGACGTCCTTAATCCGGCCCTGTCGCAAAATCCGTTCTTAGCGGACGTCTACTAACTATAAACTACCTCCCTGCCAAATTTCATCTTTATACGTCAAGCGGTTTTCGATACAGATGAGTGAGTGACCTTTCGCTTTTATATACATATTTAAATTTTGTAGTGATGATCTTGATATACCTACTACATTAATGACTTCTTCAGGATAAGAAATAAATAAGACCCTAACTATTAAGTTTTCGTAATAAACGTGCCAGAAACGTTCAATTGGTTGTATGAAAAATATTGAACAGTTAGAGCAATCCAGGCGACGTTCAATGTCTGGCCATGTATCTGGAGTCATTTGCACTGCAAAGGCAAGTCCGTGGGCGTTATTGGTAGTCGGGATTTAATTTAGTAAATAACTGATAGTGCATTGTGATGCAATAAAAAAAACCGGCCAAGTGCGAGTCGTACTCACACGCACACAGGGTTCCGTAGCACCAAATATAATAAAAAGATTTTGACTGCTTATTCGTATGATGCATTGTATTACATTCAACAGCAAACCTAAATTTGTTTTTCATAGTATGTCAATGAAAAACAAAGTTAATGCTGCAGTTTGATGAAAAAGTCAAGTTTTATGTAAACATCAAATCTTATTCAAACCAATTTTCGTTGAAAGTTTTTTTGACGTTCTATAATCCTACATTTTTTCAGAAGTTTCCTCCTCTTACTTTAGAAATTAAAGGTACAAACGTCCACAAACACAAGCGTGTGAACGGGGTGTTATGGCACGTTTACACGCTTGCGGAGGCTTGGCAAACGTCCACAAGCTCCAAGCCTTTACAAACGCTTGGATGCCATTTACACGCTTGCGAGTGCGTTAGTGTGTTCCGGACAGGCAAGCATGGCAGACGTAGACGTTGAAGTTGTGTCGACTATTGCTTTGACATATTTTTATTTAAAATATAAACAAAACAAAGGAAGCGAAAAGTTCGGAAGGGAAGATGGTGGATGTTAAAAATCCATAGAAACGTCTGTTTAATGTACTACACAGTTTACCACCTGCAACCTGCGACCAAACATCTGCAACTTTCTTTTTGTCTTTATGGTTACCGTCCTTCGGATTCTAAATGCACGGTACACTTTCATAGGCCTCGAGAAAGGCCATAATCGCGTCGTTAGACCAATCACTACTCATGTCGTAGCGTAAAACTTTTTAGTTTTATGCTACGATCCGTTCGGTGTGAGCTTGTCACCCACCAACGTGTAAATACGTCGTAAGCTTCTTTTGCTCTGTGTTCAAAAACCGACACTAGTCCGGATCGGCGATAGACCCACGCAAGCTAAGCCTAACACCCCTAACAACGTTCACTCGCTTGTGTTTGTGGACGTTTGGGAAGCCTCGGCAAGCGTGTAAACATGGCATTAGGTTTGTCTTTGGCCGATCCTGGAAGAGTGGACACGGAGGCGACATGGGACATTGTCCTTCCGTCTGGTGCAGGTGTTGTCAGGGTATGGCTACTTTGGCAAATACCTGCACAAAGTGGCCAGTGGTGGATTACTAATATGTTCGTTGAAGTTTAAGTTGTCATCTATTATTACACCCAGGTATTTAACGGATTTAAATTTATTCATATGTGGACAGTTACAAGTTAAGGCTATTTGTTGAGGACAAGAATGTGCGATTATTCTATGTGATGGGATTGGAGTGTTCCGTAATGAAAAAGTTAGATAAAAGGTTTTAGTGGTATTTAGAGTTAGAAGGTTTGAGGCGAGCCAGTGGCAGACCGTGTTGAAGCCTTCCTGGGCATATTTAAAGACTTCGTCCCAGGTGTCTCCATAGAAGGTAAGAGCTGTTGTGTCATCAGCGTATGAGGTAATTTTGAAGTTTTGGAGATTAAGTTTGCAGAGGTTATTTATATAGCATAGGAAAAGCAAAGGTCCCAATATACTGCCTTGGGGGACTCCGAAGATCACCGAGCTCTCCTCGCTTACAGTATCGCCTATCCTTACCCTTTGCGTGCGATTTTTAAGGTAGTCATTAAAAAGGAGCAGTTCTGATCCTCTTATACCCATGTTTTCTAGCTTTGCCAAAAGTTTATCAAAAGAAACTGTGTCAAAGGCCTTTGCAAGGTCTAGGAAAATTGTCAGGCATTTCTTTTTCTCATCCAATTTCGTTGCGATGAATTCGGTAAAGTTGTGTACCACATCGTCTGTCGATTTTCCCGGTCTAAAGCCATACTGGGCATCCGCAAGTAACTTCTTTTTTCTTTTAAAAAAAAAAAAAAAAATTGTGAGCCTTCTATTAATAATCTTTTCCAAGATTTTAGACAGCGATGGTAGGAGTGAAATTGGACGATAATTATTGACACAGTCTCTTCTACCACTCTTGTGTATGGGAATAACTATAGATTGCTTGAGAGCATCGGGAAACACACCCTGCCTAAAACAGTTATTAAAAAGCTCCGTGAGTGGGGGCGCTATGTATTGCTTAATTAGTTTCAGAACTCTATTCGAAATACCATCCCAGCCTGTGCTGCAGTCCGATTTCAGGTTCTCAATTATACAAGCAACCTCCTCACAGTCAGTGTCTAAGAGAACAAAGGTCGAACAATGAGCACTGTGAGAATTAGTGTCGGGAAACGGTTGAGCCGTCGGTATGGTATTCGCTAACTGGGCGCCTATATTTGCGAAGAAGCTATTTATTGCGTTACTAGATTGGATAGGCGTTTGTTCTAGCGTAAGTAGTTCATGGTATATTTGTTTTGTTTTGTTTATGTTTGTTATTTTTTTAATACTACTCCAGAGCTTCTTGTTATTATTTCTGGCCAGCTCAAGTTCATGTTTTTCATATTGTCTTCTACACTGCTTTATTATCCAATTGCAGAAATTTCTGTACCTCTTATAAGTAGTTGCAAGTACTTGATTATTAGGTTCTTTTTTTAATTTAAAATGCATCCTATCACGGTTTCTGATACATCTGAGTAAACCTACTGTGATCCATGGCTTTAATGTTACTTTGTTACGAGGAATTTTGATTTTGATTGAATTTGTAAGTATTAACTGTTGAATTTGTTGTATGAATAAAGTAAAAGAGATGTTTGGATCTTGATCTTGCAGTATCTGGCTAAAATCGATATTTTTACATTCCGCAATGATATTATTGTAATTTATTTTTTCGAAGTATTTTTTGTTCGATAAGCTATTGTTGTTTTTAGTTTCCAGACAGAAAAGTACTGCTTCGTGGTCGGTTATGGCCGAGTTAAGTATAAGCGATAATGGGGGTAACTTTGTTTTAATAATGACGTGATCAATACAGCTTTTAGATCTAGTTGGAATGTCATATGCAGAGATTAAACCGTGGAAAGTCAATAATTCGATATAGCGGGACACGTTTTGATTTGAGTTAAGTATATTTATGTTTATGTCGCCAATGATAAGGATATTTTTAAAGGATGATAACTCAGATATTAGTTTGTCCAATAAATTTAGGAAATTCTCAATATTTTTGAAACAGTGCGGTCTGTATAATGCAATTATAGCAGTGTCATTAAGGCCTTTTTTAATTACCAAACAATTCGCATCGCTGAACATGGGTTCATCTACCTGAAATTTCAGATGTTTACTAGTATAGATAACGAGTCCGTCATTTTGGTTGTAGTGTTGTTTAGTGGTGCTAAAAGAATCGTAGTCATCTTTAGAAGGCAAGCTGTGCGCACAGGACAACCAACATTCTGATAGAATGAGAATATCACAGTTTACCTTTATTCGTTTTAGTAGGATACATAAGTTATCATAATTTTTGTTGATACTGCGAATGTTTTGGTGGAGAATTTTAGTGTATAATTTAGGGTTTTTAATTATATTTTCACTTTGTTCAGGCTGACAAATAACTGGTTCGCTTATATTGAAGTTATCTAAATTGTTGATTATGTTGTTTACGTCCGAGAATTTTAAAAGAGGAAAAAATAAGGATCAGTTGTGATGTGGGTATTTTACTATAAGATGTATGATTGCCTGGGGCAGCAAAGCCGAGTTGCGTGCAATATATTGGTTTTGTGAACATTATTTTACCATTGGCGTTATCGTAAAACATATTTAGTTTAGTACGTAGGTTAGACATAGAAGTATTATGTTGTGCTAGTGTGAATGTGTAGTATGCGGGAAGTTGTAGGTGTGAGTTTGTGTAGAAGTTCTTATAAATTAGTGACACGCAGAGATTTTTTACATTTAGACAAGTTTTAACATACATATCTGAGCCATAATATGAAAAATAGTTCAGAAATTGGACCAATCGGAATCTAGTTATAAAAATTAGTCATTTAATGTTTTGTTTACGTAAATTAGTGAGATCTTGTTCGTTCTTTAGTCTAATAGATTGTTCGCCTTCTTTCTTCCGTAAGTATATAGTACCAGGGGTCGTCCAACAATACTTGAACCCGTTTGCTGATGCAAAGTCTCTTGCGAGGAAGTGCAGTTTTTTCATTTTAGGAGTTAGGTAGTCCGATAAATATATATTTGCTGATGGGCCAGCGAACTTGATGTGAGTAGTGTTCAATTTATTATTTGTATTGTCTTTATTAAATGCCTTGTATGATGCAATTACTTCATAGCCGTACCGGCACTCGTGCGGGCTGGTTGTGTGCAGCGACCATTTAATTATGAAACTTTCAACATTGTGTACGTCATGCCTTCCTACAGTTATTAAAAGGAATTTTGGAAAAGCAGACTGGACTTCATATAAAAAATATCTGGAGGAAAAATTTCAAAATTTATGTCTACCGAATGACCCACAAAAAGCGTACGATTCATTTTTAGATATTCTTAATGACGGTGCTAATAAATTCATTCCGATGTTTAAATTTAATCAAAACCCTACTTCAAATTGTTCATCAGTTGATCACACTACATCGTCTAGTGAAATGTGGCGCAAAATGAGATGGTTGAAAGGTTACCGTTCGCCTAGACATTTTGTGGACGCTCAAAGTGCCACAAATCTTTTAAATTCCTTAGCACCCGATTATGTATCCCCATCGACCCCTATCGTTCACCATAGTAACCCTACACTAGAATGTGAGATCTCTATTCAGGAGCTAGATAAATGTATCAAATCTAAGGATACATCTCCTGGATACGACGACATATCTTATTCTATGATTAAGAATTTACCTGATATAGGTAAATCTGTATTACTTTCTTTACATAACTACTTTTTTAGTCACAGTTTTGTTCCCGATCAGTGGCGCGACATTTGTATTGTACCTATTCCAAAACCTGGTCGTGACCCTATTAATGTTTCTTCACTCCGTCCTATATCATTACTGTCGTGCATATGCAAAATTTTCCATTATGTTCTATACCGAAAATTGGAATGGTTTTTTGAAAAAAGTAACACGTTTTCTGTGAACACAGTTGGATTCCGTAGGGGTAGATCGTGTTTAGACGGGTTAAGCTGCCTAATCACCACAATTCAAACTGGTTTTTCCGAGGGTTGTTCCACTATGGGTTGTTTTTTAGATATAGATAATGCGTACAATAATGTCAATAATTTTGTTTTAATTAATATTTTAGATAGTTTTAAAGTTGGGGCCCGTATCTGTAGATATCTTTGGAACTTTCTCCATAGAAGAGTACTCAAAATAAGAATTGGTAATAGTTTTGTTAGCAGACATTCGGGTACTGGTTTGGCTCAGGGTGATCCGTTATCCCCAATATTATTTAATATAGTAACGTCTCATATTTGTAAGCGTGTGCAAAACAATATTTGTATATCCCAGTACGCGGATGACTTCGCTATATACGTGCAGTGTTCTTCTGTAAGTGAGGGCCAACGCAAGACCCAGTCGGCACTTGATCTCATGAACAGCATGTTGACACAAGTAGGATTAAATATTTCCCCCTCTAAAAGTAAAATCTGTTTTTTTAGTAGAGGTTTTAGAAGGCCAGTCATTGAAATATGTTTGAACGGGACTTTGTTAGAGATAGTAGATCATGTCAAGTACCTAGGATTGTGGCTGGATAGAAGCCTTCGATGGAAAAAACATATTGGATTAATATTTTTAGGGTTTTAGTGGGACCTGGGTGGGGTGTTCATCCCAACCACTTAAGAAGACTGTATATTTCCCTTATTCGTAGCCGTATCGACTTCGGTAGCTTTTTACTGGACAATAGCGCCGACACCCATTTAACTAAACTGGACAGATTGCAAAACATTTGCTTGCGGTTAATTGGTGGGTTTATCAAAAGCACTCCGATCCACGTGATGGAATCAGAATTAATATTGCCTCCTCTTTTCATTCGCCGCCGATATTTAGCTGGTAAATTTTATTTAAAATCTAAGTGTTACCGTTTTCCTTTAATAGATTTACTAGATAAACTACATGGTCTTTGTTCCAATAATACTTATTGGAGAAATAAGAAAAAGCCACTGTTAGTTTTGTCTCACAATGTTCTAAACCAGGAACAAATGTACTGTAGCAATAAAATTGGCATGTTTTCCATGGACACTTGGGTCAGCAATATGGACTTATCAGATATTGTAAAGCCTAGTCTAGATTCAGTAGATAAACCTAAGCATTGTTATAATATACATAATCTTAGAACAATATGTTGTACATCTCTGAATACACAGTACTCTGGCTTTTACTGTATGTACACGGACGGTTCTAGGCACGAGAATTACTGTGGCGCAGCTTTTTTCGATTCACAAATAGGTGCTTCTTTTAAATTCAAAATTTTATCCAAAGTGCATTTAGAGCTAATTGCTATAGCTGAAGCTTTGGCTTATGTCGAATCTTTGGACGGTGATCGATTTGTCATTTTCACTGACTCAAAAAGTGCTCTTCTCAATCTGATAAGATGCACGAGTACTTCTCCTTTTAGGGGGCTTCCACTGGCATACAATATATTAAGAAATATTACTGATTTTGTTGCCAAACGTAAAAGAATTGTATTGCAGTGGATTCCATCTCACGTTGGACTGGAGGGAAATGAGATGGTTGACCGTTTGGCAAATGAAGCAGGGTCTGATGGAGAAATGTATACTTGTTATCCTTGGCATACTGAACTCTTACCCTTGGTTAGAGACAGATGTATTCAATCATGGTCAGAATACTTTGATGAAAGGTCTTTGACTAGGGGTATCTGGTACAGAACGATTCAGCCATTTCTTCCACGAGTGCTTTGGTTCAGCGAGGGCAGGATGAGCAGGCAAGAAGTTGTGACGGCTTTGAGGCTCCGATCCGGTCACGTACCGCTCAATAGCTTCGCATATATGATGCGCAAAGTAGGTTCACCAAATTGTGCTATCTGTGGAGTCATTGAAGATGTGCATCATGTCCTGGCGGAGTGTGCGCGTGTGGGAGTCCAAAGGCGTCAAGCTTTTGTCAATACTTTTAATGTAGGCTTTTATAATAGCGTTCTCGCCTCACCATTGTCCGACGAGGCTAGAACACTTTATTATATTATTATTATGGTTATAAGGTTGCGGGTAGGCTAGTTTAGTATAGGGAGGATATTTTAGGGAGTATAGAATGGATTAGTTTGGGTTGGGGGTTGGGTTTTGGGGTTTGGATGGGGACTACGTGCGTCGACTGACCAGGGACTTAGCTAGCTAGCCTGAGTAAAGCCTCCACAACGACCGCGTCTCGATGCTGCTGGCCGTCTTCAGGTTGTATTCGACGACCGTTTTAGTAGGCGCATCCATCGCTCTCTTTGCAAAGCGGCCTGTGGCGTCATCGGCGTCGTCGGTGTAATAGACGCAACTGACTGTATGTCTCGACACCGCCACTACCGCGTGAGAGATGCTGTCGTGGATTTGGAGTCTCCTGGACTTGGTGTTGATGATAATCACGCTGTCGAAGGTCAAACCCTGGGTCTCGTAGATGGTAAGAGTTCGCGACCCTTCGCCGGACCCGTATCCCTGGCCGACAAGAGAAGCTTTCTCCTCTTGCGTATGAACCAGGAATAGGGTGTTTTGGGCAGTGTTCGGTATTTGCGCTCCCGTGTACCCTTTGACGCTCAGTGAGTGGACTCGCGACAGCGACGACTTAGAGGAGTATATACCGGAGTATATCTCGCTGAGTGCGAAAGCCACATCCATCGGATTGCGGTGCGTGCAAAGTAGCTGCTGGGTGATGCCAGTCACCATGTTTGGACGGGTATACCTTAACTCGAAAAGGTTCTCTCTTTCCAAAAATGGTAGCTGGTTCACGTCTCCGATGAGGACAACCTCGCTTGCTCCCGACAACTTTACTGCCATGACTATGGCCCCAAAATGGTCCATAAGAGCCTCGTCTACCGTTAGGCGGTAGCATTTCTCTTCATTTTTGAACCCGTTGACTAAGATTGAGGCCATAGTGCGCACCTTTGTCTTTACTCGGTCTCCCAAGCGGTGCGCAAGCTTCTCTCTGAGATCTTTGGCAGCTTCGGTCGTCGTGGTGGCTACAACGTCTTTCTCCCCATCGAAGTGTTTCACCACCCAGGTTGTCTTGCCGCAATCCGGAACTCTGTTTACCCACTTGATATTGGGTACCGTCCAATGTTCCTGTGGTGCTGTTTTATCAGGGATCCCGGAGATGGACGATTTGTGGCACTTTGAGCGTCCACAAAATGTCTAGGCGAACGGTAACCTTTCAACCATCTCATTTTGCGCCACATTTCACTAGACGATGTAGTGTGATCAACTGATGAACAATTTGAAGTAGGGTTTTGATTAAATTTAAACATCGGAATGAATTTATTAGCACCGTCATTAAGAATATCTAAAAATGAATCGTACGCTTTTTGTGGGTCATTCGGTAGACATAAATTTTGAAATTTTTCCTCCAGATATTTTTTATATGAAGTCCAGTCTGCTTTTCCAAAATTCCTTTTAATAACTGTAGGAAGGCATGACGTACTCAATGTTGAAAGTTTCATAATTAAATGGTCGCTGCACACAACCAGCCCGCACGAGTGCCGGTACGGCTATGAAGTAATTGCATCATACAAGGCATTTAATAAAGACAATACAAATAATAAATTGAACACTACTCACATCAAGTTCGCTGGCCCATCAGCAAATATATATTTATCGGACTACCTAACTCCTAAAATGAAAAAACTGCACTTCCTCGCAAGAGACTTTGCATCAGCAAACGGGTTCAAGTATTGTTGGACGACCCCTGGTACTATATACTTACGGAAGAAAGAAGGCGAACAATCTATTAGACTAAAGAACGAACAAGATCTCACTAATTTACGTAAACAAAACATTAAATGACTAATTTTTATAACTAGATTCCGATTGGTCCAATTTCTGAACTATTTTTCATATTATGGCTCAGATATGTATGTTAAAACTTGTCTAAATGTAAAAAATCTCTGCGTGTCACTAATTTATAAGAACTTCTACACAAACTCACACCTACAACTTCCCGCATACTACACATTCACACTAGCACAACATAATACTTCTATGTCTAACCTACGTACTAAACTAAATATGTTTTACGATAACGCCAATGGTAAAATAATGTTCACAAAACCAATATATTGCACGCAACTCGGCTTTGCTGCCCCAGGCAATCATACATCTTATAGTAAAATACCCACATCACAACTGATCCTTATTTTTTCCTCTTTTAAAATTCTCGGACGTAAACAACATAATCAACAATTTAGATAACTTCAATATAAGCGAACCAGTTATTTGTCAGCCTGAACAAAGTGAAAATATAATTAAAAACCCTAAATTATACACTAAAATTCTCCACCAAAACATTCGCAGTATCAACAAAAATTATGATAACTTATGTATCCTACTAAAACGAATAAAGGTAAACTGTGATATTCTCATTCTATCAGAATGTTGGTTGTCCTGTGCGCACAGCTTGCCTTCTAAAGATGACTACGATTGTTAGGTTAGGTTAGGTTAGGTTAGGTTAGGTTCCCCACCGAAGGTGTCTCCACGTTGTCGTCGTGGTGGGGCTTGAGTGTCTCAATGATCTTGGAGTTTTCCCATTCCAAGTGAGAGACCAGACTAAGAGAGACACACACGCCGGAGTCGCTTCAGACTCTTGCGAGGGGTGCCCTGTCCGTCGTCCCGGGCAGTGCGCGATTCACGCTCCGAGTCATCGGAGTGTGAATATGGGGAGGGACACATCGTGTACCGTGCGATGGCTCACGGAGCGGGCTCATAGGACGGTACGTGATTGGCGATTCACTCCTCGGGGTCCCCGGGGAGTGAATCGGGGTCGGGGATATTCCTTCATATGCCACGCGACGGACCATCGTTGCGGGGCATATGTTGGGATGTAATATTGTCGCCCTCTGGTACGCGTCTGCCCATCAGACGTGACTGTGAGGGCGATAGACTAGTCATAAGGGGGGGGGGGGGGGGAAACGATGTTGAGAAGGGAGACAGGGACCACACCCTTCAAAGGAAAAAACAAAATGAAAAAGACGATTTGGAAGATATTACCCCAGGGCGGTACCAGCTGCTCAGCAGCTGGAGAATCCGCCACGATCCCTTCGGGATCGTCAAGCCCCTCGTATTCTGGGGGGGGCAACAAACGTCTTCCGCTTGCCAATGGCAACGAGAGCCGAGGAGGCTCATCGAGATCGAGGTCTTTTGAAGACCTCATCTCTTTTAATTATAACCAAGGACGGGTCGAGCGCCACGCGTCGGACGCAGTGTCGGACTCTGGCACTGCGTCACTGAGGCCAGGAGCGGAGGCTCCAGCGGAGCCTCGCGTGGTTTTGGAGAGGGTGGGTGGTATGTCGTCTACCTTCGACAACACACCCACCCTTTCGCAAGCCGTTGCGGCCGCTCCCTCCAAGTTTTGGGGGAAGCGGCCGCGTGTCTGTGGGTCGGACGCGGGTTCGGCGGGTTTGTCCTCTAGCGAGGAGAACCTGCCGGCCCCCAAGGTGTCGACAACCAGGAGGGGCAGAGGACGCGGGTTGCCTTCCGGGGCAAACACTCCGGCACCGTCACGTGACACTCGGGGCCGCTTCCTGAAGCGCCCTGATACGCCGATGGCCAGCGGAGTTAGCGACTCCGACGGCTCAATGCATGTGGAGCAGGGTGATGCCGAGGCCTCCATCGCTTTGCTCAGCACAAAGGCCGAGCTCAGTGCCGCGAGGAGAGAGGGCCGGAAGGCCATCGCGACCGACGAGGTCGCTGAGTTGGCTCGACGGGCAAGGGAGAGGCGGATGCAGACCACCGCAGCTCCTGAAGGCTTGACGGCAGAGGCCCTTAGCCGCCAAGTTTTGGACGGCGTGGACGTCGTCCTGAAGGTAGCCACGAAATCTGGCAACCTGAAGGGGACGTTCACGCGGGCCCTAAAAGAGGCGGCGGACGGGATCAAGGAGGCGGTGGACGTCCTCCTTGACCGCACGATCTCGGAGGAGACGGTGAAGCTCCGAGAGGAAAATCACCGTCTCCAAACGAGGATGGAGGAGCTCCAGCGGGAGGTCAGCGCCCTGAGGGCAGACTTCAGCCGGCAGCAGGGTGCGACGACTGCGGACAGTCGTGCTCTGCCACAGAACGGGTCTTTGGGGGAAGACCAGTTCAACCGGCTGTTGAGCATTATGACCGCCCGCCTGGACAGCCTAGAGCCCAGGCTCAACCCCCCTGTTCGCCTTCGTCCGCCGCTGGCGGCAGATAAGCGAAGGAAGGAGGCGGAGCCCGCTCCAGCAACAGCTGGGCCAACGTGGGCACAGGTGGCTAAAGCGCCACCTGCGCCAAAAAAGCCCACGCAGGCGCCCAAAAAGCCCACGCAGGCGGGCAAAAAGGCCGTGAAGGGGACGAGTAACGCCACTGAAGGGAGCAGCTCGTCCCCCAAAGAAAAAGAGGGTGCCTGGAGGACGGCCGAGAGCCGGAAAAAGAGGCGGAAGAGGGGCCGCAAGGCCAAGAACGCGCCGGGCTCCAAGGGGCAGGCCCCGAAAATCCGCGTCCCTCGCTCCGAGGCTGTAGTGGTCACACTGCAGCCCGAAGCCAAGGAGAGGGGCGTTACGTACCAAAAAATACTGGCAGAGGCGAGGGGCAAGCTGGTCTTTGCCGATTTTGGCACCCCGGATGGCTTCCGTTTTAGAACGGCAGCCACGGGGGCCAAGATGTTCGAGTTGGCGGGGACCAGCAGTGCCGAGAGGGCGGACTCTCTAGCTGCAAAGCTGAGGGACGTCCTCAACCCCGAGGAGGCCCGGGTGTCCAGACCCATCAAGACGGCTGAGGTGCGCGTCGATGGGCTGGACGACTCTGTTTCCCCGGAGGAGGTGGTGGTGGCCATAGCCCGGAGCGGTGGATGCACGCCAGAAAATGTGCGGGCGGGCGAAATCCGCGTCAACGCTGGAGGGCTGGGCACCATCTGGGTGCGGTGCCCAGTAGCTGCGGCAAGGAAAGTTGCCGACGCGGGACGTCTCCTGGTGGGCTGGGTGTCAGCGAGAGTTAAACTCCTGGCACCCAGGGCCATGCAGTGCTACCGGTGCCTGGAGAAAGGGCACGTCCGGGCCCAGTGCACTAGCGAAGCAGACCGCAGCGATTTGTGTTATCGCTGCGGTCAGCCCGGCCATAAGGCGTCCCAGTGCTCCGCGGAGCCAAACTGCAGCCTCTGTGCGGCTGCAGGAAAGTCCGCGGGGCACAGAACTGGCGGCAACGCTTGCGGCGCGCCCAGAAAGCGCAGCAAGCGTTGGACCAAGGCTGCGGGGGCCGCACCCCCTAGCACCTCTTCGGCCGACTCCCGGCCTGTGGTTGGACGAGGCGCCGGGGAAATGGACTGCCAGTGATGGCGCTCCATTTCCTCCAGGCGAATATCAACCACTGCACCAGAGCTCAGGATCTCTTGGTCCTGAGCATGGCGGAGTGGTCGGTAAATGTGGCGGTGGTCGCTGAGCCGTATTTTGTCCCCCCCCGAGATAACTGGGCAGGGGATCTGGACGGCCTGGTGGCCATCATCGGCGCGACTCTTGTCGACGTGTCCCGGGGTCACGGTTGGGTTGCCGCCCTTGTGAACGGGATCGTCACGATCGGGGCATACTTTTCGCCCAACAGGAGTCTCGCCGACTTCGAGAGTTTCCTTGTCGAGTTGGGAGCCGTCGTCGGCCGGTCTCATCCTCGGCCCATTTTGCTTCTCGGTGATCTGAACGCCAAATCTGCGGCGTGGGGATCCCCGGTCACAGACCCGAGAGGCGATGTGCTAGAGGAGTGGGCCGTTACGACGGGCCTGGCTGTCTTAAATCGGGGTTCGGCCTACACGTGTGTGCGACAGCGGGGCGGATCCATTGTGGACGTGTCGTTCGCTAGTCCCGCTGTCGCGCACCGCGTTCGTGATTGGCACGTGGAAGCGGAGGTGGAGACGCTATCGGATCACCGATACATACGCTTCGACGTCTCCACCCAGACCGCTGAAGGTCGTAGCCAATCGGCCCCCCGAAGAGACGGCCCGCGTTGGGCGCTGAAACGCCTCGACAGGGAGGCTCTCGAGGAAGCCACTATCGTTCAAGCTTGGATCCGGGAGTCGGCTACCGTCGGTCCCGTCGACGTCGAACAGGAGGCGCAGTGGTTTAGCGACGCGATGACGCAAATCTGCGACGCGTCCATGCCACGCGTCTCCTCTCTGTCCGCAAGGCGCCGCGTGTACTGGTGGTGCGTCGAGGTAGAGCGGCTGCGCGTCGAGTGCGCAGACGCCAGACGCCCGTACACGCGATGTCGGAGGAGACGTCTGCGGGATCCCGACGAAGAAGCCGCGCTGTATGAGGTGTACCGCGCGGCGAAGGAGGCTCTGTGGCTGGCCATCGGCGAGTCAAAGACGCGCTCCAGAGAGGAGCTGCTGGCGACCCTAGACGGCGATCCGTGGGGGCGCCCTTACCGCACGGTCCGAGGGAAACTTCGGCCGTGGGCGCCCCCGCTAACGGAAGGTCTCGAGCCGCAGTTTCTGGAGCGAGTGGTCTCGGCTCTCTTCCCTGAGAGAGCCGAGTACGAGCCACCGTCGATGGCTCTGCCCACAGCTGCAGAGTCGGAAGAAGAAGAGGAGAGCGAAACCGTCCCAGAGGTGACACAGGCGGAGATGAGCGTGGCCGTGATGCGGCTCCGGGCAAAAAACACTGCTCCGGGGCCCGACGGAGTGCCAGGTCGCGCTCTAGTCCTCGCCCTGAAGGAGCTGGAGCCCCCACTGAGGGGACTCTTCTCGGCGTGCCTTGAGCGGGGCCAGTTCCCTAGCAGGTGGAAGACTGGTCGACTGGTCCTGCTCAGGAAGGCGGGGCGCCCAGCGGATTCGTCGTCGGCTTATCGGCCCATAGTGTTGCTGGACGAGGCGGGCAAGATGCTCGAGCGTGTAATCGCAGATCGCCTCGTCAGCCACTTGTGTACAGAGGGGCCGAACCTGGCCGACAGCCAGTTTGGCTTCCGGCGTGGGCGCTCCACCATCGACGCCATCATGAGGGTGAGAGTCCTGGCGGAGGAAGCGGTGTCCCAGGGTGGGGTGGTGCTGGCGGTGTCCTTGGACATCTCCAACGCGTTCAACACCCTGCCCTGGGGTTGCATTAGGGAGGCCCTGCGATACCATCGAGTGCCTTCCTACCTCCGCAACATTGTGGGGGCTTATCTGTCTGGAAGGTGTGTCACCTACATGGGACGCGACGGCACGGGCCGTCGCGAGATGTCGTGCGGTGTTCCGCAGGGGTCGGTTCTGGGCCCACCCCTGTGGAACATCGGGTACGACTGGGTTTTGCGGTGCGAGCTCCCGCCGGGAGTGGACCTGACGTGTTATGCGGACGACACGCTGGTCACTGCTCGGGGGAGCTCGTACAGGGAGGCAGCGTTGCTGGCTACGGCTGCGGTCTCACAGGTGGTGAGCCGCATACGACGCCTGGGCCTGGAAGTGGCCCTCAACAAGTCGGAGGCCATTGCTTTTCATGGCCCCCGACGGGCGCCGCCGTTGGGATCACACATTGTGGTCGGTGGGGTCCGGATCGCTGTCGAGTCAACCATGAAGTACTTAGGATTGGTGCTCGACAGCCGTTGGGACTTCGGCCCCCACTTTCAGCGGCTGGTGCCCAAGTTGATGGGCGCGGCGGGCGCGCTGTCAACGCTGCTTCCCAATCTGGGGGGCCCGAGCACCGCCTGTAGGCGGTTGTACGTGGGGATCGTGCGATCGATGGCCCTTTACGGGGCCCCGATTTGGGCGACAGACCTGACGGCCCGCACTATCGCTGTTCTGCGCAGACCGCAGAGAGCGATGGCCGTCAGGGTCATACGGGGATATCGCACGATCTCCTACGAGGCGGCTTGTGTACTGGCCGGATCCCCGCCGTGGGACCTGGAGGCGAAGACCCTCGCGACACTGCACCAGTGGCGCGAGGAGGCCAATGATCGGGGCGAGAGGCTGGTGCAGCGACAGATCACGCTGTACCGGTCTCAGCTCCGACAGGTCATGGTGGCGGAATGGCGGGGGAGGCTAGAGCTCCCTACCGCCGGCCTCGACACGGTCGAGGCGATCCGGCCAGTACTCGACGACTGGCTCGGGAGGAAGCACGGCTCCCTGACGTTTCGGGCGACGCAGGTGCTCTCGGGGCACGGCTGCTTCGGGAAGTACCTGTGTCGCATAAGCAGGGAGCCGGACGCCCGGTGCCATCACTGCGTCCACTGTCCGGAGGACACGGCGCGGCATACGCTGGCCGAGTGCGCCGCGTGGGATGAGCCGCGCCGTGCGCTCGTTACGGAGGTAGGAGGAGACCTGTCGCTGCCGACCGTCGTTCGCTCGATGGTCGGCAGCGCAGAGTCCTGGGACGCGGTGGTGTCCTTCTGCGAAACCGTCATGTCGCAGAAGGAGGCTGCGGAAAGGGAGAGGGAGATGACGAGCTCCCGCCCATCCCGCAGCAGACGCACCGGGCGTCGGCAGAGGGCGGACAACGCCCTCTTCCGGCCCCCCTAAATAGGTCCAGGGGCGACGGATTCGGGGACATCCGTCGCCCCCGATCACACTGGACCCGAGACGGCGGCGCGTAGTGTTCCACGCGCGCCTCTCTCAGACGTAACGGGGGGAGTTTTACACCTCACTCCCCCCCGGGACGAGGCCCGCAGGTCAGGCGGGCCGGCACTAGTCTGGGGCAGCGGAAGTCGCATCAGATCCCGTTGCCCCCCGACGCAAGTGTGCGAGGGAACACCGCTGAGTTTTAGTGGGTATACTGTCATACACCGACAGGAGTCCCACATACCCCGTCTCGTCCCCCGACGAACGGGCGGGCATGCATAAAGCATTTCTCAGCGAAAAAAAAAAAAAAAAAAAAAAAAAAAAAAAAAAAAAAAAAAAAAAAAAAAAAAAGGTTAGGTTAGGTTAGGTTAGGTTAGGTTAGGTTAGGTTAGGTTAGGTTAGGTTAGGTTAGGTTAGGTTAGGTTAGGTTAGGTTAGGTTAGGTTAGGTTAGGTTAGGTTAGGTTAGGTTAGGTTGGGGGATCCCCCACAGCGCATACTTCCTCGCAGTATCCCCTGGGCAACGCCGTGTCTGACCACCGTAACGGAGTGGCAGACCGGTGGCTAAAGTGCGCTGTGCATCGAAGGCGAATTACGAAGATGTCGAATTCGAATTTTAATTTTAAAAATAAAAACATGCGGGACGCCTCCGGGCGTTTCGTGTCGAATCGCTCGTCCCTGGGCGATTTAAACGGCCCTTATCAGGGCCAACCAAAAGGCCCTTCTCAGGGCCACACCGGCGACGCTCAAGCGTCGGATGCTGACCGCGCACCGTCTGCGGTCAGCTTTTTTAGCGGACCAGGCGAGCTGTCGGACTCCGACGAATCCAACATGGATGCGTCGGCGGCCGACAGCGACCGCCCTGGGCGGAAGAGGGCCTTCCTGAGGCCCGGGTCCGAGGGCTCCTCGGAGTCGATGGGGAGGGCGAAGAAGAAGTCGAAGTCTAAAAAGGCTTCGACTTCTTCTACGACTGGCACCCACGATGTGGGGTTGGCGGACGCCGAGCGCCAGCTCAACCTGGCCAAAAGGGCGCAGATCCAGGAAGACCTGGAGGAGAGGGTCGCGGCCAGAGAGCGCCAGGCGCAAATCGCCAGGTCGAGGGCTGGCTATGGCGCATCGAGTGTGCTGTACGCCGACCACTCCCTGGCGGAGCTGGAGCGCATGGCGCTCGAGGACAAAGAGGAGGTTCTGGAGGTCGCCTCAAAGTCCTCCAATTTGAAGGGGACCTTCCAGAAGGCCCTCAAATGCCGTGCCGCCAGCCTACACGGCATCGTCCTGGAGCTGGTCGGGCGGACGGCCACGGACGAGACGCGGCAGCTGCAGGCGAAGGTGGATCGCCTGCAGGCGGAGGTCAGCCAGCTTCATCAGAAGCTGGCTGACGCCACGGCCCGGCCTGCCCAATCCGCCCCAGCCCCGGTGGTAGGAGGCTCCTCCTTCTCCCCTGCCAACCTTGAGGACATCATCCGCAGGGTTGTCATGGAGGAGAGGGCCTTCACCAGAGCCTGCTTGGCAGGCATCGAGGACCGGCTCTTGCCGGAAAGGCGGCTCCGCCCGCCGCTTGCGGCGGACAAGAGTCGCCCACCGACGGAGTCGGAACCTGCGCCTGTGGCGGGCTCGGCGTCGGGTGCGCAGCCCCAGGCCCCGAAGCCCTCCAAGGGCAAGGGTAAGGGCAAGAGGAGCAAGGCGGCTCCTCAAACCCCGAGCCCTGCAACGGGCACGGAAGGCGCGTCTGGGTCGGCTGCCACTCCGGCGGCGGCCCCCCAGACATCGCAGGGGGTAGACGCCCTTCTTCCCTCCACCACCCCGGCCAACAAGTCGTGGACGGAAGTGGTCAGGAGGGGAAAGGGGAAGAAGCCCGCTGCAGCTGCTAAGCCTGCTGCGGCTACTCCCGCAGCCAAAAAGGCTCCTGCCGGCGGGAGGAAGCTGGTTCCTCCCAAAACCGCGGCCGTCGTCGTGACTATCACCCCGGCGGCCGTGGAGCGGGGCGAGACGTACGAGTCCGTCCTAAGGCGGGCTCGTACCAATGCTGATCCCTCCCAGCTGGGGATCAGCAACATTACGTGCCGCCGAACCCTAACCGGAGCTCGAATCTTCGAGTTCTCGGGGGAGCGGCGGCACACGAACGCAGACCTCTTCGCAACAAAGTTGCAAGAGGTCATCGCGGATGCGGCGACGGTCGGCAGGCCCGTCAAGACCGCAGCCTTGGAGGTGGCCGATCTCGATGATTCGGTCACCAAAGAGGATGTGGTGGCGGCCGTCGCGGCGGCTGGAGGCTGCGACGCTGGCGCGGTGAAGGGTGGAGCCGTCAGGCCCGGCCGCCGCGGCATGGGCATCATCCGCGTGGAGTGCCCGGTCGCCGCGGCTGGTGCCGTCCTTGCTGCGACCAAGGGGCGGCTGCTCGTCGGGTTCGGCTCGGCCGTGGTGCGGGCACTTGAGGACCAGCCAACGCGCTGCTTCAAGTGCTTCGCGTTCGGCCACACCCGACCCACGTGTCCCTCCAAGTTCGACTGGGGGGACACGTGCTACCGTTGCGGGCAGCAGGGACACAAAAGTGTCACCTGCCGCGCCACCGCGCAGCACTGCGCCGCGTGCGCCGCTAGTGGCCGCCCCGCGGACCACAAAATGACGGGCAGCAAGTGCAGGCCTCCCGTGAGGAAGGGCATAGTGCCGGCGCAGGTTCGCCCTGTTGCCACCGCCGCTGCCACCGCTGTCGTCGTCGCCGCTGCAGCTGCAGCTCCGGCGGCGGTAGCGGAGGAGGGAGGATCGATGTCGGAATAATGGGTTCCGACTATCGCATCCTCCAGGCGAACACCAACCACTGCAGAGCGGCCCAGGACCTGTTAGTGCAGGCCATGGCCGAGTGGTTGGTGAACGTAGCGGCGGTCGCCGAGCCCTACTCGATCCCCGGCAGCTGGCTGGGTGACGAGGACGGCTCGGTGGCATTAGCGGCGCGGTCTTCCACAGACTCCCCTCCCCTCTCGCTATTAGAGAGGGGACCGGGATACGTGGCCGCCGCATGGGGAGACTTGGCCCTTGTGGGGGTCTATTTCTCCCCAAACCGCCCACTCCGGGACTTTGAGATTTATCTCGGAGTCCTGGCCGCCGTGGTCGGCAGGGCGGTGCCGCGTCAGGTCTGCCTCTTGGGAGACCTGAATGCCAAGTCGGTGACCTGGGGCAACCCGGCCACCGACGCTCGCGGGAGGGCGGTGGAGCTGTGGGCAGCCTCCTCTGGACTCTCCCTCTTGAACAGAGGGAGCGTCCAGACATGCGTGCGGCGTCGGGGTGGCTCAATAGTGGACGTCACTTTCGCCACCCAGGCGTTGGCCGCGCGCGTGCTGAACTGGCGGGTGGACCTGGTGGAGACCATGTCGGACCACCGCTACGTGCGGTTCGACATCTCCGCCAGCGTCTCCGGAGGGATGCAGCCCGTCTCGGGGCGATCATCGTTCCCGCGGTGGGCTGTAGCCCGCCTGGACAGGGAGGCAGCGGGGGAAGCGGCGTTCCTGCGGGACTGGCTGTCGCCGCCTACCACCGGCATGGACGTGGACGAAGCGGCGGGGCGACTCAGAGAGTCTCTGACCGAGGTATGCAACCATAGCATGCCTCGGTCTAGCCGACCGCCGCCCAGACGCGCCGTGTACTGGTGGTCGACGGAGCTGGCGGGGCTTCGAGCCGCGTGCGTGGAGGCGAGGAGGGCCTACACGCGGAGCCGGCGGCGGCGTCGACGGGACCCGGCCGACGAGGACCACCTCTACGAGGTGTACGTGGAGGCGAAAATGGTCCTCGAGCGGGCCATCGCCACCGCCAGGGACTCGTCGAGAGCCGAGCTGCTGGAGGGTCTCGACAACGACCCCTACGGGAGACCATACAAGGCAGCGCGCAACAAGTTGCGCCCCTTTGGTCCCCCGGTTGCCGAGACCCTGGAGCCCTCATTTCTGGACGGGGTGGTCCAGTCCCTGTTCCCGCGCAGGGGCAACTTCGCCCCGCCAGTGATGGGCCCAGCGCTGGAGGAGGCTCCGCCGCCGCCGGACGAGGAAGCGGAGGAGGCCCCGCCTGTCACGGAGTCGGAACTTGGCGCGGCGATTCTCCGCATCCGCGCCAAGAAAACGGCTCCGGGCCCCGACGGCGTGCCTGCAAGAGTGGTGGCAATCGCCGCCGCTCAAATGCAGGAGCGGTTTCGGGACCTCTTCAGCGCATGCTTTGCGTCGGGGAGGTTCCCGAAGCCGTGGAAGGACGGGCAGCTGTGCCTCCTCCGCAAGGAGGGCCGCCCGGCAGATTCCCCCTCGGCATACCGGCCCATCGTCCTGCTCGATGAGGTCGGTAAAATGTTCGAGGGGATAATAGCTGCCCGCCTAAAGGGCCACTTGCGGGACATCGGGCCGGACTTGTCGGACGCTCAGTTCGGTTTTCGGGCTGAGCGTTCCACCGTGGACGCGCTGGCCTGCCTCAAGGGCCAGGTGAAGGAGGCGGTGGAGGCGGGGGACGGATTGTTGGCCGTGTCGTTCGACATAGCCAATGCCTTCAACTCCGTTCCCCACTCCACCATCCTAGAGGCGCTCCGATTCCACGGAGTGCCTCGATACCTGCGCCGTCTGCTGGCCAGCTACCTGGAGGACCGGGCGGTCCTCCTGGTAAATAGGTCTGGACAAGTCCGGCGATACGCCGTCGAGGCCGGCGTTCCGCAGGGGTCGGTCGTGGGACCTCTCCTCTGGAGCGTCGGCTACGATTGGCTCCTGCGGGGAGCTCTCCTCCGAGGCACGAGTGTCGTCTGCTACGCGGACGACACTCTCCTCACCGCCCGGGGGGGGAGCTTCAGGGAGGCGGCCAACTTGGCCTCGGCGGGTGGATCCTTGGTCGCGGGGAGGATCCGCCGCCTAGGACTTACGGTGGCGCTGCACAAAACCGAGGCCGTGTTTTTCCACGGACCTCGGCAGCGCCCCCCACCTGACGCCCACATCTTCGTGGAGGGCGTCAGAATCGAGGTCAAGGCCCAGATGAAATATCTGGGCCTCGTACTCGACAGCAGGTGGCGCTTCGGCCCGCATTTTAGCGGGCTGTCGTCGCGCCTGCTGAAAACCGCGGGCGCCCTCTCATGGCTGCTTCCCAACCTGGGGGGGCCCAGCGCACGATGCCGGCAATTGTACGCCGGCATCTTGAAGAGTATGGCCCTCTACGGGGCCCCTATCTGGGAGGACTCCCTCCAGAGGAGGGAGAACGCCGCCGCCTTACGGGCGCCCCAGAGGGCCATAGCTCAGCGGGCGGCGCGGGCCTACCGCACGGTGGGCTCCGCGGCAGCGTGTGCTCTGGCCGGCACCCCGCCTTGGGAACTCGAGGCGTGGGTGCTCGCCAGAGTATACGAGTGGACGGCGGGGCGGAGGGCGAGAGGGGAACGCCCCGCCCCGGAAGAGCGGGAGGCCGTCCGGCGGGAGGCGAGGGACGCCATCGTCGTCCACTGGACGCGGGACCTCGCCACCGCAGTCTTCGGCCGCCGAACCGTCGACGCGATCGGGCCGGTCCTGCGAGACTGGCTCGAGCGGTCGCACGGGTTCCTCTCGTTCCGTCTGGTGCAGGTGCTGTCCGGGCACGGGTGTTTCGGATCGTACCTGCACCGGATCGGACGGGAGGAGACGCCGTCGTGCCACGACTGTGGCGCGGCGGAGGACACGGCTCAGCACACCCTCGAGGTGTGCCCGTCGTGGACGGAGCCGCGCCGCAGTCTCACTGCGGCGATCGGACGGGACCTCTCACTCCCCGGTGTGGTTAACGCCATGCTGAGGGACGAGGGGTCCTGGGCGGCAGTCGCCTCCTTCTGTGAACACGTCATGTCCCAGAAGGAGGCGGCGGAGCGCGCGCGGGAGGTCGACCCTCACGCGGCGCCGCTCCGAAGGCAGAGGAGGGGTCGGAGAAGACGTCAGTATGACAGTCATCTCCGACTCCTGCCAGGTGGAGGCCAGCAGGCAACGGGTGCGGGGGCACCCTTGCCTGTATTGCACAGGCCTCCACCAATGCCGGACGGGAATGGCCAGGTGTTCCCGGCCATTCCCGTTGCCCACCAACCTGGGGGGCTAGCGGGGCCCGCCAGCTAGGCGGGCACGCGCCGGGAGGGTTGTGGACGTAAAGGCTGAGCCGGTTTCCCATGACCCTCCCACCACGGCGACGAGGGAACACCGCTGAGTTTTAGTGGGTATACTGTCATACACCGACAGGGAGTCCCACATACCCCGTCTCGTCCCCCGACGAACGGGCATGCATAAAGCATTTCTCAGCGCAAAAAAAAAAAAAAAAAAAAAAAAAAGGTTAGGTTAGGTTAGGTTAGGTTAGGTTAGGTTAGGTTAGGTTAGGTTAGGTTAGGTTAGGTTAGGTTAGGTTAGGTTAGGTTAGGTTAGGTTAGGTTAGGTTAGGTTAGGTTAGGTTAGGTTAGGTTAGGTTAGGTTAGGTTAGGTTAGGTTAGGTTGGGGGATCCCCCACAGCGCATACTTCCTCGCAGTATCCCCTGGGCAACGCCGTGTCTGACCACCGTAACGGAGTGGCAGACCGGCGGCTAAAGTGCGCTGTGCATCGAAGGCGAATTACGAAGATGTCGAATTCGAATTTTAATTTTAAAAATAAAAACATGCGGGACGCCTCCGGGCGTTTCGTGTCGAATCGCTCGTCCCTGGGCGATTTAAACGGCCCTTCTCAGGGCCAACCAAAAGGCCCTTCTCAGGGCCACACCGGCGACGCTCAAGCGTCGGATGCTGACCGCGCACCATCTGCGGTCAGCTTTTTTAGCGGACCAGGCGAGCTGTCGGACTCCGACGAATCCAACATGGATACGTCGGCGGCCGACAGCGACCGCCCTGGGCGGAAGAGGGCCTTCCTGAAGCCCGGGTCCGAGGGCTCCTCGGAGTCGATGGGGAGGGCGAAGAAGAAGTCGAAGTCTAAAAAGGCTTCGACTTCTTCTACGACTGGCACCCACGATGTGGGGTTGGCGGACGCCGAGCGCCAGCTCAACCTGGCCAAAAGGGCGCAGGTCCAGCAGGACCTGGAGGAGAGGGTCGCGGCCAGAGAGCGCCAGGCGCAAATCGCCAGGTCGAGGGCTGGCTATGGCGCATCGAGTGTGCTGTACGCCGACCACTCCCTGGCGGAGCTGGAGCGCATGGCGCTCGAGGACAAAGAGGAGGTTCTGGAGGTCGCCTCAAAGTCCTCCAATTTGAAGGGGACCTTCCAGAAGGCCCTCAAATGCCGTGCCGCCAGCCTACACGGCATCGTCCTGGAGCTGGTCGGGCGGACGGCCACGGACGAGACGCGGCAGCTGCAGGCGAAGGTGGATCGCCTGCAGGCGGAGGTCAGCCAGCTTCATCAGAAGCTGGCTGACGCCACGGCCCGGCCTGCCCAATCCGCCCCAGCCCCGGTGGTAGGAGGCTCCTCCTTCTCCCCTGCCAACCTTGAGGACATCATCCGCAGGGTTGTCATGGAGGAGAGGGCCTTCACCAGAGCCTGCTTCGCAGGCATCGAGGACCGGCTCTTGCCGGAAAGGCGGCTCCGCCCGCCGCTTGCGGCGGACAAGAGTCGCCCACCGACGGAGTCGGAGCCTGCGCCTGTGGCGGGCTCGGCGTCGGGTGCGCAGCCCCAGGCCCCGAAGCCCTCCAAGGGCAAGGGTAAGGGCAAGAGGAGCAAGGCGGCTCCTCAAACCCCGAGCCCTGCAACGGGCACGGAAGGCGCGTCTGGGTCGGCTGCCACTCCGGCGGCGGCCCCCCAGACATCGCAGGGGGTAGACGCCCTTCTTCCCTCCACCACCCCGGCCAACAAGTCGTGGACGGAAGTGGTCAGGAGGGGAAAGGGGAAGAAGCCCGCTGCGGCTGCTGGGCCCGCTGCGGCTGCTAGGCCCGCTGCAGCTGCTAAGCCTGCCGCGGCTACTCGCGCAGCCAAAAAGGCTCCAGCCGGCGGGAGGAAGCTGGTTCCTCCCAAAACCGCGGCCGTCGTCGTGACCATCACCCCGGCGGCCGTGGAGCGGGGCGAGACGTACGAGTCCGTCCTAAGGCGGGCTCGTACCAATGCTGATCCCTCCCAGCTGGGGATCAGCAACATTACGTGCCGCCGAACCCTAACCGGAGCTCGAATCTTCGAGTTCTCGGGGGAGCGGCGGCACACGAACGCAGACCTCTTCGCAACAAAGTTGCAAGAGGTCATCGCGGATGCGGCGACGGTCGGCAGGCCGTCAAGACCGCAGCCTTGGAGGTGGCCGATCTCGATGATTCGGTCACCAAAGAGGATGTGGTGGCGGCCGTCGCAGCGGCTGGAGGCTGCGACGCTGGCGCGGTGAAGGGTGGAGCCGTCAGGCCCGGCCGCCGCGGCATGGGCATAATCCGCGTGGAGTGCCCGGTCGCCGCGGCTGGTGCTGTCCTTGCTGCGACCAAGGGGCGGCTGCTCGTCGGGTTCAGCTCGGCCGTGGTGCGGGCACTTGAGGACCAGCCAACGCGCTGCTTCAAGTGCTTCGCGTTCGGCCACACCCGACCCACGTGTCCCTCCAAGTTCGACTGGGGGGGACACGTGCTACCGTTGCGGGCAGCAGGGACACAAAAGTGTCACCTGCCGCGCCACCGCGCAGCACTGCGCGGCGTGCGCCGCTAGTGGCCGCCCCGCGGACCACAAAATGACGGGCAGCAGTTGCAGGCCTCCCGTGAGGAAGGGCATAGTGCCGGCGCAGGTTCACCCTGTTGCCACCGCCGCTGCCACCGCCGTCGTCGTCGCCGCTGCAGCTGCAGCTCCGGCGGCGGTAGCGGAGGAGGGAGGATCGATGTCGGAATAATGGGTTCCGACTATCGCATCCTCCAGGCGAACACCAACCACTGCAGAGCGGCCCAGGATCTGTTAGTGCAGGCCATGGCCGAGTGGTTGGTGAACGTAGCGGCGGTCGCCGAGCCCTACTCGATCCCCGGCAGCTGGCTGGGTGACGAGGACGGCTCGGTGGCATTAGCGGCGCGGTCTTCCACAGACTCCCCTCCCCTCTCGCTATTAGAGAGGGGACCGGGATACGTGGCCGCCGCATGGGGAGACTTGGCCCTTGTGGGGGTCTATTTCTCCCCAAACCGCCCACTCCGGGACTTTGAGATTTATCTCGGAGTCCTGGCCGCCGTGGTCTCGGCAGGGCGGTGCCGCGTCAGGTCTGCCTCTTGGGAGACCTGAATGCCAAGTCGGTGACCTGGGGCAAACCCGGCCACCGACGCTCGCGGGAGGGCGGTGGAGCTGTGGGCAGCCTCCTCTGGACTCTCCCTCTTGAACAGAGGGAGCGTCCAGACATGCGTGCGGCGTCGGGGTGGCTCAATAGTGGACGTCACGCGCGTGCTGAACTGGCGGGTGGACCTGGCGGAGACCATGTCGGACCACCGCTACGTGCGGTTCGACATCTCCGCCAGCGTCTCCGGAGGGATGCAGCCCGTCTCGGGGCGATCATCGTTCCCGCGGTGGGCTGTAGCCCGCCTGGACAGGGAGGCAGCGGGGGAAGCGGCGTTCCTGCGGGACTGGCTGTCGCCGCCTACCACCGGCATGGACGTGGGACGAAGCGGCGGGGCGACTCAGAGAGTCTCTGACCGAGGTATGCAACCATAGCATGCCTCGGTCTAGCCGACCGCCGCCCAGACGCGCCGTGTACTGGTGGTCGACGGAGCTGGCGGGGCTTCGAGCCGCGTGCGTGGAGGCGAGGAGGGCCTACACGCGGAGCCGGCGGCGGCGTCGACGGGACCCGGCCGACGAGGACCACCTCTACGAGGTGTACGTGGAGGCGAAAATGGTCCTCGAGCGGGCCATCGCCACCGCCAGGGACTCGTCGAGAGCCGAGCTGCTGGAGGGTCTCGACAACGACCCCTACGGGAGACCATACAAGGCAAGCGCGCAACAAGTTGCGCCCCTTTGTCCCCCGGTTGCCGAGACCCTGGAGCCCTCATTTCTGGACGGGGTGGTCCAGTCCCTGTTCCCGCGCAGGGGCAACTTCGCCCCGCCAGTGATGGGCCCAGCGCTGGAGGAGGCTCCGCCGCCGCTGGACGAGGAAGCGGAGGAGGCCCCGCCTGTCACGGAGTCGGAACTTGGCGCGGCGATTCTCCGCATCCGCGCCAAGAAACGGCTCCGGGCCCCGACGGCGTGCCTGCAAGAGTGGTGGCAATCGCCGCCGCTCAAAATGCAGGAGCGGTTTCGGGACCCTCTTCAGCGCATGCTTTGCGTCGGGGAGGTTCCCGAAGCCGTGGAAGGAGGGGCAGCTGTGCCTCCTCCGCAAGGAGGGCCGCCCGGCAGACTCCCCCTCGCATACCGGCCCATCGTCCTGCTCGATGAGGTCGGTAAAATGTTTGAGGGGGTAATTGCTGCCCGCCTAAAGGGCCACTTGCGGGACATCGGGCCGGACTTGTCGGACGCTCAGTTCGGTTTTCGGGCTGAGCGTTCCACCGTGGACGCGCTGGCCTGCCTCAAGGGCCAGGTGAAGGAGGCGGTGGAAGCGGGGGACGGATTGTTGGCCGTGTCGTTCGACATAGCCAATGCCTTCAACTCCGTTCCCCACTCCACCATCCTAGAGGCGCTCCGATTCCACGGAGTGCCTCGATACCTGCGCCGTCTGCTGGCCAGCTACCTGGAGGACCGGGCGGTCCTCCTGGTAAATAGGTCTGGACAAGTCCGGCGATACGCCGTCGAGGCCGGCGTTCCGCAGGGGTCGGTCGTGGGACCTCTCCTCTGGAACGTCGGCTACGATTGGCTCCTGCGGGGAGCTCTCCTCCGAGGCACGAGTGTCGTCTGCTACGCGGACGACACTCTCCTCACCGCCCGGGGGGGGAGCTTCAGGGAGGCGGCCAACTTGGCCTCGGCGGGTGGATCCTTGGTCGCGGGGAGGATCCGCCGCCTAGGACTGACGGTGGCGCTGCACAAAACCGAGGCCGTGTTTTTCCACGGACCTCGGCAGCGCCCCCCACCTGACGCCCACATCTTCGTGGAGGGCGTCAGAATCGAGGTCAAGGCCCAGATGAAATATCTGGGCCTCGTACTCGACAGCAGGTGGCGCTTCGGCCCGCATTTTAGCGGGCTGTCGTCGCGCCTGCTGAAAACCGCGGGCGCCCTCTCATGGCTGCTTCCCAACCTGGGGGGCCCAGCGCACGATGCCGGCAATTGTACGCCGGCATCTTGAAGAGTATGGCCCTCTACGGGGCCCCTATCTGGGAGGACTCCCTCAGAGGAGGGAGAACGCCGCCGCCTTACGGGCGCCCCAGAGGGCCATAGCTCAGCGGGCGGCGCGGGCCTACCGCACGGTGGGCTCCGCGGCAGCGTGTGCTCTGGCCGGCACCCCGCCTTGGGAACTCGAGGCGTGGGTGCTCGCCAGAGTATACGAGTGGACGGCGGGGCGGAGGGCGAGAGGGGAACGCCCCGCCCCGGAAGAGCGGGAGGCCGTCCGGCGGGGAGGCGAGGGACGCCATCGTCGTCCACTGGACGCGGGACCTCGCCACCGCAGTCTTCGGCCGCCGAACCGTCGACGCGATCGGGCCGGTCCTGCGAGACTGGCTCGAGCGGTCGCACGGGTTCCTCTCGTTCCGTCTGGTGCAGGTGCTGTCCGGGCACGGGTGTTTCGGAACGTACCTGCACCGGATCGGACGGGAGGAGACGCCGTCGTGCCACGACTGTGGCGCGGCGGAGGACACGGCGCAGCACACCCTCGAGGTGTGCCCGTCGTGGACGGAGCCGCGCCGCAGTCTCACTGCGGCGATCGGACGGGACCTCTCACTCCCCGGTGTGGTTAACGCCATGCTGAGGGACGAGGGGTCCTGGGCGGCAGTCGCCTCCTTCTGTGAACATGTCATGTCCCAGAAGGAGGCGGCGGAGCGCGCGCGGGAGGTCGACCCTCACGCGGCGCCGCTCCGAAGGCAGAGGAGGGGTCGGAGAAGACGTCAGTATGACAGTCATCTCCGACTCCTGCCAGGTGGAGGCCAGCAGGCAACGGGTGCGGGGGCACCCTTGCCTGTATTGCACAGGCCTCACCAATGCCGGACGGGAATGGCCAGGTGTTTCCGGCCATTCCCGTTGCCCACCAACTTGGGGGGCTAGCGGGGTCCGCCAGCTAGGCGGGCATGCGCCGGGAGGGTTGTGGACGTAAAGGCTGAGCCGGTTTCCCATGACCCTCCCACCACGGCGACGAGGGAACACCGCTGAGTTTTAGTGGGTATACTGTCATACACCGACAGGAGTCCCACATACCCCGTCTCGTCCCCCGACGAACGGGCATGCATAAAGCATTTCTCAGCGCAAAAAAAAAAAAAAAAAAAAAGGTTAGGTTAGGTTAGGTTAGGTTAGGTTAGGTTAGGTTAGGTTAGGTTAGGTTAGGTTAGGTTAGGTTAGGTTAGGTTAGGTAAGGTTAGGTTAGGTTAGGTTAGGTTAGGTTAGGTTAGGTTAGGTTAGGTTAGGTTAGGTTAGGTTGGTTAGGTTAGGTTAGGTTAGGTTTAGGTTAGGGTTAGGTTAGGTTAGGTTAGGTTAGGTTAGGTTAGGTTAGGTTAGGTTAGGTTAGGTTAGGTTAGGTTAGGTTAGGTTAGGTTAGGTTAGGTTAGGTTAGGTTAGGTTAGGTTAGGTTAGGTTAGGTTAGGGTTAGGTTAGGTTAGGTTAGGTTAGGTTAGGTTAGGTTAGGTAGGTTAGGTTAGGTTAGGTTAGGTTAGGTTAGGTTAGGTTAGGTTAGGTTAGGTTAGGGTTAGGTTAGGTTGGTTAGGTTAGGTTAGGTTAGGTTAGGTTAGGTTAGGTTAGGTTAGGTTAGGTTAGGTTAGGTTAGGTTAGGTTAGGTTAGGTTAGGTTGGTTAGGTTAGGTTAGGTTAGGTTAGGTTAGGTTAGGTTAGGTTAGGTTAGGTTAGGTTAGGTTAGGTTAGGTTAGGTTAGGTTAGGTTAGGTTAGGTTAGGTTAGGTTAGGTAGGTTAGGTTAGGTTAGTTAGGTTAGGTTAGGTTAGGTTAGGTTAGGTTAGGTTAGGTTAGGTTAGGTTAGGTTAGGTTAGGTTGGTTAGGTTAGGTTAGGTTAGGTTAGGTTAGGTTAGGTTAGGTTAGGTTAGGTTAGGTTAGGTTAGGTTAGGTTAGGTTAGGTTAGGTTAGGTTAGGTTAGGTTAGGTTAGGTTAGGTTAGGTTAGGGTAGGTTAGGTTAGGTTAGGTTAGGTTAGGTTAGGTTAGGTTAGGTAGGGTTAGGTAGGGTTAGG